>OY997272.1:446469930-447069930 GCA_963921465.1 Triticum timopheevii | reverse complement strand
TGAGATATTCGCGATGTTTGACACCACAAAAGTAGAAATCAAGAAGGAGCATCAATTGTTGATGGTTGGTGAAACCACTAGTTTCAAGAAGGGCAAGGGCAAGAAGGGATACTTCATGAAACGGCAAATCAGCTGCTGCTCTAGTGAAGAAACCCAAGGTTAAACCCAAACCCGAGACTAAGTGCTTCTGTAATAAGGGGAACAACCACTGGAGCAGAATTACCCTAGATACTTGGTAGATGAGAAGGCTGGCAAGGTCGATAGAAGTATATTGGATATACATTGTGTTAATGTGTACTTTACTAGTACTCCTAGTAGCACCAGGGTATTAGATACCGGTTCGGTTGCTAAGTGTTAGTAACTCGAAACAAAAGGCTACGGAATAAAAGGAGACTAGCTAAAGGTGAGCTGACGATATGTGTTGGAAGTTTTTTCCAAGCTTGATATGATCAAGCATCGCACGCTCCCTCTACCAAAGAGATTGGTGTTAAACCTAAATAATTGTTATATGGTGTTTGCGTTGAAAATAGACATGATTGGATTATGTCTATCGCGATACGGTTATTCATTTAAGGAGAATAATGGTTACTCTGTTTATTTGAATAATACCTTCAATGGTCATGCACCTAAAATGAATGGTTCATTGAATCTCGATCGTAGTGATACACATGTTCATGCCAAAAGATAGTAATGATAGTACCACCTACTTGTGGCACTACCACATAAGTCATATTGGTATAAAACGCATGAAGAAGCTCCATGTTGATGGATCTTTGGGCTCACTCGTTTTTGAAAGGTTTGAGACATGCGAACCATGTCTATTGGTGTATATGCATGAAGAAACTCCATGCAGATGGACCGTTTGAACTCACTTGATTTTGAATCACTTGAGACATGCAAATCATACCACATGGGCAAGATGACTGAAAGCCTCGGTTTCAGTAAAATGGAACCAGAAAGCAACTTGTTGGAAGTAATACATTTTGATGTGTGCAGTCCAATGAGTGCTGAGGCATGTAGTGGATATCGTTATGTTCTTACTTCATAGATGATTTGAGTAGATGTTGAGTACATTTACTTGATAAATCACGAGTCTGAATTATTGAAAGGTTCAAGTAATTTCAGGGTGAAGTTGAAAGATCGTCGTGACAAGAGGATAAAAGATCTATGATATGATCATAGAGATGAATATCTGAGTTACGAGTTTTGGCACACAATTAAGACATTGTGGAAATTGTTTCGCAATTAATACCGCCTGGAACACCATAGTGTGATGGTGTGTCTGAACATTATAGTTGCACCCTATTGGATATGGTGCATACCATGATGTCTCTTATCGAATTACCACAATAGTTTATGGGTTAGGCATTAGAGACAACCACATTCACTTTAGATAGGGCACCACGTAATTCCGATGATATGACACCGTATGAACTATGGTTTAGAGAAACCTAAGATGTCATTTCTTAAAAGTTTGGGGCTGCGACGCTTACGTGGAAAAGTTTCAGACTGATAAGCTCGAACCCAAAGCGGATAAATGCATCTTCATAGGACACCCAAAACAGTTGGGTATACCTCCTGTCTCAGATCCGAAAGCAATAAGGGATTGTTTCTAGAATCGGGTCCTTTCTCGAGGAAAAGTTTCTCTCGAAAGAATTGAGTGGGAGGATGGTGGAGACTTGATAAGGTTATTGAACCGTCACTTCAACAAGTGTGTAGCAGGGCACAGGAAGTTGTTCCTGTGGCACCTACACCAATTGAAGTGGAAGCTTATGATAGTGATCATGAAGTTTCGGATCAAGTCACTACCGAACCTCGTAGGGTGACAAGGATACGTACTACTTCAGAGTGGTACAGTAATCCTGTCTTGAAGGTCATGTTGCTAGACAACAATGAACCTACGAGCTATGGAGAAGCGATGGTGGGCCCAAATTCCGACAAATGGTTAGAAGCCATAAAATCCGAGATAGGATCCATGTATGGAAACAAAGTGTAGACTTTGGAAGAACTACTTGATGGTCGTAAGGCTATTAGGTACAGATGGACTTTAAAAGGAAGACGGACAATGATGGTAAATGTCACCATTAAAAAAGCTCGACTTGTCGTTAAGATGTTTCCCGACAAGTTCAAGGAGTTGACTACGATGAGATTTTCTCACTCGTAGCGATGCTAAGAGTCTTTTGGAATTATATTAACGATTACTGCATTGTTTATGAAATCTTGCAGATAGGATGTCAAAACATTGTTTCCTCGACGATTTTCTTGAGGAAAGGTTGTATGTGATACAACCGGAAGGTTTTGTCAATCCTGAAAGATGCTAATAAGTATGCAAAGCTCCAGTAATCCTTCTAAGGACTGGAGTAAGCATCTCAGAGTTGGAATGTATGCTTTGATGATGATCAAAGATTTTGGGTTTATACAAAGTTTATGAGAAACTTGTATTTCCAAAGAAGTGAGTGGGAGCACTATAGAATTTCTGATGAGTATATGTTGTTGACATATTGTTGATCAGAAATGACGTAGAATTTCTGGAAAGCATATAGGGTTATTTGGAAAGTGTTTTTCAATGGAAAGCCTGGATTAAGCTACTTGAACATTGAGCATCAAGATCTATGAGGATAGATCAAATCGCTTAATAGTACTTTCAAATGAGCACATATCTTGACATGATCTTGAAGGTGTTCAAGATGAATCAGTCAAAGAAGGAGTTCTTGCCTGAGTTGTAAGGTATGAAGTTAAGACTTAAAGCTCGACCACGGCAGAATAGAGAGAAAGGACGAAGGTCGTCCCCTATGCTTAAGACATAGGCTCTACAGTGTGTTGTGCTGTGTACCACACCTGAAGTGTGCCTTGCCATGAGTTAGTCAAGGGGTACAAGAGTGATCCAAGAATGGATCACAGGACAGCGGTCAAAGTTATCCTTAGTAACTAGTGGACTAAGGAATTTTATCGATTATGGAGGTGGTAGAAGAGTTCGTCGTAAAGGGTTACGTCGATGCAAGCTTAACACCTATCCGGATAGCTCTGAGTAGAGATACCGGATACGTATAATGGAGCAACAATTTAGAATAGCTCCAAGTAGAACAGTTATTGGGAATAGCTCCAAATAGAACATGGTAGCTGCATCTAGGAGATGACATAGAGATTTGTAAAGCGCACACGGATCTGAAAGATTCAGACCCGTTGACTATAACATATCTCACAAGCATGACATGATCAAACCCAGAACTCATCGAGTCTTAATCACATATCGATGTGAACTAGATTATTGACTCTAGTAAACTCTTTGGGTGTTAGTCACATGAGGATGTGACCTTGAGTGTTAATCACATATCGATGTGAACTGGATTATTGACTCTAGTGCAAGTGGGAGACTGTTGGAAATATGCCCTAGAGGCAATAATAAATTGGTTATTATTATATTTCTTTGTTCATGATAATAGTCTTTTATTCATGCTATAACTGTATTATCCGGAAATTGTAATACACGTGTGAATACATAGACCACAATATGTCCCTAGTAAGCCTCTAGTTGACTAGCTCGTTGATCAATAGATGGTTACGGTTTCCTGACCATGAACATTGGATGTCATTGATAACGGGATCACATCATTAGGAGAATGATGTGATGGACAAGACCCAATCCTAAGCCTAGCACAAAGATCGTAGTTCGTATGCTAAAGCTTTTCTAATGTCAAGTATCTTTTCCTTAGACCATGAGATTGTGCAACTCCCGGATACCGTAGGAATGCCTTGGGTGTACCAAACGTCACAATGTAACTGGGTGGCTATAAAGGTGCATTACAGGTATCTCCGAAAGTGTCTGTTGGGTTGGCACGAATCGAGATTGGGATTTGTCACTCCGTGTAAACGGAGAGGTATCTCTGGGCCCACTCGGTAGGACATCATCATAATGTGCACAATGTGATCAAGGAGTTGATCACGGGATGAAGTGTTACGGAACGAGTAAAGAGACTTGCCGGTAACGAGATTGAACAAGGTATCGGGATACCGACGATCGAATCTCGGGCAAGTATCGTACCGATAGACAAAGGGAATTGTATACGGGATTGATTAAGTCCTTGACATCGTGGTTCATCCGATGAGATCATCGTGGAACATGTGGGAGCCAACATGGGTATCCAGATCCCGCTGTTGGTTATTGACCGAAGAGTCATCTCGGTCATGTCTGCATGTCTCCCGAACCCGTAGGGTCTACACACTTAAGGTTCGGTGACGCTAGGGTTATAGAGATATTAGTATGCGGTAACCCGAAAGTTGTTCGGAGTCCCGGATGAGATCCCGGACGTCACGAGGAGTTCCGGAATGGTCCGGAGGTAAAGAATTATATATAGGAAGTGCTATTTCGGCCATCGGGACAAGTTTCGGGGTCATCGATATTGTACCGGGACCACCGGAAGGGTCCCGGGGGTCCGCCGGGTGGGGCCACCTGCCCCGGGGGGCCACATGGGCTGTAGGGGGTGCGCCGTGGCCTACATGGGCCAAGGGCACTAGCCCCAAGAGGCCCATGCGCCAAGAGAAGAGAAAAAGGGGAGAGTCCTAAAGGGGGAAGGCACCTCTGAGGTGCCTTGGGGAGGATGGACTCCTCCCCACCCTTGGCCGCACCCTTCCTTGGAGGAAGGGGCAAGGCTGCGCCCTCCCCCTCTCCCTTGGCCCTATATATAGTGGGGAAAAGGAGGAGCAATGATACCTAAGGCCTGGCGCCTCCCTCTCCCTCCCGTGACACATCTCCCTCCTCCTGCAGCGCTTAGCGAAGCCCTGTTGGAATCCCGCTACTTCCACCACGCCGTCGTGCTGCTGGATCTCCATCAACCTCTCCCTCCTCCTTGCTGGATCAAGGCATGGGAGACGTCTCCATTCCGTACGTGTGTTGAACGCGGAGGTGCCGTCCGTTCGGCGCTAGGATCATCGGTGATTTGAATCACGACGAGTACGACTCCTTCAACCCCGTTCACTTGAACGCTTCCGCTTAGCGATCTACAAGGGTATGTAGATGCACTCTCCTCCCCCTCGTTGCTGGTTTCTCCATAGATAGATCTTGGTGACACGTAGGAAAATTTTGAATTTCTGCTACGTTCCCCAACAACTATGTGATAGCAAGATATATGACAAAGAATAATATGGCTATCACAAAGTAAAGTGCATAAGTAAAGGGCTCGGGTAAGAGATAACCGAGGCATGCGGAGACGACGATGTATCCCGAAGTTCACACCCTTGCGGATGCTAATCTCCGTTTGGAGCGGTGTGGAGGCACAATGCTCCCCAAGAAGCCACCGTAATCTCCTCACGCCCTCGCACAATGCAAGATGCCGTGATTCCACTAAGGGACCCTTGAGGGCGGTCACCGAACCCGTACAAATGGCAACCCTTGGGGGCGGTCACCGAACCCGTACACTTTGGCAACCCTTGGGGGCGGTCACCGGAACCCGGCAAATTGCTCGGGGCGATCTCCACAACCTAATTGGAGACCCCGATGCTTGCCCGGAGCTTTACACCATAATGATTGAGCTCCGAACACCGCCAACCGTCTAGGACGCTAAGGCACCCAAGAGGAACAAGCTCTAGGGTGCCCAAACACCCAAGAGTAATAAGCTTCTCAACTTGTAACTTCCACGTATCACGTGGAGAACTCAAACCGATGCACCGAATGCAATGGCAAGGGCACACGGAGTGCCCAAATCCTTCTCTCCCAAATCCCACCAAAGCAACTAATGCTAGGGAGGAAAATGAGAGGAAGAACGGAAGAAGAACACAAAGAACTCCAAGATCTAGATCCAAGGGGTTCCCCTCACTAAGAGGAGAAAGTGATTGGTGGAAACGTGGATCTAGATCTCCTCTCTCTTTTCCCTCAAGAACTAGCAAGAATCATTGGAGGGATTGAGAGATAGCAAGCTCGAAGAAGGTCAACAATGGGGGAAGAACACGAGCCCAAAGGATAAGTCTCAATGGGGAAGAAGACCCCCTTTTATAGGTGGGGAGAAAAACTAACCGTTATCCCCTCACTCAGCCCGCACAATGCGGTACTACCGCAGGGAGCTGCGGTACTACCGCGGTTGGCTGCGGTTCTACCGCTGCAGGTTGCGGTACTAGCGCATGTGCAGCTCTGGCTAGATGAAGGCATGTTGCACAGGGCAACGAGTGGTAGAACCACCGGAGCGGTACTACCGCGCGCCCCTATGGTACTACCATAAGGCAGGCGACACTAGGCGCAGAGAAAGCACGGACGTAAAAAATTACTTCCGTACCTACTTCCGCTGAGGGAGGACCTGCGCAAAACTCCGGCACGGTACTACCGCACACGAAGAGCGGTACTACCGCATAGGGCGCAGATGTAAAAAATTACATCTGCCCCTACTTCCGCTCATGCTGCTAAGCCTGGCCAGAGCCCACGGTACTACCGCGCTCATGGCACGGTACTACCGCGTAGGGCGCGGATGTAAAAAATTACATCCGCCCCTACTACCGCTCAAGCAGTTGCGCCTGGCCTGAGGCCACTGTACTACCGCTCCCACAAAGCGGTACTACCGCAAGGGCCTGCGGTACTACCGCTCCGGAGAGCAGTACTACCGCATGCCCCAGATCAGCAACACTAGGAGTCCTTCATTTTGCAGAGAAGATGACAGAGGGAAACAATAAAACCAGAACTGCCATAACTTCTGCAAATGAGCTCCGAATTGAGCAAACTCAAGCTTGTTGGATACAAGACAACGAGTAGCATCAAAACAGAGAAGAAGCAGGGGAGGTATGCCTAACAAGAGAGGAGAGGAACCTCCAACAAAGAAGAACCGACAAAACCTCCAATATCGAAAACATCATAGAAGATGCGTGCAAACTCCGTTTTCGATGAACTCGAGCTTGTCATAAAAATGACCATAAGCTCCAAAACTCACAAGGAGAAGAACCAAACAAGAACCAATAAAGATGATGCAAGGATGCAATGGTTTGAACTCTCTACGAACGATACGATCAAGCAACTCATCGAGAGCCCCCCTTGATAGTACGGCAATCGATCCTATAACCCGGTCTCCCACAACTACCATGAGACCGGTAAAATAGAAAACCTATCAAGGGCAAACCTTTGCCTTGCACAAATTCCACTTGAGCTAGTTGATGACGATCTACTCTTCCTCAAGATGGACCACCTTTCTTGATTGCTTTGGCTCGATGAAGACTAGTTGATTGCTCTCCCATACTCAACTATGGGTGAGCCCCTCTTCCGCTCATCTTCATAAGTCCATTGTCACCACAATGGACGGCAAGCTTCAAGCACTTGATCTATTCGTGATGCATCACTTGAACTTGCACACCGCAACCTAACCCCACAAAGAACTCTCACGAAGACCATGGGTTAGCACACAAAGCGTAATGGACAATGCTTACCATACCATGGGATCACTTGATCCCTCTCGGTACATCTTCTACGCTTTGTGAGTTGATCAACTTGATTCACTCTTGACTTAGTCTTGATCAACCTTGAATCTTTGAAACTCTCTTCATCTGGATGATGTCTTGAAGGTAAACATGAATGATCACACAACCTTCTTCAAGACATGCTTGCAATAAGCTCAACATTCACATGACCAATCTTTGGATAATTCCTTAATAGCACCTTGGTCAACTCATAAACTCCTTGAAACCAACACATGGACTTCAAGAAAAGTCTATGGACAAATCCTTCAAATATATAATTCAAGACAACCATTAGTCCATAGAGATTGTAATCAATTACCAAAACCAAACATGGGGGCACCGCATGTTCTTTCAGCTAAGGAATAAAATCCCACCCAATCTGGCAACCGACTGTTTCAATCCCAGCATGTCAGGCCAGCACCTTCAGTAACAAGTGTCAAGCATCTTCAGTTATCGAACGGCCACGATCCAAGCTATCCAACGGCTCGCGAGGCTCGCCGAATCACTGTGTCGTTATCTCTGTAACTGTAGTGTTTCTTTTCCGTTCCTGTAGCTATCATCTGTTGCCGGCTCAGCTATAAAGCTGGCGGGCCCCGTCTATAATAGGCATGCTATTATTCCGTGAATTATCACTATGATACAATCATTCCTCCTATAGTAATACAAACCCTAGCGTGGGCTACTTTCCCCTTTGCTCCACCACGAGATCCGCTAGAATTCACTCGATTTCCACCTCTGAATTCCGCTAGGGCGTGACAATTGGTATCATGAGCGTAGGTTTTCCTTGGCGACGCAGCAGATCGGAGCTGCGACGGTGATTCCACCCTTCCCTCCCTCTTTCGTCGACGGCGATGGTATCGGTGGCGTTGGAGGCGGTGTAGGTGGCGATGGTGGCGGTAGACCCATTCGTCGGCAGCGCGTCGAGCTTGACTGGTTGTTTGAGCAAATTGCTCACTAGGTAAAATCCTAGGTCGGCAGCGTGTGGTGCTGTTCTGGTGGCGATCTCGAGGGGCGGCGGTAGGGTGGAGTGTTCAGATCCAGTTCTCGGGCAAGTCCTAAGGGTAAAATTCCCTTCTGAATTACTCCGCCAAGATGGGGCGCGGCAAGGCTAGTCTCGACGAGTCAGAAATCGCCGAACTCTTGGCCATGAAGGGCGAATTTCTGTAGCACCGTGACGAAACTGCAGAGTTGCGTGGCGAAGTCGATGAACTCCGCAAGGATGTGCACGGCATCGGCCTCAAGCAGGACAACATGGTCTCGGTGATGGATGGGGTCCAAAAAGTTGTTTCCTCTCTGAATACACAGCTCGCAGCTATGGCAGATGTGCTCAAATCCATAACACTTGCAGACGCATCAACATCCACACAACCAGGCCAACCAGTTCCTGAACAACATATTCCAAACAAGGAGACAAGTGTACCAGAGGACAGACCGCTGACTGAAGAGTTGCGAAAACGACTAGCACTTGAACAGGCCAAAACCCGTCAGGTTGCTTCACAAATACCTCCAAATTTAGCACCAATTCAGGTCCCTAGGCCCTCTGTTCCTCCAGGTTTTGGTACTGTTGCTGCCGTGGATGCTCCTTCTGGAAATGTCACTCCCACAGCAGCCTACAAAACCGCTCGTACACCCAGTTTCTGAAGGAAATATGCCCTAGAGGCAATAATAAAGTTATTATTTATTTCCTTATTTCATGATAAATGTTTATTATTCATGCTAAAATTGTATTAACCGGAAACATAATACATGTGTGAATACATAGACAAACATAGTGTCACTAGTATGCCTCTACTTGACTAGCTCATTTATCAGAGATGGTTATGTTTCCTAGCCATGGACAAAAGAGTTGTCATTTGATTAACGGGATCACATCATTAGGAGAATGATGTGATTGACTTGACCCATTCCGTTAGCTTAGCACTTGATCGTTTAGTATGTTGCTATTGCTTTCTTCATGACTTATACATGTTCCTGTAACTATGAGATTATGCAACTCCCGTTTACCAGAGGAACACTTTGGGTACTACCAAACGTCACAATGTAACTCGGTGATTATAAAGGAGTACTATATGTGTCTCCGAAGGTACATGTTGAGTTAGCGTATTTCGAGATTAGGTTTTATCACTCCGATTGTCGGAGAGGTATCTCTGGGCCCTCTCGGTAATGCACATCATTATAAGCCTTGCAAGCAATGTGACCAATGAGTTGGTTATGGGATGATGCATTACAGAACGAGTAAAGAGACTTGCCGGTGACGAGATTGAACTAGGTATTGGATACCGATGATCGAATCTCGGGCAAGTAACATATCGATGACAAAGGGAACAACGTATGTTGTTATGCGGTTTAACCGATAAAGATCTTCGTAGAATATGTAGGAGCCAATATGGGCATCCAGGTCCCGCTATTGGTTATTGACCGAGAATAGTTCTAGGTCATGTCTACATAGTTCTCGAACCCGTAGGGTCCGCACGCTTAAGGTTTCGATGACAGTTATATTATGAGTTTATGAGTTTTGATGTACCGAAGGAGTTCGGAGTCCCAGATGAGATCGGGGACATGACGAGGAGTCTCGAAATGGTCGAGACGTAAAGATCGATATATTGGACGACTATATTCGGAGTTCGGAAAGGTTCCGAGTGATTCGGGTATTTTTCGGAGTACCGGAGAGTTACGGGAATTCGCCGGGGAGAAGTATTGGGCCTTATTGGGCCCTGCGGGAAAGAGAGAGGGGCTGCCTAGGGCAGGCCGCGCGCCCCCCCATGGCCTAGTTCGAATTGGACAAAGGGGAGGGGCCGCAACCCCTCCTTCCTTCCCTTCTCTCTTCCCCTTCCTTGTCTCCTACTCCTAATACATGGAAGGACTCCTAGTTGGACTAGGAAAGAGGGAATCCTACTCCCGGTGGGAGTAGGACTCCCCTAGGGCGCGCCATAGAAGAGGGCCGGCCCTCTCCTCCTCCACTCCTTTATATACGGGGGTAGGGGGCACCCCATATACACACAAGTTGATCTACGGATCGTTCCTTAGCCGTGTGCGGTGCCCCCCTCCACCATATTCCACCTCGGTCATATCGTCGCGGAGTTTAGGCGAAGCTCTACGCCGGTAGAACATCATCATCGTCACCACGCTGTCATGCTGACGGAACTCATCTCCGGAGCTCGGCTGGATCGGAGGCCGGAGATCGTCATCGAGCTGAGCGTGTGCTGAACTCGGAGGCTCCGTACGTTCGGTGCTTGGATCGGTCGGATCGTGAAGACGTACGACTACATCAACCGCGTTGTGCTAACGCTTCCGCTTACGGTCTACGAGGGTACGTGGACGAACACTCTCCCCTCTCATTGCTATGCCATCACCATGATCTTGCGTGTGCGTAGGAAATTTTTTGAAATTACTACGTTCCCCAACAGTGGCATCCGAGCCTAGGTTTTTATGGTTTGATGTTATATGCACGAGTAGAACACAAGTGAGTTGTGGACGATATAAGTCATACTGCCTACCAGCATGTCATATTTTGGTTCGGCGGTATTGTTGGATGAAGCGGCCCGGACCGACATTACGCGTACGCTTACGCGAGACTGGTTCTACCGCCGTGCTTTGCACACAGGTGGCTGGCGGGTGTCAGTTTCTCCAACTTTAGTTGAACTAAGTATGGCTACGCCCGGTCCTTGCGAAGGTTAAAATGGAGTCTATTTGACAAACTATCGTTGTGGTTTTGATGCGTAGGTGAGAACGGTTCTTGCTCAGCCCGTAGCAGCCACGTAAAATTTGCAACAACAAAGTAGAGGACGTCTAACTTGTTTTTGCAGGGCATGTTGTGATGTGATATGGTCAAGACGTGATGAGATATAAGTTGTTGTATGAGATGATCATGTTTTGTTGAAGTTATCGGCAACTGGCAGAAGCCCTACGGTTGTCTCTTTGTTGCATAAGATGCAAGTGCCAAATAATTGCTTTACTTTATCGCTATGCGATAGCAATAGTTGCAAGAGCAATAGTTGGTGAGACGACCATGTGACGACACATTGATATAGATCAAGATGATGAAGATCATGGTGTCGTGCCGGTGACGATAGAGATCATGACAGTACTTTGGAGATGGAGATCAAAGGCGCAAGATGATCATGGCCATATCATGTCACATATTTTGATTGCATATGATGTTTATCTATTATACATCTTATTCTGTTTTGTTTGACGGTAGCATTTTAAGATGATCTCTCACTAATTATCAAGAAGTGTTCTCCCTGAGTATGCACCGTTTCGAAAGTTCTTCGTGCTGAGACACCACGTGATGATCGGGTGTGATAGGCTCTACGTTCAAATACAACGGGTGCAAAACAGTTGCACACGCCGAATACTCAGGTTAAACTTGACGAGCCTAGCATATACAGATGTGTCCCCGGAACACGGAGACCGAAAGGTCGAGCGTGAATCATATAGTAGATATGATCAACATAGTGATGTTCACCATTGAAACTACTCCATCTCACGTGATGATCGGACATGGTTTAGTTGATTTGGATCACGTGATCACTTAGAAGATTAGAGGAATGTCTATCTAAGTGGGAGTTCTTAAGTAATATGATTAATTGAACTTTAATTTATCATGAACTTAGTCCTGGTAGTATTTTGCAAATTATGTTGTAGATCAATAGCTCGCATTGTTGCTTTCATATGTTTATTTTGATATGTTCCTAGAGAAAATTGTGTTGAAAGATGTTAGTAGCAATGATGCGGATTGGATCCGTGATCTGAGGTTTATCCTCATTGCTGCACAGAAGAATTATGTCCTTGATGCACCGCTAGGTGACAAACCTATTGCAGGAGCAAATGCAGACGTTATGAACGTTTGGCTAGCTCAATATGATGACTACTTGATAGTTTAGTGCACCATGCTTAACGGCCTAGAATCGGGACTTCAAAGACGCTTTGAACGTCATGGACCATATGAGATGTTCCAGAAATTGAAGTTGATATTTCAAGCAAATACCCGAGTTGAGAGATATGAAGTCTCCAACAAGTTCTATAGCTAAAAGATGGAGGAGAATCGCTCAACTAGTGAGCATGTGCTCAGATTGTCTGGGTACTTCAATCGCTTGAATCAAGTGGGAGTTAATCTTCCAGATAAGATAGTGATTGACAGAATTCTCTAGTCACCATCACTAAGTTACTAGAACTTCGTGATGAACTATAGTATGCAAGGGATGACGAAAACGATTCCTGAGCTCTTCGTGATTTTGAAATCGACGAAGGTAGAAATCAAGAAAGAGCATCAAGTGTTGATGATTGACAAGACCGCTAGTTTCAAGAGAAGGGCAAAGGGAAAGAAAGGGAACTTCAAGTGGAAAGACAAGCAAGTTGTCACTCCTGCGAAGAAGCCCAAAGCTGGACCATAGCCTGAAACTAAGTACTTACACTGCAAAGGAAATAGTCACTGGAAGCGGAAATGCCCTGAATATTTAGTGGATAAGAAGGATGGCAAAGTGAACAAGGGTATATTTGATATAAAGGTTATTGATGTGTGCCTTAGTAGTGTTTATAGTAGCCCTTGAGTATTTGATACTTGTTCGGTTGCTAAGATTAGTAACTCGAAACAGGAGTTACAGAATAAACAGAGACTAGTTGAAGGGGAAGTGACGATGAGTGTTGGAAGTAGTTCCAAGATTGATATGATCATCATCGCACACTCCCTATACTTTCGGGATTAGTGTTAAACCTAAATAAATGTTATTTGGTGTTTGCGTTGAGCATGAATATGATTTGATCGCGTTTATTGCAATACGGTTATTCGTTTAAAGTCAGAGAATAATTATTGTTCTGTTTAAATGAATAAAACCTTCAATGGTCATACACCCAATGAAAATAGTTTGTTGGATCTCGATCATAGTGATACACATATTCATAATATTGATGCCAAAAGATGCTAAGTTAATAATTATAGTGCAACTGATTTGTGGCACTGCCGTTTGGGTCATATCGGTGTAAAACGCATGAAGAAACTCCACAAAGATGGATTTTCGGAATCACTTGGTTATGAATCATTTGATGCTTGCGAACCGTGCCTTTTGGGCAAGATGACTAAAACTCCGTTCTCCGGAACAATGGAACAAGCTACTGACTTATTGGAAATAATACATACCGATGTATGCGATCCAATGAGTGTTGATGCTCGTGGCAAGTATCGTTATTTTCTGACCTTCACAAGATGATTTGAGCAGATATGAGTATATCTACTTGATGAAACATAAGTCTGAAATAGTTGAAAGGTTCAAAGAATTTCAGAGTGAAGTGGAAAAATCATCGTAACAAGAAAATAAAGTTTCTGCGATCTGATCACGGAGACGAATATTTGAGTTACGAGTTTGGTCTTCAATTAAAACAATGTGAAATAGTTTCACAGCTCACGCCACCTGGAACACCACAACGTTATGGTGTGTCCAAACGTCGTAGCCGCACTTTATTGGATATGGTGCGATCTATGATGTCTCTTACTGATTTACCAATATCGTTTTGGGGTTATGCATTAGAGACAGCTGCATTCACATTAAATAGGGCACCATCTAAATCCGTTGAGACGACACCGTATGAACTATGGTTTAGCAATAAACCTAAGCTGTCGTTTCTAAAAAAAGTTGGAGTTGCGATGCTTATGTGAAAAGGTTTCATCCTGATAAGCTCGAACCCAAATCGGAGAAGTGCGTCTTCATATAATACCCAAAGGAAACTGTTGGGTACACCTTCTGTCACAGATCTGAGGGCAAGATTTTCGTTGCTAAAATGTATCCTTTCTAGAGAAGGAGTTTCTCTCGAAAGAAGTGAGTGGGAGGAAAGTAGAGCTTGATAAGGTAATTTGTACCTTCTCCCGAATTGGAAAGTAGATCATCACGGAAATCAGTTCCAGTGATTCCTACACCAATTAGTGAGGAAGCTAATGATGATGATCATGAAACTTCAGATCAAGTTACTACAAAACCTCGTAGGTCTTCCAAAGTACAGTCCGCACTAGGGTAGTACGGTAATACTGTTCTGGAAGTCATGTTACTAGACCATGATGAACCTACGAACTATGAAGAAGCGATGATGAGCCCAGATTCCGCGAAATGGCTTGAGGCCATAAAATCTGAGATATGATCCATGTATGAGAACAAAGTATGGACTTTGATTGACTTGCTCGATGATCAGCAAGCCATGTTAAATAAATGGATCTTCAAGAGGAAGACAGACACTGATAGTAGTGTTACTATCCACTAAGTCAACTTGTTGCAAAAGGTTTTCAACAAGTTCAAGGGGTTGAATACGATGAGATTTTCTCACTCGCATCGATGCTAAGTCTGTCCGAATCATGTTAGCAATTGCCGGATTTTATGAAATCTGGCAAATGGATAAACAAAACTGCATTCCTTAATGGAGTTATTAAAGAAGAGTTGTATGTGATGCAACCAAGAGGTTTTGTCGATCCTAAAAGTGTTAACAAAATGTGCATCTATGGACTAGTGCAAGCATCTCGGAGTTGGAATATACGCTTTGATAAGTTGATCAAAGCATATAGTTTTATACAGACTTGCGGTGAAGCCTGTATTTACAAGAAAATGAGTGGGAGCACTACAACATTTCTGATAAGTATATGTGAATGACATATTGTTGATCGGAAGTAATGTAGAATTATTCTGCAAAGCATAAAGGAGTATTTGAAAGGAGTTTTTCGAAGAAAGACCTCAGTAAAGCTACTTAAATATTGAGCATCAAGATCTATTGAGATAGATCAAGACGCTTGATAAGATTTTCAATGAGTACATACCTTGACAAGATTTTGAAGTAGTTCAAAATGGAACAGTCAAAGAAAGAGTTCTTGCCTGTGTTGCAAAGGTATGAAATTGAGTAAGACTCAAATCCTGACCACAGCAGAAAATAGAAAGAGAATGAAAAGTCATTCCCTATGCCTCAGTCATAGGTTCTATAAAGTATGCTATGCTATGTACCAGACCTATTGTATACCTTGCTCTGTATTTGACAAGGGAGTACAATAGTGATCTAGGAGTAGATCACTGGACATTGGTCAAGAATATCCTTAGTGAGGACTAAGGAAATATTTCTCGATTATGGAGGTGATAAAAGAGCCCGTCGTAAAAGTTACCTCGGTGCAAGTTTTCACACCGATCCAGATGACTCTAAGTCTCAATCTGGATACATATTGAAAGTGGGAGCAATTAGCTAGAGTAGCTCCGTGCAGAGCATTGTAGACATAGAATATTTGCAAAATACATACGGCTCTGAATGTGACAGACCCGTTGACTAAGCTTCTCTCACGAGCAAAACATGATCACACCTTAGTACTCTTTGGGTATTAATCACATAGCGATGTGAACTAGATTATTGACTCTAGTAAACCCTTTGGGTGTTGGTCACATGATGATGTAAACTATGGGTGTTAATCATATACAGATATGAATATTGGTGTTAAATCACATGGCGATGTGAACTAGATTATTGACTCTAGTGCAAGTGGGAGACTGAAGGAAATATGCCCTAGAGGCAATAATAAAGTTATTATTTATTTCCTTATTTCATGATAAATGTTTATTATTCATGCTAGAATTGTATTAACCGGAAACATAATACATGTGTGAATACATAGACAAACATAGTGTCACTAGTATGCCTCTACTTGACTAGCTCGTTTATTAGAGATGGTTATGTTTCCTAGCCATGGACAAAAGAGTTGTCATTTGATTAACGGGATCACATCATTAGGAGAATGATGTGATTGACTTGACCCATTCCGTTAGCTTAGCACTTGATCGTTTAGTATGTTGCTATTGCTTTCTTCATGACTTATACATGTTCCTGTAACTATGAGATTATGCAACTCCCGTTTACCGGAGGAACACTTTGGGTACTACCAAACATCACAACGTAACTGGGTGATTATAAAGAGTACTACAGGTGTCTCCGAAGGTACATGTTGAGTTGGTGTATTTCGAGATTAGGTTTTGTCACTCCGATTGTCGGAGAGGTATCTCTGGGCCCTCTCGGTAATGCACATCATTATAAGCCTTGCAAGCAATGTGACCAATGAGTTGGTTACGGGATGATGCATTACAGAACGAGTAAAGAGACTTGCCGGTGACGAGATTGAACTAGGTATTGGATACCGACGATCGAATCTCGGGCAAGTAACATACCGATGACAAAGGGAACAATGTATGTTGTTATGCGGTTTGACCGATAAAGATCTTCGTAGAATATGTAGGAGCCAATATGGGCATCCAGGTCCCGCTATTGGTTATTGACCGAGAATAGTTCTAGGTCATGTCTACATAGTTCTCGAACCCGTAGGGTCCGCACGCTTAAGGTTTCGATGACAGTTATATTATGAGTTTATGAGTTTTGATGTACCGAAGGAGTTCGGAGTCCTGGATGAGATCAGGGACATGACGAGGAGTCTCGAAATGGTCGAGACGTAAAGATCGATATATTGGACGACTATATTCGGAGTTCGGAAAGGTTCTGAGTGATTCGGGTATTTTTTGGAGTACCGGAGAGTTACGGGAATTCGCCGGGGAGAAGTATTGGGCCTTATTGGGCCCTGCGGGAAAGAGAGAGGGGCTGCCTAGGGCAGGCCGCGCGCTCCCCCCATGGCCTAGTCCGAATTGGACTAAGGGGAGGGGCCGCAACCCCTCCTTCCTTCCCTTCTCTCTTCCCCTTCCTTGTCTCCTACTCCTAATACATGGAAGGACTCCTAGTTGGACTAGGAAAGGGGGAATCCTACTCCCGGTGGGAGTAGGACTCCCCTAGGGCGCGCCATAGAAGAGGGCCGGCCCTCCCCTCCTCCACTCCTTTATATACGGGGGTAGGGGGCACCCCATATACACACAAGTTGACCTACGGATCGTTCCTTAGCCGTGTGCGGTGCCCCCCTCCACCATATTCCACCTCGGTCATATTGTCGCGGAGTTTAGGCGAAGCTCTGCGCCGGTAGAACATCATCATCGTCACCACGCTGTCATGCTGACGGAACTCATCTCCGGAGCTCGGCTAGATCGGAGGCCGGAGATCGTCATCGAGTGAACGTGTGCTGAACTTGGAGGCTCCGTACGTTCGGTGCTTGGATCGGTCGGATCGTGAAGACGTACGACTACATCAACTGCGTTGTGCTAACGCTTCCGCTTACGGTCTACGAGGGTACGTGGACGAACACTCTCCCCTCTCGTTGCTATGCCATCACCATGATCTTGCGTGTGCGTAGGAAATTTTTTGAAATTACTACGTTCCCCAACCGTTTCAACAACTTTCAACCTGCCGGCGTGCGCCAAAGTTGGGATGAATTTCCCGAGCAGTATGAGCAAGAAATGAGGACACAATTCCTAAAGAGCATCACCAAGGGCCCTCGCATGGATTTCCCACGCTTTGATGGTGAAAACCCAGCTGGATGGATTCGTCAGTGTGACAAGTACTTTCAGATGGCAGAGCACCAGCGGAGTACAAAGTCAGTCTTGCTCAATTGTACATCGTGGGAAAAGCTGATGTATGGTTACGTCGCTTAGGCATACTGAAGAAGTAATTAACTTGGTCTCAGTTCTGTGAAGAAATACTGCGCAGGTTTTCGTCAGCAAGCTCATATGATCTGACAGAGAAATTCACAAACCTGAAACAGAACACTCTCACTGTGTCCGAGTACACAGATCAGTTCGAGGAGCTCATGGCAGAAGTGCAGGCTGAAAATCCAATAATGGACGAGAGCTGGTTTATAAGATGCTATGTCAACGGACTCCGTTCTCACATTAAGTTTCAAGTGCGTCCACTACGGCCTACCTCACTCACTGAAGCATACTGGTTAGCGGTGGATCTAGAAAGAACATTACCTGAGAAGAAATCATACAGCTCATATGCAGGCAACAGCAAGAGTTCAGGCAGCTATTAGAAAACATCCACTACTGTTCCTGAAAAAGCAACTGAATCCAAACAAGCTGTAGTGAATCAAAGAGCTAGAGAACCAGACAAATGCTGGAGATGTGGAGATGTGTGGTTTCATGGACACAAATGTAAACTTGCACCTGTCCTAAATGTCCTTACAGGTGAAGAGCCCAATGAACAACAAACAGAGCAGGAAGTATTGGAGGAAAATGAACTAGAGGAGCAACCACAGACTGAAGAAAAATGCATGACCATTTCTGCACAGGCAATGCAATCAGATAATGTCAACACCATCTCAATCTTGGTGCAGATTGGGGGAAAGCAAGGAATTGAACTTGTAGATTCAGGCAGCAACTCCACATTCATCAGCATTAAGTTTGCCCTGTCTAGTACTTGCACCATTCTCAAGGACACTTCCAGAGCTGTAACAGTTGCAGGTGGAGGCACACTGTGGTCTGGTGCTTTTGTACCCAAAACCACTTTTGTAGCAGGCAATACCAAGTTTGAACAGCAGTTCAGAGTACTTGATCTCCCTGGTCATGATATGGTCCTTGGTAGTGATTGGATGGCCAGTCACAGCCCTGTTTCCTTCCACTACAACCCCAAACAGATTACTGTTATGCAAAACAAGCTCACACCTGTCACTATCAAAGCTTGTGACACCATAGCAGAAGCCACACCAATTGAGGCAGCTGGAGTGGATAAGCTCATGGCAGCAGGAGCACCTGGCTATGTCCTGCACCTCCTAAGAGACAATACACTGAAAAAACCTGACAACAACACAATTCCTTCACCTGTAGAAGAGGTTATACAGCAGTTCCCTGAAGTTTTCCAAGAGCCAAAAGGCCTTCCCCTCAAGAGATCACATGACCATAAGATCCCATTGAAGGAACAGGCAAAACCACCTAATTATAGGCCTTACAGAGTGCCTCACATGCAAAGAAATGAGTTAGAGAGGCAGATTGATGGTATGCTCAGGGATAAGATCATAAGAGCTAGTGAAAGTCCATACTCCTCTCCAGCAATACTAATTATGAAAAAAGATGGCACTTGGAGAATGTGCCTATAGAAAGTTGAATGTTGCTACTGTCAAAAATAAATTTCCAATCCCTGTCATTGAGGATTTACTTGATGAACTACATGGAGCAACTTATTTCACCAAGTTAGACTTGAGATCAGGTTACCATCAAGTCGGGATGAGTGAAGAAGATATACCCAAAATAGCTTTCAGAACTTACTTTGGCCACTATGAGTTTCTGGTAATGCCCTTTGGTCTTGCCAATGCACCTGGCACTTTTCAAGCATTAATGAACAACATCTTTGGACCTTACCTCAGAAAGTTTGTGTTGATTTTCTTTGACGATATCTTAATCTTCAGTAAGTCACTTTCTGAACACATAGCCCACTTGCAAATAGTGTTGCAGCTACTCAAGGAACACCAACTCTTTGCAAAAATGTCCAAATGTGTGTTTGGAGTGCAACAAGTGGAGTATTTGGGCCACATAATCACTGGAGAAGGGGTTTCAACTGATCCAGCCAAGGTGGCAGTAGTTGCTGACTGGCCACTACCTACTACACCAACACAACTTTGAGGATTCCTGGGTTTATGTGGCTATTACAGAAGATTTGTTAAAAAATTTGGAACAATTGCAAGACCACTGCATGTGTACTTAGGAAAGACAGTTTCCAGTGGACACCTACTCAAACCCAAGCCTTTCAGAATTTAAAACAAGCCATGATCAGTGCTCCAGTGCTTGCACTTCCCAACTTCTCTGAACCTTTTACCCTGGAAACTGATGCTTCTGGAGTTGGACTGGGAGCAGTAATGATGCAGCAAGGTAGACCTCTAGCTTATTTCAGTTCAACTCTCTGCCCTACTGATGCTGCACTATCAACTTATGAAAAAGAAGCCCTTGCAATCATTGCTGCCTTAAAAAGGTGGAGACACTATTTCTTGGGCAATGACCTCAATAATCAAGACAGATCACCAAAGCTTACAGTATATGACTGACCAGAAAGTCACCACTGGAATTCAGCTATGCTTAAGTTGCTAGAGTTCAATTTCACTCTACAGTACAAGAAGGGGAAGGAAAATATTGTTGTTGGTGCTCTTTCTAGGAAAAACAACCTTATGGCAATTTCCATGGTTACTCCCCAATGGATCTTAGCAGTAGAAGCTTCATACACTAATGACAGCACTTGCCAATCACTCCTGGAAAAACTGCTTCTGGCTCCTGTTCATTCCTTCCATCAGAACACCCTGCATTCAGGGGTAATAAGGCACAAAGGGAAGATCTATGTGGGTAAAGACCAAGCACTTAGGGAAAGGTTACTCACTGCACTCCATGCTTCTGCATTAGGTGGCCACTCTGGTATGAAAGCCACTTATCATCGCATCAAACAAATTTTCTACTCGCCAGGGCTCAAACAGGATGTGGATCAATTTGTAGTTGCATGCCATGTTTGTCAGAAGAACAAAGGAGAGAACTGTTCATATCCGGGCTACCTTGACCCACTACAGATCTCTGATATGGTCTAGACTCACTTAAGCATGGATTTCATCGAGGGTTTGCCAACATCCAATGGAAAAGATGTCATTATGGTTGTGGTAGACAGACTATCCAAGTTTTTTATTCCCCTCTCACACCTCTTCACAGTTCAAACAGTTGCTCAAGCCTTTATTGACAATGTGCCGAAGTTGCACGGCCCTCCCCTGGCAATAGTATCTGATCGGGACCGTATCTTCACCAGTCAGATGTGGCGAGATATATTCAAAGGGATGGGAACAGAGTTGCGTTGTAGTTCAAGGTATCACCCAGAATCTGACGGCCAAACTGAGCGCGTCAACCAGTGCATTGAGAATTATTTGCGCTGCTTAACTTCTACCAAACCCAAGCAGTGGGCAAAACACTTGTCTATGGCTGAATACTGGTATAACACTTCATATCATTCTTCTCTCAAGAAGACACCATTTGAAGCTGCTTATGGATTTCCTCCTCCCAACATATGTGAAAATATCCTACCTGACCACATGACAGATGATGCTCTACAGTTCTTCACTGATAGAGATGCATTGCTCCAACATCTAAAGACAAACTTGTCTGCTGCTCAAGCCCGCATGAAGAAATATGCTGATCGCAAACGTACGGAAAGAGTCTTGGAAGTGGGTCACATGGTATACCTTAAAATGCAGCCGTATCGGCTCAATGCGTTCGGGTTGCGCACGCACATCAAACTACAGAGCAAGTACTATGGGCCTTTTCGTATCATGGCGAAGGTGGGGGGCGTGGCTTACAAATTGCTTCTGCCGAACAGCACCAACATCCATCCAGTCTTCCATGTTAGCCAGCTGAAAAAACATGTAGGACCGAAGGCAGTGCCTTGTGCTGACTTGCCGTTGGTGCACGCAGATGGTATGATTCAGACCGAACCAGTGATGGTCTTGGAAACACGTCAGGTACCGCGCAACAACTTGCCGGTGGTTCAATGGCTTGTTCAATGGGAAAACTTGCCACCTGAAGAAGCTTCTTGGGAAGACGCGGATTCATGAAGAAAACCTTCCCTGCATTCTTCAAGGCGACCATCGACCGCTGGTTCAATTGCTAATCTCCTTGAGGACAAGTTCGTTTTCGGTGGGAGGCATTGTCAGGCCAGCACCTTCAGTTACAAGTGTCAAGCATCTTCAGTTATCGAACAGCCACGATCCAAGCTATCCAACGGCTCGCGAGGCTCGCCGAATCACTGTGTCGTTATCTCTGTAACTGTAGCGTTTCTTTTCCGTTCCTGTAGCTGTCATCTGTTGCCGGCTCAGCTATAAAGCTGGCGGCCCCCGTCTGTAATAGGCATGCTATTATTCCGTGAATTATCACTATGATTCAATCATTCCTCCTATAGTAATACAAACCCTAGCGTGGGCTACTTTCCCCTTTGCTCCACCACGAGATCCGCTAGAATTCACTCGATTTCCACCTCTGAATTCCGCTAGGGCGTGACACAGCATCGGCCGGCATCAGGCTGGCATCGCTGCCTTAAGAGAAGTCGGGCGCTTAGGCTAATTTGCTGTAGATTGTTGCCGTTTTTTAATAATTCCAAGCGCTTGTTTAGGCGGCTGTGCGTTGGAAACTCAGATCTGTTCCATCGGTGCTTAATCAGATCCCACCGTATTTCCTTTTTAAGCGCCTAGTTAAGAGGCTGTTCGTTGGAGATGCCCCAAGGGATTTGTCATGGTGCAACGAAAAATATGAACGGACTCCCCAACAAATTTAAAAGGATACACTAACGTGCTCTATTAAATTTCACAAACTGTACAAGCGAAGCCAAATTATCCTCTTCATTGGAGGGTTTGTCGACTGTTAGATTGCACATGAACAGGACAACGGTCTGCGATATGAACGATTGAGAAAACTAGATCACAAACCAAACCAAGACCACACATGTTTTGTTCATACACGGGACAAACTCGGGGCATGGGCAAATCCACACCCCAGTACAGGGAAAGGTCAGCAGGCTCGAGCACATTCGCAACACATTCTCTACCGTGGCACCTGGACCAAGCAAGCAGGGGGAGGAAACTTACCGCAAGGACCATGAACAGACCAAACACACGGTTGGCGCCGAGGCGAACCTGGTTTTAGCTCTGTAGCCTACATGCCTCGCTGCAGCTGATCGGTTCTTCACTCTATACTCCTTTAGCTCACCAACTTTCTTGTCAATCTCTTTGCCGGAGGGATTTCGTCGGATTTCCCGAGGAAGTCTGACTTGAGATGCCCAGCCTTCAACAGCGGGACAGGGGGCTTCACAGTGGTGCGTGTTCGAGAGGTCACAGACATATGAGCAAGCTTTTCGGTAATAGTCGAAACCTTCTGAACCGTTGCCCGGCCAGTTTCAGGTAAGCTGCGTGAATGCCTTAATATTGGGTTCGCGTTCCCTGTGGTTCCAATGAAAGAAAGAAAAAAGATCTTCATGATCAGACCACAAGCTTTGGGATGGAAATTTCGCAAAGCAGCTTTATATAGGAAACTTGCCTGGGCTATTTCTTGCCGGTACTCGACTAGTAGTTTGTTTGGTGTTACTCTCAGTGGGCCGTGTACTCTTTTGTGGTGCCTGGCGATCCAATTGAAGTTTTCTTTGCACACCTGGAAGATGGATAAAGAGATTTTCAATTTAGACGGTAATGCTAGTTAATTATGAATACTTCAAGAAAAGAGATAATATATATTACCGATCTTAGATAAGCTGCTCGGTTTTATAGATATGTTGGCAGCAGGTTTGCTTGTGGAGAGAGCTCCAGTGGAGTATCTCCGAGCAATGTGTCCTGAAACTCCTCTTACTCCAACTGAAACAAATGGACCAATCATAGTAAAACAAGGGCTTTAGGAACGAACAGGCTATGGGGCGAAAGTGTGTATACTAACCACCCGGAGGAGTTTTAGGGGGACCTGCAGCTTTTGGCCGGACAGCAGCTGGAACATAAGTACAATCCTAATGGTTGGATGACAAGAAGAAAACCGATCAGTCTCCAGAGCAAAGACAAAGCAACATAGCAATCGGAATAATAGTTTTACCTTAAAGAAGGCATGTTGGAGAACTTCCGCGGCTTTTGGTCTCTTGCAAGGATCCCATGAGCACAGAGACTACAAGATGTAGAAGGAAAAGGAAAATTAGGAAATCCAATGAGTTCGGGAATGTCATCTAGGACAAAAGATTTGAAGGACTTACGGATATAAGGTCAACTGCCTCACTACTGGCTGATTTCATTACCTCCGACAGTTGATTGCCTCTGATCTGCATATACAAAGAACCACCCGAGATTATTAAATTAAGCCCTGAACAAGTATTCATGTGCATTCATAGTGCACAAGATCACACATAATCTAGGTTAAAGTCATGAATCAAGTTAGAACAAGATGTTGACTCGTGTCTTGTTTCAAACCTAACAGAGTTGCACTGCATAAACCATGCATAACACTAAAAAAGGTGTGAAGGCTACACAATATGCAAAGTGAAGCAGCCCTGATATTCTCAAGAAAACAGGACCCATAGGATTAACATGAGGGCATAAAATGCACGACGACGAAGGAAATAACACAGCTCACAGATGCTAGTAACTTACAGATACTCAAATAACAGATATTAGTTATACTGCTTACACAAGAATTGCTGACCCAGAGAATCACAACAAAAGTACTATAGGCAAGGAAACATGAATATTGACCTGTGGGAACTGATACTTCATCGCCTCTGCAAGAGACAATCCCTGGGGCCATGTTTGCTCGTCTGGGCAACCAATAACGTTGCAAATCTTGAGAATCTCATCCGCTTCACTATACAGTGAAAGAAGAAACAAGTGATCAAAGACGGTAACTACGAGGGGAAAAGAACAGACACAATCATACGAAGTATGCAGAGAGTGCCAGTCACAATAGCAGAAGATATGGTAAACCATATTACCTTGTGCCAGGGAAAAGAGGATGGAGTGTCAACAGCTCGGCCATTATGGCACCCATTGCCCACATATCTACCAAGTTTTGAAGAAGGTCCATTTATTAGTTGGTAGCATGTGTAAGCAAGCACAAAGTAGACAGTAGTAGGTTCTTACCAACTGCAGAATCATAAGCAGATGACTGGAGCAACACTTCAGGTGCTCGGTACCTAAGACATTGAAACACATGGGGGTCAAGAAAAAGTATATCATTGTTGTTCACTGTGTGGTGGGGCTATGGGAGCAGCACTAACCAGCGTGTTGACACATATTCTGTGTATGGTGGTGCAGATGAAACTTCTCTTGCTAGACCAAAGTCTGCTAGCTTTAGGACATCTTTGCTAACCAGCAGATTCTCTGGAATGGTATAGCAATATAGTTAACAAAACAATAAAATATGAAAGAATGAAAAAAAATGCATCAGTTGATCTGCAAAATTGGAACGCCTATAGCTGCTAGAAGGCTTTAACAAACAACTCACAATACACTAACGTCAGACTTCCATCTAATTTGGCTGGTAGAAAAATACAGGGCAGGGGGTAGATGAGTACAAAAGAAATCCTACCTGGTTTGAGGTCACGATGAAAGTATCCCCTCTGGTGCATATAAGCAAGAGCCTGGAAAATCTGAAAGCACCAATTACGGACATCTGACTCCGCGAAAGGCTTGACTCTGTCTTTCATAAGTTGGTAGAGATTGCACTCCTAAATGAAACAATGGACAATGTTCAACAAAAGCATGACATGGGGTAGTTATAAACTTTGTTATCAATCACGTGCTTAAGTACCATGTATTCCATTATGAAGTATAATATATCATTTTCCCTTATGACCTCCTTGAGCTTCACTATGTTAGGGTGATTCATGCGCCGCAAAGACTTCAATAAAGAAGAAATGTTATTTGAGGGAAAGTAATATGCTAGAGAACATCAGAGAGACGAGTACATGACTGGCTAAAGTACCTTTACTTCACGTAAACTCATACATTCCTCGAAAGAATAATATTTTCTTTTCATTTTCTTAACGGCCACCTACATTAGATTAATATGAAACATTGACGTCAACTTCATTGTTTCACAGTTCAGGTAAAGATAGCAAGAGTGATATATCATAGGATACGTACAACTTCACCATTTTGTTTATTTATAGCGCGCCATACGCTCCCGAATGTCCCATCACCAACTTCCTTAATCAACTTGAATCTGCAAAGATAAGGCGCTCTAAGAAAAATGCAAACCCGAAACAGGAATTCAATACACCTGTTATCCAGAGGAGAGAAAAATACAAAAAGGGTTACCTATCCATTTTTCCGGTAATTTTGTTGCCTGATAGAAGCTTTTTCCTTGGGACAACCAGGTATCAAGAAGCCTTTTCCTTTGGGACAACCAGGTATCAAGAAAAATCAACAACAAGCACAGAGAAGTGTTTCAAAGTCTAAGCGACCAATATCTTGTCTATCAGTTCGCACGAACAGATGTATGACCCGTCAATTGAACAGTGGGTATCCACTAGTTTGTGCTGTCTTGGATTTGGTCCCCTCACGAAGATCCCACAGCAACCATAGTAGAGTCCCAGAATATAGCAAGGATGATCCTTGACCTCAGATGGTATACAGCAAAGCAAATGGCAACTAACTAGGGAGTGACAGATGGAGACTGAATGCAGTAAAGATGGTTGACCCTGCATATATTAGCAAAGAGAAAAGAAATTCAGAATGTTTCAAGAGATATGGTTGATTTAGTTTCTCACATGCCAATCATGCAGGAAAGAACAGTTTGAACTCCCAATAGTAGAATTTAATTATTCTACGAGCACATCATTAGCAAATTTACATGATCAGCATCAACTACTAAATTTGACTACGATAAGAAGTTACTCTGGAGATGATGCGCTGATAAATAGAGAATACAAAATGAGATGATAAAAACTTAGCCAATAGAACAAAAGAAAGGAAAAACAAAGCAGGTATTTTACATGTAGATGTGGAGCATAGACTGGAGTATCGCTTCAGGATCGCCTCAGCCTGCTGTCGTTGAGCATAGAACCACTATGTGCAGTTCACCAGAGAGAAGAGTTGGGTGTTCCCACGAGCTAAAACACGCCAATCAAAAGTTTCTTCTGAAACAAATAGCTTGCATTGAAGGTGATATGCCCCGAAGACCACTTTTCCCATGTCTTTGATGAACACTTTAAGCTCCCAAGATCACTGCTGGTGCAATCTGATACAATGTATTTGAATCAGAATGATGTGGTCGATTATAAAACTTTTTGCGCTCGATGACATGGTATAGCGAGGAACAAGAATCATTTCCATGAAGCATGAACATCAGTGCGACACAGAACCATTTGGATTATATATAACGCAGTCGACTGACGACCTCTATCAGAAAACAACACAAATTTAGCAACATTTTCAAATCTAGTTTAAAGCATCCATTTTAATATACTAAGATATATGGAGGTCTGTACACAGCAAAATTTTGAATTGAATCATTTTAAGTGGGTAATAATTTACGGCCCACGTGTTGCTAGAGCCAACATTAATGCACAAGATGAAACATAGGTAGTTCTCAGGGAAATATCAGAATTAGATATAGCACTCTTTTGCCTAAATCACATAATACTAGGCATACATTAATACAAGGGTAGAAGTGTTTAACATCGGTGGAGCTGGACATCGCAAACCATATCGATATCAATGATGCTATTCATCAATCGCAATAACGAGCCGGCATCTCAATTGGCATGGTGATCAAGCTATACCGCTGCTTGAAACATGGAAGTTGGAAAATAATGTTGCTATCTCATTACTGGCTCAAACAGTTTTATCGTAGCAAAATCCATACATATAGAAACATCTTCCAACTCAAAATATCGCCTCAGGTTGGAACCAATGGGAAGACGCCTGCATTGCTACCTTATTTTTCTGAGCTTCTCTCTCAAACTTCTGCATTGCAACCCAATCACAATTTACATTGCAAACACGAAATCATAGATTTTTCTCATCTATAGGAAGAAAAAAGGTGCCTTTTAACGGGGAAAAAGGAACCTTTCCGCGCAAAAATCTGAATCAGACAACAAAAGGAAGATGGAAAACCCAAACAGGAAAGCATCCCAGTATAATCCTGAAAACAAGCTATCGCGGCACCGCGAGGCACAAACCTATACATGGATTCGCATTGGAGCGAATGCCCGGTGGCCGCTCAGATCCGGCGCCTGGGACACAGATCCGGGGCAAATCGCCTGGAGGAAGCAAAGCGGGGAGGGAGGGAGACGGAGCGCGACGCGAGAAAGGCGGGGGGCAATGGAGCGGAATCGATGCCATACCTTACCTTAGCAGGCGGGCAAAGGAGCATAGGGAGGGTGGTGGTGGTGGTGGCTCCCCACGTGCCGCTGCAGCGGCCGCGTGTCGGCGCGGCCCACCTCAGCGCAGCCCCGCGCGGCGCGGCGCAAAGGAGGAGGCCGGTGGGGCGGCGCAGCGCCGGTGATTGTGTCGCCGTGGCGGCGGCGGGGAATGTCGCGAGGGAGGAAAGAAGGGAGAGATAATGAGCCGCGGCCTGCCTCCCACCGCACCCTCCCCTGGCTTTCTACCCGCGACGCGCCCCGTTATTTTTTATAACCGTGACCCAACAGCATCCGTCCCCGGCGCCACACCGCGTCGCCCCTCGCGCTCCGCCGGCCTCCCCTCCCCTCCCCTCCCTAACCTTTTTTTAACCTCTCTCCTCGGCTGACGAAGACCCTTTTCGTTCGGGTTTGCCCCAGCGGAGGGGAAGCAAAGTATTCCTGCCTCTCTTTTCACCCGCCCCCGAACCAACAACCTAGCGATTGATTGCCATGGACGCTTTGGGGTGAGGTGGGGTGAAATGATGGGGAGATCGTAACCGTGTGGACTTCTCTCGCCACGGCCCGCCCGACGTTGATCGGCGGTGGTTACCGGATGCAGCTGGACGGCGACGGACGGACGCGATGCTCCTCCACATGTCAGCCAGTGCCAGCTCGGCGTATTCTGATATTCAGCATTCCGAGTAACAGTTCTTCACCTGGATCATTTCCTATCCTCGCTGTAAATGGTCCCGACACCAAGCAAAAAAGGCTATAGGAAAGGTGACCCGGCCATTCGGGTAATCACGAGCAGCAACAGCGCACGGCGTGAGGCCATCGGCCACCAGCGCTGTCTCTACATTCCGTGCCACTGACAGCATCATGGGGGGGTTGGTCTGGTCCCCGTCCCCTCGCTCGCTAGCTCGCTCTACCCACCACGGCGCCGAGTGGTGCGCGTGTTTATGGCGTTTGGATTTGGATTGGACCCGACGCAAGCGCTAGCGGCCGCTCTCCACGGCAAATTTAACAAATTTGACCTATAGACGAAAGCAAATCACAAGATGAACTGTCCGTAAAACTATTTCACGCGGCTGACCCGTGGCACCTAGCTCTCAGGCGCTGCACTAGTGCAACGCCCGGAAGCTAGGCGCTGCACTAGTGCAACACCCAGGAGCTAGGCGCTACACTAGTGTGGCGCCTAGCCCTCAGGCGCTGCACACTGGCTTAGTAATTTTTTGAACACACGGGTGCGACGCTGGCCGTGTAGCGCCTATCTCTGAGGCGTTGCACAGTGTAGTGTGGCGCCTTCGTGTCGGGTGTCACACAAGAAGGTCAGCCGCGTAAAATAGTTTCACGGATAGTTCATTCTATGATTTGATTTTGTCTATAGATCAAATTTGTCAAATTTGCCGCTCTCCACTCCATTCTCTCCGGTTGGTAGCCGGTCACATGGACGTGATGTTGATCGGTGTGGTGTGACACTCATCTGCTCTGTTCCGGAGGGCATGCTTATGGGATTCCGGGCGCATGCATGGTCCGTTTCAAGTGGTATTTTATCATTGGGTTGGTTCTCGGCGTTTTTGTGTTTTGTTCTTTTATGGAGCTGGTGGTACAATGATTGATTTCTTCGATTATTCGAGCGCCCGGAGCGGTGAAATGACAAAAATGTTTGTTCAAAGACTGTAGTCACGCATCCACAGCCTTTTCTCCTTTTTTTTTTTTGAGAAACCACTGCCTCTTCTCCTATGAGTGGAGATATTTTTGGCCCACATTTCGTTGGAGTGGACCTAGATAATTTGGCTGTCGGTTAGAGCGGATTATTAAAAACCCGTGTAACTCATTTTCCGAAACTTAGTGAGTGTAGCATTTTTTAAGTTCTGTAAAACTCACACATAAAAATTGATGCACCTATTAAGTGGGTGTAAACTCGCGTCTGTCAATTTTCGGAAAATGAAATGAAATAGGTCGTCTGTGTTACGAGCAAAAAACATAAAGTGGATTTTTGCTAAAAAAAAATATATGCATAACTTGTATTGCAGAAATTCACTCAAATCAAAATTTTGATTTAATGCAGATCGCGCGTGAAGATATTTTATTGTAAATATTGGGGACATAAAGGGAGTGTGCGACTATGTATGTACATGTACACTCAGAAATGTGACATTATTTGAATTGTCGCCAATGTGGTAAGGAAATGAGAGAGAGATCTGAAGAAGGATGGAGACCGAGAAAGAGATTGGCGGCATCATTTCTTTGATTTTTTGTGTTGGTCGGCAAATTGTGTTTTTTTTCAGGATATTTATCTATAGGAGATCACTCACACATTAGGTGTAATAACATGTAATGGTTCCCAGTGGCAATCTTCTAGACACGGTGTTCTCGGTAACTCATCGGCACTATGAAAAGGTATTGAGTACAGACTTGAACTTGTTAAGAAAGGTATAATTTGAAGAGTAGGGGGATGGCTTTTCCATTGGAACATGGAGAGATCCCTGGATCTCTAAGGGACTGTCTTTTAGGCCGGTGACACCTAAACAAAACTGCATGTTTGGTTGGGTCTCGGATTTTGATGCTTGGGATGTTCATCGTCTTCAGTACCACTTCTAGCCCATGGATGTGCGCGAAATTATAAAATCTGCACTTCACCGGGACAACGGGAGGATTCCTTTGTGTGGTTCCCACAGAAGCGTGAGTACTTTTCTGTCAAGAGTGCACATCGACTCGTGACGGGTCTCGTGATGATTTATTCGTGACTGGGGCCTGATGGATTCATGTACCTAGGGTAGGGTCATAGGTCTGACCTAGATACCCTACCCAAGGACACCCTTAGAAGAGATCACCTTCCAGTCGACCAACGAAGAACCCACTCGACTGACTAGAAGGACTCGACCATGGAGACTCACTCGACCATGAAGATACACTCGACCACCAGAAGGTCAGAAGGCACTCTGCACTGCAACGGCCTGTAATTGAATAGGCTTTATGGTAGTTAAGACACTTTATGTGGGGCGTTACCAGTAACGCCCCAGACTTAATATATACTTTAAACCCTCCATTACGTGGGCTGGCAGGGGTCCTGGCGTACTCTATATAAGCCACCCCCCTCCACAGGCAGAAGGGTTCGCACTCTTGTAACACCTATACACATAATCCACTCGACCGCCTCAGGGCTCCGAGACGTAGGGCTTTTACTTCCTCCGAGAAGGGCCTGAACTCGCACATCGCTTGTGTTTACAACTTCTCCATAGCTAGGACCTTGCCTCTCCATACCTACCCCCCACTCTACTGTCAGACTTAGAACCACGACAGTTGGCGTCCACCTTGGGGCAGGTGTTTTAGCGATTTTTGTGGAGAAGTTGCGGTACTTCCGAGTACTTTCACCATGATGACTGCTGAAGTTTTGGTCGAGGGACGCGAGATCCGTCTTGGCGCTCTCACCTTTGTTGCCGACGACTCCGCGTGGCTCCAGGAGGCTCCACTCGACGTTGATGCGCTCCCCGTCCGCGGTGCGACGCATTTCCGCGCATGTGTCTGCGGCGTTCTGCTGCGGCAACCGTCGGCCCCCTATCGGTCGACTCCTTTATCGGTCACCCGTCCGGCCTCCCACCAGCGCAAGCGCTCTGGTCGGTCGAGGCTTCAGTGGTGGGTGAAGCACGCGGTGGCTCGCCAGACGCCATCGCACAAGTTGCGGCAATCGAGCCCGACGAATCTCTCTACAGCCTGTTCGATCTGTCGACTGGCTCCGTAGAGACTGCATCCGAGCAGTGATCCAGCGGCGGAAATTCTCATGGTCGACGGGCCCCGCAGTCCTCCCGGCTTCGCCCATGGTGGCGGAGCGGGCGGTGGGGGTGACCCCGCACAGGACCACGAAGAGTACCAGCCCGAGACACTCGACTCTCTGCAGAGAGAAGAGCTTCGCCGCAGGAACATGGATGCCCTGCATACTCCCATTGCGGGAGAAACCCCCGAGGCTCGCGCTCGTCTGGAGAACCTTCAGCGAGCACTCGACGAGCGCGCGAGGCGACGAGTTCCCGAAGCCAGTCGACGTCGACTCTTCCCGCCGACTCAGGTATACCGCACGCCAATTCAGAATTTAGCAGCTGCAACCCGTATAGCAGAGTCCATCCAGCCTTCACAGTCGGAAGCTGGGAGAGGCTTGATGCAGATCAGAGATTTGCTCCGAGCAGCAGGGGACCAGAACTCAGCCGTGTCGCAGTCGCGCAACAGAATTCACAGTCGATCCATCGCTGCGAATACGGTTCAGTCGGCTCACAGTCCCAGATCGCCTCCGCGGCGGGAAGGGCGCGACAACCGGCGAGATCAGTATGGAGACCGACACGACCGGGATGACAGGCGTCGAGTGCCCGTTTCCCCTCCGAGGGAAGGGTCTTACGCTCCTCGGCGACAGGATGACAGGCGTCAGTTCAGTGCGGGGCGAAGAGTTCCAGTCGACCCCAGGGAACCAGGCTTCGACGCGCGATCCATTATCGTGCAAAGCTTGGTCGACCGGAATAGAGCCCATCGAGATGGACCCGAGAGAGATGCACCCACAAGCAGTCGAGTGCATGTTTCTGGTCCAGAGTGTTTTAGCAGGGCTGTCAGAGCCGCAGTGATTCCCCCCAATTTCAGGTTGGCGACAGGAGTCAGCAAATTCACTGGGGAGTCCAAGCCTGACACTTGGCTTGAGGACTACCGAGTGGCTGTTCAGATTGGTGGTGGGAATGACGAGGTGGCCATGAAGCATTTGCCCCTCATGCTGGAAGGTTCAGCCAGAGCGTGGTTGAATCAGTTACCTCCTAGCAGTATTTACACTTGGGAAGATTTGTCCCGAGTGTTCGTCAGAACTTTTGAAGGAACTTGCAAGCGACCAGCTGGTTTGACAGAGCTGCAAGTTTGTGTGCAGAAGACCAATGAGACTCTCAGAGAGTACATTCAGAGGTGGATCACTCTGCACCATACTGTGGAAAATGTGTCTAATCACCAAGCAGTTTGCGCCTTCAAAGATGGCGTCAAGAACAGGGAATTGAGTCTGAAGTTTGGTCGAACCGGAGACATGACCCTGAGTCGAATGATGGAGATTGCTACCAAGTACGCCAATGGTGAGGAAGAGGACCGACTCCGAAGCGGCAAGCATAAGCCAAGTCAGTCGGAGAAGGGAAATTCCAGTCGGAAACAGAAGCGGAAAGCCGAGCCAGCAGCTCCTGGAGAGGCCCTGGCCGTGACTCAGGGAAAGTTCAAAGGGAAGCCAAAAGGGTCCTGGAATCCTAAGAAAGTAAAGGATAAAGAAGGAAACGACGTGATGGATATGCCATGCCACATCCACACGAAGAAAGATGAAGAGGGCAACATCATTTACCCAAAGCACACCACTCGCCAGTGTCGACTCCTGATCCAGCAGTTTCAGGGAAAACAGTCTAAGGACAAGGAGAAGGAGTCAGACAAGGCCGGAGACAAAGAGGACAGTGAGGAAGAATATCCGCATGTCAACTCTACTCTGATGATCTTCGCGGATGTGGAAAGCAAGAGTCGACTGAAAGTCATTAACCGTGAGGTGAATATGGTTGCCCCAGCAAAACCAAGTTATCTGAGATGGTCCCAAACACCCATCACATTCGACCAATCTGATCACCCGACTCATATTGCCACCCCTGGGAGGCAAGCTTTGGTGGTCGATCCAGTTGTCGAAGGCACTCGACTGACGAAAGTGCTGATGGACGGTGGTAGTGGGCTGAACTTGTTGTATGCAGACACACTGAAAGGAATGGGCATCCCGATGTCCCGACTGAGCACCAGCAACATGAGTTTCCACGGAGTCATACCAGGGAAGAAAGCCAACTCACTCGGCCAAATAGCTCTGGACGTGGTTTTTGGCGACTCAAAGCATTTTCGCAAGGAAAAGTTGACCTTTGAGGTTGCGGATTTTCAGAGCGCGTACCACGCCATTTTGGGGAGGCCCGCCTATGCACGGTTCATGGCTCGACCATGTTACGTGTACCTCAAACTGAAAATGCCAGGTCCCAAAGGAGTGATCACTGTCACTGACGATCGGAAAAAGGCAGAAGAGTGCTTTCAGAAGGGCTCGAAGATTGCCGATTCCCAGGTGACAGCGGTCGAGTTCGAAGAATACAAGCAAAACGCAGATCCGAGTGATTTGTTGCGATCCAAGAAACCAGCCACAGAATCTGCATTTCAGTCGTCTGGTGAAACGAAGCCTGTTCACATTCACCCGACCGACCCCAATGCAGCCCCGACCCACATCTCCACGACACTCGACCCGAAATAGGAAGAAGCGCTCATCCAGTTCCTCCGTGAGAACTGGGACATTTTTGCATGGAAGCCAGCTGACATGCCGGGTGTTCCCAGGGGACTGGCTGAGCATCGCCTCAGAGTCGACAAATCAGTAAAACCAGTCAAAGAGCATCTTCGGCGGTCCGCCGTCCAGAAGAGAAAAGCTATTGGTGAGGAAGTGGCTCGACTGTTGGCGGCAGGATTTATCCGAGAGATATACCACTCCGAGTGGCTCGCTAATGTCGTCATGGTTCCCAAGAAGGACAACTCACTCCGCATGTGCATTGACTTCAAGCACATCAATCGGGCCTGCCCGAAAGATCATTTTCCTCTCCCTCGCATAGATCAAATTGTTGACTCGACCGCGGGATGTGAGAGATTGTCTTTTCTAGACGCATATTCCGGGTATCATCAGATCCGTCTGTATGGACCCGACGAAATAAAAACAGCTTTTATCACTCCATTCGGGTGCTTCTGCTATATCACCATGCCATTCGGCCTCAAGAATGCCGGAGCCACATTTATGCGAATGATTCAAAAGTGTCTTCTCACTCAAATCAGTCGGAATGTGGAAGCGTATATGGATGATATCGTCGTTAAGTCGCGAAAAGGTTCCGACCTGCTTGCTGACCTCGCCGAAACATTTGCCAACCTCAGAAGGTATGATATCAAGCTCAATCCATCGAAGTGCACATTCGGAGTTCCTGGTGGAAAGTTACTCGGTTTTCTCGTTTCCGAGCGAGGGATCGACGCTAATCCAGAGAAGATCGGCACTATTCTCCGAATGAAACGCCCTGTGCGAGTGCACGATGTCCAGAAGCTTACTGGATGCTTGGCCGCATTAAGTCGATTCATCTCACGACTCGGTGAAAAGGCATTGCCTCTTTACCGACTGATGAAGAAGGCAGACAAGTTCGAGTGGACTCCAGAAGCTGATGCAGCGTTTGCCGAGCTAAAAGCTCTGCTCTCCACCCAGCCGGTGCTTGCTGCTCCAATCAGCAAAGAGCCTCTGTTGCTTTATATTGCAGCCACAGGACAAGTCGTCAATACAGTACTTACGGTCGAGCGGGAAGAAGAAGGAAAAGCCTTCAAAGTTCAGCGCCCGGTGTATTATTTGTCTGAAGTCTTGACTCCATCCAAGCAGAGATATCCTCATTATCAGAAGCTTGTGTATGGAATATACATGACCACGAAGAAGGTTGCTCATTATTTCTCTGATCATTCTATCACAGTCGTCAGCGACGCCCCACTATCAGAGATTCTGCACAACAGAGATGCAACTGGTCGAGTGGCGAAATGGGCGATTGAACTTCTTCCCCTTGATATCAAGTTTGAGGCAAAGAAAGCCATTAAGTCCCAGGCAATGGCAGATTTCCTCGCCGAGTGGATTGAACAACAGCAGCCGACTGAAGTTCTCTCGGAGCATTGGACCATGTTCTTCGATGGCTCTAAGATGTTGAATGGTTCTGGTGCTGGGGTTGTTCTGGTTTCCCCCAGAGGAGATAAGCTTAGGTATGTGCTCCAGATTCACTTTGATTCCTCCAACAATGAGGCAGAGTATGAGGCCCTTTTATATGGATTGCGCATGGCCATCTCACTCGGCGTCCATCGCCTGATGGTTTATGGCGATTCAGATTTAGTAGTCAACCAGGTGATGAAGGAATGGGACGTGAGAAGCCCAGCCATGACTGGATACTGCAATGCAGTGAGGAAGCTGGAAAAGAAGTTCGAGGGGTTGGAGCTCCATCACATCCCCCGACTGAAAAATCAAGCAGCAGATGATCTGGCAAAGATAGGTTCCAAAAGAGAAGCCATTCCGAGTGGTGTGTTTTTGGAGCATATACACACTCCGTCAGTTAAAGAGGATCCCTTCACAGAGGAAGCTCCACAGCCCAAGAGTGCCACATATCCGACTGAGGTTGAGGTCCCAGTAGTGGTCGACTTGGTCATGGAGGTTTTAGTGGTCACTCCCGACTGGACAATTCCCTATATCGCGTATATCCTGAGAAAAGAGCTCCCAGAGGATGAGGAAGAGGCTCGGCAGATCGTCCGTCGATCCAAAGCCTTTACCGTTATCAAAGGACAGCTGTATAGAGAAAGCCCGACTGGGGTTGGTCAAAAATGCATAACGCCAGAAGAAGGTCGAATCATTCTCAATGATATCCACTCGGGAACCTGTGGTCACCATGCGTCCTCTCGGACCATTGTAGCCAAAGCATACCGAGCCGGATTTTACTGGCCAAGGGCGAATGAGATGGCAAAGGAAATAGTGGACAAGTGCGAAGGATGTCAATTCTACTCCAATATGTCACACAAGCCCGCGTCAGCTCTGAAGACCATTCCACTCGTCTGGCCGTTCGCAGTATGGGGGTTGGACATGGTCGGTCCCTTGAGAACAGGTCGAAGTGGTTTCACGCACGTACTGGTCGCAGTCGACAAGTTCACAAAGTGGATTGAGGCTAAACCAATCAAGAATCTTGACGCCGGTACTGCGGTTACCTTCATCAGAGAGCTGACGTTCAGATATGGAGTCCCGCACAGCATCATTACAGATAATGGGTCGAACTTTGACTCGGAAGAATTCAAGGATTTCTGCAACGCTCAAGGCACACGAGTCGACTACGCTTCGGTCGCTCACCCGCAGTCGAATGGACAAGCAGAGCGAGCCAATGGCTTAATCCTCAAGGGTTTAAAACCCCGACTGATGCGTGATCTCAAGCACGCGGCTGGAGCATGGGTCGACGAACTCCCTTCAGTGTTTTGGGGTTTGCGGACCACACCCAATCGGTCGACCGGAAGAACTCCATTCTTTTTGGTCTATGGAGCTGAAGCAGTCTTGCCGAGTGATCTTCTTCACAATGCTCCTCGAGTTGAACTCTACAACGAAGCAGAAGCTGAGCAAGCGCGTCAGGACGCAGTCGACCTTCTAGAGGAAGAAAGGGAGATGGCTCTGATCCGATCGACCATCTATCAACAGGACTTGCGTCGCTTTCACGCCAGGAATGTGAGGGGTCGAGCCTTCCAAGAAGGAGATCTAGTTCTCCGAGTGGATCAGCAGAAACAGCATAAGCTCGCTCCTTCTTGGGAAGGACCCTTCATCGTCACCAAAGTCCTCCACAACGGGGCATACCGTCTCTACAACGTCGAACACAATATCGAAGAGCCCCGAGCTTGGAATGTGGATCTGCTCCGCCCGTTTTACACTTGAAGTTTTCCACTCGGATGAGTTGTAATAAAATACTTCTGTAGTTCATGGATTTCGAAATAATAGTGCCATAATTCCTTCATAATTTTTGTCACTTTTTCCCCCAGTGGGTGGCTTAGTCGCGAATCCGTTTCGCCTAAGTTTGTACAAATCCTACCGAGTGGTAAGCCAGACTTCCACTCGGAGGCTTAGCCGCGAATCCGTTTCGCCTAAGTTATAAAAATCCTACCGAGTGGTAAGCCAGACTTCCACTCGGGGGCTTAGCTGCAGCCCAGTGCTCGCCTAAGTTATAAAAATCCTACCGAGTGGTAAGCCAGACTTCCACTCGGGGGCTTAGCTGCAGCCCAGTGCTCGCCTAAGTTATAAAAATCCTACCGAGTGGTAAGCCAGACTTCCACTCGGGGGCTTAGCTGCAGCCCAGTGTTCGCCTAAGTTATAAAAATCCTACCGAGTGGTAAGCCAGACTTCCACTCGGGGGCTTAGCTGCAGTCCAAGTACTCGCCTAAGTTATAAAAATCCTACCGAGTGGTAAGCCAGACTTCCACTCGGGGGCTTAGCTGCAGCCCAGTGCTCGCCTAAGTTATAAAAAATCCTACCGAGTGATAAGCCAGACTTCCACTCGGAGGCTTAGCTGCAGTCCAAGTACTCGCCTAAGTACAGTGTGTGTGCTCACAAGGAGGACGAGGTGCAGGTCGACTGTGACCCTCTCCTCTGAGCTACGCCATAAGTATAATGTGGGTTCGCAAGGAGGACGAGGTGCAGATAGATTGCGACTCTCTCCTCCGAGCTTCGCCACAAATACAACGTGAAAATCCTACCGAGTGAAGAGCAAACCTCTCACTCGGGGGCTTAGCTGCAGCCCAGCGCTCGCCTAAGTTATAAAAAATCCTACCGAGTGAAGAGCAAACCTCTCACTCGGGGGCTTAGCTGCAGCCCAGGGCTCGCCTAAGTTATAAAAATCCTACCGAGTGGAGAGCAAACCTCTCACTCGGGGGCTTAGCTGCAGCCCAGCGCTCGCCTAAGTTATAAAAAATCCTACCGAGTGAAGAGCAAACCTCTCACTCGGGGGCTTAGCTGCAGCCCAGTGCTCGCCTAAGTTATAAAAATCCTACCGAGTGGAGAGCAAACCTCTCACTCGGGGGCTTAGCTGCAGCCCAGCGCTCGCCTAAGTTATAAAAATTCCTACTGAGTGAAGAGCAAACCTCTCACTCGGAGGCTTAGCTGCAGCTCAACGCTCGCCTAAGTTATAAAAAATCCTACCGAGTGGAGAGCAAACCTCTCACTCGGGGGCTTAGCTGCAGCCCAGTGCTCGCTTAAGTTATAAAAATCCTACCAAGTGGAGAGCAAACCTCTCACTCGGGGGCTTAGCTGCAGCCCAGTGCTCGCTTAAGTTATAAAAATCCTACCGAGTGAAGAGCAAACCTCTCACTCGGGGGCTTAGCTGCAGCCCAGTGCTCGCTTAAGGAATAAGTCGACTGCAGTGGGCATCTTGCTGTGAACCTGCAAAGGACAATTCGAGCCAAGAGCAATCATATCCAAACATCAAATCCAAGTTTAGGTCGATACCTAAAGGAACCAAGAGTGCTCAGGCACTAAGCCTGCTAAGGTTTATCGGTTACAATTACACTCGGCATACCGAGGCAAATTTAAAGTGTCGGGCTTAAAGAAAGTTTTTTACCCCTCCTGTGGAGGGCTGGAAGGAGCAACGAACTCGTCGAGGTCGATCCCGTCTGCGATCCGGGTAGCAGCAGCGATGAAAGTTTCCATGAAGGACCTGAAGTCGTGTTTCTTGGTGTTGGCCACTCGGAGAGCCGCCAGCTTCTCTTCTCGCGCGTCCTTGTAGTGGACTCGGGCCAGACACAGGGCAACATCTGCGCCACACCGAGCCGAGGACTTCTTCCACTCTTGCACATGGTCGGGGACCGCGTTTAGTCGAGCCATCAACGACTCGAGGTCATTCTGAAGTGTCGCCCTGGGCCAAAGCGTCGAGTCGATGCGAGAAGTGGCGGCCTTCAGCCTTGCAAGATAGTCCACGACAGCTGCAACGCGGGACTCCAGTCGGAAGACATTCATGGCAACTTCATCATTCACCGGAGAATTGACAGGGTCAAGGTTCGGCTCCAACTGGCTAGTCTCTTCTTCAAAGTTTCGACAGAATTCTGCAAGGACAAAACGCCGAATCAAGACAATGGTCGAATGGAAGCATCACAGTTGAAGATGTTGGTCGAGTGTAAAAGATTACCTTCGAGCATAAGGAACAATTTCTTGGCAAGACCACCCAGGAAGCCTTCCAGGTCATTCTTCTTCCCAGCCAACTGGTTGATCTTCTCGGTCAAAGTAGTCTTGTCAGCTTTCAGTCGGTCGACATCCTTGGTGGCAATCGCCAGAGCAGCTTTCAGATTGGTATTTTCCTGTTCAAGCTTGGTGACTGAAGCTAACTTCTCGTCAGCAAGCTTGGTCTTCTCAGCTAGCTCAAGGTCCTTCTCCTTCTGGGCCTCCCTCACCTTGCCTGCAAGTTACAGCAAAGTCAGATTTTGAAACAAATGGAAGGAAAAAGGAGTCGTCGAGGTCTCACCGAACATACCTTTGGTCTCCTCCTTCGCCTTCGTCAGATTCTCCTGCACCAACTTCAGATCCAGCTCGAGCTGAATGTGCTTCTGCTCCAGTTCCGTATAGTGAGCCGCAAGGTCACAGGATTTCTACGAAGAACCAATCGACAAAATATCAAAGATGATTCACTTCCGAGTGGATAGGGAAAAATCATACGTTTCTAAGACTACAGTCGAATGCAAGCATTCGACCGTAGTCTCGGGGACTACACCCAGTGGGTGCACTCAGCGTGCCCCCACTAATTCTGTTCAAGACAGAGTCGACCAGTCGACCCGAAAAAAAAAAGGCGACGTGTTCTTCAGACTGTAGTCGACTGCAAGCAATCGACCACAGTCTCGGGGACTACACCCAGTGGGTGCACTCAGCGTGCCCCCACCGGTTTCAGAAATCCATTCGATCTAGTCGAATGACGAAAAGCCTTTACTTATAAAGCCTAAGGCCGACTGCCAGCAGTCGACCTTAGCCTTGGGGACTACACCCAGCGGGTGCACTCAGCGTGCCCCCGCTAACACGGAGTTTTTTATCGACACACCCAGTGGGTGATTGCTATGGATTTCAGAAAGAAAAAGTTTTGATAGCATATCCTAACAGAACAGGCGGTGGTCGACTGACCTGAACATTGCTTTGAAGGGCGGAGCTAGCGTCATAAGCTGCTTGGCTTGCATCCCGGATGATCTTCACCTGCTCCATCATAATCCCCGCTTGGCGTATCGCCTCCTTAGCAGCGCTCACTTGGTCCTCTGGGACGTGATGTGTTGTGAAGAGCGAAGGTTGTGCAGCACTCGACGAAGTGGGATGAGCACTCATCAATGGCACCGCGAAAGACACGGTGTGTCGAGTGGGGTTCTCCCCCTCCGTGACCACAGTCTCGGGCGCCGTTGCATCCTGGGTTGCCGTACCAGTAGACGCCTTCCTGCTCATCCTGTGCCTCAGCGGTTCTTCATCCTCATCATCATCATCCTCAGGAAGGGTGATAATGTCATTGGGTGGAGCTTCAGAAAAAGAATCAAAGTTAGAAATCATGAGTCAGTCGACTAAGGACAAAATTGAGAGTATAGTACCAGGATTTGAGATTGCTGCGTCCTCCATCTCATGGTCGTCAGCCTTGCCTGAGGTCTCAGAAGTTGCAGCACTGAAGTTCCAAAGAATCAGTCGACTAACTCAAGTATCAACCAGAGATAAAGCTTATACAAAACAAGGAGACTCAAGTAACATGTTTACCCGGATATGGTGGGGATGGACACCTTCATCTTCGGCAAGAGCTTGGTGGGTTTCGACGGAGCCACCTTCGACTGCTTCGGCGCCTTTTCACTCAGCACCGGAGAAGCAGTCCGAGGGCGTTTGGTCGACTGCGGGGCAGTCGCTACCCCCTTACCGCGTTCAGTCGTGGGGTCATGGACAAGTTTTGACCGCCTTTCCGAGCGCGATGGTGCAACCTCCTCCTCCTCCTCTTCTTCGTCCTCTTCATCGTCGTCGTCATCGTCGTCATCTTCGGCAGCGTCTGAATCCCACTCATCTTGGCTCTCGCCCCCGCTGGCTTCTCCCTCCTCAGTCGGAGCCTGAGCTCCATTGGGCATCGAATACAGCTCGGTAAGGGCCTGGAAGACGTCAAGACAGAGATCAATCGACCAAGTTGCAGAACATACAGAAACAAATTCGACAAATATACAATAGAAGGCAGAGCAACTGTACCTTGTCTGGAACGCTGTGATGGTCGAGTGGAGGAATCCTCCTGGATCCACGGGGATTATCCTTGTTCCCAGTGGCCGCGGCCATCCATCTTTCCACCGTGGCGTCGTCGACTGCTTCCGGGTGGACTCGAGTCTCGTCTTCAGTTCCGCAGTACAACCACATGCAATGGCTCCGGAACTGAAGAGGCTGGATACGCCGCCGAAGGAAAACCTCCAGAAGGTCCATGCCAGTCACGCCGTCCCGAACCAACTGCACCACGCGATCCATCAACATATTCACATCGGCTCTCTCCTCCGGAACCACCTTTAGAGAGGAGGGCTTGTTCACTCGGCTCATGGTGAATGGGGGGAGTCCACTCGACTGCCCCGGCGTCGACTCCTTCTGGCAGTAGAACCAGGTCGACTGCCAGCCCCTGACCGACTCGGGAAACATCATAGCTGGGAAGGTGCTCTTATTCCTCACTTGAATTCCCAGGCCCCCGCACATTTGGACAACTTGGGTTTTCTCATCGCCTGGACTCGCCTTCTTCACGGTCTGAGAACGACACGTGAAGATGTGCTTGAACAAGCCCCAGTGCGGTCGATAGCCCAGGAAGCTCTCACACATGGATACAAACGCAGCAAGATACGCGATGGAGTTCGGGGTAAAGTGGTGAAGTTGGGCTCCAAAGAAGTTCAGAAAACCACGAAAGAAAACACTCGGTGGAAGAGAAAATCCTCGATCGACATGAGTAGCCAGGAGCACACACTCACCCTCTTCCGGCTGGGGTTGCCACTCTTTTCCTGGAAGTCTTGCGGTGCCGTGGGGGATCAGCCCGTCATCGGCCATGTCGAGGAGATCCTTCTCCCTGATGGTCGACTGGATCCAATCTCCCTGGACCCAGCCCTTCGGCAAGCGGGATCTCGACGAAGACCCGCTGCGGCTGGTGGATCTCCCCTTCGCCTTCTCCGCCGCCGACGCCTTCTCCGCCGCCGACGCCTTCTTTGCGCGCTCCAGCGCTGCCGTCTTCTCCTTGACCATGGCTGCCGGCGAGGTGCGCGAAGAAGGGCTTTGCGGAGGCGAAAGCGGGTGCGTTGGGCGGAGACGAGGAGAGCAGAGGAGAAAGAATGGAGCACTGTTCAGAAACCCTCGCTAGTCGCATTTATAACATCCCTTCCGAGTGGATGACAGGTGGACCCGGTCAATCTAAACATATCCCGAAACAGTTGCATCGACACGATACGTGGCGGAAAAAGCGGCGCGGAGATCGAGGCGTCTATGTCCTGTCCCGTCCGTGCGCCGCGGTTCGTTCTGCTTCGCGCGCTTCCCCAAATTTTGTATCCCGTGGAATCCGCGAACGGCAGATCAGTCTGTCAGACGCGGGATCTCCTGCGATCCGTCGCTCGGGAACCGGTGAGCTCTGAAAAGTCACTCGACGAAAGACAAGAATGGATCGAGCTGACTGAAGAAAAGTTGCTCGTTATCAGCAAAGAAGATCTTAATCCAGAACGACGCATAGCCAGTATGCAAAAGTCAATCGGATACAGCATCAACTCCTTCCTCATTCAAGCCTCAATCCATTCGGGGGCTAATGATGGATTCATGTACCTAGGGTAGGGTCATAGGCCTGACCTAGATACCCTACCCAAGGACACCCTTAGAAGAGATCACCTTCCAGTCGACCAACGAAGAACCCACTCGACTGACTAGAAGGACTCGACCATGGAGACTCACTCGACCATGAAGATACACTCGACCACCAGAAGGTCAGAAGGCACTCTGCACTGCAACGGCCTGTAATTGAATAGGCTTTATGGTAGTTAAGACACTTTATGTGGGGCGTTACCAGTAACGCCCCAGACTTAATATACTTTAAACCCTCCATTATGTGGGCTGGCAGGGGTCCTGGCGTACTCTATATAAGCCACCCCCCTCCACAGGCAGAAGGGTTCGCACTCTTGTAACACCTATACACATAATCCACTCGACCGCCTCAGGGCTCCGAGACGTAGGGCTTTTACTTCCTCCGAGAAGGGCCTGAACTCGTACATCGCTTGTGTTTACAACTTCTCCATAGCTAGGACCTTGCCTCTCCATACCTACCCCCCACTCTACTGTCAGACTTAGAACCACGACAGGGCCTCCAGCACGAGCCCAGGAGGGGATCGGTTCATTTCGAACTTAACCTGGCGGTCCAAAAGAGGAAGATCATGCCTTGGAGTGCAGTGTTGGGTGCCCTTGATACCATGGCCTGCAAGGCTTGTCGGCACTTGTCCACACATTTGACCTGCACCCTTTGTGGTGTAGAGGATGAGGGAAGCTTCCATGCATTGATTTCTTGTAACCATGCCAGGAGTATTTGGGAAAGGACAAAGACTAGATGGCAACTACCTGCCGATGAACAACTAGTGAAGACAGGCAAGGACTGGTTCATTGTCGTAGGCATGATTCTTCGCTGTCATAACGGTTCTGTGATCTTTGTGGCGTACCGGTTGTCGTGGTTCTAAGCCTGACAGTAGAATAGGGGGGTAGGTATGGAGAGGCAAGATCCTAGCTATGGAGTAGTTGTATACGCAAGGGATTTACGAGTTCAGGCCCTTCTCGGAGGAAGTAACAGCCCTACGTCTCGGAGCCCGGAGGCGGTCGACTGGATTATATGCGTATGAGTTACAGAGGTGCGAACCCTTTCTACTGAGGAGGGGGGTGGCTTATATAGAGTCTGCCAGACCCCTCCGGCCCTCAGTTATGCGGGGTTTGAAGTACATTAAGGCCCGGCGTTACTGGTAACGCGCTACATAAAGTGCTATCATGACCATAAAGACTACTTAATAACAGACCGTTTGGGTGCAGAGTGACTCTTGATCTCCTGGTGGTCGAGTGAGGCTTCATGGTCGAGTGTCTTCGAGTCCGTTGAGTGGAATCCTTCCAGGTCGACTGAAAGGTAGTTTCTTCTAGAGATGTCCTTGGGGAGGGTATCTTGGACAGGTCCATGACCCTACCCTAGGTACATGGCTTCATCATTAGCCCCCGAATGGATCGAGGTTTGAGTGAGGAAGGAGTTGAAAATTCTTCCGACTCGTTTTTCATGCTATGAATATGTCTTGCTCTAGATCAATGACTTCAAGTGGCGGCATCAACTTCTTTTTCAGTCGCCTTGATCTATTCTTTGTATCTGTCGAGTGACTTTTCTGTGCTTGGAGACTTCCGAATGACGGATTGGAAGAAATCTCCGATCTGACAAGTTGCTCTGCTGTTCGCGGATTTAGCGGGATCCGAATTTCGGGAAGCGCGCAGGACGGAGGAGACCGCGGTACTCGGATGGGATAAGGTAGGGACGCCTCGATCTTTGTGCCACCTTTTTTGCCACGTATCACGCGCGCGACTGTTGCGGGATTTGACAGGATCGTCTGGGCCTACCAGTCAGTCACTCGGGAGCGACTTCATATAAGGCGCCGGACAAGGGGTTTTTGAACAGTGCACCCTCATTTTTCCCCTCCCTCTTCCTCAGATTCATCTGCCGCGCTCGCCACCTTCTCAGCGCTGCTGCTCTGTGCCTGCTTCACCGGCGATGATGGTGAAGGAGAAGACGGCAGCTTTGGAGCGGGTGAAGAAGGCGACGGCGAAGGCGAAGGGGAAGGGGAGGGCGACCAGTCGGGCTGGATCCTCGTCGCGGGCCAGCCTGCTGCAAGGCTGGATCCAGGGAGACTGGATTCGCTCAACCATCAGCCAGAAGGACCTCGACGACCTGGCCAATGAAGGACTGATCCCCCATGGGTCAGCGAGGCTTCCGGGTAAGGAGTGGCAGCCGCAGCCTCAGGAGGGTGAGTGCGTCCTCTTAGCCACCCACGTTGACCGCGGGTTTTCTCTACCGCCGAATCCTTTCTTTCGAGGATTTCTGGACTTCTTTGGAGCGCAACTCCACCACTTCACGCCCAATTCTATTGCCTATCTCGCCGCTTGCGTGTCCTTGTGTGAGAACTTCTTGGGTTGTCGGCCGCACTGGGGCCTTTTCAAACACATTTTCACCTGTCGCTCTCAGACGGTGAAAAAGGCTAGTCCGAGTGACGAGAAAACCCAAGTAATCTAGATGTGTGGGGGTCTTGGGGTTCAGATGAGGAGTAAAAGTGCCTTTCCAGTCATGACCCTTCCCGAGTCAGTTCGAGGGTGGCAGTCGACCTGGTTCTACTGCCAAGACCAGCCAACGCCAGGGCAGTCGACTGGAATCCCTCCTTTCTCCATGGACCGAGTGAACAAGCCATCTTCTCTGAAGGTGGTCCCGGAGGAGAAGTCTCAGATTAAGGTGTTGGTAGAGCGTGTAGTTCAGCTCATTCGCGACGGGGTGACTGGCATCAATCTTCTGGAGGTTTTCCTTCGACGGCGAATTCAGCCACTTCAATATCGAGGCCATCTGATGTGGATGTACTTTGGTACCGAAGACACCACTCAGGTTCACCCGGAGGAGGTCGACGATGCCACTCTGGAGAGGTGGATGACCGCCATCACGGGGAACAAAGATAACCCCCGTGGAGCCAGGAGGATCCCGCCACTCGACCAGTCATACGAACCAGACAAGGTCTGATCATGTATCTCCGACTATGACCCTGTTTCCTTCCTTCTACTTTGCTACCATTCGGTCGACTGACTTCTAACTTGTTTGTTGTCTTCGAGATCACTACTGAGATGTATTCGATGCCCAACGGGGCGCAAGAACAGACCGAAGAGGAGGAAGGGAGCGGGGGTGAAAGTCAGGAAGAGTGGGAATCCGATGGTGAGGAGGGTGAAGAAGATGTCGGCTCTGATGAGGAAGAGGAGGAGGAAGAGGAGGAAGAAGTCCAGCCTCCTCGCACTGAAAAACGATCCAAGCTCGTCCATGACCCTGCAGTCGAGCGCGGCAAGGGGGTCGTGCCTGTTGGGCAGTCGACCAAACGTCCTCGGACGACCTCTCCGGTGCCGACTAAGAAAGTGCCGAAGCAACCCCGAGCGGCATCATCAAAACCGATGAAGGCCCTGCCGAAGATGAGGATGGTGATTCCCACTATTTCTGGGTAATGGCATAACTTGTGTTTTCTTGTTTAACGTGGATACACTCTTGGTCGACTCATTCACTGACCGACTGATTTCTGAAATCGCAGTGCTGCTACTTCTGAGACCTTGATCAGACATGAAGATCAAGAAATGGAGGATGCTGTCACTTCTAACCCTGGTATGATCTTTGTAGTTTCGCTTTCGGTCGATAGGATCTTCATTTTTAACTTTGAATCTTTTCTGTAGCTCCACCTAATATCATCATTGATCTCCCTGATGATGACGATGAGGAGCCACTGAGGCAGAGGAGGGACAGGAAGATGTCAGCTGGCAAGACTGCTCGGGTTGTATCAGCACCTGAGACACTGGTTCCGGAAGGAGGCAACGTCACTCGGGCTACCGTATCCTTTGCTGTGCCGCTGACGAGTGCTCGCCCTTCGTCGTCAAGTGCTGATCCGCCTTCCCTTTTCTCCACCCACCACGTCCCGGAGGACCAAGCAGGTGCCGCTAAAGAAGCTATATGCCAGGCGGGGGGTCATGATGGAGTAGGTGAAGGCGATCCGAGACGCCAGCCAAGCAGCTTATGATGCAAGTTCAGCCCTTCAGAGCAATGTCCAGGTTAGTTGATCACCGCCTCTTCTTTTAGGATATGGTACCTGAAAACATTTCTTTCTGAAGATCTTAGTATCTGTACACCCACTGGGTGTGTCGATTGAATATCTGGATTGGTGGGGGCACGCTGAGTGCACCCACTGGGTGTAGTCCCTGAGACTATGGTGGACTGCTGGCAGTCGTCTATAGTCTTTATACCTTGAACTTTTTCTCTTTACTTTCTCCACTCGATCTGGTCGAATGGAATCATGGAACCAGTGGGGGCACGCCGAGTGCACCCACTGGGTGTAGTCCCCGAGACCGTGGTCGACTGCTGGCAATCGACTATGGTCTGAAGAACCTCTCTTTTTTTGGAACTATGGCTAACTACTGGCAGTTAGCCTTTTTGTCTCTTTTGGTCGACTAATCGACCCGAGTCGATAGAACCAGTGGGGGCACGCTGAGTGCACCCATTGGGTGTAGTCCCCGAGACTACAGTTGAATATTTTGATTCGGCTGTAGTCTTAGAAATGTTACGATTTTTCTCTTAGTCACTCGGAAGTGACCTATCTTTGATGTCTGGCAATTGATCTTTCGCAGAAATCTTGCGAGCTTGTGGCTCGTTATACTGAGTTGGAGAACAAGCATATCCAGCTCGAACTTGATCTGAAGCTTGTCTAGGAGAACTTCACGAAGGCGAAGGAGGAGGCAAAAGGTATGTTTGGTGAGAACCTTGACGACTGCCCTTACTTCTTGTCTGTTCCCAAGTCTAATCTCACTGTCATTTTGCAGATAAACTGAAGGATGCTCTGAAGAAGAAGGACTTTGACCTCGCCGAGGCGCAGAAAGCGGCTTCGGACAAGACGAAACTCGCAGAAGAGAAGCTGGCCTCAATCAGCAAACTTGAAGAGGATAATACCAATCTGAAAGCTGCTCTCGACGCGGCCAACAAGGAGGTCAGTCGACTGAAGAATGACAAGATAACCCTGAGCGACAAGGCTAGCAAACTGGCGGGAAAGAAGAATGATCTAGAGGTTTATCTGGGAGGACTCGCCAAGAAGTTATTCCTCATGCTTGAAGGTAATCCCTTGTATCCGATTGGCTTGTAATTATGGACTTGCCGCAAAACTGCTGGCTTATCTTTGGGTTGTGTCTACAGAGTTCTGCCAAAACTTCGAGGAAGAGACTGGTCGAGTGGAGACAAGTCTGGATCCCATCAACTCTCCTGTGAAGGATGAAGTCGCCATGAATGTGCTCCGACTGGAGTCTTGTGTTGCTGCTGTGGTCGACTATCTTGCTAGACTGAAGGTTGCAATGTCGCGCATCGACACAACACTCTAGCCGGGGGAAACACTTCAGAATGACCTCGAGACTCTGATGACTCGACTGAATGACGTTCCAAGTCGAGTGCAAGAATGGAAGAAGTCTTCTGCCAGGTTTGGTGCTGATGTTGCTCTGTCTCTGGTCCGTGTTCACTGAAGGACGCGCGAGAGGACAAGCTGGCGTCTCTCAAGGTGGCCAATACCAAGAAGCATGACTTCAGATCTTTCATGGAGACCTTCATTGCTGCTGCCACTCGGATTGCAAACGGAATCGACCTGGACGAGTTTGTCGCGCCTTCCAGTCCTCCATAGGAGGAGTAAAAAACTTCTATGCTTGATGCCTTAAATTTGCCTCGGAATGCCGAGTGGTTTTTGTAACCGATAAACTTTAACAGGCTTGGTGCCTGAGCACTTCTGGATCCGTAGGATGTTATCTGAACTTGGGTTTGCCGTTGAATATGTTTGCATTTCTCTTCGAACGAACATTGTTCTTTGCTCGGAATACATGCTAGTGCTTGTGATGTACCCTTGCAGGTAGGAATGAAGCACAGATTGCAGTCGACTTGCGCTCTTGCGGATCCGGATGAAGTGTGCGTTGTATTTGTGGCGCAGCTCTGAAGGAGAAGGTAACAGTTGACTTGCACCTCGTCATCCTTGCAGAGCGGGATGAATCTCATACTTAGGCTAGCACTGGGCTGCAACTAAGCCCCCGAGTGGGAGGTTTGCTCTCCACTCGGCAGGATTTTCAAAAAGTTAGGCGAGCATTGGGCTGTAGCTAAGCCCCCGAGTGGGAGGTTTGCTCTCCACTCGGTAGGATTTTCAAAAACTTAGGCGAGCACTGTGCTGCAGCTAAGCCCTCGAGTGGGAGGTTTGCTCTCCACTCGGTAGGATTTTCAAAAACTTAGGTGAGCACTGGGCTGCAGCTAAGCCCCCGAGTGAGAGGTTTGCTCTCCACTCGGTAGGATTTTCAAAAACTTAGGCGAGCACTGGGCTGCAGCTAAGCCCCCGAGTGGGAGGTTTGCTCTCCACTCGGTAGGATTTTTGTGGCATAGCTCGGAAAGAGAAGGTAGCAGTCGACCTGTGCCTCGTTCTCCTTGCGGAGCGCACATTGTATTTGTGGTGTAGCTCGGAAGGAGAAGGTAGCAGTCGACCTGCACCTCGTCCTCCTTACGGAGTGCACATTGTATTTGTGGCGTAGCTCGGAAGGAGAAGGTAGCAGTCGACCTGCACCTCGTCCTCCTTGCGGAGTGCACATTGTATTTGTGGCGTAGCTCGGAAGGAGAAGGTAGCAGTCGACCTGCACCTCGTCCTCCTTGCGGAGCGCACATTGTATTTGTACTTAGGCGAGCACTGGGCTGCAGCTAATCCTCCGAGTGGGAGGCTGGCTCACCAATCGGCAAGATTTTGTTTAACTTAGGCGAGTACTTGGACTGCAGCTAAGCCTTCGAGTGGGAGGCTGGCTCACCACTCGGCAGAATTTCGTTAAACTTAGGCGAGTACTTGGACTGCAGCTAAGCCTCTGAGTGGGAGGCTGGCTCACCACTCGGTAGGATTTGAAAGTACTTAGGCGAAACGGATTCGCAGCTAAGCCCCCGAGTGAGAGACTGGCTCACCACTCGGCAAGGATTTTTTTACAAACTTAGGCGAAACGGAATCGCAGCTAAGCCCCCGAGTGAGAGACTGACTCACCACTCGGCAAGGATTTTTTTACAAACTCAGGCGAAACGGATTCGCAGCTAAGCCACCCACTGGGGGACTGTTCATGTAAACAAAAGTAACAACAATCACTGGGAAAATTATAACACTCTTGTCTTTGATAAATAAACTACAGAAGTACGTTTATTACATCTCTTCCGAATGAATACTTAAGTATAAAAGGGGTGGAGCAGCTCCGCGTTCCAAGCTCGGGGCTCGTCAATCTGGTGACCGACATTGTAAAGGCGGTATGCTCCGTTGTGGAAAACTTTGGTGACGATGAAGGGACCTTCCCAAGTAGGAGCAAGCTTCTGTGGCTTCTTCTGATCCACTCGGAGAACCAAATCTCCCTCTTGGAAGGCCCGACTCTTCACGTTTTTGGCATGGAAGCGACGTAAGTCCTGCTGATAAATGGTCGATCAGATCATTGCCATCTCTCTTTCTTCTTCTAGAAGGTCGACTGCGTCCTGTCGGGCTTGCTCTGCTTCATCTTCAGTGTAGAGTTCGACTCGAGGTGCGTTGTGAAGCAGGTCACTCAGCAAGATTGCTTCAGCTCCATAGACCAAGAAGAACAGAGTTCTCCCAGTCGACCGATTAGGTGTGGTCCTTAATCCCCAAAGTACTGACGGAAGCTCGTTGACCCATGCACCAGCCGCGTGCTTGAGATCGCACATCAGCCGGGGTTTCAGCCCTTTGAGAATTAAACCATTTGCTTGTTCTGCCTGTCCATTCGACTGGGGGTGAGCGACTGAAGCATAGTCGACTTAATGGCTTTCTTTGCCTCAAACTTGATATCAAGGGGAAGGAGTTCAATCGCCCATTTTGCCACTCGACCAGTTGCATCTCTGTTGTGCAAAACCTCTAACAATGGGGCGTCGCTGACGACTGTAACAGAATGATCAGAGAAATAATGAGCAACCTTCTTCTTGGTCATGTAAATCCCATATACAAGCTTCTGATAATGAGGGTATCTTTGCTTCGATAGGGTCAACACTTCGGAAAGATAATATACTGGGCGCTGAACTTTGAAGGCTTCCCCTTCTTTTTCCCGCTCGACCGTAAGTACTGTACTGACGACTTGTCCTGTGGCTGCAATGTAAAGCAACAAAGGCTCTTTGCTGATTGGAGCAGCAAGCACCGGCTGGGTGGAGAGCAGAGCTTTTAGCTCTGCAAACGCTGCATCAGCTTTTGGAGTCCACTCAAACTTGTCTGACTTCTTCATCAGTCGGTAAAGAGGCAACGCCTTTTCACCGAGGCGAGAGATGAATCGACTTAACGCGGCCAAGCATCCAGTAAGCTTCTAGACATCGTGCACACGCACGGGGCATTTCATTCGGAGAATAGTGCCCACTTTTTCTGGGTTGGCGTCGATTCCTCGTTCGGAAACGAGAAAACCGAGTAACTTTCCGCCAGGAACTCCGAATGTGTACTTTGATGGATTAAGCTTGATATCATACCTCCTGAGATTGGCAAATGTTTCAGCGAGGTCAGTCAACAGGTCGGAACCCTTCCGTGATTTGACCACAATATCATCCATGTATGCTTCCATGTTCCGACTGATTTGAGTGAGCAAACACTTCTGAATCATCCTCATGAACGTGGCTCCGGCATTCTTGAGGCCGAATGGCATGGTGACATAGCAGAAGCACCCGAATGGAGTGATGAAAACTGTTTTGATCTCGTCGGGTCCATACAGACGGATCTGATGGTAACTGGAATAAGCGTCTAAAAAAGACAGGCGCTCACATTTCGCAGTTGAGTCGACTATTTGGTCGATGCGGGGGAGAAGAAAATGATCTTGCGGGCAGGCCCGATTGATATGTTTGAAATCAATGCACATGCGAAGTGACTTGTCCTTCTTGGGGACCATGACAACATTGGTGAGCCACTCAGAGTGGTAAATTTCTTGGATAAACTCTGCTGCCAGGAGCCGAGCCACCTCCTCGCCAATGGCCTTTCTCTTCTGGATGGCGGACCGTCGAAGATGTTCTTTGACGGGTTTCACCTTTGAGTCGACTCGTAGGCGATGCTTAGCCAGCCCCCTGGGAACACCCGGCATGTCAGCAGGCTTCCATGCGAAGATGTCCCAGTTCTCACGGAGGAACTGGATGAGCGCTTCTTCCTATTTAGAGTCGAGTGTTGTGGAGATATGAGTCGGAGCAGCACTGGGGTCGGTGGGGTGAATGTGAACGGGCTTCATCTCACTAGACGACTGGAACGCTGACTCTGTGGCGGGCTTCTTGGCCCGCAATAAATCACTCGGATCTGCATTTTTCTGGCATTCCTGCAGCTCCACCACTGTTATCTGAGCATCGACAATCTTTGAGCCCTTCTGAAAGCACTCTTCTGCCTTTTTCCGATTGCCAGTGATGGTAATCACACCCTTGGGACCAGGCATCTTCAATTTGAGGTACACGTAACATGGTCGAGCCATGAATCGTGCATAAGCTGGCCTGCCTAAAATAGCGTGATAAGCACTCTGGAAATTCACAACTTCAAATGTTAACTTTTCTTTGCGGAAATGCTTTGAATCGCCGAAAACCACATCAAGAGCAATTTGGCCGAGTGACTCAACCTTCCTCCCAGGAATGACTCCATGGAAACTCATGTTGCTAGAACTGAGTCTGGACATCGGAATGCCCATTCCCTTCAGCGTCTCTGCATACAATATATTTAGTCCGCTGCCACCATCCATCAGAACCTTAGTCAGTCGAGTGCCTTCGACGACAGGTTCGACCACAAAAGCTTGCCTCCCAGGGGTGGCTATGTGTGTTGGATGATCAGACTGGTCGAACGTGATGGCGGTCTGAGACCATTTCAGATAACTGGGTGTCGCCGGAGCAACCATATTCACCTCACGGTTGATAACTTTCAATCGACTTTTGCTCTCAACATCAGCAAAAATCATCAGGGTGGAATTGACATGGGGGTATCCTCCATCACTGTCTTCTTTGTCCTCAACCTTGTCTAACTCCTTTTCCTTATCCTTGGGTTGTTTCCCTTGAAACTGCTGGATTAAGAGCCGACACTGGCGAGTGGTATGTTTCGAGTAAATGAAGTTACCCTCCTCGTCTTCTTCGTGTGGATGTGGCATGGCAAATCCATCACGTCGTTTCCTTCCTTGTCCTTCACCTTCTTGGGGTTCCAAGATCCTTTGGGTTTCCCTTTAAACTTGCCCTGAGTCACGGCCAAGGCTTCTCCAGGAGCAGCTGGCTCGGCTTTCCGCTTCTGCTTCCGACTGGAGTTCCCTCCTTCGGTTTCATGAGCAGTCGGCTTGTACTTGCCACTCTGGAGCCGATCCTCTTCTTCACCATTTGCATATTTGGTGGCAATCTCCATCATTCGACTCAGGGTCATGTCTCCGGTCCGACCGAACTTCAAACTTAACTCTCTGTTCTTAACGCCTTCTTTGAAGGCACAGACTGCTTGGTGATCAGATACATTCTCCATCGTGTGATGCAATGTGATCCACCTCTGGATGTAATCCCTCAGGGTCTCATTCGACTTTTGCGCACAAACCTGCAGCTCCGTCAACCCTGTTGGTCGCTTGCAAGTTCCTTCAAATGTCCTGACAAACACTCGGGCAAGATCTTCCCAAGTGTAAATGCTGCTAGGCGCTAACTGATTCAGCCATGCTCTGGCCGAGCCCTCCAACATAAGCGGTAGGTGTTTCATGGCCACTTCATCATTGCCGCCGCCAATTTGAACAACCACTCGGTAGTCCTCAAGCCAAGTATCGGGCTTGGACTCACCAGTGAACTTACTAACTCCAGTCGCAAACCTGAAGTTGGGAGGAATCACCGCGGCCCTGATGGCTTTGCTAAAACACTCTGGTCCTGAGACATGAATTCTGCTGCTGGTGGGCACATCTCTGTCATGGCCTTCTCGGTGAGCTCTGTTCCAGTCGACCAAACCCTAAACGATAATGGATCTCGCATCAAAGCCTGGTTCTCTGGGGTCGACTGGAACCCTTTGCCCAACACTGTGCTGACGTTTGTCATCTTGCTGTCGAGGGGCGTACGACCCACCCCTTGGGGGAGGAGTAGGCACTCGACGCCGATCATTGCGATCGAATCGGTCATCATACTGATCACGCCGACCTCCACGTCCCTCACCCCGCGGGGGCGATCTTGGGCTATGGGCCGACTGGACTGTATTTGTAGTGACAGATCTGCTGTGAATCCTATTACGCGACTGCGATATAGCTGAATTTTGATCTCCTGCTGCCCGGAGTAAATCTCTGATCTGCATCAAGCCTCTGCCAGCCTCTAACTGAGAGGGCTGAATCGACTCTGCTATACGGGCTGCAGCTACTAGATTCTGAATCGGAGTTCGATATACCTGAGTTGGTGGTGGAAAGAGCTGACGTCGACTGGAGTCTAGTACTCGTTGCCGCGCACGCTCGTCGAGTGCTCGTTGGAGGTTCTCTGGTCGAGTGCGCTCAGCCAAGTTGGCCAAATGCGCGTCTTCTAGGGCGTGAGCCTCAGGGGTTTCTCCTACGATAGGAGTATGCAGAGCATCCATGTTCCGGCGGCGAAGATCTTCCCTTTGCAGCGAAGTGAGTGGTTCGGGCTGATACTCCTCGTGGACCTGCGCTGGGTCACCTCCGCCGTCTCCTCCGTCGGTGCGGGGGAAGCCGGGAGGACTACTCGGTCCATTGACCATCAGGACCTCCGCCGCTAGATCACTGTTGTCGCACTCGAATGCAGTCTCTACGGAGCCAGTCGACAAATCGAATAGGCCGTAGAGGGATTCGTTGGGCTCTATCGCCGCGACTTGAGGGGTGGCCGATTGGCGAGCCGCCGCGTGCCTCACCCACCGCTGAAGCCTCGACCGACCAGAGCGCTTGCGCTGGCGGGAGGCAGGGAGGGAGGACGATGCAGGGGTCGACCGATATGGGGCCGACGGTTGCCGCAGCAGAACGCCGCGGACACATGCGCGAAAGTGTGTCGCCCCGCGGACTGGAAGCGCATAGATGTCGAGTGGAGCCTCCTGGAGCCAAGCGGAGTCGTCGGCGATGAACATGAGCGCGCCGAGACGGATCTCGCGGCCCTCAACTAAAACTCCGCCAGAAACCATGGTGAAGGCGATCGGAACAATTGCAACTTCTCCAATAAGTCACTAAGACACCGGCCCCACGGTGGGCGCCAATTGTCGTGGTTCTAAGCCTGACAATAGAATAGGGGGGTAGGTATGGAGAGGCAAGATCCTAGCTATGGAGTAGTTGTATATGCAAGGGATTTACGAGTTCAGGCCCTTCTCGGAGGAAGTAACAACCCTACGTCTCGGAGCCCGGAGGCCATCGACTGGATTATATGCGTATGAGTTACAGAGGTGCGAACCCTTTCTACTGAGGAGGGGGGTGGCTTATATAGAGTCTACCAGACCCCTCTGACCCTCAATTATGCGGGGTTTAAAGTACATTAAGGCCTGGCGTTACTGGTAACGCCCTAGATAAAGTGCTATCATGACCATAAAGACTACTTAATAACAGACCGTTTGGGTGCAGAGTGATTCTTGATCTCCTGGTGGTCGAGTGAGGCTTCATGGTCGAGTGTCTTCGAGTCCGTTGAGTGGAATCCTTCCAGGTCGACTGAAAGGTAGTTTCTTCTAGAGATGTCCTTGGGGAGAGTATCTTGGACAGGTCCATGACCCTACCCTAGGTACATGGCTTCATCACCGGTTCATGTTCAATTGTAATGAAATGGCTTTAGAGGCGGAGATACATGCACTGATGCAAGGGATGGCTCTTGCCGTCCAATATAGTAATCTCCCAAACATTGTTCAATCAATCAGATTCGATAGAGGCTCTTTCGATCCTGTCAGGTAGTGGTTTTGTCCGCTTGGCCTATGGACACCTAGCTACCAAGATCAAAGCATTGATGGACGACATGGAGTTTATTCCACAGAATCTAAGCAGAGATCAAAATAGAGTAGCCGATTGTTTGCTGAATTATAGTTGTAGTGAGTGCGCCGCTATTGTGTGGTTTCACCAAGGGGCCCCTGTATTGAGGAACTTATGCCTCTCGATTGTAACTTTATAATTATGGAATAAGACTCCTTTTCATCCCGCAAAAAAAACTCATATTATGAGAAGGGGTAGCAAAAGTAAACAATCTTTTATAAGGGCATCTCCAAAGCGGACCCTCAAACCACCTGCATCCGTCCAGATCGCACGGTCCGGATGTGTTTTGCCATTCAACGGGGGCCAGTGTTGGTCCGCCAACCGGTTCGGACGCGCCTTTTCCCACAAATTGGAAGAAAACTGGGGAGGGGGGGGGGGGGGGCTTTGCCGAAGCCCGGACAGCGGCCATGCATGACTTCGACATCCCCGAACCATTCAAATCCCCCAGCCGGTCTCATTCTCTTCCACTTCGTCCCTTCTCCCCTCTTGCTTTGCATCCGCGCCCCCCTCCTCCGACGCGGCAGCTGTACCTCTCTGGCCGCCACCCAGACATTGTCGGACGTCCACAACCACCACCCACGTGCCCGCTCACCTTGTACTACGACGTCGTCCACCTAGGATCCATTCGCAGCCAGGTCCCTACGCCCCCCTGTCGACGACATCCATGGTGGACACCATGCCCGGCAGGTGTTTGATCAAATGTCATTGAGCTTATTTTCGAACTTGATGTCGTTTTTTAAAGTACGAAGGATGGCGGGGTACTCGAGCATGGAGGGTGAGTTGTTGTGCGATGCGTGGTTGGCCGTATGCGCGAATTTCACAGGCAAGAGCAGAAAGGGGCTCTTCTGGCAGCGCGTGCATGATTCGTTTCACGCCGCAAAAAGCACACTGCGCATTATCCATGAACGCAATGTGAAGTCAAGTTTTGTAAAGCAGTTGATCTGCTGAGGCAATGTAGCCCGCGACAGTCATGAAGATCTCAAGTTTTGTTTCTTCTTGCTCAACTTGTTGATTGATTCATTTATTCACTCAATGTTGCTCTACATGTTGTGTAGCATGTACGCGTTGCCATGATGTACCACGGGAAAGGGGACAGGCCATTCACGTGCATATATTGTTGGATGAAACTCAAAGAGTAGTATGTGTGTGATGACATGATCCATTGATGAAAAACTTGTTGAACATTCGGTTAATCTCGTTGAACTTGATCTATTTTTTGTTGAACTTGAACTATTGGTGTATTATACTTATTTGTATACTATGTATGGATGATTTGTGATATTTTCCATCCGAACTTTGTGGATTCCGTCGTGTTTGGTAAATTTCGTCTGGTTAATAAAAGACAATGTGAAATATATGTGGATAACATTGGATGGTCGGCTCTCACATTCACGTTTGTGGACTGGTTCCTGTCCGCGGACGAATGCGGTGTCTGGATTGTGGGTTAACGTTGGAGGGGCCTAAGATCCAAACCTAAGATTTAATTCGTGGTGACCCTCAAACGAATCGTCGGTTCTTGGCGTCTCTGTTTTTTCTCGTCCTCGTGCACCAAGATCTCTCTCTCTCTCGCTCGCTCTTCATTTTTCTGCGAAGAGTGCTCCAAGATCTCCATGTGTGCAAAACCAGTACGGATACGTATGGAGCTTGCGGTTTGCTTTTGACTCGTGAAGTGCGGTCGATCCGATCCGTGTCGTATTGGATGGCATGTTACGGCGTGGATCTATCCATAAACTCTAGTACTATTACTGTTGAATCACGTGCTGCTAGATCGATCCGGTTACAGCCGCAGGGTCTCGAGGGCAATTGGTCACGCATCGTGTGCACATGCCATCCTCCAATGCTTGTTCGCTGCTGCAGCAGAGAGTAGTAAACTGCTAGTGGTGAGTGCTTAACCAGGCACGTGCGGGGCACAAATCTTCCCATGTGCACACGCCAAATTGATTAGGATAACTTCAATGCGGATCACTAAATCCCCCGCAAACGATCCGACCAACGTTCCAAACATTTCTGGACGCGGGTCATCAAATTACCTGGACCGGTGCAAATGTCTGAAATCTTATGAATTGGCATCAAACCAAGATGAGGTTTGTGGACGTTTGGATGTTCGCCACACAGGACCTGACAACACAGACACGCACAAAAATCTCACCTGGAGCCGTGTTTGAATTGTAATATTTCCATTCAAATTATTGTTGCATTGAAGTATTTATACTTTAATTATGAAGAATTGTGATGTTTATCTTTAATTATTTTAAGTGCTTCAGGCATAGGGAAAAAAGGAGCGGATGAACATCTCGTGATTACGGTTGGATGGCGGACGTCCCGCCCATTTTTCACGGACACTGCCTGGCATCCTTGCTGCTCGCCGTCTGCATTTCGTCAGTGCAAGCTTTGCTACAATTGGGGCATTGGAGCTTGGAGGGTCCGTCACGCAATGTTCGCAAGGAAAGGCGATCCCTTCGCTTAGGCTGCTTCCAATGCATTGGTGCTTACATGAGGTGCTAAGCATATTAAATACTTTAGCAGAGAGAAGGTAAATAACATCTGACTTGGGGTCGGTGTCGGGGAAGAAGTCGTTATCGCAGTCCGGGGTGTCCGTGATGAAGAAGTTAGTAGTCGCGCTGAGCGCTCCCCAAAGAGGTACATGGCTCATTCCCGCAACCCACGTCGTGGCCAGGCGGGTGGCGGAGGAGGAGCGTGCGTGGATATCCCTCTTGTTCTCATCCTCATACATGTAGAGAAAGAACCTCCCTTATAAAAAGGTCCAACTCCTTCTAAACTACTCCCTCCGTCCAATACAAGAGCATTTTTGACACTAGTGTAGTGTCGAAAACGCTCTTATATTATGGGACAGTGGGAGTAGCAATGTGGGACTAAATTTTAATTCCATCTCTTGCCTTGCACGAATGGACTGCGTGGGACTTTAGGATTTATTAGGAATTTCTGAAACTGCTATTGGGCTAGGCCTAAAATAGACAAAATTCCAGCATATAGTAGTAGTTGTACTAGCTTGTACTCCCTCTGTCCCAAAATATAAGAACGTTTTAACATTACACTAATGTCAAAAATGTTTTATATTATGAGACGGAGGGAGCAGTAATTCACGGTCGACTGGAGAGGAACCGAGGGGGTACACGGGAGGCTCCGGGACACGATCGCAGGGCCGGCGGCGCCTGCAGATTCTGGTTGTGCTGACCTCGCCCGATCGTCCGTCTCCATCCACAGCCGGAATGGGATGGAGACAGTACTGTCGTATCTGCCCGCGCTTCGTTTTCCCCGCCGCGCCGCTAGCTGCTCACCACGCGGCGTACGCGAGCGACTTGACTGAGACGGCCCGCTGAGATCGGTCTATTGTCTGATGACAATTGCCACTGTCGGCTGGGCGCTGCTTTTTTTTTTTAACATGAAAAATCTTTTATTCAATTATAGAAGCACCCAGCAGTGAGGAGTGTGATCTGGAAAGAACATCTCTACCAAGGCAAAGACATTTGTCTGAAGGAAGACACCTAACAGCTAAGGTCTATTCTGAATTTTGAGAGCCGATGGCCGCTGCAATGCAATCAGTAGCAAACAGCAGGCAATTCCTTTTTGGCGCTGCAGGCGCCGGTTCCTATTGTTTTTGCTAACCGGCGCCTGCAGCAGCTACTCGCCCCCGTTTTTCTGTTTTTCTTTTGTTTTTGCTAACCGGCGCCTGCAGCAGCTACTCGCCCCCGTTTTTCTGTTTTTCTTTTCTTTTGAAACGCAAAAACTACGCCAGTGCAGAGAATCGAACCAGGGACCTCACGGATAGAACTAAGTAGCAACAACAACGGCGCCTGCATGCCTGACGTGATAACTACTTCAAACTTCCCTTATTTTTTCCTTCCTTTTTATTTTTTCGTTTTTTCGTTTTTTCTGTTCCTGTTTTTTTCCCTTTTTTTCTTATGCCTGGTTTGATGATTTCTTTCAAATTCGTGAATTTTTATTAAAATGGATGAATTTTTTCTCAAAACTTATTTTTGAAACTTGATGAACTTTTTTCAAAATTTTCAAACTTATGCCTGGTCATGTCAGTAAACATTTTTGAAACTTGATGAACTTTTTTCAAAATTTTCAAATTATTTTTGAAAATCCATGAACTATTTTCAATTTCGATGAACTTTTTAAAAATTTGATGAACTATTTATAAAAATGGATGAACTTTTTCGAATTTGATGTACTTTTTTCCAAAGGGATGATCTTTTTTTCAAATTTGATGAACATTTAAAAAAAACAGATGAACCATTTTCAAATTTGATGAACCTTTTTCAAATCAATAAACTTTTGTTTTGAATTCAATGAACTTTTTTCAAACTTGATGAACTTTTTCTCAAAACTGGTGAGCTTATTTTTAAAATCAATGAACTCTTTTCCAAATTTGTGAATTTGTTTTCAAAATCGTTGAACTTTTTTTAAATTTTGTGGACTTTTTATCGAGATGATGAACTTTTTCTAAAGCGATGAACTCTTTCCATTTCCACGAACTCATTTGAAATCCTATGAATCTTTTTTCAAATTCGTAACTGTTTTCAGTATTTTTATAGAATTCTGTTTCGAAATTTATATTTTCTTTTAAAAATAATTTACACTTGATATATATATAATATGTGTTAACTAGAGGAAGGGTCAAATAGAGATTTTTCTTATTTTGTCATCAGTGGCATGAGCTTGACCTGGTGGTTACGAGCGACTGCCCTGCACCCTCGCGGTAGGAGTTCGAAACCCAGTATCCACGAATTGCTACAGGTAAATAAGCCTAGTTTTTTTTTCTGCTGTATTTGAGAGCCGATTGTTAGCATGTTTTTAATTGGGCCGCGGCCCATTGCTGGTCGCTGTAGGCGCCGGTTGGACAAGTGGCGCCTACAGCGCCGACTAGGAGCTCCCCAAACAGCAAACGCAAGAGCATCTACATGGGCCGCGCCAGTGAGCAAGCATGGTAGCGAGTCAGCGTGCCACGACGGGCTCCACGCACCCAGCAAGCCGGCACTTTTTTTTTCTTTCGATTTTTTTGGTATGGCCTTTACTATTTTAGTCAGTTTTATTATAAATTAAAAAAAATCACTAATTCGAAATAATATTATAGAATTCAAAAATAGTCATGCATTTAAATTTATTCTTGAATTCAAAAAATGTTTGCCAAATTTAAAAATCTTTATGACTTCAAAATAAGATCATGAATTCAAAAAATTCCACGAATTCAAAAACAATTTTCATGAATTCTAATATTTTACCTGAATTTTAAAATATTGGAAAATTTTAAATATTAACAAATTCAGAAATGCCCAGGGCTTCCAAGAAATGGTCAGGAATCAAAAAATGTTCACGAATTTAGAACTTATTCATGAATTTAAAAAGAAATGCGTATTTCAGTAAGTATTCACTAATTCCCCAAAAATTAATGAATTCAAAAAATGTTCTAGAGTTCAGTTTTTCTAAATAAAAAAATGAACACCAATTAAAAAATACTCCTGAATTGATAAAATACCGGTGAATTGAAAAATATTCACGTAGTCAAGAAAAATTCACCAATTTTTAAAATTTTAATTGATTCAAAAAACTATATTAATAAATTAATAAATTCAAAAGACCATGAATTCAAAAAATTCATGCATTGAAACATGTTCATGAATTTTAAAATATCCATGGATTTTAAAAAAGTTCGTAAACTGAAAAATGTTTAAAAGTTTGAAAAAAAGTTAAAAAAACCTTTAAATGTTCCTGAATTTTAAAAATGAAAAAAGAATAAAAAATGGAGAAAGGAAAAAGTGGAAGCAAAAAAGAAAAAGAAAACAAACAAACAAAAGTACCCCCTCCATCCATATATATAGCGCTTAATAAGTTTTTCGAGGTAGCCTTTGACCAATAATAAAATTATTAGTATATAAGATGTATGACATAAAAATTATATCAATAGAATCTTCTTTCACATACGAATTCAACGGTATGCTTTTGTGTAACATGCATGTCATGTATTATTGTGCTAACTCGTGGTCAAAGGTAACCTCGAAAAATGTATTAGGCCCTATATATGGATGGAGGGAGTAACAAAAATGGAAAAGACCGGAGTTAACCTCCTGAAGAAAACCAAAAGAATTCCCCCCGTAGCGTGAGCTACTTGGCCGGCCCACTTCCAACGCCCCGTGGGTGAGACAAGCAACGGGATATGGTTGACCAAGATGGGATTTGCCCATCCTATTTGGAGAGCTATTCTCTGGGCCCTCTCGAGTGATCCGATTCGGAAAGCATGGCCATGCGACTTGGGTTATGTGTTAACCCAGTTCGGGAATATGTATCATGGTTTCGAGAAGAGAGGTCGAGCTACCACAAGGGTGACAAGTACTCGCTTTGAGCTTCACAACATATATCATGAGGCAAAAGGAATGTTGCATATGACAGATTATCGAGGTTCATCAAATGACTTTACACACACATGGGAGTTGGCACGTTCTGCTAGGAGCCGCTACCAACTATCGACTCTGGTCGTGTCCATGTGTACGTGAACCTATAGAGTCACACACTTAAGAGGCTGCAACTCATTCGGATTGGATCTGAGTGGAAAATGGATATAGACTCCTTGTGGGCTCAAGTGTTGAACCCACCTCTGAGGCCTATATAAAGGGGAGTGGGCGCAACACTTAGGGTTGATCTTTTCCACCCTGGACAACAGCCTTCACAACTCCCCACGCCCATGTCGTGTGATCGGAATTAGTAGTCCGCCGCCCGATGTTGATCCCCGTATGTGTGTATACCTTGGAGGCATCGCATACGCGGTGCTTGGATGAACCGTTTGAGGAAACCGCGAGGTGCCGTTCGCGGGAGATCGCCGTTCATGGGTCTTTGCTGTTTGCGGGTGATCGACTACACACATCACCAACTCTACTTCCGCTGCGGTGACTGCGAGTTTAGTGGTAAACCCGATCCCGTGATCTATTTCCAGCAACATGAACTTGGGTGCGCGGTAGAAGTTTTTTGGTGCTAGCGTAGCGTACCGCGTGTTCCAACAGTGGTGTCAGAGCGTATGCTGCGTGGTATTAGATTTGGGGTAGAATTTGCATATGATGATATGTAGATTGGTTTATGTACTGGCCGATGAGATCGGTTGTCAATATGATTGATTGTACATGGTGTCGGGCGTTCAGAATTGTGATTTGTTTTTCCATGATCGTGTTGCGGAGGTCGTGACACAAATTACCCCAACCGGTCAATTTCCGCCATCGGGGTAGACGGTGGAATGTAAAGCCGATCACAACACGCGAAGACCGATGAGATTGATCAAATCGGAAAGATGGTCAAAATTTGGTAAATGTGATTTGCCGGCAAAAAATCTAGTGTAAAAATGCAAAGATTGTTTTTTTTCTACGAATGTCCGCGAGAGGCCAGCCCCCTCGACCCCCGTAGGGGCGCTGCCCCTTGACCCCGTGGGGCGCAAATCCCCCTCGACCCCCATTGCGTTAATCTCTTAGGGTGGCACATGACTTGTTTTTGCAGGGGATGCTTGTGCTTTGGTATAGCCCATGTATGTTGCTTGTATGTAATTATATCATGACCTGCGCGTCGTGAGAACGACAAGCGGCTGGAGCCATATGGTTGTCTCATTATTATTTTCATGACCTGTATGTCAACATGAGCCATGTAATCTAATTAGCTATTAGTTTGTAATAGCGTAGTATCTTATGTAACACTTGGCGGTTGACATGGGTAGCATGGAGATGGAAATCGCCACGAGGAGAACCATGCATGGAGATGGAGATCACCATGGGCAGACCGCACACGTGGAGATGGTGATCACCATGTGTTGTGAAAAGGGGCTATACCATATTACACTTGTATAAATTGCCTGTGAAAGTTTACCCCTTTTATGCACCCTTATTTTGCATGGTAGATGTTTTAAGTAGGGTGATCCCTTAAAGAATGTCAAGTATAAATGCCTCCCCCAATTGCTGCACCTTCACATATCAATTATATTGAGTGGTGGGCCTATAAAATTAGGGTGCCACTAGATCTCCTTGAAGTGATGGCTTTGTGTCGGACAGTTACATGCGAAGCACTGGTTGACTTGTCATGGCTATCAAAACAGTTTTGGGCCACGAGGCATATGAGTTGGAGCGACATGAGATGTCCCCAACAACAAGAGTTGTATGGAGATCCGATTAGCAAGAGTTGCTTACCGAGTGATCTCGTCTTCTAGCAGTGATGCAAAAGCTCACTAGTTGACATGTTGATCTTGGATCTTGAATCACTAAGTATCAACTGAGGGATGTTGATTTTAGTGGGAGTAATGATCTTATTAAAATTTTAATATGAATCACTCTTCATGAATACATGTCTTTGTGTTTGCATATTTCTGTTGTAGATCAATGGCACCACCTACTCAAGTTACTCCTTTTGTGTTGAAATCAATCCTGGAAAAAGATAAATTGAATGGGACAAACTTTACCACGTGGTATAGAAACCTGAAAATTGTTCTTAGGCATGAGAAAAAGAACAAGTTCTAGAGAATCCACTTCCAAAGGAACCTGCCCATAATGCTAATGCCACAACCAGAAATGCCTACCAGAAAATCATTGATGAATCAAATGAGATTAGTTGTCTCATGCTAGCTTCTATGGAGTCTAATCTGCACAGCGGTTCAAAAATATTGATGCTTTCGACATGACCGATGATACGTCCATTTTGCATCATGTTTTACTACTATTATTTATAGTATTTTTATGCATTATAACACTATGTGGAGTAATTCTAATGCCTTTTCTCTCATAATATGCGTAGAATGTCGACAGTTGGAATTCTGGACCTGAAAAAGCTATGTCAGAGATACCGATTCTGCACATCTCCAAATGGGCCGAAATTTTACGAAGAATTATTTTGGAATATATAATAAATATTGGAGAAAAGAACCACCAGAGGGGGGCACCCAGGCACCTACAAGGCACTAGGGCGCGCCACCCCCTCCAGGCGCACCCTAGTTGGTAGTGGGGGCCTAGGCCCACCTCCCATGCCCATCTTTTGGTACGTAAGGTCTTTTAACCTAGAAAAAAAATAAGGAGAGGACTTTCGGGATGGAGCGTCGCCGTCTCGAGGCGGAACTTGGGCAGGAGCACTTTTGCCCTCCGGCGGAGCGATTCCACCGGGGGAACTTCCCTCCCGGAGGGGGAAATCAGAGCCATCGTCATCACCAACAACCCTCTCATCTTTGGGAGGCCAATCTTCATCAACATCTTCAACAACACCATCTCATCTCCGACCCTAGTTCATCTCTTGTGTTCAATCTTTGTATCAAAACCTCATATTGGTACGTGTGGGTGACTAGTAGTGTTGATTACATCATGTAGTTGATGCTAGCCGGTTTATTTGGTGGAAGATCATATCTTAAGATCCATTATGCTATTTAATATCCCTATGATCTTGAGCATGAATATTATTTGTGATTAGTTGCCTTTGTTCTTGAGGCCATGGGAGAAGTCATGTTGCAAGTAATCATGTGAATTTGATATGTGTTCGATATTTTGATGATATGTTGTTGGGGAACGTTGCAGAAAATTAAATTTTTTCCTACGGTTTCACCAAGATCCATCTATGAGTTCATCTAAGCAACGAGTCATGGGAGAGTGATTGCATCTGCATACCACTTGTAGATCGCGTGCGGAAGCTTGCAAGGTGATGATGGAGTCGTACTCGACGTGATTCAGATCACCGATGTCCAAGTGCTGAACGGACAGCACCTCCGTGTTCAACACACGTACGGGACGGGAGACGTCTCCTCCTTCTTGATCCAGCAAGGGGGAAGGAGAGGTTGAGGAAGCTCGCTCCAACGGTAGCACGACGGCGTGGTGGTGTTGGTGCAGCAGTACTCCGACAGGGCTTCGCCAAGCGCTTACGGAGGAGGAGAGGTGTTGGGGAGGGGAGGGGCTTCGCCTTGGAGTTGTCTCTAGCAGCCCTCCCCCACCCCTCTATTTATAGGGGAAGGGGCAAGGGGGCCGACCCCTCTAGATGGGATCTAGAGGGGGGCGGCGGCCAGGGAGGGGAGGCTTGCCCCCCAAGCAAGGGGGCGCCCCCCTTAGGGTTTCCCCCCCAACCCTAGGCGCATGGGCCCAAGGTGGGGGGCGCGCCCAGCCCTCCAAGGGCTGGCTCCCTCCCCTTTGCGGCCCATGTGGCCCTCCGGGAGGGGTGGCCCCTCCCGGTGGACCCCCGGAACCCCTCCGGTGGTCCCGGTACATTACCGATAGACCCCCGGAACTTTCCGGTGTCCGTATAACAACTTCCCATATATAAAACTTCACCTCCGGACCATTCCGGAACTCCTCGTGACGTCCGGGATCTCATCCGGGACTCCGAACAACATTCAGAAGTCACATACTAGTCTTCCTAATAACCCTAGCGTCACCGAACCTTAAGTGTGAAGACCCTACGGGTTCGGGAGACATGCAGACATGACCGAGACGACTCTCGGGCAATAACCAACAGCGGGATCTAGATACCCATGTTGGCTCCCACATGCTCCTCGATGATTTCATCGGTTGAACCACGATGTCGAGGATTCGATCAAACCCTGTATACAATTCCCTTTGTCAATCGGTACGTTACTTGCCCGAGACTCGATCGTCGGTATCCCAATACCTTGTTTAGTCTCGTTACCGGCAAGTCACTTTACTCGTACCGTAATGCATGGTCCCGTGGCCAACAGCTTGGTCACCTTGAGCTCATTATGATGATGCATTACCGAGTGGGCCCAGAGATACCTCTCTGTCATACGGAGTGACAAATCCCAGTCTCGATCCGTGTCAACCCAACAGACACTTTCGGAGATACCTGTAGTGCACCTTTATAGTCACCCAGTTACATTGTGACGTTTGGTACACCCAAAGCACTCTTACGGTATCCGGGAGTTACACGATCTCATGGTCTAAGGAAGAGATACTTGACATTGGCAAAGCTCTAGCAAACGAACTACACGATCTTTGTGCTGTGCTTAGGATTGGGTCTTGTCCATCACATCATTCTCCTAATGATGTGATCCCGTTATCAACGACATCCAATGTCCATAGCCAGGAAACCATGACTATCTGTTGATCATAAAGAGCTAGTCAACTAGAGGCTCACTAGGGACATATGGTGGTCTATGTATTCACACGTGTATTACGATTTCCAGATAATACAGTTATAGCATGAATAAAAGACAATTATCATGAACAATGAAATATAATAATACTTTTATTATTGCCTCTAGGGCATATTTCCAACAGTCTCCCACTTGCACTAGAGTCACCAATCTAGTTACATTGTGATGAATCGAACACCCATAGAGTTCTGGTGTTGATCATGTTTTGCTCGCGAGAGAGGTTTAGTCAACGGATCCGCGACATTCAGATCCGTATGTACTTTGCAAATTTCTATGTCTCCATCTTGAACATTTTCATGGATGGAGTTGAAACGACGCTTGATGTGCCTGGTCTTCTTGTGAAACCTGGGCTCCTTGGCAAGGGCAATAGCTCCAGTGTTGTCACAGAAGAGTTTGATCGGCCCCGACACATTGGGTATGACTCCTAGGTCGGTGATGAACTCCTTCACCCAAATCGCTTCATGCGCTGCCTCCGAGGCTGCCATGTACTCCGCTTCACACGTAGATCCCGCCACGATGCTCTGCTTGCAGCTGCATCAACTTACTGCTCCACCATTCAACATATACACGTATCCGGTTTGTGACTTAGAGTCATCCAGATCTAAGTCGAAGCTAGCGTCGACGTAACCCTTTACGACGAGCTCTTCGTCTCCTCCATAGACGAGAAACATGTCCTTTTTCCTTTTCAGGTACTTCAGGATATTCTTGACCGCTGTCCAGTGTTCCTTGCCGGGATTACTTTGGTATCTTGCTACCAAACTTACGGCAAGGTTTACGTCAGGTCTGGTACACAACATGGCATACATAATAGATCCTATGGCTGAAGCATAGGGGATGACACTCATCTCTTCTTTATCTTTTGCCGTGGTCAGTGACTGAGCCGAACTCAATCTCACACCTTGTAACATAGGCAAGAACCCCTTCTTGGACTGATCCATTTTGAACCTCTTCAAAATCTTATCAAGGTATGTGCTTTGTGAAAGACCTATGAGGCATCTCGATCTATCTCTATAGATCTTGATGCCTAATATATAAGCAGCTTCTCCAAGGTCCTTCATTGAAAAACACTTATTCAAGTAGGCCTTAATGCTGTCCAGAAATTCTATATTATTTCCCATCAAGAGTATGTCATCTACATATAATATGAGAAATGCTACAGAGCTCCCACTCACTTTCTTGTAAACGCAGGCTTCTCCATAAGTCTGCATAAACCCAAACGCTTTGATCATCTCATCAAAACGAATATTCCAACTCCGAGATGCTTGCACCAGTCCATAAATGGATCGCTGGAGCTTGCATACTTTGTTAGCGTTCTTAGGATCGACAAAACCTTCCGGCTGCATCATATACAGCTCTTCCTTAAGATGTCCGTTAAGGAATGCCGTTTTGACGTCCATCTGCCATATCTCATAATCATAGTATGCGGCAACTGCTAACATGATTCGGACGGACTTCAGCTTCGAGTACGGGAGAGAATGTCTCGTCGTAGTCAATCCCTTGAACTTGTCGATAACCCTTAGCGACAAGCCGAGCTTTATAGATGGTAACATTACCATCCGCGTCTGTCTTCTTCTTGAAAATCCATTTGTTTTCTATCGCTCGCCGATCATCGGGCAAGTCTGTCAAAGTCCATACTTTGTTTTCATACATGGATTCTATCTCGGATTTCATGGCTTCAAGCCATTTGTTGGAATCTGGGCCCGCCATCGCTTCTTCATAGTTCGAAGGTTCACCGTTGTCTAACAACATGATTTCCAGGACAGGGTTGCCGTACCACTCTGGTGCGGAACGTGTCCTTGTGGACCTACGAAGTTCAGTAGCAACTTGATCTGAAGTACCTTGATCATCATCATTGTTTTCCTCTTCAGTTGGTGTGGGCATCACAGGAACATTTTCCTGCGCTGCACCACTTTCCCGTTCGAGAGGTAGTACTTCATCGAGTTCTACTTTCCTCCCACTTACTTCTTTCGAGAGAAACTCTTTTTCCAGAAAGCATCCGTTCTTGGCAACAAAGATCTTGCCCTTGGATCTTAAGTAGAAGGTATACCCGACAGTTTCCTTAGGGTATCCTATGAAGACGCATTTTTCCGACTTGGGTTCGAGCTTTTCAGGTTGAAGTTTCTTGACATAAGCATCGCATCCCCAAACTTTTAGAAACGACAGCTTAGGTTTCTTCCCAAACCATAATTCATACGGTGTCGTCTCAACGGATTTAGACGGTGCCCTATTTAAAGTGAATGTAGCTGTCTCTAGAGCGTATCCCCAAAATGATAGCGGTAAATCGGTAAGAGACATCATAGACCGCACCATATCTAATAGAGTGCGATTACGATGTTCGGACACACCGTTACACTGAGGTGTTCCAGGCGGCGTGAGTTGTGAAACGATTCCACATTTCCTTAAGTGTGTACCAAATTCGTGACTTAAGTATTCTCCTCCACGATCTGATCGTAGGAACTTTATCTTTCGGTCACGTTGATTCTCCACCTCATTCTGAAATTCCTTGAACTTTTCAAAGGTTTCAGACTTGCGTTTCATTAAGTAAACATACCCATATCTACTCAAGTCATCAGTGAGAGTGAGAACATAACGATATCCTCCGCGAGCCTCAACGCTCATTGGACCGCATACATCGGTATGTATGATTTCCAACAAGTTGGTTGCTCGCTCCATTGTTCCGGAGAACGGAGTCTTGGTCATTTTGCCCATGAGGCATGGTTCGCATGTGTCAAACGATTCATAATCAAGAGACTCTAAAAGTCCATCAGCATGGAGCTTCTTCATGCGCTTGACACCAATGTGACCAAGGCGGCAGTGCCACAAGTATGTGGGACTATCGTTATCAACTTTACATCTTTTGGCATCCACACTATGAACATGTGTAATATTACGCTCGAGATTCATCAAGAATAAACCATTTACCATCGGAGCATGACCATAAAACATATCTCTCATATAAATTGAACAACCATTATTCTCAGACTTAAATGAGTAGCCATATCGTATTAAACGAGATCCAGATACAATGTTCATGCTCAAACTTGGCACTAAATAACAATTATTAAGGTTCAAAACTAATCCCGTAGGTAAATGTAGAGGCAGCGTGCCGACGGCGATCACATCGACTCTGGAACCATTCCCGACGCGCATCGTCACCTCGTCCTTCGCCAGTCTCCGTTTATTCCGCAGCTCCTGCTGTGAGTTACAAATATGAGCAACGGCACCGGTATCAAATACCCAGGAGTTACTACGAGTACTGGTAAGGTACACATCAATTACATGTATATCAAATATACCTTTGGTGTTGCCGGCCTTCTTATCCGCTAAGTATTTGAGGCAGTTCCGCTTCCAGTGACCCTTCCCCTTGCAATAAAAGCACTCAGTCTCAGGCTTGGGTCCATTCTTTGACTTCTTCCCGGTAACTGGCTTACTGGGCGCGGCAACATCCTTGCCGTCCTTCTTGAAGTTCTTCTTGCCCTTGCCCTTCTTGAACTTAGTGGTCTTATTGACCATCAACACTTGATGTTCTTTCTTGATTTCAGCCTCTGCTGACTTCAGCATCGAGAACACTTCAGGAATGGTCTTCACCATCCCCTGCATGTTGTAGTTCATCACAAAGCTCTTGTAGCTTGGTGGGAGCGACTGGAGGATTCTGTCAATGACCGCCTCATCTGGGAGGTTAATGTTCAGCTGGGTCATACGGTTGTGCAACCCAGACATCTTCAGGATGTGCTCACTGACAGAACTGTTTTCCTCCATCTTACAACTATAGAACTTGTCGGAGACATCATATCTCTCGACCCGGGCATGAGCTTGGAAAACTAGTTTCAGCTCTTCGAACATCTCATATGCTCCGTGATGCTCAAAACGCTTTTGGAGCCCCGGTTCTAAGCTGTAAAGCATGCCGCACTGAACGAGGGAGTAATCATCAGCACGAGTTTGCCAAGCATTCATAATGTCTTGGTTCTCTGGGACGGGAGCGTCACCTAGCGGTCCTTCTAGGACATATTGCTTCCTGGCAGCTATGAGGATGATCCTCAGGTTCCGGACCCAGTCCATATAGTTGCTGCCATCATCTTTCAGCTTGGTTTTCTCTAGGAACGCGTTGAAGTTCATGTTGACATGAGCGTTGGCCATTTGATCTACAAGACATATTTGCAAAGGTTTTAGGCTAAGTTCATGATAATTAAGTTCTAATCAAATTATGAACTCCCACTCAGATTAGACATCCCTCTAATCATCTAAGTGTTACACGATCCGAGTCGACTAGCCCGTGCCCGATCATCACATGAGACGGACTAGTCATCGTCGGTGAACATCTCCATGTTGATCGTATCTTCCATACGACTCGTGTTCGACCTTTCGGTCTCCGTGTTCCGAGGCCATGTCTGTACATGCTAGGCTCGTCAAGTTAACCCTAAGTGTTTTTGTTGTGTAAAACTGTCTTACACCCGTTGTATGTGAACGTAAGAATCCATCACACCCGATCATCACGTGGTGCTTAGAAGTGACGAACTGTAGCAACGGTGCACAGTTAGGGGAGAACACTTCTTGAAATTTTTGTAAGGGATCATCTTATTTACTACCGTCGTCCTAAGTAAACAAGATGCATAAACATAATAAACATCACATGCAATTATATAGTTGTGACATGATATGGCCAATATCATATAGCTCCATTGATCTCCATCTTCGGGGCTCCATGATCATCTTGTCACCGGCTTGACACCATGATCTCCATCATCATGATCTCCATCATCGTGTCTTCATGAAGTTGTCACGCCAACGACTACTTCTACTTCTATGGCTAATGCGTTTAGCAATAAAGTAAAGTAGTTTACATGGCGTTCTTCAATGACACGCAGGTCATACAAAAAATAAAGACAACTCCTATGGCTCCTGCCGGTTGTCATACTCATCGACATGCAAGTCGTGAATCCTATTACAAGAACATGATTTCATACATCACAATTCATCATTCATCACAACTTCTGGCCATATCACATCACATGATCAATCGCTGCAAAAACAAGTTAGACGTCCTCTAATTGTTGTTGCATCTTTTACGTGGCTGCAATCGGGTTCTAGCAAGAACGTTTTCTTACCTACGAATAACCACAACGTGATTTTGTAAACTTCTATTTAACCTTCATAAGGGCCCTTTTCATCGAATCCGCTCCAACTAAAGTGGGAGAGACAGACACCCGCCAGCCACCTTATGCAACTAGTGCATGTCAATCGGTGGAACCGGTCTCACGTAAGCGTACGTGTAAGGTTGGTCCGGGCCGCTTCATCCCACAATACCGCTGAAGCAAGAAAATACTAGTAGAGGCAAGCAAGTTGACAAGATCCACGCCCACAACAAAATTGTGTTCTACTCGTGCATTAGAGAACTACGCATAGACCTAGCTCATGATGCCACTGTTGGGGAACGTTGCAGAAAATTAAAATTTTTCCTACGGTTTCACCAAGATCCATCTATGAGTTCATCTAAGCAACGAGTCATGGGAGAGTGATTGCATCTACATACCACTTGTAGATCACGTGCGGAAGCTTGCAAGGTGATGATGGAGTCGTACTCGACGTGATTCAGATCACCGATGTCCAAGTGCTGAACAGACAGCACCTCCGCGTTCAACACACGTACGGGACGGGAGACGTCTCCTCCTTCTTGATCCAGCAAGGGGGAAGGAGAGGTTGAGGAAGCTCGCTCCAACGGCAGCACGACGGCGTGGTGGTGTTGGTGCAGCAGTACTCCGACAGGGCTTCGCCAAGCGCTTACGGAGGAGGAGAGGTGTTGGGGAGGGGAGGGGCTGCGCCTTGGAGTTGTCTCTAGCAGCCCTCCCCCCACCCCTCTATTTATAGGGGAAGGGGAAAGGGGGGCCGACCCCTCTAGATGGGATCTAGAGGGGGGCGGCGGCCAGGGAGGGGAGGCTTGCCCCCCAAGCAAGGGGGGCGCCCCCCTTAGGGTTTCCCCCCCAACCCTAGGCGCATGGGCCCAAGGTGGGGGGCGCGCCCAGCCCTCCAGGGGCTGGCTCCCTCCCCTTTGCGGCCCATGTGGCCCTCCGGGAGGGGTGGCCCCTCCCGGTGGACCCCCGGAACCCCTCCGGTGGTCCCGGTACATTACCGATAGACCCCCGAAACTTTCCGGTGTCCGTATAACAACTTCCCATATATAAAACTTCACCTCCGGACCATTCCAGAACTCCTCGTGACGTCCGGGATCTCATCCGGGACTCCGAACAACATTCGGAAGTCACATACTAGTCTTCCTAATAACCCTAGCGTCACCGAACCTTAAGTGTGAAGACCCTACGGGTTCGGGAGACATGCAGACATGACCGAGACGACTCTCGGGCAATAACCAACAGCGGGATCTGGATACCCATGTTGGCTCCCACATGCTCCTCGATGATTTCATTGGTTGAACCATGATGTCGAGGATTCGATCAAACCCTGTATACAATTCCCTTTGTCAATCGGTACGTTACTTGCCCGAGACTCGATCGTCGGTATCCCAATACCTTGTTCAGTCTCGTTACCGGCAAGTCACTTTACTCGTACCGTAATGCATGATCCCGTGGCCAACAGCTTGGTCACCTTGAGCTCATTATGATGATGCATTACCGAGTGGGCCCAGAGATACCTCTCCGTCATACGGAGTGACAAATCCCAGTCTCGATCCGTGTCAACCCAACAGACACTTTCGGAGATACCTGTAGTGCACCTTTATAGTCACCCAGTTACGTTGTGACGTTTGGTACACCCAAAGCACTCTTACGGTATCCGGGAGTTACACGATCTCATGGTCTAAGGAAGAGATACTTGACATTGGCAAAGCTCTAGCAAACGAACTACACGATCTTTGTGTTGTGCTTAGGATTGGGTCTTGTCCATCACATCATTCTCCTAATGATGTGATCCCGTTATCAACGACATCCAATGTCCATAGCCAGGAAACCATGACTATCTGTTGATCATAACGAGCTAGTCAACTAGAGGCTCACTAGGGACATATGCTGGTCTATGTATTCACACGTGTATTACGATTTCCAGATAATACAGTTATAGCATGAATAAAAGACAATTATCATGAACAATGAAATATAATAATACTTTTATTATTGCCTCTAGGGCATATTTCCAACATATGTATGTTGTGATTCCCTTACTGGTGTTATGTGAACGTCGACTAGATGACACTTCACCATCTTTGGGCCTAAGGGAATGCATTGTGGAGTAGTTATTAGATGATGGGTTGCTAGAGTGACAGAAGCTTAAACCCTAGTTTATGCGCTATTCCGTAAAGGACTGATTTAGATCCATATGTTTAATGATATGGTTAGATCTTATCTTAATACTTCTTTTGTAGTTGCAGATGCTTGCGAGGGGGTTAATCACAAGTGGGAGGCTTGTTAAAGTAAGAACAACACCCAAGCACCAGTCCACCCACATATGAAATTATCAAAGTAGCGAATGCAAATCAAACAAACATGATGAAAGTGACTAGATGAAATTTTCGTGTGCCCTCAAGAATGTTTTACTTATTATCTGAGATTGTTCTGTCATGTCCTTTGCTACAAAAAGGATTGGGCTACCTTGCTGCACTTATTGTTACTTGTTACAAATTATCTTGCTATCAAATACCTGTTACCGACAATTTCAGTGCGTGCAGAAATTACCCTTCCGAAAACCACTTACCATTTCCTTCTGCTCCTTGTTGGGTTTGACATTCTTACTTATTGAAAGGACTACGATTGATCCCTATACTTGTGGGTCATCAAGACTATTTGCTGGCGCCATTACCGGGGAGTGAAGCGCTCTTGGTAAGGAAAATTTATACTACGCGCTGAAATTTACTGTCACTTGTTACTATGGAAAACAATCCTTTGAGGGGTTTGTTTGGGGTATCTTCACCTCGACCAGAAGCATAGTTTGTTGCGCCTCAACCTACTGCACCTACTGAAAATATTGGTTATGAAATTCCTTTGGGTATGATAGAACAACTTCTAGCTAATCTTTATGCAGGAGATGGAACGAAATATCCGCATATGCATTTGATTCATGTGGATGAAATTTGTGGATTGTTTAAGGTTACAAGTTTACCCAGAGATGAAGTTAAGAAGAAGTTTTTTCCTTTATCTTTGAAGGTAAAATCATTGACATGGTATAGGTTATGATGTTGGAGCTTAGAATTAGAATCGATTGAAATTGGAATTTCACAAAAAATTATCCTATGCATCTAGTTCACCGTGATCGGAATTATATATATAATTTTTGTTCTCATGAAGGAAAAAGTATTGCTCTATCTTGGAGGAGGCTTAAGTCAATCTTATATTCATGCCCCAATCATGAGTAACAACTATGGAATATGACACCATTTAGTCCTCATTTATTGCATAAGCAACAAATATAATTTTACATTTGCATGTATTGCCATAGTAATACTAATTCAAAAGAATGTTTTGTTTACATTTGTTCCTTTGGAATTTAAGATATTATATATGTCTTTGCCGCAAACATTTCCTAAGGCATATGTTTTAGGAGAGAAACTATAATTTTTGCAATAGATTTCTTTTTCTTGCAAATCTAATTGTAATTCAAACATGAATTATGAAGTGTCATACACAATATGACTACCCGCATTTATTTGTGAATCACAAGATATTGGCGGCATCTACTGCACCATTTGTAGATTATCCACCATTGCTGTGAGGTCCACGTCTTGTCATTTGATAAGATGATACCTTCAAAGTGCTCTTCCAAATATTAATAGTAGATGTGACTACCTCAAGATATCATAAGGTAATACTGGCATCTACTGCGAATTTTGCAGATTATCCATTATTACTGCAAGGTCTACATCATGTCACTTTGGCAAATGATTACCTTCAAAGTGATTTTCTTAAATATGGCATAACATAAGGTAATAGAGATATGAACATCTATTAAGGGGGTGTTTGGTTCAGGGACTTTTTAGTCCCAGAGACTAGAAAAAGTCCCTAAAAAGTCCCTAGGAACCAAACAGGAGGGACTTTTCTACAGGGACTAGAAAAAGACTCTACTGGAGAGTCTTTTTTGATTAGTACCTGGGACTAGAAAAAGTCCTAGGACTTCTGAACCAAACACCCCCTAACAAAAGTCAGACTATGTTTTCTATTACTGCAAGATCTACACCACATACGGTGATTATCTTCAAAGTGCTATCTATATAATTTGTGCTATACACATAAGACCCTGATAGCATCAACTACATTTATAAAATTTGCTCCTCAGAAGCATTTGTTGTTGTTCACTAAAATGATTTACTCTCATAGTAAATATTATTTCTGCGCAATCACTATATACCGAAATGGTATTCCTACGCTAATTCAAGCCTCACTCGGCTTGAATATGTCATAGTAAATTACGCAAATATTTGCATACCCGGTGACTACCATCTATTACATTGGTAAAATACATGGAAGTGGAGCCTATGTCACTATTTCTGATTATAGTGTCGTCCGTCCATCAAGATGGATACCATAATTTATAGCAACGATTGAGTGTCTCAACACTTTTGCATGGTCTACATCATAGTGTAGTTATACTTTCATAGTGACTAATCAATGTTAAACAACAAATTCTATACATTTTGACACTGACTCTAAAGTCACACACTTCCTCAAGAATGAAGTCCAAAATATTAACAATGATTTCATCACATGCGTTGTATTGAAGGATATACCTAGGTTCATCAAGGATCACCTTGGCCATGATTGTTCTCAAACAACTCATTTTCATTGCTTACATTTCAAAATGCACTAAATTCATGATTAGGCGGAAGTATTGATTTTAAGATGAGTCATGACATCAGTCATTGTATCCACCTGTGGCATTGTTGCCACTATAACTCCACGGCCAGGATAATATGTCATGGCTATTCTCTTAATAGCTAAGTATGTAGATAGGCATTTTATATGTCACAAACTTCATTTAGTTCTCAATCTAAGTACATTATGGCTGAATATTCATTCACTTCGAATATTTTGCTCAAGAGAATGAGCACATCGCGGATGACCACCATTCAGTTTTCAAGAGCTCAAGTCTATCGCAACTCACAATTTTATCACTTAATCAACTTCAAGTTGAGATCTCATGATAAAATATTTTCCTATATACAGATCCAGTTGAAAAGCCCTTAATGCACTTTACATCCTCTTAAGATGGTACTACAATTTTTATGATCAAGAAACATGGAATTTCTTAAAATCATCAGATTCACCCAATGGGTGCTATACCCTAATTTAAAAATCCGTGCTAGAACCGAGAATACTATGCAAGTTAGTGGTCACAAAATAGAGCCATGAGGAATTCGAAGTAAAGTGGAGGCTAATAGACAACCAAAGATAGAATTATCTCTTAATAGGAATCTGTCGTTTTAGAATGATCAAAAGACAACTCTCAAGTGTGTCAAATGTGTGGTTATATAAATATTTTACCTATGATTACCATACCCTCAAACATATCGTCGAACCACACCAGAAATTTATTAAAAGGCCAATAAGTTTAATGGGATAAATTTGAAAATTTGCAAATAACAACCAGATTGTGGTAAAGGACTGTTCTCAGAGTCTTCATCAGAAGGAGGACTGAAATCTAGTGCAGAAAATGGAGGATGAAATCATTTGCACTCAATAATATCGGAGACCTCGGGTAATCTCCCAATTATCCCAACATATTATTAGCCTATACTTGTACTACGACATGTAGTAAAATGCCCGATATCGTACCCCTTGGATACAATATTTGGTAAATTTGAATGTATGTTTCAACTCATACTCAATATTGTTGCGTAGACAATGATTTTCTAAGTATTAATAAATTAAATATTAGGCTTGATAACCTTAGCCATCCTGGTTTTGGGATGATTAGAAAATTATTGACAATTTTGTTGGTCACAACATAACAAGTTGCAAAATATTCCCCATATCATCAGATTATATGTGCACCACATGTGCCATAGGGGAAATATGTTTTAAGGAACTCTCACCTTAAAATTCTAAATGAGCCATTTATTCTTCCTTGAACACATTCAAAAGATATATGTGGAATGGTTAACCATTATCAGGGATAATTTAGATATTTCATGGTACTCATATACACATTCATAAAATGTTTTTAAGTGTGTCTCTTATCACACACAACCATGATCTTACCCAATAAATTGCTTAACTTCTCAAAGTAGGAGCAAATTATCCTGAACAAAGGATAAACCCATTATAATGGACAATGTCGTTGAACTCATTTCACGAGAATTTTCTGATGGAATTTTTATATCTGTGCCCATGGTTCCTTAGCTCTACTCATTCATTCCCATGCTCTTAACTTTTGCTCACTTTTGCTCACTTTTGCTCACTCCCTTGTTCGAAACTCTCATAAATGGTCACAATGAAGGATACCATCGGGTCAAACATTGATCGTTAACTCTGACAAGCGGGGCCGCACTAGACTCTATCGCCCGTTGGACCTGACGAGTGGGGTCGCATTGAGACACGTCAGATGATCTTGTTTGAGGGATCCCCTTGTCTGAACCTCGAGCCACTACAACACCATGCTGCTCTGCCCCCTCCATCGCCGTCGTGCAGCCTCCGCCGCCGTCATGCCCTCCAACCACTAACCCCATTTTGCCTCATCCGCCGTCATGCCCTCCGCCAGATCTACCCCCACATCCCCTGGATTTAGCAGCAATGTCGCAGGAGCAGGTTCTCAAGCCCATCGACCGTGGAGAGGATTGGGTCGAATCAATGACAGATAATTCATGGATTACACCTCGGTAAGCGTCATTTCCCCTCTAACTGATTTGCTCATTCAATTCGGCCCTATTTGATAGCTAGTCGCGTGAATCGATCAAATTTTGCTGAATTGTTCCCGGCCTAACTGTAATTTTCCCTATTTGAATCGAATAGGATTGATCCTGTGCTTGCTTTTCGGCTGGCAGTTAGGATGGAATTTAGTGTGCTCCGCGGTAGAAAACTGCATATGATCACTAGATTTTTCTATCCAAAGGTGGCAGAAACAAGTATGTCGTTCAAAGATTTGCTCGCTTGCGCTCCAAAGTTCTTCATATGGGTGGAGCCCTGCCGATGCTGTTGAACTAAAAAATTTCAGCAGTACCGAGCAAAAATTTCTCCCACTAACTTGCGATGACCATCTTGGATTGCTCTTTACTTTGAATGCTGAAAGACGCTTCGGTAAAATCCTTATCAACGTGCTTCAGCCACACAATGAACGTGACAAGGGCAAGGTTGTTGAGAAATCTTCTGTCTCTGCTAATAGGAGCTCCCCGGCACACCTTGTAGGTCAAAACCAAGCAAAGCTAGTGGTTCTAAAAGTCACAATATGTCTGCCGCCGCTTCTCCTGTTGCTGCTGCAGCTGATGTAGAGCAAGATGCAGAGCCAGGCAAAGAGGTGCCTCGAAATGATGACGAGGATAAGAATATGTTCCCTGATCTTGTAGATATTGTCAGTAAACAAGCAATGGAAGATGAATATCCGGAGGAACCTGATACGTCTCCAACGTATCTATAATTTTTGATTGTTCCATGCTATTATATTACCCCTTTTGGATGTTTATGGGCTTTATTTTACACTTTTATATTACTTTTGGGACTAACCTATTAACCGGAGGCCTAGCCCATATTGCTGTATTATTGCCTATTTCAGTATTTCGAAGAAAAGGAATATCAAACGGAGTCCAAATGGAATGAAACCTTCGGCAGCATGATTTTTTGAACGAACGTGACCCAGGAAACTTTGAGTGCAAGCCGGGAAAGCATCGAGGAAGCCACAAGATAGGGGGGCGCACCCACCACTCTTGTGGGCCCCTCGAGGCTCCCCCAACCGACTTCTTTCGCCTATATAAGTCTACATACCCTAAAAGCATCGAAGACGAAGATAGATCGGGAGTTCTGCCGCCGCAAGCCTTTGTAGCCACCAAAAACATCTCGGGAGCCCGTTCCGGCACCCTGCCGGAGGGGGAACCCATCACCGGTGGCCATCTTCATCATCCCGGTGCTCTCCATGACGAGGAGGTAGTAGTTCACCCTCAGGGCTGAGGGTATGTACCAGTAGCTATGTGTTTGATCTCTCTCTCTCTCTCTCGTGTTCTATCTATGGCACGATCTTGATGTATCGCGAGCTTTGCTATTATAGTTGGATCTTATGATGTTTCTCCCCCTCCACTCTCTCGTGATGAATTGAGTTTTCCTCTTGAAGTTATCTTATCGGATTGAGTCTTTAATGATTTGAGAACACTTGATGTATGTCTTGCCGTGTTTATCTGTGGTGACAATGGGATATCACGTGCCACTTGATGTATGTTTTTGTGATCAATTTGCGGGTTCCACCCATGAACCTATGCATAGGGGTTGGCACACGTTTTCGTCTTGACTCTCAGGTAGAAACTTTGGGGCACTCTTTGAAGTACTTTGTGTTGGTTGAATAGATGAATCTGAGATTGTGTGATGCATATCGTATAATCATGCCCACGGATACTTGAGGTGACAATGGAGTATTGCTACGTCTTGAGCTTGCGTTGATTTTCCTTGAAGAGGAAAGGGTGATGCAGCAATAGTAGCGTAAGTATTTCCCTTAGCTTTTGAGAACCAAGGTATCAATCCAGTAGGAGGCTCCTCAAAAGTACCACCCACCTACACAAACAAACAAAGAACTCGCAACCAACGCAATAAAGGGGTTGTCAATCCCTTCACGGCCACTTGCGAAAGTGAGATCTAATAAAGATAGTAATATAAGATAAATATATTTTTGGTATTTTATAATATAGATGTAAATAAAAGTAGATTGGAAGCAAATATGATAAGAGATAGACTCGGGGGCCATAGGTTTCACTAGTGGCTTTTCTCAAGATAGCATAAGTATTACGATGGGTGAACGAATTACTATCAAGCAATTGATAGAAAAGCGAATAATTATGAGATTATCTAGGCATGATCATGTATATAGGCATCACGTCCGTAACAAGTAGACCGACTCCTGCCTGCATCTACTACTATTACTCCACACATCGACCGACTCCTGCCTGCATCTAGAGTATTAAGTTCATAAGAACAGAGTAACACATTAAGCAAGATGACATGATGTAGAGGGATAAACTCAAGCAATATGATATAAACCCCATCTTTTTATCCTCAATGGCAACAATACAATATGTGCCTTGCAACCCTTTCTGTCACTGGGTAAGGACACCGCAAGATTGAACCCAGAGCTAAGCACTTCTCCCATGGCAAGAAAGATCAATCTATTAGGCCAAACCAAACTGATAATTCGAAGAGACTTGCAAAGATAACTCAATCATACATAAAAGAATTCAGAGAAGATCCAAATATTGTTCATAGATAAACTTGATCATAAACCTACAATTCATCGGATCTCGACAAACACACCACAAAAAGAGTTTACATCGAATAGATCTCCACAAGAGAGGGGGAGAACATTGTATTGAGATCCAAAAAGAGAGAAGAAGCCATCTAGCTAATAACTATGGACCCGTAGGTCTATGGTAAACTACTCACAACTCATCGGAGGGGCAAGGATGTTGATGTAGAAGCCCTCCATGGTCGATTCCCCCTCCGGCAGAGTGCCGGCGAAGGCTCCAAGATGAGATCTCGCGGATACAGAAGGTTACGGTGGTGGAAATTGTGTTTCGTCCGCTCCCTGGATGTTTTTGGGGTACGTAGGCTTATATAGGAGGAAGAAGTACGTCGGTGGACGCCCGAGGGGCCCACGAGACAGGGGGCCCGCCCTATAGGGGGGGGGGCTCCTATCTCGTGGAAGCTTCGGTTGCTTCTTTACTTGCACTCCAAGTCCTCTGGATTACGTTCGTTCCAAAAATCTCGCTCCCGAAGGTTTCATTCCATTTGGACTCCGTTTGATATTCCTTTTCTTCCACATACTGAAATAGGCAAAAAAAAAACAACAATACGGGCTGGGCCTCCGGTTAGTAGGTTAGTCCCAAAAATGATATAAATGTGTAAAATAAAGCCCATAAACATCCAAAAGGGGTAATATAATAGCATGGAACAATCAAAAATTATAGATACGTTGGAGACGTATCAAGCATCCCCAAGCTTAATTCCTGCTCGTCCTCGGGTAGGTAAATGAGAAAAAAGAAATTTTTGATGTGGAATGCTACCTAGCATAATTCTCAATGTAATTTTCTTTATTGTGGCATGAATGTTCAGATCCAAATGATACTAAATAAAAGTTCATATTGACATGAAAATGGTGATACTTCAAGCATACTAATCAAAGTAATCATGTCTTCTCAAAATAACATGGCCAAAGAAAGTTATCCCTACAAAATCATGTAGTCTGGCTGTTGCTCTATCTTCATCACACAAAGTATTTAATCATGCACAACCCCGATGACAAGCCAAGCAATTGTTTCATACTTTAATAATCTCAAACTCTTTCAACTTTCATGCAATACATGAGCATGAGCCATGGACATAGCACTATATGTGGAATAGAATGGTGGTTGTGGAGAAGACAAAAAGGAGAAGATAGTCTCACACCAACTAGGCGTATCGACGGGCTATGGAGATGCCCATTAATAGATATCAATGTGAGTGAGTAGGGATTGCCATGCAACAGATGCACTAGAGCTATAAATATATGAAAGCTCAATAAAAGAAACTAAGTGGGTGTGCATCCAACTCGCTTGCTCACGAAGACCTAGGGCGTTTTGAGGAAGCCCATCATTGGAATATACAAGCCAAGTTCTATAATGAAAAATTCCCACTAGTATATGAAAGTGACAACATATGAGACTCTCTATCATGAAGATCATGGTGCTATTTTGAAGCACAAGTGTGGAAAAAGAGATAGTAGCATTGTACCTTCTCTCTTTTTCTCTCATTTTATTTTTTTTTCTTTTTTCTTTTTTTCTTTTTTTCCTTTTTCTCTTTTTTTTCTTTGGCCTTCTTTTTTTGGCCTTTCTCTCTTTTTTTTTGTAAAGTCCAAAGTCTCATCCCGACTTGTGGGGGAATCATAGTCTTCATCATCCTTTCCTCACTAGGACAATGCTCTAATAATGAAGATCATCACACTTTTATGGATTTACAATTCAAGAATTACAACTCAAAGCTAGAACAAGATATGAATCTATATGAATGCCTCCGTCGGTGTACCGGGATATGCAATGAATCAAGAGCGACATGTATGAAAATTATGAAGGTGGCCTTGCCACAAATACAATGTCAACTACATGATCATGCAAAGAGCAATATGACAAAAGTAATGCGTGTCATATGAACCGAACGGTGGAAAGTTGCATGGCAATATATCTCAGAATGGCTATGGAAATGCCATAATAGGTAGGTATGGTGGCTGTTTTGAGGAAGGTATATAGTGGTTGTATGGTACCGGCGAAAGTAGCGCGGTACAAGATAGGCTAGCAATAATGGAAGGGTGAGGTGCGTATAATCCATGGACTCAACATTAGTCAAAAGAACTCATATACTTGTTGCAAAAATCTAGAAGTCATCAAAAACCAAAGCACTACGCGCATGCTCCTAGGGGGATAGATTGGTAGGAAAAGACCATCGCTCGTCCCCGACCGCCACTCATAAGGAAGACACTCAATAAATAAAATTGTGCTCCAACTTCATCACAAAGCGGTTCATCATACGTGCATGCTATGGGAATCACAACCCTTAACACAAGTATTTTTCATAATCACCTCAACTAGCATGACTCTAATATCACTACCTCCATATCTCAAAACAATTATCAAGCATCATATTGATCATAGCATCCAATTCTTTTCTATGATAGTTTTTATTATACCCAACTTGGATGCTCATCATTCTAGGACCAACTTTGTAACCATAGCAAATACCATGCTGTTCTAAAAGACTCTAAAAAATATATAAGTAAGCATGAGATACTAGCAATTTCTACAAAAATAAGTCACCACTGTGCTCTAAAAGATATAAGTGAAGCACTAGAGCAAAAACTATCAAGCTCAAAAGATATAAGTGAAGCACATAGAGTATTCTAGCAAATTCTAATCAAGTAGGCTTCTCCAAAAAGGTGTGTACAACAAGGATGATTGTGGTAAACTAAAAAGCAAAGACTAATACAATACACGACGCTCCAAGCAAAACACATATCATGTGGCGAATAAAAATATAGCTCCAAGTAAAGTTACCAATGAACAAAGACGAAAGAGGGGATGCCTTCCCGGGGCGTCCCCAAGCTTAGGCTTTTGGCTATTCTTGAATATCTTGGGGTGCCTTGGGAATCCCCAAGCTTAGGCTCTTGCCACTCCTTATTCCATAGTCCATAAAAGCTTTACCCAAAACTTGAAAACTTCACAACACAAAACTCAACAGGAAATCTTATAAGCTCCGTTAGTGAAAGAAAACAAAACCACCACATAAGTTACTGTAATGAACTCATTCTTTATTTATTTTGGTGTTAAACCTACGGTATTCCAACTTATCTATGGTTTATAAACTATTTTACTAGCCATAGATGCATAAAAATAAGCAAACAACACACGAAAACCAGAATCTGTCAAAAATAGAACACTCTATAGCAATCTGTGACTAACGCAAACTTCTGTAACTCTAAAAATCCAAACAAAATAGGAAGTCCTGTAAAATTTGTTTATTGATCATCAACAAAAAGAATCAACGCAAAAACACGTTTCTGTGATTTAACAAAACTAAATTCGTGCGCGGAAAGTTTCTGTTTTTCAGCAGAATCAAATCAACTATCATCATAGGTTATCCTATAGGTTCTACTTGGCACAAACACTAATTAAAAGATAAAAACACATCTAAACAGAAGGTAGATGCAAGATTTATTACTAAACAAGAACAAAAACAAAAAAGACAAAGAAGATTGGGTTGCCTCCCAACTAGAGCTATCGTTTAACGCCCCTAGCTAGGCATAAAAGCGAAGATAGATCTAAGTAGTGCCATCTTTGGCACTTGAAGAGGAGGATCTCCTTTCTATGGCATTTATTCTTCTATTTAGGGTAAGCACATGGACGTTAATGGATGAAGTAAGATTAAGCACATTATGGAAGTTTGCTTCTAAACTAGACTTCATCTCTTTAATAATTTCATTTTGATAAAAGCACAAGAGAGTAGTTGATTCAACCTTATCATTCATAGGGTGCCCAAATATGGTTTTCATTTTTTCATAAGTATCTATAGCATCTCCTTCAAGAAAACCTTCTTCGAAAATAGAATCTAAAACTTGTTTAAAAGAAGCGGGCAAGCCAACATAGAAACTTTTTAAGTAAATTTCAATTTGATATTGTGGCACATAGCTGGCCCGAATACTTAATAACCTATCCCAAGCATATTTTAAAGACTCATCAAGTAAATAGCGAAAAATTCTAGAGTCATCCTCATCAAAATTATTCAAGCTCTCATTGGTGACCTCGGTGGGTCTTTCTATAGCATCATTATTTATGAGCTTAGAGAGGATAAAGGGGTTATCCAAGGGCACCAGAACCTAGGAAAGAGCCCTTAGTTCTTTTTGATTCGGCCATAGCAACGGGAAGGCAAACAGAAAAGAGAGGAGGATATTGGGAAAGAGAGGGCAAATAAAACGGCAAGGGTGAAGTTGGGGAGAGGAAAACGAGAGGCAAATGGCAAATAATGTAAATGCGAGGGAGATGAGTTTGTGATGAGTACTTGGTATGTCTTGACTTGAGAGAAGACCTCCCCGGCAACGGCGCCAGAAATCCTTCTTGCTACGTCTTGAGCTTGCGTTGGTTTTCCTTGAAGAGGAAAGGGTGATGCAGCAATAGTAGCATAAGTATTTCCCTCAGCTTTTGAGAACCAAGGTATCAATCCAGTAGGAGGCTCCTCAAAAGTCCCACGCACCTACACAAAAAAATAAAGAACTCGCAACCAACGCAATAAAGGGGTTGTCAATCCCTTCACGACCACTTGCGAAAGTGAGATCTAATAAAGATAGTAAGATAAGATAAATATATTTTTGGTATTTTATAATATAGATGCAAAAAGTAAAGATGCAAATAAAAGTAGATTGGAAGCAAATATGATAAGATATAGACCCGGGGGCCATAGGTTTCACTAGTGGCTTCTCTCAAGATGGCATAATATTACGGTGGGTGAACGAATTACTGTCGAGCAATTGATAGAAAAGCGAATAATTATGAGATTATCTAGGCATGATCATGTATATAGGCATCACGTCCGTAACAAGTAGACCGACTCCTGCCTGCATCTACTACTATTACTCCACACATTGACCGACTCCTGCCTGCATCCAGAGTATTAAGTTCATAAGAACAGAGTAACGCATTAAGCAAGATGACATGATGTAGAGGGATAAACTCAAGCAATATGATATAAACCTCATCTTGTTATCCTCGATGGCAACAATACAATATGTGCCTTGCAACCCTTTCTGTCACTGGGTAAGGACACTGCAAGATTGAACCTAAAGCTAAGCACTTCTCCCATGGCAAGAAAGATCAATCTAGTAGGCCAAACCAAACTGATAATTCGAAGAGACTTGCAAAGATAACTCAACCATACATAAAAGAATTCAGAGAAGATTCAAATATTATTCCTATATAAACTTGATCATAAACCCACAATTCATCGGATCTCGACAAACACAATGCAAAAAGAGTTTACATCGAATAGATCTCCACAAGAGAGGGGGAGAACATTGTATTGAGATCCAAAAAGAGAGAAGAAGCCATCTAGCTAATAACTATGGACCCGTAGGTCTGTGGTAAACTACTCACAACTCATCAGAGGGGCAAGGATGTTAATGTAGAAGCCCTCTGTGGTCGATTCCCCCTCCGGCAGAGTGCCGGCGAAGGCTCCAATATGAGATCTCGCAGATACAGAAGGTTACAGTGGTGGAAATTGTGTTTCGTCTGCTCCCTGGATGTTTTCGGGGTACGTAGGCTTATATAGGAGGAAGAAGTACGTTGGTGGACGCCCGTGGGGCCCACGAGATAGGGGGCGCGCCCTATAGGGGGGGCCCTCCTATCTCGTGGAAGCTTCGGCTGCTTCTTGACTTGCACTCCAAGTCCTCTGGATCACGTTCATTCCAAAATCACGCTCCCGAAGGTTTTATTCCGTTTGGACTCCGTTTGATATTCCTTTTCTTCAAAATACTGAAATAGGCAAAAAAAAAACAGCAATACGGGTTAGGCCTCCGGTTAGTAGGTTAGTCCCAAAAATGATATAAATGTGTAAAATAAAGCCCATAAACATCCAAAAGGGGTAATATAATAGCATGGAACAATCAAAAATTATAGATATGTTGGAGACATATCAAGTATCTAGGTGACATTAGGGTTTTGGTTGATTTGTATCTTAAGGTGTTATTCTAGTATGAACTCTATGATAGATTGAGCGGAAAGAATAGCTTCATGTTATTTTACTACGAACTCTTGAATAGATAGATAAAAAATGATAACTTTGAGGTGGTTTCGTACCCTACCATAATCTCTTCGTTTGTTCTCCGCTATTAGTGGCTTTGGAGTGACTCTTTATTGCATGTTGAGGGATTGTTATATGATCTATCTATGTTATTATTGTTGAGAGAACTTGCACTAGTGAAAGTATGAACCTTAGGCCTTGTTTCCTACCATTGCAATACCGTTTACGCTCACTTTTATCATTAGTTATCTTACTGTTTTTATATTTTCAGATTACAAAAACCTTTATCTACTATCCATATTGCACTTGTATCATCATCTCTTCACTGAACTAGTGCACCTATACAATTTACCATTGTATTGGGTGTGTTGGGGACACAAGAGACTCTTTGTTATTTGGTTGCAGGGTTGTTTCAGAGAGACCATCTTCATCCTACGCCTCCCACGGATTGATAAACCTTAGGTCATCCACTTGAGGGAAACTTGCTACTGTCCTATAAACCTGTGCACTTGCAGGCCCAACAACGTCTACAAGAAGAAGGTTGTGTAGTAGACATCAAGCTCTTTTCTGGCGCCGTTGCCGGGGAGGTGAGTGCTTGAAGGTATATCTTTAGATCTTGCAATCGAATCTTTTTGTTTCTTGTTTTATCACTAGTTTAGTCGATAAAAGAAAACTAAAAAAAATGGAGTTAAGTTTGTCTCATACGCTTCGTCTTTTTAATATCTTTCGTGAGTATGATGAAAAGGAAAATTGTGCTCAAATGCTAGAAGAAGAAATCTATAGAATGTTTGATACTAAATCTTTGAATGATGAGCATGATTGCAATGTTGTTAGTATGAATTCCTTGAATATCCATGATGCTAATGATATGCAAAGCCCCAAGTTTGGGTATGCTACGTTTAATGAAGATGATATTTTTAGCATCCCAAGTTTTGATATGCAAAGTTGTTATGATGATAGCATGCCTCTTACCTATGATGATTATATTGATGAAAGTGGGTTTGGAAGAGTGTCGCCTTTAGGAAGTAGTTACCCCACTATTTTGGAGGATGTTGAATCTTATTGTGATGAATATGAAAGTGGATTTGGAAGAGTGTCAACTTTATTTAGTGATGATTCCACTATCTTGGAAGAGGTTTCAATCGATTATGATGAGAACGAAGTTGCTACTTATGATGATTATTGTGATGAAACTTATGCTGTAAAAAGTAGTGATGATTATATTTATAAATCTTGTCATGATTATGATTACCCTTTTTCGGAACATCACTCTTTTAATGTGGAAACAATTTTTAGTGTTCAAGTCTCTTATGATATTCCCACTATTCCGAATGAGAAGAATTTTGCTTATGTGGAGAGTAGTAAATTTTCTATGCTTGTAGATCATGAAAAGGATGCTTTAGGTGCTGGTTATATTGTTTAATTCATTCATGATGCTACTGAAAATTATTATGAGGGAGGAACATATGCTTGTAGGAATTGCAATAATATCAAGTTTCCTCTCTATGTGTTGAAAATCTTGAAGCTATGCTTGTGTTACCTTCCTATGCTAGTTGATTATTGTTCCCATAAGTTGTTTGCTCACAAAATCCCTATGCATAGGAAGTGGGTTAGACTTAAATGTGATAGTCATATTCTTCATGATGCTCTCGTTATGTTTCAATTCTTATCTTTTATGTGAGCATCATTTCATCATGCCTAGCTAGGGGCGTTAAACGATAGCGCTTGTTGGGAGGCAACCCAATTTATTTTTGTTTCTAGATTTTTGTTCCTGTTTAGTAATAAATAATTTATCTAGCCTCTGGTTAGATGTGGTTTTATGTTTTAGTTAGTGTTTGTGCCAAGTAGAACCTTTGGGAAGACTTGGGTGAAGTCTATATGATCTTGCTGTAAAAAACAGAAACTTTAGCGCTCACGAGAATAGCTGCCATTTTTTACTGGAGAGTGATTTTAGGTTGATTCTTTTTTAATATGATTAATAGACAAATTCCTCAGGTCCACCAGTTTATTTCAGAATTTTTTGAGTTCCAGAAGTATACGTTTGATACAGATTACTACAGACTGTTCTGTTTTTGACAGATTCTGTTTTCTATGTGTTGTTTGCTTATTTTGATGAATCTATGAGTAGTAGCGGAGGGTATGAACCATAGAGAAGTTATAATACAGTAGTACACCAGTATGAATTTAAAATGAGTTCATTACAGTACCTAAGTGGTGGTTTTATTTTCTTATACTAACGAAGCTTACGAGTTTTGTTTTGAGTTTTGTGTGGTTGAAGTTTTCAAGTTTTGGGTAAAGATTCGATGGACTACGGAATAAGGAGTGGAAATATCCTAAGCTTGGGGATTCCCAAGGCACCCCAAGGTAATATTCAATGACAACCAAGAGGCTAAGCTTGGGGATGCCCCGGAAGGTATCCCCTCTTTCGTCTTCGTTCATCGGTAACTTTAGTTGGAGCTATATTTTTATTCGCCACATGATATGTGTTTTACTTGGAGCGTCATTTTATTTTATTAGTATTTTCTTGATGTTATTTAGAATAATGTTTTGCATCTTTAGTTTCAATAAAAATGTCAAGGATAGCCTTTACCATGCTTATTTTGCTAGTATACATGTTGCTGTTTGAAAACAGAAAGTTTACCGCTGTTGCAAAAATTCCCTAGAAAATTCAGAGAATGGTATAATGTTGAAATTTTTTGCATATTAAGATATGATAAATTTATTACAGTTGGAATTTTCTCTCATAATTTTTGGAGTTAGGGAAGTATTGATACTCTTGCATTCTTTACAGACTGTACTGTTTTGGCAGATTGCTGTTATGGTTGCATTGTTTGCATATGTTTGCTTGTTTAATGATTCTATTTGAGGATAGGAGTGTTAAATATGCAGAGACATTTAGTATGCAATGATGAATAATAATTTTAGTGATTTGTTACAGTATAAAATGATAAGGTTTTGCCTTGGTTTATACTAACCTATCTCACGAGTTCTTGTTGAGTTTGTTGTGGATGAAGCTTTTGATAAAAAGAGAAACCATGATATGAGAGGAATTAAGGAGACACAAAAGTTCAAGCTTGGGGATGCCCAAGGCACCCCAAGATAATATTTCAAGAAGTCTCAAGCATCTTAGCTTGGGGATGCCCCGTAGGCATCCCACCTTTCTTCTTCAACAATCATCGGTTAGTATCGGTTGAGCCTAAGTTTTTGCTTCTTCACATGAGTTGTGCTATCCTTGCAATGTCATTTTATTTTGCTTTGCTTGCTGTTTGAATAAAATACCAAGATCTGAAATTCTTAAATTTTAGAGAGTCTTCACATAGTTGCACAATTATTTGACTACTCATTGATCTTCACTTATATCTTTCGGAGTAGTTTGTCATTTGCTCTAGTGCTTCACTTATATCTTTTAGAGCACGGCGGTGATTAATTTTGAAGAAATTGTTAGTCTCTCATGCTTCACTTATATTATTTTGAGAGTCTCTTAGAACAGCATGGTATTTGCTATGGTTATGAATTTGGTCCTAGAATGATGAGCATCGAAGTTGGGTATAATAAAAACTATCATAGAAAGTGCATTAAACACTAGGATCAATTTGATGCTTGATAATTTTTTGAGATATAAAGGTAGTAATGTTAGGGTCATGCTAGTGGATAATTATGAAATTGAGAAATACTTTTGTTGAAGTTGGCAAGTCCCGTAGCATGCACGTATGGTAAAAGTTGTGTGACAAATTTGTTGCATGAGGTGCTCTTTTGATTGTCTTCCTTATGAGTGGCAGCCGGGGACGAGCGATGGTCTTTTCCTACCAATCTATCCCTCTAGGGGCATGCGTAGTAGTACTTTGTTTCGAGGGCTAAGTAGACTTTTGAAATAAGTATATGAGTTCTTTATGACTAATGTGAGTCCATGGATATATGCACACTCATCCTTCCACTTTGCTAGCCTCTATTATACCGCGCAACTTTTGCCGGTATCACACCCATTATTTACCTTCCTCGAGACAGCCACCATACCTACCTATTATGGCATTTCCATAGCCATTCCGAGATATATTGCCATGCAACTTTCCACCATTCCGTTTATTATGACACGTTCCATCATTGTCATATTGCTCTTTGCATGATCATGTAGTTGACATCGTATTTGTGGCAAGGCCACCTTCATAATTTTCATACATGTTACTCTTGATTCATTGCATATCCCGGTACACCGCCGGAGGCATTCATATAGAGTCATATCTTGTTCTAGCTTTGAGTTGTAAATCAATAAAAGTGTGATGATCTTCATTATTAGAGAATTGTCTCAGTGAGGAAAGGATGATGAAGACTATGATTCCCCCACAAGTCGGGATGAGACTTCGGACTTTAAAAAAAAAGAAAAAAAAAGAGAAAGGCCAAAAAGAAAAAATAGGCCTAAGGAAAAAAAAAAGAAAAGAAAAAAAGAGAGAAAAAGAGAGAAGGGACAATGCTGCTATCTCTTTTTCCACACTTGTGCTTCAAAGTAGCACCATGATCTTCATGATAGAGAGTTTCCTATGTTGTCACTTTCATATACTAGTGGGAATTTTTCATTATAGAACTTGGCTTGTATATTCCAATGATGGGCTTCCTCAAAATACCCTAGGTCTTCGTGAGCAAGCAAGTTGGATGCACACCCACTTAGTTTCTTTTGTTGAGCTTTCATATATTTATAGCTCTAGTGCATCCGTTGCATGGCAATCCCTACTCACTCACATTGATATCTATTGATGGGCATCTCCATAGCCCGTTGATACGCCTAATTGATGTGAGACTATCTTCTCCCTCTTTTTGTCCTCACAACCACCACCAATTACCACCATAGTGCTATGTCCATGGCTTGCGCTCATGTATTGCGTAAGAGTTGAAAAAGCTGAAGCGCGTTAAAGAGTATGAACCAATTGCTCGGCTCGTCATCGGGGTTGTGCATGATGGGAGTATTTTGTGTAATGAAGATGAAGCATGGCCTAACTATATGATTTTGTAGGGATAAGCTTTCTTTGGCTATGCTATTTTGATAGGACATGATTATTTGTTAGTATGCTTTGAAGCATTAATATTTTTATGTTTTATAAGCTTTTATCTTGAATCATTTGGATCTGAACATTCATGCCATAATAAATAAAATTACATTGAGAATTATGCTAGGTAGCATTCCACATCAAAAATTCTGTTTTTATCATTTACCTACTCGAGGACGAGCATGAATTAAGCTTGGGGATGCTTGATACGTCTCCAACGTATCTATAATTTTTGATTCTTCCATGCTATTATATTACCCCTTTTGGATGTTTATGGGCTTTATTTTACACTTCTATATTACTTTTGGGACTAACCTATTAACCGGAGGCCCAACCCATATTGTTGTTTTATTGCCTGTTTCAGTATTTCGAAGAAAAGGAATATCAAACGGAGTCCAAACAAAATGAAACCTTCGGCGGCGTGATTTTTGGAACGAACTTGACCCAGGAAACTTGGAGTGCAAGCCGGGGAAGCATCGAGGAAGCCACAAGATAGGGGGGCGCCCCCCCCGGGCGCACCCTGCACTCTTGTGGGCCCCTCGAGGCTCCCCCAAGAGACTTCTTTCGCCTATATAAGTCTACATACCCTAAAAACATCGAAGACGAAGATAGATCGGGAGTTCCACCGCCGCAAGCCTCTGTAGCCACCAAAAACCTCTCGGGAGCCCGTTCCGGCACCCTGCCGGAGGGGGAACCCATCACTGGTGGCCATCTTCATCATCCCGGTGCTCTCCATGATGAGGAGGGAGTAGTTCACCCTCGGGGCTGAGGGTATGTACCAGTAACTATGTGTTTGATCTCTCTCTCTCTCTCTCTCTCTCTCTCTCGTGTTCTCTCTATGGCACAATCTTGATGTATCGCGAGCTTTGCTATTATAGTTGGATCTTATGATGTTTCTCCCTCTCTACTCTCTTGTGATGAATTGAGTTTTCCTCTTGAAGTTATCTTATCGGATTGGGTCTTTAATGATTTGAGAACACTTGATGTATGTATTACCGTGTTTATCTGTGGTGACAATGGGATATCACGTGCCACTTGATGTATGTTTTGGTGATCAACTTGCGGGTTCTGCCCATGAACCTATGCATAGGGGTTGGCACACGTTTTCGTCTTGACTCTCCGATAGAAACTTTGGGGCACTCTTTGAAGTACTTTGTGATGGTTGAATAGATGAATCTGAGATTGTGTGATGCATATCGTATAATCATGCCCACGGATACTTGAGGTGACAATGGAGTATCTAGGTGACATTAGGGTTTTGGTTGATTTGTATCTTAAGGTGTTATTCTAGTATGAACTCTATGATAGATTGAGCGGAAAGAATAGCTTCATGTTATTTTACTACGAACTCTTGAATAGATAGATCAAAAAGGATAACTTTGAGGTGGTTTCGTACCCTACCATAATCTCTTCGTTTGTTCTCCGCTATTAGTGGCTTTGGAGTGACTCTTTGTTGCATGTTGAGGGATTGTTATATGATCTATCTATGTTATTATTGTTGAGAGAACTTGCACTAGTGAAAGTATGAACCTTAGGCCTTGTTTCCTACCATTGCAATACCGTTTACGCTCACTTTTATCATTAGTTACCTTTCTGTTTTTACATTTTCAGATTACAAAAACCTTTATCTACTATCCATATTGCACTTGTATCATCATCTCTTCGCTGAACTAGTGCACCTATACAATTTACCATTGTATTGGGTGTGTTGGGGACACAAGAGACTCTTTGTTATTTGGTTGCAGGGTTGTTTGAGAGAGACCATCTTCATCCTACGCCTCCCACGGATTGATAAACCTTAGGTCATCCACTTGAGGGAAATTTGCTACTGTCCTACAAACCTTTGCACTTGCAGGCCCAACAACGTCTACAAGAAGAAGGTTGTGTAGTAGACATCAGAACCTATCAGCCGTGCTAGATTTGATGACTCTGATGATGAAGAGAAGCAGGAGAACATCGATAGCCTAGTTTTAGATGAATATGATGGTGAGGACATGCCAACAATTGAGTGGAACAGGGAAGATCCTCAGCTAGCTGTCGGCACCATATTCTAGTCGATGGTGGACTGTTGTAATGCAATGACTACATATTGCATTCTCACTCAAAATACATATGTAATTGATAGGAGTGAGCCAACAAGGTTCACTATTCATTGCCCATATGATAGGTGTAGATGGAGGTTGCATGCATCACATATGTTGAGGAGCAAGTTCATTCAGGTTTGTGTATTTCAGTTTATACTGATTCATTTTATTTTCAGATCATTGTGTACTGTTTTCTAACAATATCCCTATTTTGTTTGGGTCCCATTTTGTTTCCGATAAAAAAGAACCCACACCAGCACACTTGCCCACCTGGAGGGGGAGGAGGGAAGGCTAAAACAAAGCTAGCAAAGACTAGGTGGGTGGCAGATGCAATTTTGGATTGATTGAGAGAAACACCAACACTTGGTCCAACAGCACTCCATGGGAAGTTATTTGAGAAGTACAAGATTGATACACCTTACATGAGGATTTTACATGCTAAGGAAATGGCTCTTGACAGGATTAATGGTCCTTGGAATGAGAGCTTTCAATTGCTCTACACATTTAAATCTGAAGTGGAAGCTGCTAGTCCAGGGAGTGTTGTAGAGATTGACAAGCATACAGTTACATACAAAATAAAAGGGAAGTCATTTCAGAAGGAGTGCTTCAGGATGGCTTTTGTTTGGTTCAAGGCTTGTTGGCAGGGGTTTCTTGATGGTTGCAGGCCCTATTTGGCTCTTGATGGAACTGCTTTGAATGGAAGGTGGAGAGGACAACTAGTGGCAGCTTTTGCAGTTGATGGACACAACTGGCTATTCCCAGTTGCATTTGGTGTGGTGGAAGCAAAGTCTGAGGAAAGTTGGGTCTGGTTTCTGCAGCAGTTGCGCAACGTTATAGGTACACCCCCAGGTTTAGCTATACACACAGATGCTTGCAAGGGTTTGGAGACTGCAGTGGAAATTGTATTCCCTAGAGTGGAGCATAGGGAATGTATGCGACACCTAGCGCAGAATTTCAGAAACAAATTCAAAGGTAAAGTTTATTATGAGAACTTATGGCCAGCATCATACACATGCAGTGAGAGGAAGCATGAGCATCATTTGAGAGTGTTGTATGCTCACATCCTCTGGTGACGAAGTACCTAGATGCACATCATGGAAAGTTGTGGTCAAGAAGCAAAATCAATGAAATCTGCAAAGTAGACTATATGACCAGTAACCTGGTAGAGTGTTTCAATGCAAAGATCAAGCCATTGAAAGGGCTTTTGATATGGCAAATATTTGATAAGATTCGGCAGATGATCATGATAAAGATGGCTCTTCGCAAAAGAATTGCAGAAATAGAATATGTTGGCCATCTTATGCTCCCATCTCTTTTTTTGACACCTGAAACAGTAGGAGAGCCTCCTACTGCAAATTTAATAAAAGAATGGAAGTATGTTACATGAGATTATTTACAAATCATCCCATTTTGGGAATGAGGGGGGGGGGGGGTGGCCTATTACAGGGAGTTAAGGAAGGATGAAAGAAAGGGTTTGTGTTTATCTCCTACTCTAAATGCTCCCATCTCTTAAGGCATTGCATGCCAAGGCAAGAGGATTGAACATGAAATGCATTCGAGCGGCAACACACGAGGCTGATGTAACATATACTAACAGTAAAAATAGGGAATGGAGATTTCTAATTAACCTAGCAACTAGGGAATGCAGTTGTACGCAATAGCAGCTCCGTTGGAAGCCATGCATACATGCCCTACATCTGATGACTGCTATAGATGGTGAAGTTGATCAATACATCTTTGAATATTTTTTCGTTGCCAAATTCAGGGCTGCTTATGCTTCCAATGTGCCTGCACTCTTGGGAAAATACCAATGACATACTAGATCTAGGGTTCAAACTACATTCTCCTGTACTGACCAGACCACCAGGAAGACCAAGGAAGAACAAGATCAGAAGAGGTGAAGAGGGTCGTGTAAAAAGACAGCATAAGTGCAAAAATGTGGAACCCTCACATTGCTAGGAAATGTACCAATCCAGTGGATGCTTCATTTGAGAAGAGGAACAATGGGCAGCAACAAATGCATAGGAGAATGCAGCATTAGAGCAGATTGAAGCTAATATAGAGGAGAATGAATGTAGCGACCAGACCTCAAACAGTCTGATCTCTGTGCTCAGTGTCATCCCTGGATCAGTAATGCTGACACCACACAGTACTTGGAGGATTTATAACAGAGTAGCAATCACACACTTATTACATCGAATGTCTCAAAAGAGAACTTATTGAAATAAATATGGCTTAAGGCCATCTAAAACGATAACAGCGGAAGGCTTGGAAGATAAGCGAGTCCATCAACTCCAACGGCATCACTGAGTATAGAACCACGACCTAAAAGCACCTTACTCGTCGTTTGAAAAGTCTACAACATGAAACGTTGCAGCCCGAAAATGGGTCAGCACATGGAATATGCTGGCAAAGTAACATAGAGAATAACAATGGAGATAGGCTATACTACATGCATATTTGGCTGGTGGTAAAGCTCTATGGTTACAGTTTTTGCATAAAGCCAATTTTTCCCTACTGCAAAGGAATAAATTTATTTAACTATCATGGTGGTTGTTAAACATTGAGAATGGTTGACAGCATCCTCAATCCCAACTAAAAAGTACTCATTAAAACCCAACAATATTAATTAAAGTAACATGACGAGATTCACATGATAATCAAGTACTAGATACTCAAGATGTCCATAACCGGGGACACGGCTAACCATGATTAGTTTATAAACTCTGCAAAGGTTTGCGCACTTTTCCCACAAGACTCGATCACCTCCGTTTGATTCCTCGCACTACATGATGTTTGAGAAACGGATGACCGAGACATAGTCTACCCGTAAGAGTTCGCACAACTTAGTCAACTATGCCAGAGCCCATAATGGCTTGTGGCTGCACACGTACGTTTCTAGTTTGAATAATCTCATGATCCCTTTGAGCCTGGGTGGCGGTCCGAAGAAATACAGGCAAGTCCTGCTAGAAAACAGGTGCCTCAATCCACCCAGATGTGTATTCAAGTTGCCACCTTAAATAAACCATTAATTAACAATCTCACATCTGTCATGGATATTCACTCACCCAATCCACGTCTACTAGCATAGCATGGCATAGTAAGCAAACGTAGAAGTAACTCCCAAAGGTTTGATAATAAAACGGGTAATAGGTTACTTGCCTTGCTGATGATCCGCGAAACCTAGAGACTCGAAGTAACAGGCGGCGCACTCCGGGTATTCTATCGCAGACAAACAAACAAGCATACAATAAGTACTCATCTAATGCATAGGTAAAACTCAAATAAAAGATCCAACCAGAATGTTCAACTTAAGAACTCCGGTTTGCAAAAAGAATCAAATCAAATAAAGCAACGAAAGTCAAACGGCGAAAGAAAACAGCTTCATTTTACTAATCTGAATCTAAGTCAAATTTTACAGAAGCAAAAACTTGTTTAAGTAGATTATTCGGAAAGAGGGTTTCGAGACGAAACTCCACGCGCTTGAATCGCCTGATTCCGATAAACGAGCGAAAAGTTATACTAAAACGAAAATCGGATCAAAAATCGCGATCAGAAAATAACCGCGGAAAATCCGAGAAAAAGAAAAACGACGAACAAATTAACGAACGAACGTTCGTTAATTTAACGAATCTGACGAAAAACGTTCGTTAATACAAACTAATGGACGAACGTCCGCTAATTAATCTAAACTGGAAAAAAACGAAAACTAAAATAAAAACGAATCAAAAAAAAAACCAAAAAAAACCGTAATGAAAACCGCCCGGTTTTTCAGAAAACCGGCGGCACGTGGTTCGAGGCGGCGGCGAACCTCGGCGGCAGCGACGACGAAGTCCGGCGGGGCTCCGGCGGCGGCGCTGGCGGCGGCGGATCTGGCGGGCGGCGGCGGCTAGGGTTAGGGTTTCGGCGGCGGGGTGGGCCGGCGGTGGGGCGATTTGGGCCGGGGAGGGCGCGGGCTGGGGCGGCTGGCGGCGGGGTCCGGCGCTTTATATATAGCGCCCCCGAGCGGAGTCCCGCTCGGGTACGGCCCGGGGTCGGTGCGCGTTTTTTTATAAATAATTACACTCGATAGAAAAATAAAAAGAAATACTAAACGGACTCCAAAAATCCCAAAATAAATTTTTCCCGGCTTCTAAAATCAAGCCGGACTAGATGAACATTTATTTGGGGCCTAAATGCAATTTTGAAAAATGCGCATTTTTCCTAAATTCAAATAAAAGCGAAAAACTCCAAAATAAATCTTATTTGATTTTTTTATTAAATCTTCATTATTTCTTTATTTTGGGAAAGTCATTTTATTCCCTCTCTGAATTTTTGGTAGTAGAAATAATTGAAGATAAAATAAATAAAATCAATGATCCTATTTTCAAAATTTGGGAAAAACCCAAATATGAAAATAACGTAATCCCCAACTCTCTCCGTGGGTCCTTGAGTTGCGTAGAATTTTCTAGGATCGAGCCAATATTGCAATAAAAATATGATATGCATGATGATCTATGTATAACATTCCAAATTGAAAATTTGGGATGTTACAAACCTACCCCCCTTAAGATGAATCTCGCCCTCGAGATTCGGGTTGGCTAGCAAATAGGTGAGGGTGGTCCTTGAGCAGATCTTCCTCTCGCTCCCAGGTGGCTTCTTCCTCGGTGTGGTGGCTCCACTGAACTTTGCAAAACTTGATAACCTTGCTGCGGGTAACTCTGCTGGCATAATCCAAAATCTTAACAGGTTTCTCTTCATAGGTCAGATCTCCTTTCAACTGAATCGTTTCCAATGGCACCGTATCTCTCAGTGGTATATCAGCCATCTCTGCGTGACACTTCTTCAACTGCGAAACATGGAACACATCGTGAACTCCTGACAATCCCTCAAGTAATTCCAACTTGTATGCTACTTCTCCCATGCGTTCCAAAACCTTGTATGGCCCCACAAAACGTGGCGCTAACTTTCCTTTAACTCCAAAACGCTTAACTCCTCGAAGTGGAGATACTCAAAGATAAACTCTGTCTCCGACTTCGTATTCTGTCTCCTTGCGTTTTGAATCTGCATAGCTCTTCTGCCTTGACTGAGCTACCTTGACCCTGTCGCGAATCAACTTTACTTTCTGTTCAGACTCCTTAATCAAATCTGGTCCAAACAACTGGCGGTCTCCAACCTCATCCCACAACAACGGGGTTCTGCACCTCCTTCCGTACAAGGCTTCGAAAGGGGCCATCTTCAAGCTAGATTGGTAACTATAGTTGTAAGAAAACTCCGCGTATGGCAAGTTGTCATCCCAACTTGATCCATAATCCAAAACACAAGCTCTAAGCATATCTTCCAAAGTCTGATTGACTCTCTCGGTCTGTCCATCTGTCTGTGGGTGGAAAGCAGTGCAAAACTCCAGTCTGGTTCCCAATGTTTCGTGCAACTGCTTCCAGAACTTCGAGGTGAATTGGGTTCCTCTATCTGATACGATACTCCTCGGAACTCCATGCAAACATACAATCCTCGTCATGTATATCTTAGCCAATTTGGCACTGCTGTAGGTAGTCTTTACTGGGATGAAATGAGCTACCTTCGTCAAACGATCGACTACAACCCAAATTGAGTCATAGCCTGAACGAGTCCTGGGCAATCCCGTGATGAAATCCATGCCTAGTTTGTCCCACTTCCATTCGGGTATAGGCAATGGCTGCAACAATCCAGCTGGCTTCTGATGTTCTGCCTTCACCCTCTGACATACATCACAAACTGCTACATACTCTGCGATATCCTTCTTCATTCCGGTCCACCAGAATGTTTCCTTTAAATCCAAATACATCTTTGTATTTCCGGGGTGGATCGAATATGGTGAATCATGTGCCTCTTGCAGAATCAACTTCCTGATCTCCGGGTCATTGGACACATATACACGGTCCTCAAATCGTAGGGTATCGTACTCATCCTCACGAAATCCCTTAGCCTTCCCCTTGCTCATCTGTTCCTTAATAGTGGCAACTTCCGTATCTGACTTTTGAGCTTCTCTGATTTTATCCATCAACATAGACTGAATCTCCAATGCTGCTACATAGCCTCTCGGAACTATTTCCAAACATAGCTCTTGAAGGTCCTCGGCTAACTCCTTGGGTATTTCTCCTGTCATTAGAGTATTGACATGGCTCTTGCGACTCAACACGTCTGCTACAACGTTAGCCTTCCCGGGGTGATAATGCAATCTCATATCATAATCCTTAATAAGTTCCAACCATCTCCTCTGCCTGAGATTTAACTCCTTATGCGTGAAGATGTACTTCAAACTCTTGTGATCCGTGTACACCTCACAATGATTTCCAATGAGAAAATGTCTCCACGTTTTCAGTGCATGCACTACGGCTGCTAACTCCAAATCATGAGTAGCATAGTTCAACTCATGGGGCTTAAGCTGTCGTGAAGCATACGAAACAACTCTCCCCTCCTGCATAAGCACTGCTCCAAGTCCTCGTCGTGAAGCGTCGCAATACACTTCATAATCCTTAGTCTGATCTGGCAGAATCAACACTGGTGAGGTAACCAAACGTTTCTTCAACTCTTGGAAACTAGCCTCACACTCCTCAGTCCAAATGAACTTAGTATCCTTCTTCAACAACTCCGTCATAGGCTTGGCAATCTTCGAGAAATTTTCAATGAATCTTCGGTAGTATCCTGCGAGTCCAAGGAAACTCCTGATCTCTCCAACTGTGGTTGGTGCTTCCCAGTTTGTCACAGTGACTACTTTAGTGGGGTCTACTGCGATACCTTCTCCGGATATAACATGTCCGAGAAATCCAACTTCCTTCAACCAAAACTCACACTTGCTGAACTTGGCATATAACTGATGTTCCCTGAGCTTCTCGAGTACCAAACGCAAGTGCTCCTTGTGTTCCTCTTCATTCTTCGAGTAGACCAAAATATCATCAATGAACACTATGACGAACTTATCCCGAAACTCCATAAACACCTTGTTCATCATGTTCATAAAATAGGCTGGGGCGTTAGTCAGACCAAATGACATAACGGTATACTCATACAGCCCGTACCTGGTGGTAAAAGCTGTCTTCGGCATATCTTGCTCCCGAATCTTCAACTGATGGTACCCTGATCGCAAATCGATCTTGGAAAACACCTTAGCTCCTTGCAACCGATCAAACAGATCATTGATCATTGGCAGTGGGTACTTGTTCTTGATTGTTACTTCATCCAATCCGCGATAATCAACAACCATTCTTAACGATCCATCCTTCTTCTCCACTAGAAGTACTGGCGATCCCAAGGTGAAGAACTTGGGTGAATAAAACCTTTATCCAACAACTCCTTAATCTGCTTCTTGATTTCCTCCAAATCTTGGGCTGGCATCCTGTACGGTCTCTTGGATATAGGCCCAGTGCCTGGCAGTAGCTCAATTAAGAACTCAATGTCTCTATCCGGTGGCATGCCTGGCAACTCTTCTAGAAATACATCGGGGAAATCCCTTACCACTGGTACTTCCTCCTGCACAACTCCTGATAAGGAATTTACATGTGCTCTCCTCGGCTCATGCCGTGATACATACTTGATCCTTATCCCTTCTGGTGTTGTAAGCAAAATTGTCTTACTGGCGCAATCAATGTTTCCTCCATACATCGACAGCCAATCCATACCAAGAATTACATCCAATCCTTGGGATTCCAATATAATCAAATCCGTGGGGAAAACATGCCTTCCTATACTCAACGGCACCTGGAAGCATCCTTGACTGACCATAAACTCAGCTCCCGGTGAACTTACTAGCATGGGTGTCTTAAGAGTCTTAGTGGGCAGGCTAAACTTATTCACAAATCCCCTTGATATGTATGAATGCGATGCACCAGTATCGAAAAGAACAACTGCAGTAAATGCCTTAACCAAAAACTTACCTATTACTGCGTCTGGCTGAGCTTCAACCTCCTCCACGGTAACGTGGTTCACTTGCCCCCTGTTGAAAGGGTTCGGCTTCTTTCCTGAGCTTCAATTACCATTTCCATTTTGGGCTTCAGGGCAATCATTTGCATAATGCCCCGTCTTGCGGCACTTATAACAGGTGATATGGCTCAGGTCTGCTTTGGATGGTGTTGACGGGTTGGTGCGGCTTTGTCCATTGCTTCCTCCATTCCCGTTCCCATTCTTTGTGCCATTGTGATTGTGCGAGCTGCCTCCTCCATGAGTATGCTGAAAATATCCTCCTGACTTTGGGGTAAAGCGTGGCTTCTGCTGAGCTCCAGAATTATACTTCCCCTGTGCATACTTCCTCTTACGATTATCAATCTGCTGCTGCTTCCCTTCAATCATAAGAGCACGATCTACTAACTCCTGGTAATTAATGAAAGTGGCTACCATCAACTGCATGCTCAGCTCATCATTCAGGCCTTCTAGAAACTTCTCCTGCTTAGCTGCATCCGTAGCAACGTCATCTGGGGCATAATGTGCTAGCTTACTAAAATCATCCACATACTGGCCAACTGTCCGTCCTCCTTGGCGTAAGTTGCGAAACTCACGCTTCTTCATGGCCATAGCTCCTGCTGAAACATGGGCAGTACGAAATGCTTGCTGAAACTGATTCCATGTGACAGTGTCTATAGGGTAAGTGGCTGTAAAATTCTCCCACCATGCTGCTGCGGGTCCATCAAGCTGATGTGCGGCAAACTTCACCTTTTCTCCATCTGTGCATCCTGCAGTGGTCAACTCCCTCCCTATCTTACAGAGCCAATCATCTGCCACTATAGGCTCGGTGCTACTGGAAAACACCAGCGGATTCAACCTTAAGAAACGTGCCAAATGGTCAACAGGTGGTGGTGGTGGTGGGTTGTTGTTGTTGTTGCCTTGGTTCTGTACCAATGTTTGAATCAAGGTATTCTGCTGCTGAATCAAGTGAGTGTTCTCTGGCGGGAAAACAAACTCGGGGTCGCGTCTCGGAGGCATCTGAGGGTTTTAAAAGGAAGAGTTAAGAATAGAATGAGGTCTAGTGAGAAAACACTACCCATATGCACATGAGACAAAACACACAATATCATTCCAATCAATTCAAACAAGTGCATACAACGGTCTAACTATTGTTACAAAAGTGCTTGGTCTAAAACTAGTTAAATGGTGGAAAATTCTACTACTGTTATGGTGGTCAACTAGAAAAACTGCTCCGATGCAGATTCCATGATATCTGCTCCAGCTTCGTCAACATAGTCATCATCGCTGTCGTCGGGATCCGAGTCGGTGTCGTCGATGATGATATAATTATCTGGACATGTAGGTTCATCCTCTTCTCCTCGGGGTGCTGAACCTCCCATGAATACTCCAATCTTCTCCTTAAGGTCACCGTTCTGTCTTACTAGAGCGACGATTTCTTCCATATAGTCTTTACGTGTAGCCTTGGGTTCTGCTTCTAGCTCCTTAATCCTGGTCATAGCCTTCTGTAGCTCCTCCATATCTGCGCACATCTGGTTCTCCTGGCGTCGGATGTGTTGGTTTAACTCCTGAATATAAGCTGCGATTGATCTGTCCCTCCTGGTGGTGATCATCTCCCAATGCTCACCTCGGCGCCCACAAATCTGATAGATAGTATTCTTGATATCGTTGTGGTAAACTTCTCCAATTCGTCCCATGGCGATGTGAGCTGCCATGCTCTTTCCTAGGCTCCATGTTGGCACATCAAAGGTAAACTCTATTGGCTCCGTGACTGGTGCAAACGTCCTTCCTGGAATGTAGACTTGAATCCTCCAGCGCTCCTCTTCGGGTAAAGTGGCGTTGAAAGTCCCAGTGAAGCTTGGTACTCCTATGTTCAAGTATCTAGCGGCTTCCTTCAAGTGACATCCAAAAGGTGAATTCTCATCTGGTTGCGCGAACTTGATCCTTGCATCCGCCATCCTAAAGAATAGAAAAGATGAGGAGTCAGAAATGAGAAGAAAGAGTAGTGGTCTAGGGCTTAAGCTTAGTGGCCGTGTCCTACAGTCAGCGTGTGCTCTGATACCACCTTGTAGCGACCAGACCTCAAACAGCCTGATCTCTGTGCTTAGTGTCATCCCTGGATCAGTAATGCTGACACCACACAGTACTTGGAGGATTTATAACAGAGTAGCAATCATACACTTATTACATCGAATGTCTCAAAAGAGAACTTATTGAAATAAATATGGCTTAAGGCCATCTAAAACGATAACAGCGGAAGGCTTGGAAGATAAGTGAGTCCATCAACTCCAACGGCATCACTGAGTATAGAACCACAACCTAAAAGCACCTTACTCGTCGTCTGAAAAGTCTGCAACATGAAACGTTGCAGCCCGAAAACGGGTCAGCACATGGAATATGCTGGCAAAGTAACATAGAGAATAACAATGGAGATAGGCTATACTACATGCATATTTGGCTGGTGGTAAAGCTCTATGGTTACAGTTTTTGCATAAAGCCAATTTTTCCCTACTGCAAAGGAATAAATTTATTTAACTATCATGGTGGTTGTTAAACATTGAGAATGGTTGACAGCATCCTCAATCCCAACTAAAAAGTACTCATTAAAACCCAACAATATTAATTAAAGTAACATGACGAGATTCACATGATAATCAAGTACTAGATACTCAAGATGTCCATAACCGGGGACACGGCTAACCATGATTAGTTTATAAACTCTGCAAAGGTTTGCGCACTTTTCCCACAAGACTCGATCACCTCCGTTTGATTCCTCGCACTACATGATGTTTGAGAAACGGATGACCGAGACATAGTCTACCCGTAAGAGTTCGCACAACTTAGTCAACTATGCCAGAGCCCATAATGGCTTGTGGCTGCACACGTACGTTTCTAGTTTGAATAATCTCATGATCCCTTTGAGCCTGGGTGGCGGTCCGAAGAAATACAGGCAAGTCCTGCTAGAAAACAGGTGCCTCAATCCACCCAGATGTGTATTCAAGTTGCCACCTTAAATAAACCATTAATTAACAATCTCACATCTGTCATGGATATTCACTCACCCAATCCACGTCTACTAGCATAGCATGGCATAGTAAGCAAACATAGAAGTAACTCCCAAAGGTTTGATAATAAAACGGGTAATAGGTACTACCTCATCTACTTCCCATCCCACAATTTAATTAGATCCTAATCATGCAATGTTTGAGGATAGATCTAATGCATAAAAACTGGGTAGTAGAAAGGTATGATCAAGTGTTACTTGCCTTGCTGATGATCCGCGAAACCTAGAGACTCGAAGTAACAGGCGGCGCACTCCGGGTATTCTATCGCAGACAAACAAACAAGCATACAATAAGTACTCATCTAATGCACAGGTAAAACTCGAATAAAAGATCCAACCAGAATGTTCAACTTAAGAACTCCGGTTTGCAAAAAGAATCAAATCTAATAAAGCAATGAAAGTCAAACGGCGAAAGAAAATAGCTTCGTTTTACTAATCTGAATCTAAGTCAAATTTTACAGAAGCAAAAACTTGTTTAAGTAGATTATTCGGAAAGAGGGTTTCGAGACGAAACTCCACGCGCTTGAATCGCCTGATTCTGATAAACGAGCGAAAAGTTATACTAAAACGAAAATCGGATCAGAAATCGCGATCAGAAAATAACCGCGGAAAATCCGAGAAAAAGAAAAACGACGAACGAATTAACGAATGAACGTTCGTTAATTTAACGAATCTGACGAAAAACGTTCGTTAAAATGAACTAAGGGACGAACTTCCGCTAATTAACCTAAACCGGAAAAAAAATCGAAAACTAAAATAAAAACGAATCAAAAAAACGAAAAAAAACCGTAATGAAAACCGCCCGGTTTTTAAGAAAACCGGCGGCACGCGGTTCGAGGCGGCGACGAACCTCGGCGGCGGTGGCGACGAAGTCCGGCGGGGCTCCGGCGGAGGCGGGCGGCGGCTCTGGCGGCGGCGGCGGGCGCTGGCGGCGGCGACGGCGGATCTGGCGGGCGGCGGCGACTAGGGTTAGGGTTTCGGCGGCGGGGTGGGCCGGCGGCGGGGCGATTTGGGCCGGGGAGGCGCGGGCTGGGGCGACTGGCGGCGGGGTCCGGCGCTGTATATATAGCGCCCCCGAGCGGAGTCCCGCTCGGGTACGACCCGGGGTCGGTGCGCGTTTTTTTTAAAAATAATTACGCTCGGTAGAAAAATAAAAAGAAATACTAAACGGACTCCAAAAATCTCGAAATAAATTTTCCCCGGCTTCTAAAATCAAGCCGGACTAGATGAACATTTATTTGGGACCTAAATGTAATTTTGAAAAACGCGCATTTTTCCTAAATTCAAATAAAAGCGAAAAACTCCAAAATAAATCTTATTTGATTTTTTTATTAAATCTTCATTATTTATTTATTTTGGGAAAGTCATTTTATTCCCTCTCTGAATTTTTGGTAGTAGAAATAATTGAAGATAAAATAAATAAAATCAATGATCCTATTTTCAAAATTTGGGAAAAACCCAAATATGAAAATAACGAAATCCCCAACTCTCTCCGTGGGTCCTTGAGTTGCGTAGAATTTTCTAGGATCGAGCCAATAATGCAATAAAAATATTATATGCATGATGATCTATGTATAACATTACAAATTGAAAATTTGGGATGTTACAATGAAGCAGCAAAGCAGATTGTAGCTAATTCAAAGGAGAATGAAGCAACTGAATTAGCACTGCGGCAGCTTGGTATGTGTGCAACAACCTTCCCTTTTTTATGCATTTCTTCTCTTTCTATTGATGGCTTATAATCTTTTCTGTGTTTCGCCTAGCTCTAGGAAATTTAGAGGAAAAGGAGAGAAAAGGCCAAGAGAGAAACAATTAGAATATGAAGCCATGGCTTATGAAGGTTTTGAACCCCGTCAACTGGCTAGTGCAAGTTCTCCGTCAGCAGCTAGACAACCACCACCCAAAGTGAAGATCAGAAGGAAGAAGAAAAAAGGTGGATATCCCACCTAGGGAAACGAGGAGCAAGGCTGTTAAGCCGTCTCGGAACACAAGGAGTAAGGCAAAGATGTGAACTTCGAACGTTGAGTGCAAGTTGTAAACTTTGAACTTTAAGGATTTGTACAAAGGTTTATGTCATCAATTTGAAGAACCGTGAAAACTTGTAAGGTTTAATAATGCTATTCATACTTTGATGTGAAATCTGAGACAAAATTTGAATTTTAGGCAAAATTTGAATTTGAACCAACACTTGAACTCTGATATGTGGTGTGATGTTGCAATATTTGCTAAACTATTGTAAATGTTAGGTGATCAATCCGATCTCTTTTGCGTGGTACAACTTATAGTCATGGGAACTGTGCTGCAAATGTGCTCCGATGCTAGGGTAAACTGCCCCATTTGTAATCAAGTATGTTTTGGACCTACTCTAAATGAGCCAAATATTTTTTTATTAACACCTATTCAACCTATATAGCGTAGATTCGAAGTCTCACTATTTATTGAATTAATCTTCATTTTTTTGAAAATAATGTGATTTAATAGAAAACCATCAAAAACACGTTTAAAATATGAAAAAGGAAAACTAAGTTCAGATCCTTCTTATTCACTTTGAAATGAGCTTTGATGATTTTTTTAAATTTTTTTTTTAATTTTTCAAAAAACCTACCTCCTTTCCTTGAACTATCTGCAACGTTGTACGCGATAGCTCATATGTGTGAAGGCTTTTTCATGAAAATGTCCATAGAACAAGTTATGCTCAGTCAAGCACTAGAAACCCCATTGACCAACTCAAAACCCCACGGGGTTTCGCCTAACCCTAGCTCCGAACATCAGACGTCCGATCATACCCTAGCGCCAAGCGACATCCCTTAGATATGGTCTTCTAGAAGGAATTCTGAAGCCATGCTGCGTGCAGGTTCCATGCCGTTGGATCACCAGGACGGATGCGCATCGTTGGATCCTTTGGTGATCCGTGAGATGTTGGTTGTGCTTGCCCACCATTGCCTCCCCTGTCTTCTTCTTCTGTAGCGACCAGAGGAGCCACTTGTCTGCTTCTTCTTCTCCGACGACTAGATATGTCGAGCCCCACTTCAGCCTCCCGCCCCTTGTGGCCCCAGTATGATCCAGTGCCCATGGAGCGATGCCTTGACTGCCCATGCACTACGCCACTAAAAAGGTTGACATCGAGGGAGGACAAGAATGGTAACTTTGGGCGCGAGTTCGTGAAATGCGAGAGCAAGCCAGAGGGGTAGGTTAGATATCATGATTTCTCTTTGACCCTTTCTTTTTCTCTTTGCTTATAATTCTTTTTTGTTGGACCTGAGATTTAGGGTTCCTGATTTCATTTCAGATCGTGAAGAAATGCACACATTTTGAATGGATGGATTTGGAGGCTTCAAGGGGAGGGCATGCATCAATTCAATGGGGCCGCAGCCCGGGAGGTCAATCTGCCGTTAGCCACTCGGAATTTGGTTTCTTAAAGTGCTGCTCCGACAGTTGGGGATGAGGATCTTAAGGGGGGATTAAAGAAGATGAACAAGAACTTGAGGGAGATGATTCAGTTGAACAAGCAGGCGAATCTGATAGCTTTAGGATTTTATTTTTGTATAGTTGCTCTAGGTTGCTTACTTGCTGATCATCACTCGTTAGAAATGTTATTTGTGTCGTGTCATGTGCTCTACGATTTGCTTAAGGGTTTGTGGATCATGTGCTCTCTGTGTTGCTTAAACTATGTCTCTATCTCCATCTCTGAATCTCTGTAGGTGTTAGTTTTTGACACTTTCAGTTTCGTCAGACAACACCGAGTGAAGAGAAAAAAACGTAGTTATTGGGCCCAAAATGATACCAAGCTCTAGTTGGGCCGTCGCATTGCATTGACTATCGAAGGCCCACAAAGATTAAAGAGGCCTAGAAAAATAGTGCATGCGATGGCTCTGTTTTTCCTTTGTTTTTTGCTTGATTGTTTTGGTTGCACCTATAGAGATTGAGTGCACGTTGGTTACATTACAAGAATAGGTTACATCTTTTGAAATTGCACAACAATTGATATTGCCACCAAGAGCCACCAACAAGTAAACAATGGGCTACCCTTCAAATATTATTTCCCAAATTATTTTCATCCTGCCAAATGGCCACAAACTATTCAAAAATTAGCTTCTTTTGTTCATACAATATAGGTATCCTACAATATATATGGGCACCGACAATTCAAAAAATTCAACTTCTTTTTCTTCTTTTCAACATCAATATGGCTCATCTTTCCAGCTTTAATTTCCTTTTTGACACCTCAAGTAGTCCATTAGCCGTCCGTGCCAAGACTTGGAACCGATAAAACATATAATATAAGGGCCAACACTAATTTCATCATGCCAGATGGCCACAAACTGTTCAAAAATTAGATTGTTTTTTGTTCATACAATATACGGAATAGGGCCACCAACAATTCAAAAAAAAAGATTTTCTCCTTCTTCTTTTCAACATCAACATGGCTCATTTTTCTAGCTTTAGTTTCCTTTTTGACACTTCAACTAGTCCATTATCCGCGCGTGAGAAAACTTGACCCTAAAATATAAGGGCCTACTTTAAATGGGCCATTTAAACTTGACCTACACAACATGAATATAACAAGACGAATGGGCTACCCTACAACCATTTTTACAAGGCTAACCCCAAAACTTGCTGGTTTCCATTGAGGGGTACCCTTTCATTGTTGATTTAGCAGAAGGGCTCGTCTACGACACCATATCCATCTAGTGATATCTCACGTCAAATAATATAGAAATAGCAACGACATATCAAATAAGGGTAGCAAGCATAACATAGTTCTTACGGGATAACACGACAAAGATAAAAAGTTCATGGTACAACCAACGACATAATTAAGATAGAAATATATAAAAGATAAAAAGCCCTAACACCCTAGGGAAAGACAAGCTTCAGGAGACTGAGCCATCACCACCACCTTCACTGCACCTCCTCTTCACTACTACTCCTCCACGCCGTCCTCGCCGGCGTAGTAGGGGAGGTTGTTGATGGGTAACGCAGTAATTTCAAAAAAATTCCTACGCACACGCAAGATCCATCTAGGTGATGCATAGCAACAAGAGGGGAGAGTGTTGTCTACGTACCCTCGTAGACCAAAAGCGGAAGCGTTATGACAATGCGGTTGATGTAGTCGTACGTCTTCATGATCCGACCGATCCTAGTACTGAAAGTACGGCACATCGCGATATGCACACGTTCGGCTCGATGAGGTCCCATGAACTCTCGATCCAGCTGAGTGTCGAGGGAGAGCTTCGTCAGCATGACGGCATGATGACGGTGACGATGAAGTTACCAATGCAGGGCTTCACCTAAGCACTACAATGATATGACAGAGGTGGAATCTGTGGAGGGGGCACCGCACACGGCTAAGACAAATGTCAACTTGTGTGTCTATGGGGTGCCCCCTCCCCCGTATATAAAAGAGTGGAGGAGGGGAGGGGCGGACCCTCTCTATGGCGCGCCCTAGGGGAGTCCTACTCCCACCGGGAGTAAGATCCCCCCCCTTCCCTAGTTGGAGTAGGAGAGGAAGGAAGGAGAAGAGAGGGAGGAAGGAAAGGGGCCCCGGCCCCCTTCCCAATTCGGATTGGGCTTGGGGGGGCGCCCCCTCCTAGGCCGCCTCCTCCCCTCTCCCACTAAGGCCCATATACTCACTGGGGGGTTCCGGTAACCCCCCGGTACTCCGGTAAATGCCCGAATTCACCCGGAACCCTTCCGATGTCCAAACATAGCCATCCAATATATCGATCTTTATGTCTCGACCATTTCGAGACTCCTCGTCATGTCCATTGACGTAGGGTGGAACCCTATAGCGTCGATCTTTCACGTTTGGAGTGGATCCTACGGGGGAATCACGAAGAACACGCGGAAGCACAAGGGAAAACACGGGGAAAACGAGTGGGAATCATTCAACCAACAAGGAATGGATCACACAAGTGCTAGATCACCACACACATAAGAGATCCACAAGATACAAAGTCAACTAAGGTAAGGATACAAAGGAACCGTTCATCTCCAAGAGCAGGCCTTGATGTTCTTCCCTAAAGAGGGGTCTTGAATCCGCTGGGGGATCTTCTCCGAAGAGGTCCTGATCTCCGTGGAGAAGTAACCAAGTGGATGAGCAAAGGCTCTCACACAAATATGAGCTAATCCAATGCTAACCCTCAAAATGGGGAGGGGGAGGTCTATTTATAGTGCTAAGCCACGAAGGGGTAAGTGAGGGGCGAAGGGGGAGGTCTATTTATAGTGCTAAGCCACGAATGGATGGTGGATCACTAATGTGCACAAGTAATGTTGCCGGCAATACTCAAATGGCTAGTCTCCATAGGCAAGTAACGCAAAATGGGCTAGGGGTTAACAATGCAATTGCAAGGGAATATACAAAGGTGTCGTCGAGGTTACCGTCCTTTGCGATGATGAGTGGCGGTGTTCTTGGTGTAGATACCAAGATGATGGAGGCTCGTCCCTAAGTAGCCGAAACACCTTAGGAAACGGAAAAACCGCAAACTCAAAATCTCAAATGACAAATGTCAAATGGTGGTAGCGGAAAGCGGTGGTGGTGTTGCACAATGCGGAAGTGGAATGATGGGCTAAACACGAGTCGGAGTTGAAGTTGTCGTCCCTAAGTAGCCGAAACACCTTAGGAGACACAAGCCACAACTCAAACAAGCTCAAACAACAATTGGGTTAAGTTTGGGTGGCGGAAGTGTATGGTGGGCACGTCTATGCGGAAGTGGTGGTGGTGGTTGATGAAGAAGCAATTGTCTCTAAGTAGCCGAAACACCTTAGGAGACTCTAGTCACAACTCAAACAACCACATATGCAATGGGGAACAAAATGGGTTAGGTTGCGGAAGTCGGTGGTGGTAATGCGGATGATATGGTGGAGGGCCTAGGCAAACTTGCCAAATTTCAGAAAATATGATGGAGTCAAATGATGTTGGTGGTATTTTTGTGGGATGGGGGATGTCAAGAGCTTCAAAACGAGCTAAAGAACGTCGAAAACGGACTCCGGATGAATTAGTTATGACCGAAACAAGAATTCAGCCGAGTCAGTGTCAGGGTTACCCGGACATCCGGGAGTAGGTCCGGATGATCCGGGTTCGTCAACCGGATTTCTGTCGTGTGGGGCGTCCGGACATCCGGGAGATGGTCCAGCTGATCCGGGTGGATCCGGATGATCCGGGAGCACTTCCAGATGATCCGGGCAGGTCAAACTGCTCGGGATTTCCTCTCGGGGACGAATTTTTGGGTGGAATTTGGGGATTTTGGGGTCAAAATTGACGAGATTTCGTGGATGGAAGGTGGGGAAACTTGGGGAAATGCTAGATCCACTTGAAACCAAGCAAATCCACGGATCAAAATCAACAAAACATCATCAAACCAACAAATCACAAAAAAAATTGGGGCTATTTTTGGTGGGGATTTTCGGATTTAGGACGAAATGAACAAAATCAAGCTAGAAAACGAAGGGTAGGGGCTCCAAAAACGTGATCAACGTGGCTCATGATACCATATGATGTAGGGTGAAACCCTATAGCGTCGATCTTTCACGTTTGGAGTTGATCCTATGGGGGAATCACGAAGAACACGCGGAAGCACAAGGGAAAACACGGGGAAAACGAGAGGGAATCACTCAACCAACAAGGAATCGATCACACAAGTGCTAGATCACCACACACATAAGAGATCCACAAGATACAAAGTCAACTAAGGTAAGGATACAAAGGAACCGTTCATCTCCAAGAGGAGGCCTTGATGTTCTTCCCTAAAGAGGGGTCTTGAATCTGCTGGGGGATCTTCTCCGAAGAGGTCCTGATCTCCGTGGAGAAGTAACCAAGTGGATGAGAAAAGGCTCTCACACAAATATGAGCTAATCCAATGCTAACCCTCAAAATGGGGAGGGGGAGGTCTATTTATAGTGCTAAGCCACGAAGGGGTAAGTGAGGGGCGAAGGGGTACACGGGCTTCGGCCCAAGTCACGCACGCAGGCGGGGTCCGGATGATCCGGATGGTGGCCCGGATGATCCGGGTGTCGGGGGTCCGGATGATCCGGGCGACCGTCCGGATGATCCGGCTTCGTCGAGCAGCTTCTGTTGTCTTCGGGCACGTTAGCCGGATCGTCCGGGTGGTCGTCCGGATCGTCCGGGCTCGGTCCGGATCGTCCGGCTGGGTGTCCGGATGATCCGGGCAACTCCGGTCTTGCTCCATTCTTCTTCTTCCTTCTCCTCTTCCATGCTTGGCCTTGGTCCTTGGATTCTCCATGGTCATCTTGGTTGTACCTGAGTGTATGCAAGGTCCATGCATGAGGTAGTAGCCATGTCTCACATGTGGAAAGTGACGGTTCGAAGAGGAGTGAATTCACCTTGTGTCCAATGGCGCATAGTCGAGGTCTCATCTTATGTATCCTTGGGGCTTGGAGAGTAGTCGGAGTGTACATGGGGATGAACGTGGGATGCTCCGCATCATATCCCCCCCCTTGGGAAAGATCCGACCTCGGATCGTGATCCTCATCACCATGGAAACGGGTGTCGTGGACGGACTTGTAGTGGGACGTAGGTGAAGGCCTTGCGCAATCCAAGTATTCCAAGGTGTCTCCAGTATGTGGTACATGCAAAAGGAGCAAACACAAAGTACACTTGGAAATACAATGGTTAGCGCACACAAAGTGTCCATCAATTAAGCGTGAGTCCATGCTTAGGGATAGTGCGTGACAAAGCGCATGAAGCTTATCAAGATGATATAGAATGATATGCAAAGAATTCATGGGGTAATTAGCATGGTGCACAAAGCGACAAATTCTACCATTGTGCAAAATGATGTCATAATGGGATGGTGCATCAAAAGCATGAACATGGCAATGGATGCTCAATATGTATATGTTATCATGCAATTGATGGTGGGCAATATGATCATGATGTATGAATATGCCATCAAGGAGGATCACAACAAATTTGCTAAGGAAGTGAACAAGCTCATATATCATGGATGGCATGGTAATACAAGATGCAACAAGGCAATCATAATGTGAGTCGAATCATGCATGGGGTGCAAACTTGTGGTGAGTATGATATGTCTATCGAGCATGACATGTATGAGCACAATCAACAAATATGGAGGTGTTGGTGTACCAAAGCTCGATGCCGAGGCATGAGTGGAATTCCGAAGGTGCGTCCCATAAGTGTGAGCGCTCCTCAATGTGAAGGTCCATGTAGCCAATCTCCAATGTCGCTCCTTCGGTCGCGAGATGTATCATGTAGACAACAAGAAGGAAACAACAATGAAAGAGTGACCCATCAAATATGCAAACTTGAGGATGGCTCAAAGGGAAGGAGTTCACCTTTAGTAGATTCTCGCAAATGTTGGTGTTGCACATCGTGTATGCCTTCGCATGACCAAGTTGTCGCATAACAGCGTCGCCTTGTGAAACCTCCAAAATGAAAGAACATGACAAACACTTGGAAAAACAAATGAGGTTAGCGGAAATGCAAAACCTATCATTCGAGTGGTAAGATACCCAACAAGTGTATGCATCATGCTCATCATAAGAAAGTACAAGGGAGCGTGTCATAGTATGGAGGCATATGATGCAAGAACAACCAAGTGCAATAGGCTCAATCAAACAAGCATGCATCACAAGTAATGTGTCAAAGTCTCCAAGATCAATAAGCATAGGATGGTCGCACTCAATACAAGTGGATATGAAAGAGGCAACTAATGGACACAAGAGACAATGATCAAGATATATCATGTGAGAGGCATGAGCATATGTGTCATCAACCCAAGAAAGCAAGTAATAGTGGAACATGGGTGATGCAACATAGCAAGCAATCATAGAAATCAAGTTAAGCAAGCTAGTAGTGCGAAGATGCAACATACTAGGAGGAATCATGGCAAGCATGTCATGTGTGCAAATAGTTGGCATGAATAATTCACATGACATATCACAAGCATGAAAGCAATATGTGAGTAAAATAGCATGAATGTAGTGGCGAGAGGCCATATGTGAATAGCAATGGGTTATCATGACTCTCCCAACACAACAAGCATCAATAACATGGGGCACATGATAAACATGGCAATAGCAACAAGGATCTCCACCAAGCATGCAAATACACATAGAAGTATCATAATGGTGAATCATGGGTAGATGCAAGCAAGGGTCACAATTGCATGGCAAAGGTATAGGAGCAAGCATAGCATGCAATGTGAACACGGTAAAATGAGCATAAGGTGACAAGTGGTAAATGGCCCATAGCCGTGTGAGATCCAACTAGAAGAGATGCGCGTAGTCCTTGCGCGAAGGGAACGGTGGTAAGGATAGTCCACGAGATCCCAAAGCATTGTTGCTCTCAAGAGCTCGTTTCGTCAACTCTTGGGATTGAGAGGTTGACGAGTATACATGAGTACCTACACAAAACAAAGACAAAGGGAAAATTGTGTGTGCGTGGTAGATGTACACATCATCCATCATGATGCGCACGTGCGTGTGTTTGTTAGCACTAAATAGCCAATGCTCAAATAAATGAGATGCGTGATATAGAAACATGTCATCCATCATGATAGGTTTGTTATTATGTATTGCATAATGGAGACTCAAATTGTGTAATGCATCATGAGAAATATCTAGAGCATTGTTATTCATGGAATGCATAAGGTGTACACTATCATGGGAATCATGCAAAGTATGAAATGCATCAAAATCTCCTAATATGTATGAGGAAACTATGGGGGTCTCCTCATGAGCATGAGTAGCAACATCACGTGGAGAATATTGACAACATCCTAAACAATGCATATTCGGAACAATGTGATCATGGCATGTCATAGTAGATGAATTGCACAAATCATGTAAAGGAAGCATGGCAATATCATCACATGAAAAACAAAAGCCAATGACCATCATCTCGTCATCTATGCCATAAGTGCAAATGGGATTGATTTTAATGGGGCATGCATAGTTACTATGTTGAGATTGTAATGATGCAATATGGGATATCTCACTCATAGCATATGACAAGTTCAATGGGTTGTCAAACATGATGTGACCAAAAGAATTTTCACATGATATCCTATGAAGCATAGCATCACAACTAGGCAAATCAACATGCTCATGATCATATTCATCATAAATTGGTAAGTCAAGGCATGAAGAAGTCTCACTATCATGAAGCATGGGAATAGGTGGGTCAACATCATGGGAGCAATCATCGTCAAGAGAGTCCACTAGTGGAACAAGAGAAGCACCATCACCTATGTTACCTTTGGAGTGTCGCTCATGTGTTGTAGGTGAGGTGTTGAAGATTGTCTCGTTGTCATCTTCATCTTGATGGAACCATGTGGGGGGTGCATCATCGTCCATCATGGCCATCGTCGTCTCCGTAGGAGGTATGGACTCATGAATGGTAGGCGTGTCGTCATGTATGAGACCTAGCACCAAAGAAGAAAACACACTAGGAGTAGAGGTTAAGTCGTTAGAAATCATGGTGGCCTCACGTGCCATGTCAACTACCTCACTCACTAAGTGTTGTGGCTCACTCACTCCCTCAAAGATTCTCTCACTCATATGGTTGGTGGAGTCACTCAAATGACGCTCGACCTCACATAGGATGTGTGGCATGCTCTCATGTGTGGGGCTAGTGGTGGTCACACTCATCCTCTCATAGGAAATGCTCTCAATGTCACATATGGTGGGGTCACTCATGTCACTCATGTGGTGGTGGCTCTCCTCACATGACAAATGGGGCATCTCGACATAAGTTGGTGTCGGAGAGATGTTGGTGCAAATGTCTCCATGCTCAACTCCTATCGCCGTGGTCGAAGGGGATGGCCCTTGCTCGACCTTCTTGTCACCGTCTTGGTGTGGGAGGCCCATATGATGTGGCACCTCATAGCTCGTCTCCATGAACGAAGGGATTTTCCCATGCTCGGCCATCTTCCTTGAGGGGCTTCCGAAGATGGAAGTTTCACCCTCGCTCGTAGGTGGTCGCCTTGGACTTGATGAAGTCGATGTAGGCGTACTCGTGGGAAGTAGGCGAAGATGCCGTACGTCCAAAGGCGAAGATGCCTTGAGAACACTTGGCGAAGATGCCGAAGTGGTTGATGTAGCCGTAGCGCCGTCTTGGTGGTGGTCATCTCGCGGTCTTCTTTTGTGCTCTTGAAGCTTGGACTTGGCGTGAAGTAGGTCTTGTTGGGACTTGTGCCTTTGCGCTTGTGGAGCATCTTCATGATGATGATGTCGTTGTCGTGCTTGAGCTCGTAGTAGATGTCGTCCGTCGTCGTCGTGCACATGTTGCTTGGAGGTGACTTGGCCTTCATGACGATGTGGATCGTGAACGTGATGATGATCGCCATGTAGATGTGGACGAGGACAATTTTCGCTTGCATCGTTTCGGCGCTCCGAAGACTTGTGGCTTGAATGTCGCCGCCTTGAAGATGACGAAGGGGAAGAAGACTTGATCAAGGCTCTAATCTCCTCCATCCTTGCATCTTGCTCCTCTTTATGTGCGGCAAGCTTCTTGTCGATGTAGTCCCTTCTTCTTGCTTCGGAGTGACGAATGTCAATGGAGATGTTCTCGATGCGCTCTCGCAACCTTGATTGTGCGCCTTGCACTTGTCGTTGTAGATCGAAGATAGACGCTTTGGAGATGTAGTTGTTCACGCCGTCGTTGTTGTCGTAGACCGGAGAGGAAATGCCTTGCCTATCCATCACAAGACTCGAGCAAATATGAGTGGGAGAAAGAGAAGAACTAATACCAATGTACCTTTGACCAAAGTTGAAGATGAATCAAGTTCACTCAAATGTGGACAATGAAATAGCACTATTGGTACCGATCCTTGTCGATTCTCACACCTACACAAGTAAGGCTTATAGTGGAGCTCGGTGAGGATAGTGGCACAAAAATTTAATGCAAAATGTTAGCAAGAGTCAATAATGTTGAAAGAGATTCACAAATTCGCAAGCGAAACAAGTAGACCAATAGCTAAGAATGGTACACGGAAACACACACATGGATAGATAAATGGGGTCGTGCAACCAAGGAATGAGCACAAAATGTGGAATCCACAGAAAACGCTCGTGTTGCACAACTCAAGAGAGACGCTAGCATGATTGCTCAATAGGCGGATACGACACTTGTGCACAACCTATAAGATGCAATATGGATATTCTTCTATCCCAAGTACGCTATGTATGTATGGTTCCCGGTGTTTCTCTCAAGCATGATATCATATGATGTAGATTTTGGTATGGCTCTTATGTTCAATGGGTTATGATGCTATGGCACTTGCTCACGAGCTCTTTGCTCTCTTTTTGCTTAAAAGCTTTTTTTTCTTCTATGGCCACTTTTGCACAATGCACAAACCAAGATAGCAATTGTGTATATGCGGGAACAAACTTGAGGCACAATGGATGATATGGTACCAAGATGATATGGTATGTATGCAATGGATGGTGGATCACTAATGTGCACAAGTAATGTTGCCGGCAATACTCAAATGGCTAGTCTCCATAGGCAAGTAACGCAAAATGGGCTAGGGGTTAACAATGCAATTGCAAGGGAATATACAAAGGTGTCGTCGAGGTTACCGTCCTTTGCGATGATGAGTGGCGGTGTTCTTGGTGTAGATACCAAGATGATGGAGGCTCGTCCCTAAGTAGCCGAAACACCTTAGGAAACGGAAAAACCGCAAACTCAAAATCTCAAATGACAAATGTCAAATGGTGGTAGCGGAAAGCGGTGGTGGTGTTGCACAATGCGGAAGTGGAATGATGGGCTAAACACGAGTCGGAGTTGAAGTTGTCGTCCCTAAGTAGCCGAAACACCTTAGGAGACACAAGCCACAACTCAAACAAGCTCAAACAACAATTGGGTTAAGTTTGGGTGGCGGAAGTGTATGGTGGGCACGTCTATGCGGAAGTGGTGGTGGTGGTTGATGAAGAAGCAATTGTCTCTAAGTAGCCGAAACACCTTAGGAGACTCTAGTCACAACTCAAACAACCACATATGCAATGGGGAACAAAATGGGTTAGGTTGCGGAAGTCGGTGGTGGTAATGCGGATGATATGGTGGAGGGCCTAGGCAAACTTGCCAAATTTCAGAAAATATGATGGAGTCAAATGATGTTGGTGGTATTTTTGTGGGATGGGGGATGTCAAGAGCTTCAAAACGAGCTAAAGAACGTCGAAAACGGACTCCGGATGAATTAGTTATGACCGAAACAAGAATTCAGCCGAGTCAGTGTCAGGGTTACCCGGACATCCGGGAGTAGGTCCGGATGATCCGGGTTCGTCAACCGGATTTCTGTCGTGTGGGGCGTCCGGACATCCGGGAGATGGTCCAGCTGATCCGGGTGGATCCGGATGATCTGGGAGCACTTCCAGATGATCCGGGCAGGTCAAACTGCTCGGGATTTCCTCTCGGGGACGAATTTTTGGGTGGAATTTGGGGATTTTGGGGTCAAAATTGACGAGATTTCGTGGATGGAAGGTGGGGAAACTTGGGGAAATGCTAGATCCACTTGAAACCAAGCAAATCCACGGATCAAAATCAACAAAACATCATCAAACCAACAAATCACAAAAAAAATTGGGGCTATTTTTGGTGGGGATTTTCGGATTTAGGACGAAATGAACAAAATCAAGCTAGAAAACGAAGGGTAGGGGCTCCAAAAACGTGATCAACGTGGCTCATGATACCATATGATGTAGGGTGAAACCCTATAGCGTCGATCTTTCACGTTTGGAGTTGATCCTATGGGGGAATCACGAAGAACACGCGGAAGCACAAGGGAAAACACGGGGAAAACGAGAGGGAATCACTCAACCAACAAGGAATCGATCACACAAGTGCTAGATCACCACACACATAAGAGATCCACAAGATACAAAGTCAACTAAGGTAAGGATACAAAGGAACCGTTCATCTCCAAGAGGAGGCCTTGATGTTCTTCCCTAAAGAGGGGTCTTGAATCTGCTGGGGGATCTTCTCCGAAGAGGTCCTGATCTCCGTGGAGAAGTAACCAAGTGGATGAGAAAAGGCTCTCACACAAATATGAGCTAATCCAATGCTAACCCTCAAAATGGGGAGGGGGAGGTCTATTTATAGTGCTAAGCCACGAAGGGGTAAGTGAGGGGCGAAGGGGTACACGGGCTTCGGCCCAAGTCACGCACGCAGGCGGGGTCCGGATGATCCGGATGGTGGCCCGGATGATCCGGGTGTCGGGGGTCCGGATGATCCGGGCGACCGTCCGGATGATCCGGCTTCGTCGAGCAGCTTCTGTTGTCTTCGGGCACGTTAGCCGGATCGTCCGGGTGGTCGTCCGGATCGTCCGGGCTCGGTCCGGATCGTCCGGCTGGGTGTCCGGATGATCCGGGCAACTCCGGTCTTGCTCCATTCTTCTTCTTCCTTCTCCTCTTCCATGCTTGGCCTTGGTCCTTGGATTCTCCATGGTCATCTTGGTTGTACCTGAGTGTATGCAAGGTCCATGCATGAGGTAGTAGCCATGTCTCACATGTGGAAAGTGACGGTTCGAAGAGGAGTGAATTCACCTTGTGTCCAATGGCGCATAGTCGAGGTCTCATCTTATGTATCCTTGGGGCTTGGAGAGTAGTCGGAGTGTACATGGGGATGAACGTGGGATGCTCCGCATCATATCCCCCCCCTTGGGAAAGATCCGACCTCGGATCGTGATCCTCATCACCATGGAAACGGGTGTCGTGGACGGACTTGTAGTGGGACGTAGGTGAAGGCCTTGCGCAATCCAAGTATTCCAAGGTGTCTCCAGTATGTGGTACATGCAAAAGGAGCAAACACAAAGTACACTTGGAAATACAATGGTTAGCGCACACAAAGTGTCCATCAATTAAGCGTGAGTCCATGCTTAGGGATAGTGCGTGACAAAGCGCATGAAGCTTATCAAGATGATATAGAATGATATGCAAAGAATTCATGGGGTAATTAGCATGGTGCACAAAGCGACAAATTCTACCATTGTGCAAAATGATGTCATAATGGGATGGTGCATCAAAAGCATGAACATGGCAATGGATGCTCAATATGTATATGTTATCATGCAATTGATGGTGGGCAATATGATCATGATGTATGAATATGCCATCAAGGAGGATCACAACAAATTTGCTAAGGAAGTGAACAAGCTCATATATCATGGATGGCATGGTAATACAAGATGCAACAAGGCAATCATAATGTGAGTCGAATCATGCATGGGGTGCAAACTTGTGGTGAGTATGATATGTCTATCGAGCATGACATGTATGAGCACAATCAACAAATATGGAGGTGTTGGTGTACCAAAGCTCGATGCCGAGGCATGAGTGGAATTCCGAAGGTGCGTCCCATAAGTGTGAGCGCTCCTCAATGTGAAGGTCCATGTAGCCAATCTCCAATGTCGCTCCTTCGGTCGCGAGATGTATCATGTAGACAACAAGAAGGAAACAACAATGAAAGAGTGACCCATCAAATATGCAAACTTGAGGATGGCTCAAAGGGAAGGAGTTCACCTTTAGTAGATTCTCGCAAATGTTGGTGTTGCACATCGTGTATGCCTTCGCATGACCAAGTTGTCGCATAACAGCGTCGCCTTGTGAAACCTCCAAAATGAAAGAACATGACAAACACTTGGAAAAACAAATGAGGTTAGCGGAAATGCAAAACCTATCATTCGAGTGGTAAGATACCCAACAAGTGTATGCATCATGCTCATCATAAGAAAGTACAAGGGAGCGTGTCATAGTATGGAGGCATATGATGCAAGAACAACCAAGTGCAATAGGCTCAATCAAACAAGCATGCATCACAAGTAATGTGTCAAAGTCTCCAAGATCAATAAGCATAGGATGGTCGCACTCAATACAAGTGGATATGAAAGAGGCAACTAATGGACACAAGAGACAATGATCAAGATATATCATGTGAGAGGCATGAGCATATGTGTCATCAACCCAAGAAAGCAAGTAATAGTGGAACATGGGTGATGCAACATAGCAAGCAATCATAGAAATCAAGTTAAGCAAGCTAGTAGTGCGAAGATGCAACATACTAGGAGGAATCATGGCAAGCATGTCATGTGTGCAAATAGTTGGCATGAATAATTCACATGACATATCACAAGCATGAAAGCAATATGTGAGTAAAATAGCATGAATGTAGTGGCGAGAGGCCATATGTGAATAGCAATGGGTCATCATGACTCTCCCAACACAACAAGCATCAATAACATGGGGCACATGATAAACATGGCAATAGCAACAAGGATCTCCACCAAGCATGCAAATACACATAGAAGTATCATAATGGTGAATCATGGGTAGATGCAAGCAAGGGTCACAATTGCATGGCAAAGGTATAGGAGCAAGCATAGCATGCAATGTGAACACGGTAAAATGAGCATAAGGTGACAAGTGGTAAATGGCCCATAGCCGTGTGAGATCCAACTAGAAGAGATGCGCGTAGTCCTTGCGCGAAGGGAACGGTGGTAAGGATAGTCCACGAGATCCCAAAGCATTGTTGCTCTCAAGAGCTCGTTTCGTCAACTCTTGGGATTGAGAGGTTGACGAGTATACATGAGTACCTACACAAAACAAAGACAAAGGGAAAATTGTGTGTGCGTGGTAGATGTACACATCATCCATCATGATGCGCACGTGCGTGTGTTTGTTAGCACTAAATAGCAAATGCTCAAATAAATGAGATGCGTGATATAGAAACATGTCATCCATCATGATAGGTTTGTTATTATGTATTGCATAATGGAGACTCAAATTGTGTAATGCATCATGAGAAATATCTAGAGCATTGTTATTCATGGAATGCATAAGGTGTACACTATCATGGGAATCATGCAAAGTATGAAATGCATCAAAATCTCCTAATATGTATGAGGAAACTATGGGGGTCTCCTCATGAGCATGAGTAGCAACATCACGTGGAGAATATTGACAACATCCTAAACAATGCATATTCGGAACAATGTGATCATGGCATGTCATAGTAGATGAATTGCACAAATCATGTAAAGGAAGCATGGCAATATCATCACATGAAAAACAAAAGCCAATGACCATCATCTCGTCATCTATGCCATAAGTGCAAATGGGATTGATTTTAATGGGGCATGCATAGTTACTATGTTGAGATTGTAATGATGCAATATGGGATATCTCACTCATAGCATATGACAAGTTCAATGGGTTGTCAAACATGATGTGACCAAAAGAATTTTCACATGATATCCTATGAAGCATAGCATCACAACTAGGCAACTCAACATGCTCATGATCATATTCATCATAAATTGGTAAGTCAAGGCATGAAGAAGTCTCACTATCATGAAGCATGGGAATAGGTGGGTCAACATCATGGGAGCAATCATCGTCAAGAGAGTCCACTAGTGGAACAAGAGAAGCACCATCACCTATGTTACCTTTGGAGTGTCGCTCATGTGTTGTAGGTGAGGTGTTGAAGATTGTCTCGTTGTCATCTTCATCTTGATGGAACCATGTGGGGGGTGCATCATCGTCCATCATGGCCATCGTCGTCTCCGTAGGAGGTATGGACTCATGAATGGTAGGCGTGTCGTCATGTATGAGACCTAGCACCAAAGAAGAAAACACACTAGGAGTAGAGGTTAAGTCGTTAGAAATCATGGTGGCCTCACGTGCCATGTCAACTACCTCACTCACTAAGTGTTGTGGCTCACTCACTCCCTCAAAGATTCTCTCACTCATATGGTTGGTGGAGTCACTCAAATGACGCTCGACCTCACATAGGATGTGTGGCATGCTCTCATGTGTGGGGCTAGTGGTGGTCACACTCATCCTCTCATAGGAAATGCTCTCAATGTCACATATGGTGGGGTCACTCATGTCACTCATGTGGTGGTGGCTCTCCTCACATGACAAATGGGGCATCTCGACATAAGTTGGTGTCGGAGAGATGTTGGTGCAAATGTCTCCATGCTCAACTCCTATCGCCGTGGTCGAAGGGGATGGCCCTTGCTCGACCTTCTTGTCACCGTCTTGGTGTGGGAGGCCCATATGATGTGGCACCTCATAGCTCGTCTCCATGAACGAAGGGATTTTCCCATGCTCGGCCATCTTCCTTGAGGGGCTTCCGAAGATGGAAGTTTCACCCTCGCTCGTAGGTGGTCGCCTTGGACTTGATGAAGTCGATGTAGGCGTACTCGTGGGAAGTAGGCGAAGATGCCGTACGTCCAAAGGCGAAGATGCCTTGAGAACACTTGGCGAAGATGCCGAAGTGGTTGATGTAGCCGTAGCGCCGTCTTGGTGGTGGTCATCTCGCGGTCTTCTTTTGTGCTCTTGAAGCTTGGACTTGGCGTGAAGTAGGTCTTGTTGGGACTTGTGCCTTTGCGCTTGTGGAGCATCTTCATGATGATGATGTCGTTGTCGTGCTTGAGCTCGTAGTAGATGTCGTCCGTCGTCGTCGTGCACATGTTGCTTGGAGGTGACTTGGCCTTCATGACGATGTGGATCGTGAACGTGATGATGATCGCCATGTAGATGTGGACGAGGACAATTTTCGCTTGCATCGTTTCGGCGCTCCGAAGACTTGTGGCTTGAATGTCGCCGCCTTGAAGATGACGAAGGGGAAGAAGACTTGATCAAGGCTCTAATCTCCTCCATCCTTGCATCTTGCTCCTCTTTATGTGCGGCAAGCTTCTTGTCGATGTAGTCCCTTCTTCTTGCTTCGGAGTGACGAATGTCAATGGAGATGTTCTCGATGCGCTCTCGCAACCTTGATTGTGCGCCTTGCACTTGTCGTTGTAGATCGAAGATAGACGCTTTGGAGATGTAGTTGTTCACGCCGTCGTTGTTGTCGTAGACCGGAGAGGAAATGCCTTGCCTATCCATCACAAGACTCGAGCAAATATGAGTGGGAGAAAGAGAAGAACTAATACCAATGTACCTTTGACCAAAGTTGAAGATGAATCAAGTTCACTCAAATGTGGACAATGAAATAGCACTATTGGTACCGATCCTTGTCGATTCTCACACCTACACAAGTAAGGCTTATAGTGGAGCTCGGTGAGGATAGTGGCACAAAAATTTAATGCAAAATGTTAGCAAGAGTCAATAATGTTGAAAGAGATTCACAAATTCGCAAGCGAAACAAGTAGACCAATAGCTAAGAATGGTACACGGAAACACACACATGGATAGATAAATGGGGTCGTGCAACCAAGGAATGAGCACAAAATGTGGAATCCACAGAAAACGCTCGTGTTGCACAACTCAAGAGAGACGCTAGCATGATTGCTCAATAGGCGGATACGACACTTGTGCACAACCTATAAGATGCAATATGGATATTCTTCTATCCCAAGTACGCTATGTATGTATGGTTCCCGGTGTTTCTCTCAAGCATGATATCATATGATGTAGATTTTGGTATGGCTCTTATGTTCAATGGGTTATGATGCTATGGCACTTGCTCACGAGCTCTTTGCTCTCTTTTTGCTTAAAAGCTTTTTTTTCTTCTATGGCCACTTTTGCACAATGCACAAACCAAGATAGCAATTGTGTATATGCGGGAACAAACTTGAGGCACAATGGATGATATGGTACCAAGATGATATGGTATGTATGCAATGGATGGTGGATCACTAATGTGCACAAGTAATGTTGCCGGCAATACTCAAATGGCTAGTCTCCATAGGCAAGTAACGCAAAATGGGCTAGGGGTTAACAATGCAATTGCAAGGGAATATACAAAGGTGTCGTCGAGGTTACCGTCCTTTGCGATGATGAGTGGCGGTGTTCTTGGTGTAGATACCAAGATGATGGAGGCTCGTCCCTAAGTAGCCGAAACACCTTAGGAAACGGAAAAACCGCAAACTCAAAATCTCAAATGACAAATGTCAAATGGTGGTAGCGGAAAGCGGTGGTGGTGTTGCACAATGCGGAAGTGGAATGATGGGCTAAACACGAGTCGGAGTTGAAGTTGTCGTCCCTAAGTAGCCGAAACACCTTAGGAGACACAAGCCACAACTCAAACAAGCTCAAACAACAATTGGGTTAAGTTTGGGTGGCGGAAGTGTATGGTGGGCACGTCTATGCGGAAGTGGTGGTGGTGGTTGATGAAGAAGCAATTGTCTCTAAGTAGCCGAAACACCTTAGGAGACTCTAGTCACAACTCAAACAACCACATATGCAATGGGGAACAAAATGGGTTAGGTTGCGGAAGTCGGTGGTGGTAATGCGGATGATATGGTGGAGGGCCTAGGCAAACTTGCCAAATTTCAGAAAATATGATGGAGTCAAATGATGTTGGTGGTATTTTTGTGGGATGGGGGATGTCAAGAGCTTCAAAACGAGCTAAAGAACGTCGAAAACGGACTCCGGATGAATTAGTTATGACCGAAACAAGAATTCAGCCGAGTCAGTGTCAGGGTTACCCGGACATCCGGGAGTAGGTCCGGATGATCCGGGTTCGTCAACCGGATTTCTGTCGTGTGGGGCGTCCGGACATCCGGGAGATGGTCCAGCTGATCCGGGTGGATCCGGATGATCCGGGAGCACTTCCAGATGATCCGGGCAGGTCAAACTGCTCGGGATTTCCTCTCGGGGACGAATTTTTGGGTGGAATTTGGGGATTTTGGGGTCAAAATTGACGAGATTTCGTGGATGGAAGGTGGGGAAACTTGGGGAAATGCTAGATCCACTTGAAACCAAGCAAATCCACGGATCAAAATCAACAAAACATCATCAAACCAACAAATCACAAAAAAAATTGGGGCTATTTTTGGTGGGGATTTTCGGATTTAGGACGAAATGAACAAAATCAAGCTAGAAAACGAAGGGTAGGGGCTCCAAAAACGTGATCAACGTGGCTCATGATACCATATGATGTAGGGTGAAACCCTATAGCGTCGATCTTTCACGTTTGGAGTGGATCCTATGGGGGAATCACGAAGAACACGCGGAAGCACAAGGGAAAACACGGGGAAAACGAGAGGGAATCACTCAACCAACAAGGAATCGATCACACAAGTGCTAGATCACCACACACATAAGAGATCCACAAGATACAAAGTCAACTAAGGTAAGGATACAAAGGAACCGTTCATCTCCAAGAGGAGGCCTTGATGTTCTTCCCTAAAGAGGGGTCTTGAATCTGCTGGGGGATCTTCTCTGAAGAGGTCCTGATCTCCGTGGAGAAGTAACCAAGTGGATGAGAAAAGGCTCTCACACAAATATGAGCTAATCCAATGCTAACCCTCAAAATGGGGAGGGGGAGGTCTATTTATAGTGCTAAGCCACGAAGGGGTAAGTGAGGGGCGAAGGGGTACACGGGCTTCGGCCCAAGTCACGCACGCAGGCGGGGTCCGGATGTTCCGGATGGTGGCCCGGATGATCCGGGTGTCGGGGGTCCGGATGATCCGGGCGACCGTCCGGATGATCCGGCTTCGTCGAGCAGCTTCTTTTGTCTTCGGGCACGTTAGCCGGATCGTCCGGGTGGTCGTCCGGATCGTCCGGGCTCGGTCCGGATAGTCCGGCTGGGTGTCCGGATGATCCGGGCAACTCCAGTCTTGCTCCATTCTTCTTCTTCCTTCTCCTCTTTCATGCTTGGCCTTGGTCCTTGGATTCTCCATGGTCATCTTGGTTGTACCTGAGTGTATGCAAGGTCCATGCATGAGGTAGTAGCCATGTCTCACATGTGGAAAGTGACGGTTCGAAGAGGAGTGAATTCACCTTGTGTCCAATGGCGCATAGTCGAGGTCTCATCTTATGTATCCTTGGGGCTTGGAGAGTAGTCAGAGTGTACATGGGGATGAACGTGGGATGCTCCGCATCATCCGTGATCAAATCCGGGACTCTGAACAACCTTAGGTACATCAAAACATATAAACTCATAATACCGATCACCACTAAACGGTAAGCGTGCGGACCCTACGGGTTCGAGAACTATGTAGACATGACCGAGAATCATCTCCGGTCAATAACCAATAGCGGAACCTAGATGCTCATATTGGTTCCTACATATTCTACGAAGATCTTTATCGGTCAAACCGCATATCAATATACGGTGTTCCCTTTGTCATCGGTATGTTACTTGCTCGAGATTCGATCGTCGGTATCTCAATACCTAGTTCAATCTCGTTACAGACAAGTCTCTTTACTCGTTCCGTAGTGCATCATCCCACAACTAACTCATTAGTCACATTGCTTGCAAGGCTTATAGTGATGTGCATTACCGAGAGGGCCCAGAGATACCTCTCCGATACTCAGAGTGACAAATCCTAATCTCGATCTATGCCAAATCAACAAACACCATCAGAGACACCTGTAGAGAATCTTTATAATCACTCTACGTTGTTACGTTTGATAGCACACTAAGTGTTCCTCCGGTATTCGGGAGTTGCATAATCTCATAGTCATAGGAACATGTATAAGTCATGAAGAAAGCAATAGCAATAAACTAAATGATCAAGTGCTAAGCTAACGGAATGGGCAAGTCAATCACATCATTCTCTAATGATGTGATCCCATTAATCAAATGATAACTCATGTCTATGGATAGGAAACTTAACCATCTTTGATTCAACGAGCTAGTCAAGTAGAGGCATACTAGTGACACTCTATTTGTCTATGTATTCACACATGTACTAAGTTTCTGGTTAATACAATTCTAGCATGAATAATAAAAATTTATCATGATATAAGGAAATATAAATAACAACTTTATTATTGCCTCTAGGGCATATTTCCTTCAGTCTCCCAGTTGCAATAGAGTCAATAATCTATATTACACAGTAATGATTCTAACACCCATGTAGTCTTGGTGTTGATCATGTTTTGCTCGTGAGAGAGGCTTAGTCAATGGGTCTGCAACATTCAGATCTGTGTGTATCGTGCAAATCTCTATGTCTCCCTCCTTGACTTGATCGCGGATGGAATTGAAGTGTCTCTTGATGTGCTTGGTTCTCTTGCGAAATCTGGTTTCCCTTGCCAAGGCAATTGCACCAGTATTGTCACAAAAGATTTCCATTGGACCCGATGCACTAGGTATGACACCTAGATCGGATATGAACTCCTTCATCCAGACTCCTTCATTTGCTGCTTCCTAAGCAGCTATGTAGTCCGCTTCACACGTAGATCCCGCCATGACGTTTTGCTTAGAACTGCACCAACTTACAGCTCCACCGTTCAATATAAAGACGTATCTGGTCTGTGACTTAGAGTCATCCAGATCAGTGTCAAAGCTTGCATCGACGTAACCATTTACGACGAGCTCTTTGTCACCTCCATAAACGAGAAACATATCCTTAGTCCGTTTCAGGTATTTCAGGATGTTCTTGACCGCTGTCCAGTGATCCACTCCTGGATTACTTTGGTACCTCCCTGCTAAACTAATAGCAGGGCACACATCAGGTCTGGTACAAAGCATTGCATACATGATAGAACCTATGGCTGAAGCATAGGGAATGATTTTCATTTTCTCTCTATCTTCTGCAGTGGTTGGGCATTGAGTCTAACTCAACTTCGCACCTTCTAACATAGACAAGAACCCTTTCTTTGCTTGATCCATTTTGAACTTCTTCAAAACTTTATCAAGGTATGTGCTGTGTGAAAGTCCAATTAAGCTTCTTGATCTATCTCTATAGATCTCGATGCCTAATATATAAGCAGCTTCACCGAGGTCTTTCATTGAAAAGCTCTTATTCAAGTATCCTTTTATGCTATCCAGAAATTCTATATCATTTCCAATCAACAATATGTCATCCACTTATAATATTAGAAATGCTACAGAGCTCCCACTCACTTTCTTGTAAATACAGGCTTCTCCAAAAGTCTGTATAAAACCATATGCTTTGATCACACTATCAAAATGTTTATTCCAACTCTGAGATGCTTGCACCAGTCCATAAATGGATCGCTGGAGCTTGCACACTTTGTTAACATCCTTTGGATTGATAAAACCTTGAGGTTGCATCATATACAACTCTTCTTCTAGAAATACATTCAGGAATGCCGTCTTTACATCCATTTGCCTAATTTCATAATCATAAAATGCAGCAATTGCTAACATGATTCAGACGGACTTAAGCATCGCTACGAGTGTTAAGGTCTCATCGTAGTCAACTCCTTGAACTTGTCGAAAACCTTTCGCAACAAGTCGAGCTTTGTGGACAGTAACATTACCTCAGCGTCAGTCTTCTTCTTGAAGATCCATTTATTCTCGATGGCTTGCTGATCATCAGGCAAGTCAACCAAAGTCCACACTTTGTTCTCATACATGGATCCCATCTCAGATTTCATGGCCTCAAGCCATTTCGCGGAATCTGGGCTCATCATCTCTTCCTCATAGTTCGTAGGCTTGTCATGGTCAAGTAACATGACCTCCAGAACTGGATTACCATACCACTCTGGTGCGGATCTTATTCTGGTTGACCTACAACGTTTGGTAGTAACTTGATCTGAAGTTATATGATCATCATCATTAGCTTCCTCACTAATTGGTGTAGGAGTCACAGGAACTGATTTCTGTGATGAACTACTTTCCAATAAGGGAGCAGGTACAGTTACCTCATCAAGTTCTACTTTCCTCCCACTCACCTCTTTCGAGAGAAACTCCTTCCCTAGAAAGGATCCATTCTTAGCAATGAATGTCTTCCCTTCGGATCTGTGATAGAAGGTGTACCCAACAGTCTCCTTTGGGTATCCTATGAAGACACATTTCTTCGATTTGGGCTCGAGCTTATCAGGATGAAGCTTTTTCACATAAGCATCGCAGCCCAAAACATTAAGAAACGACAACTTGGGTTTCTTGCGAAACCATAGTTCATAAGGTGTCGTCTCAACGGATTTAGATGGTGCCCTATTCAACGTGAATGCATCCATCTCTAAAGCATAACCCCAAAACGATAGCGGTAAATCAGTAAGAGACATCATAGATCGTACCATATCTAGTAAAGTACGATTACAACATTCGGACACACCATTACGCTGTGGTGTTCCGGGTGGTGTGAGTTGCAAAACTATTCCACATTGTTTCGAATGAAGACCAAACTCATAAATAAAATATTCTCCTCCACGATCAGATCGTAGAAACTTTATTTTCTTGTTACGATGATTTTCCACTTCACTCTGAAATTCTTTGAACTTTTCAAATGTTTCAGACTTATGTTTCATCAAGTAGATATACCCATATCTGCTCAAATCATCTGTGAAGGTCAGAAAATAACGATACCCGCCGCGAGCCTCAATGTTCATTGGACCACATACATCGGTATGTATGATTTCCAATAAATCTGTTGCTCGCTCCATTGTTTCGGAGAACGGAGTTTTAGTCATCTTGCCCATAAGGCATGGTTCGCAAGTACCAAGTGATTCATAATCAAGTGATTCCAAAAGTCCATCAGAATGGAGTTTCTTCATGCGCTTTACACCAATATGACCTAAACGGCAGTGCCACAAATAAGTTGCACTATCATTATCAACTCTGCATCTTTTGGCTTCAATATTATGAATATGTGTGTCACTACTATCGAGATTCAACAAAAATAGACCACTCTTCAAGGGTGCATGACCATAAAAGATATTACTCGTATAAATAGAACAACCATTATTCTCTGATTTAAATGAATAACCGTCTCGGATCAAACAAGACCTAGATATAATGTTCATGCTTAACGCGGGCACCAAATAACAATTATCCAGGTCTAAAACTAATCCCGAAGGTAGATATAGAGATAGCGTGCTGACGGCGATCACATCGACTTTGGAACCATTTCCCACGCGCATCATCACCTCGTCCTTAGCCAATCTTCGCTTAATCCATAGTCCCTGTTTCGAGTTGCAAATATTAGCAAGAGAACCAGCATCAAATACCCACGCACTACTGCGAGCATTAGTAAGGTACACATCAATAACATGCATATCACATATACCTTTGTTCACCTTGCCATCCTTCTTATCCGCCAAATACTTGGGGTAGTTCCGCTTCTAGTGACCAGTCCCTTTGCAGTAGAAGCACCCAGTCTCAGGCTTAGGTCCAGACTTGGGCTTCTTCACTTGAGCAGCAACTTGCTTTCCGTTCTTCTTGAAGTTCCCCTTCTTCCCTTTACCCTTTTTCTTGAAACTGGTGGTCTTGTTGACCATCAACACTTGATGCTCCTTCTTGGTTTCTACCTCCATAGCATTTAGCACTTCAAAGAGCTCGGGAATTGTCTTATCCATCCCTTGCATATTATAGTTCATCATGAAGCTCTTGTAGCTTGGTGGCAGTGATTGAAGAATTCTGTCAATGACACTATCATCAGGAAGATTAACTCCCAGTTGAATCAAGTGATTGTTATACCCAGAAATTTTGTGTATATGCTCACTGACAGAACTATTCTCCTCCATTTTGCAGCTGTAGAACTTATTGGAGACATCATATCTCTCAATCCGGGCATTTGCTTGAAATATTAACTTCAACTCCTGGAACATCTCATATGCTCCATGACGTTCAAAACGTCGCTGAAGTCCTGGTTCTAAGCCGTAAAGCATGTCACACTGAACTATCGAGTAGTCATCATCTTTGCTCTGCCAGATGTTCACAACGTCCGGCGTTGCTCCTGCAACGGGTTCTGCACCTAGCGGTGCTTCCAGGATGTAATTCTTCTATGCAGCAATGAGGATAATCCTCAAGTTACGGACCCAATCCGTGTAGTTGCTACCATCATATTTCAACTTAGCTTTCTCTAGGAACGCATTAAAATTCGAAGGAACAGTAGCACGGGCCATTGATCTACAACAACATAGACATGCAAAATACTATTATGTATTAAGTTCATGATAAATTAAAGTTCAATTAATCATATTACTTAAGAACTCCCACTTAGATAGACATCCCTCTAATCATCTAAGTGATCACGTGATCCAAATCAACTAAACCATGTCCAATCATCACGTGAGATGGAGTAGTTTTCAATGGTGAACATCACTATGTTGATCATATCTACTATATGATTCACGCTCGACTTTTTGGTCTCAGTGTTCCGAGGCCATATCTGCATATGCCAAGCTCGTCAAGTTTAACCCGAGTATTCTGCGTGTGCAAAACTGGCTTGCACCCGTTTTATGTGAACGTAGAGCTTATCACACCCGATCATCACGTGGTGTCTCGGCACGACGAACTTTCGCAATGGTGCATACTCAGGGAGAACACTTGTACCTTGAAATTTAGTGAGAGATCATCTTATAGTGCTACCACCGAACTAAGCAAAATAAGGTGCACAAAGGATAAACATCACATACAATCAATATAAGTGATATGATATGTCCATCATCATCTTGTGCCTTTGATCTCCATCTCCAAAGCACCATCATGATCACCATCGTCACCGGCTTGACACCTTGATCTCCATCGAAGCATCGTGTCGTCTCGCCAACTATTGCTTCTACGACTATCGCTACCACTTAATGATAAAGTAAAGCAATTACATGGTGATTGCATTTCATACAATAAAGCGACAACCATATGGCTCCTGCTAGTTGCCGATAACTCTGTTACAAAACATGATCATCTCATACAATAAAATTTAGCATCATGTCTTGACCATATCACATCACAACATGCCCTGCAAAAACAAGTTAGACGTCCTCTACTTTGTTGTTGCAAGTTTTACGTGGCTGGTATGGGCTAAGCAAGAACCGTTCTTACCTACACATCAAAACCACAATGATTTTTTGTCAAGTGTGCTGTTTTAACCTTCAACAAGGACCGGGCGTAGCCACACTCGATTCAACTAAAGTTGGAGAAACTGACACCCGCCAGCCACCTGTGTGTGAAGCACGTCGGTAGAACCAGTCTCGCGTAAGCGTATGCGTAATGTCGGTCCAGGCCGCTTCATCCAACAATACCGCCGAATCAAAGTATGACATGCTAGTAAGCAGTATGACTATTGTCGCACACAACTCGTTGTGTTCTACTCGAGTATATAACATCTACGCATAGACCTAGCTCAGATGCCACTGATGGGTAACGCGGTAGTTTCAAAAAAAATCCTACGCACACGCAAGATCCATCTAAGGGATGCATAGCAACGAGAGGGGAGAGTGTTGCCTATGTACCCTCGTAGACCGAAAGCAGAAGCGTTATGACAACGCGGTTGATGTAGTCGTACGTCTTCACGATCCGTTCGATCCTAGTACCGAAAGTACGGCACCTCCGCGATCTGCACACGTTCGGCTCGGTGACGTCCCACGAACTCTCGATCCAGCAGAGTGTCAAGGGAGAGCTTCGTCAGCACGACGGCGTGATGACGGTGATGATAAAGTTACCGACACAGGGCTTCGCCTAAGCACTACAACGATATGACCGAGGTGGAATCTGTGGAGGGGGGCACCGCACACGGCTAAGACAACTGTCAACTTGTGTGTCTATGGGGTGCCCCCCTCCCCCGTATATAAAGGGGTGGAGGAGGGGAGGGGCCGGCCCTCTCTATGGCGCGCCCTAGGGGAGTCCTACTCCCACCGGGACTAGGATTGCCCCCCTTCCCTAGTTGGAGTAGGAGAGGAAGGAAGGAGGAGAGGGGGAGGAATGAAAGGGGGCCGCCCCCCTTCCCAATTCGTATTGGGCTTTGGAGGGGGGTGTCCCCTCCTAGGACGCCTCCTCCTCTCTCCCACTAAGGCCCAATAAGGCCCATATACTCCCCGGGGGGTTTCGGTAACCCCCCGGTACTCCGGTAAATGCCCGAACTCACCCGGAACCCTTTCGATGTCCAAACATAGCCATCCAATATATCGATCTTTATGTCTCGACCATTTCGAGACTCCTCGTCATGTCCGTGATCAAATCCGGGACTCCGAACAACCTTCGGTACATCAAAACACATAAACTCATAATACCGACGTCACCGAACGGTAAGCATGCGGACCCTACGGGTTCGAGAACTATGTAGACATGACCGAGACTCATCTCCGGTCAATAACCAATAGCGAAACCTGGATGCTCATATTGGTTCCTACATATTCTACGAAGATCTTTATCGGCCAAACCGCAGAACAATACGTTGTTCCCTTTGTCATCGGTATGTTACTTGCCCGAGATTCGATCATCGGTATCTCAATACCTAGTTCAATCTCATTACCGGCAAGTCTCTTTACTCGTTCCGTAGTGCATCATCCCGCAACTAACTCAATAGTCACATTGCTTGCAAGGATTATAGTGATGTGCATTACCGAGAGGGCCCAGAGATACCTCTCCGATACTTGGAGTGACAAATCCTAATCTTGATCTATGCCAACTCAGCAAACACCATCGGAGACACCTGTAGAGCATCTTTATAATCACCCAGTTACATTGTGACGTTTGATAGCACACTAAGTGTTCTTCCGGTATTCGGGAGTTGCATAATCTCATAGTCATAGGAACATGTATAAGTCATGAAGAAAGCAATAGCAATAAACTAAACGATCAATTGCTAAGCTAGCGGAATGGGTCAAGTCAATCACATCATTCTCTAATGATGTGATCCCGTTAATCAAATGACAACTCATGTCTATGGCTAGGAAACTTAACCATCTTTGATTCAATGAGCTAGTCAAGTAGAGGCATACTAGTGACACTCTATTTGTCTATGTATTCACACATGTACTAAGTTTCCGGTTAATACAATTCTAGCATGACTAATTAACATTTATCATGATATAAGGAAGTATAAATACAACTTTATTATTGCCTCTAGGGCATATTCCCTTTAGATGTGCATACCGTTGCGGGTGGGGAAGATGTTGTTGAAGACCGTGAAGATGTTGTAGGTGGTGAATGCGATGAACTCGCACCCACTCCAAAACACCTTGCCGAGGAGGTAGTACGCATCGAATATGTTGGTGAAGTTGGCGATCAGCCCTATCGGCGGAGTGGTGGAGTTTTGACGCACTTCCTCCAGTCGGAACATCATCGGTGAGCCCGTCGGGAGGTGGGCGTAGCCCGCACCGAGGAACCACTGGGAAAACTCCTTTCCACCCCTCCAGCGTTAGAGCGCCCACACACGAAGTGTCGTCTCCACGATGACACTGACGAGATACCGCCTCTCCGGCACGGTCGATGGGAGCTCGAAGGTGGGGCCGTTGTACTGTATCCTCGCCTGGCTTTGAGAGTGCTCTGGGTTTGGGTGAAGAAGAGAAGGGGGCTGCACAAATGGATGTGTGGAGAATAGGTGGTGGGGTGGGTGGTTTAAATAGAGAAAGGGGAAGGGAAGGGGAGTGGCACCGGCTGCGCTTTGGATTTGCTATGTTTAAACGAGCGGCGGCGATTGATATGCCACTTTAATTGCCATGTTGAATACATGCGAGTGGATCAAAAAGTCTAAAACGATGCTCTACATTGATGAGACAAGCGTGCCAGATGAGACGAACCAGCGGCAGCGACCGTCCCTGCGTTAGTGGTGGCTCGCATGCAGAAAAAGGTCGGTCAACGTCCGTGCCGGCTCGCGTGCAGAAAGAGGCCGGTCAACGCATCATGGCGGCGGGCATCAATGCATGCAGGAGGGCTAGCTACGTGCATGCATAGCAGGCTAGCTGGACACGTCGTGCATGCATAGCAGGCTTATGTCACTGCGGCGCACGTAGGGCCCAACAGTCTAACCATGGCCCAATGGGCGAACAGCGGCACACGACCCCAATTGTCAGGTCCAACGGGCGACATAGTCCAGCACGACCCCACTCGTCAGAGTTAACGGATAAAGCACTGACCCGACGACATCCACCGTTTGTGACCATTTCTGAGGGTTTCAGACAAGAGAGTGGGGAAAAGTGAGCAAAAGTTAAGAGCATGGGGATGAATGAGTATGGCTAAGGAACTAGGGGCACAGATATAAAAATCCCTTTTTTGATTGCATTCAGTACCCTATGTACATACCCAGAATGGTTTGACTAAATTTCTTATCAAAGATAGTCAAATGAATTACATGACCACTTTTAAAGAATTGTAAATTTACCAGCCTCTTGCTGGACACATACGACCTTACACACCATAAGTATGATCTAGATCATACCAACTACATATCATACTGCTTTCCCCTTGTAGTAACTACATGGAAATCAACAAAGTATTTCTTATCTGCGATAATTCGGTCACATACTGATATCACCACTCCAGCATACATCAATGGGCACTCACAGAAAATTAGGGATCTATGTGAGGAATAATAATGTATTCGTCAATCAAAATTATTCATAGCCCGTATGCTGATTGCATCAGCAATAAGGATATTGTTCGGCATTAGGGGAGATAAATACCACAAAGAATGCCGAGAAATAAATTAGCAATGTTATTGATATTCAATCCTTATATCCACGTACTCAAAGAATCTGAACTAGAAGTTTAGAGAATCATATATTTGCAACACATTGCAAATCTGCCACATACATTTACTGATGACAAGGTGTTATTAAATTCTATATTCCTGTAGTAAAGTATCAGAAAGAGTGGAGGTACCTGATAAACCACTCTTCTCCCCAAATGAGAGCAAGAGCGGGAGAAAATCTGACATGATGAGTTATAACTTCTCACACGCTTACGCGGAAACAGAGGAATCAAATCCTCAACCAGTAAATGTAATTCAACATCAAGTTGAAAGACACCTCACTGGATGCTCATCATCCAAAGCCTGGCATAAATGTGCACAAATGTTTTGGTGCTGGGACATTGAAACACCATGACTCCATTTGTTGTAGGAAATCACAAGGAGTTAAAAGGAATAAATATTTTATCCACAAACTTCAATGATTCCATCAAAATCATATAAACTAAAGACTACATTTGTCGACATATATTTCTTCTCAAATTGCTAAAACCTTTTGAGCCTAGAACCAAAATCCATGGTAGAGTGCCTCTTGCACTCATATTGGTTCACATAAAAGGAAGCAAGTAATGAAGAATAGTACTCGCACAACAAATGAGTGGTATATGATGCACTAATACCTACTCCTCATAATTATCTTCCATATGGGATACTAGAAACTTCTCATTCATAGACAAAGTCAACGAGGTGGTGAGAAAGCGAGGCTTGTAGCAAAAGGGTTCACGCAGAGACCCAACATCAATTATGATTTAACATACCCTCTTGGTATGAGTGGAATTATGTTTCGATACTAAATATCATTGACAATGAAATAATAATAATATTCATGCAATTAATGGATGGAGTGACTACATACTTATATGGATCACTCATTTCGGATATCTATATTAAAGTCCCTGAAGGGCTTACAATTCTGAATCCAAAAATAAATCGCGACATGTTTTTGTGTAAAACTTCAAAGTCACTCTATGATTTGGAACGGTCAAATCATATGGTACTACCGACTAAACGAGTTCCTTCTTCAAAAGGATTACTCGAATAATGATGATGATTTACATGTTTAATAAAGGAATCCAAAATTTGATTTCCTGACATCACCTTAGTGTGTATTGATGATTTCGTCATTAGTGTCTCTACATGACCTAGTAATACATAAAATCATATTAAGACAGAAAATTTGGATTCAACCAAATTTAGCTTCAGCTTACAACTTGAGCATTCTCTTAGGAATACATATCAATCTACATATATCCAATACATATACGAGAAGTTCAGTGTGGATATATCATACCAATAAAAGACATGTAATTTCGTCATACTACCCGTGATAAGGTACAAATCCATTCATACCTAGGGGTGATAATGAAGTGATATTAGGACCTAAGTTTCACATCTCACTAACACTAAAGCACTCATATAATTGCAAACTACGTCAGGCCTGATACTATATTTGCTATCTTTGTTCAGAGTGAACCCCCAACAAAAGGTGTATGGTCAATATAAGAAATATCAACTTATGTCTCAAGCTCATAATAAATCTTGGGTAATTCCATCAGGAAAATTAAGATATGGCCATGATACGATGAAATGATATTGGCTCTTTATTTGATCCCAACAATGCCATACTAGTAACTGAATTCACTGGAGTAGTCTTCTAATGGAAGTCATAGTCTTCTCATGGAACTCATCTAAATACACTTCAACGGCTACTTCCACTAATCATTCTAACATAATTGCTTTATCTAAAAGTACCGCCAAATATGCATGGCTCAGCAGAATGATTAACCACACTCAAAATCATGTGGTTGGGATTCATCGGAATCACATAACTTGATTTGTCAAGATGCTACCACTTGTGTTACTCAAAAACTACAGGTTATATGAAGAGCGATATCATAAAGTACATTGCTCGGAAATTACTTATCCTCATGAATTATAGAAAAGTGAGGAAACAATATGCAAACAACATACTTTGAAAATCCTACAGATTATTCATAATGCCATGATCATATCAATGGAATTTGTATTACACATTCTCCAGGTTTGCAAAGTTCAAGGGGAGTAATCTCCCAAATCTATAACCTATTAACAATCCTAAGATTGCATATATTGTACTCTTTTTCCCTTCATGAGTTTTTCCCTAATGGTTTCTCATAAAGGTTTTTTAACGAGACAATATAAACACAAGTGCCCGTATATGTCATATCATTTCTTCTTATATTTTCTCCACTGTGTTTTAAAGGAGTTTTCAATGGCATATCATATCGCACTCTTTTCCCTTGTGAGTATTCTCTCAAAGATTCTCATAATGGTTTTTCACGAGGCAATATCTTACCAAAGATCGTACGTCATACTTTCCGATTTCTCTATTGGTCTTTTAAAGAAAGTGCTCAAGACATATTAATTGTTCTCTAAACTCACCGATGAGTCTTCTCCTTCTTCAAAGGTTTTTCTCATATGAGTTATCAAGAGCCAATAATCGTTATATGTTGCATCATTTTCTCCTTGTTATTTTTCATTGGGTTTAAAGGAGTTTTGGCAACATATCTGCACTATTCTCCTCATATTTTTCCCACGGGATTTTTGGAGGAGACATTCAAGATTATTCAAAGAATTTGTGAAGATGATGGATATACCCAAGAAGAGGTGTTGTACAAGGGGGAGTGTTAAGAATAGAATAGTTGCTAATTAGGACTAAGTTAATTGTTAGATTGGTTGCTTGGTTCTCAAGCAACCATGTACTTCCTTGGCTCCCAAGACAACTATGTAATTCCTTGTCTCTCAAGTAACTTTGAATTTACTTGACTCCCAAGTAACATGTGTACTTCCGCCCGGGTGTGAATAGCCCACTTCTATCATCAATAAAGACTAATGGATAAGCTCAAAAAGAATTAAAAACTAATGGATCATATTTTGTTCAACTCTCTCATTTTTTTACTTTATACTTCAAACAGGTGCAAGCGAAGGAGGTTAATCGGCCGAGGTTCATGAAAGAAACACTAGGCTAGTTAAGATTAGCTGGCATGTGAACAGAGTTATACCGTTGCCTCTATGAGTCGCTCGCAACAGCTCGCACCGCTTGCTGGCTTGAGAGCCAGCATAGTTAAAGCGGAATGCTCGATTAGTGAAAGTCTCTTGTCCGGGAAAAATGAAGGACGTGTAGGCGCGAAGCAGTGAGCTCGCAAGCTACACATACTCCCTCTGTTCGGAATTACTTGTCGCGAAAATGGATGTATCTAGAACTATAGTTCTAGATACATCCATTTTCGCGACAAGTAATTCCGAACGGAAGGAGTATCTTGCATGTGACATGTTTATCGTGTTTTTTATTGCACATATCCGCAGGGGCTCAGAAAGACAACGGTCCAAACAAATCTGGTCCTTTTCCGCAGAAAAGGAATGAAACCCATCCAGTCGTCCCTTGCTACACGCTGCATTCCATTTATTATAGGAGCTTGCGCTTGATTTTGGGGCCGGGAGGATACTTCACTCAATCACTCCGCCAAGCTCTGCGCTGCGCTGCGCGGTATCTACACGTTCCACGCCGCGCCGCCTTACCTGCTTTATTGGCACTCGAGAGGAGCCGTGGGAGGCGCGGAATCGCGAACCGATGGGGCCGCCGGAGGTGGCGCTATCTAGCCTGCCGCCGCCGGTGGCTGTAGCGGCGGCCGCAGGAGCAGGAGGCTCTGCGGACGGAGGGCAAGAGGTGAGCTCGCCCGATCTCCTTTCCACATCATCTTCTCCCTCTCGTACAGTTGGCGCTTCGATTTGGTTGCCTCGCCATCACGCGGCTTTGAGTGAGATTCGATTCTGCGTGCGAGAGCAGAGTTTTTTTTTTTCTTTTCTTTCCGGAGCAGACGAACCTTGAAGCAGAGCACTCAGGGCCCATTCAGCTCACAAAGGCCCCGTGAAGAGGCCTCCTAGAGCGTTGCAATCGGCAAGCCCACGGCAATCTCATCCAGCAGTACCATGGGGGTGGGTGATGCTGGCCTTGTGGAGCTGTAGTAGTACGTGTATAGGCGGAGGAAGCGACGTGGCGGTCCGTCCAGGTCCAGCGACAGATGTTACCGAATACCGATGAGCCGGACATGGACAACGCACGCCGCCGCCGTCTGCGTAGGCTAGCGGCGAAATGCCCAACTCAACCGAGGCTGCGCGGCAAATATGATTCAGATCTCCTAGCTCCATCCTTGCATTTGAATTGATGCTGCATCTTTTCTTTCTTTTCTGCGAATGAGTTGATACTGCATCTGCATTTGGTATCCTGTTAGTTGATCGCTTCTTGCCGCAACTCGACACGTCTCATGCTCTAATGCCGTCATCTGAAGAAGTGTATGTCTATCTCTTCTCCAGCAGAAGCCCGCCCAGAACGGCGGACCGGCGGCCAGCGCCGCACCGGCGATGGGCGAGGAAGGCGCGGAGTACCAGGGCCTCCCTGGCGGCGCGAGCGCGGGCGCCGCGCCAGCGCCAGCCCCATCGCCGGCGTCGCTCTCGATCGTCCCGCTCATCTTCATCATCTTCTACGAGGTCTCCGGCGGGCCGTTCGGGATCGAGGACAGCGTGGGCGCGGCGGGGCCGCTCCTCGCCATCGCGGGCTTCCTTGCCCTCCCCGTCATCTGGAGCGTCCCGGAGGCGCTCATCACGGCGGAGCTGGGCACCATGTTCCCGGAGAACAGCGGCTACGTCGTGTGGGTGGCCTCGGCGCTCGGCCCCTACTGGGGGTTCCAGCAGGGCTGGATGAAGTGGCTCAGCGGCGTCATCGACAATGCGCTCTACCCCGTCCTCTTCTTGGACTACCTCAAGTCCGGCGTCCCGGCGCTGGGCGGAGGCGCGCCCAGGACCGGCGCTGTCCTTGGGCTGACCGCGCTGCTCACGCTCCTCAACTACCGCGGGCTCACCGTCGTCGGCTGGGCTGCCATCTGCCTCGGGGTCTTCTCCCTCCTGCCTTTCCTCGTCATGGGCTTCATCTCCATCCCCAAGCTCCGGCCGGCGAGGTGGCTGGAGGTCGATCTCCACAACGTCGACTGGAACCTGTACCTGAACACTCTGTTCTGGAACCTCAACTACTGGGACTCGATCAGCACGTTGTCCGGCGAGATCAGGAACCCTGCCAAGACTCTGCCCAAGGCCCTGTTCTACGCGGTCATCTTCGTGGTCGTCGGCTACCTGTACCCTCTCCTCACCGGGACCGGTGCGGTGCCTCTGGACAGGGGGCAGTGGACGGACGGCTACTTCGCGGACATCGCGAAGCTGCTCGGCGGCGCGTGGCTGATGTGGTGGATGCAGGCGGCGGCGGCGATGTCGAACATGGGCATGTTCGTGGCGGAGATGAGCAGCGACTCGTACCAGCTCCTGGGCATGGCGGAGCGGGGCATGCTGCCGGCCTTCTTCGCGACCCGGTCGCGGTACGGAACCCCGCTGGTCGGCATCCTCTTCTCGGCCTCCGGCGTGCTGCTGCTGTCGACGATGAGCTTCCAGGAGATCGTGGCGGCCGAGAACTTCCTCTACTGCTTCGGCATGCTCCTCGAGTTCCTGTCGTTCGTCCTGCTGAGGGTGAGGCGGCCCGACGCCCCGCGGCCGTACAGGGTGCCGCTGGGCACAGCAGGGTGCGTGGCGATGCTGGTGCCCGCGACGGCGCTGATCGTGGCGGTGCTCGCTCTGTCGACGCTGAAGGTGGCGCTGGTGAGCCTCGGCGCCGTGGCTGTCGGGCTCGTGCTGCAGCCGGTGCTCAAGTTCGTGGAGAAGAAGCGGTGGCTCAGGTTCTCGGTCAACTCGGACCTCCCCGGCATCGACGTGAACCACCAGCCCGCCGCTCCCGACGAGCCGTTGATCGTGTAGGCCGCGAAAAAAAAAACATCGGCGTAGACCTCGGGTTCTGAATTGCTGAAAGTTATGGTTTGCGGAGTTTTTGTCAGGCAGTGAGATGAATTTCGAGTAAACCAAATGTCGATTTGGAAGGGAGCATCTGAAGTGATCATCACGTGTTCCATTCACGATTGTCTAACTAAGAGCATCTCCAATAGATGATGTATATTTTGGTGTTTTAAAACCGTGATGTCAAAATTTGAAATACCAAAAAGTGTTTTTACATCTTCGAAAAAGGCTCAACTCTAACAGATGATCCAAAACGGAGATATAAAAGAGCAACTCCAACCGACGGTCCAAAACGAAAAAACCAGCCGTGGTTTTGCATTGAAATATCACTTAAAATTTCAAATTAAAGTGCAACATCATCATAGTTTCAAATCCCTAACAAAGGTGCATCATCATCATCATAGTTTCAAATCCCTCTACCAAAAGTACATCGTTCCAATCAAAGTTTTTCGCCCTACAAATTAAAATGCACATGAATATCATTCATGCGGGTCATCAACACCACCGGCGTTGTTAACCGTGGTACGATCATCATCATCACCGGTTTATTTGTTTTAGTTTTTCACTTCTCCTCATCCTTGAGCTCTTTGTTACAATGATGAAAAGTGAAAGCTTTTCCTTTCTTCTTATTCTTCTCGCCTTTCATGTTTGTCTCTCGAAACAATCCTTGCGCAATCATTTTCTACAATAAAACAACCAACATGTCATCATCAAAATGTGGAACAATCCAATATTTGAGAAAGCATGCACAAAGAGGAAATATTTACCAAGTCACTATCACCGCAACCACTTGGGTTCATGCGAGCAACATTTGACAAGCAACCGGCCCACTTGTAGCATTCGGCGTTGATGGTGGACCAACGTTGGCGAAGAGAGTCGCTCAAACGGAAGTGGCCACTTGTGTTGCACTCATCGAAGTAATCCTTGATGCATTGCCAATAAGTGTTTACCGTTTGGTCGCTTCCAACGGATGCATCTTGAGAGACTTCCTTTCATGCGGTGCATATCAACACATCGTCCGCATTGGTATAATTTCCACTTCTTCCCTTCGCAACAAAGCCCTCATCGTCCATGTCAAGATTGTCATCACCATATTGGGTTTCATATTCTTGTGACACATATTTCTTTTACCTTTGTGACATATCATCAAACATGTTGGAGGCGGTGGCCGTCGGCGTGTCCACATCTTCCTCCATGACCGCCGGCGGCGGCCGCGGAGGTCGAGGAACGGCTCCTTGGCTGCTGGAGAATGCTCGCGGCCATGGCTGCGAATCGTCGGCCAAAGCCACTGCGGCTGCCTTCAAGATTTTGGCCGGTCGAGCCACACTTTCGGCCGGGTTGCGGCCGCGATTCGATGGCCGTTTGCCTCCGCCTCGTGTATTCTTCGCCTTCGTCGGAACCGCCGGCGCGCATTCAGGCCGGCGGCCGGGGGACGCCGACATGGACATGGTCGCGGATGGCGAGTTCGCCGCGGCGGCAGCGACGATGGCGACGTGGGTCAGCCCATCGGCTGCGGCGGCAGCGGAGAAGACGGCGGGGTCGTTGGCTTCGGCCAAGGCGGTGGCGGACAGTGCCGAGAGGGGGGGGCGGGGGGACGGGCATGTCGCGAGCGGGCGGTCGCGAGCGGACGGGCGGGGAAATGAAATGAACGGGCGGTTGGTGGTTTCGCGAGCGACCGCGGTTTTACATCAGATGTATCTCGTGATGCAAATTTGCATCACGAAGTGTTGTATTTTACATCTCCGGGAGGCGGTGATGTAATAATTTTTTTACATATGGACCATCTGTTCGAGCAGCCTTTTTTCTCTGGAAGCTCAAAAGTTGGTTATTTTTACATTTGGACCGTCTATTGGAGATGCTCTAATAAAGTTCAATATAGGTCCATGGTTAGAGCATGTCCCCTCAAACCCCCCCAAACGTCTCACACGCCAGCATAAGAGAGAATGAAAAAGTGACCCAATCGAAACCCTCATATCATCTCTGTACGTTGGGACTGTTTGTAAATCCTAAGGTTCACATCAAATATGAGGAAGATACGACATATTGACACCAAATATGAGGAGGATATGAGGCCTTGTGAACGTGCCCGGTCGGTCTGCCATGACGCGGCCTGCCCTGAACCATCTTTTCTCTTTTTTTATTCTTTCTTTTCTTTCTCTTTCTTCATCTCTATCAATCACATCGGACATATAAGGAAGAAAATAAGGAATATGCCTGCACAAAATGGAAAATTTACCGTGCACGGGACCTCCCGTGCATGGTCGAGCCGCTCATTCCGGCGCTGAGATGTCCGCTCGAAATGCAGCATATAATATTATAACTAGTGGTTGGGGCCCGCCATTGCGGCCTCTTGAAAGAAAGTTGTGCGTGTATTTCTCCCTCTCAAAGAATAAACCTCAATTTCATCTCAAAATTAGAAAACAAAACTTTCTCATAACACCTGAACATCACATCCATCTGAAAAAGAAAAAGAAAAAGCCTAAAAAACATTCTTAAAATGAAAAAGAAACAAAAGTCTCACTTTCATCTTTCAAAAATAATCTCCAAAAAAACTTTTCTCAAAAGAAAAATAGCTCTCAATTCATCATCCAAAAAAATTAAATTTTTTTTAATTTCATCTTCCAAAAAAAGTCAAAAAGTATTTTGCCACGGCCAACCAGCATGTGCCACGTGGTCATGCTGCTTGGCCACCATTCTCCCGTAGCTTAATGTGTTTGATGATTCTTCTTAGCATTGCTCCGTATAATACCCACTTATCTTGTTAGATACACTGCAGACTTGTGTGTCAGCATTGGCAGGGAAATAGTGTTGCGTGAGTCATGTTCTGCCCATCCACTATCCCACAGAGAACCTAGCACTTTATTTCTTGAGATATATTAATTCACTCATATCTTTTAATAAAAACTCTATTTCTAAATGTTTTTATATATTTGAATTCATGACGGTGAGATCTTTAAAACAAGAGCAATCTTAATATATTTTAAACATATTCCATTCATTTCATAATAATATATTTCACTCATTTTAAAACTAATTTCACACGTTTCAAAACAGATTTCATTAACTTCATATAAGATATTTCACTCATTTTAAAAAATATTTTTAAATAACATATTTCCCTCATTTCAAAAAATATTTTATGATAAAATCTTTCACTCATTTCATAATAACATATTTCACTCATTTCGAAATAACATTTCTCACTCATTTTAAAACAGATTTCACACATTTCAAAACAAAATTTACTTATTTAATCAAAGATATTTCACTCATTAAAAAGGTTTCCTAATAACATGTTCCACGTATTTCAAAAAGATTTTATAATAGCAAAATTCACTCATTTCATCATAACTTATTCCACGGCCGCCGCCGCCGGCGGCGGAGCTCGAGGAACGGCTCCTTGGCTGCTGGAGAACGCCCGCGGCCATGGCTGCGAATCGTCGGCCCGAGCCGCCGTGGCTGCCTTCAAGATTTTGGCCGGCTGAGCCACACTTTAGGCCGGGTTGCGGCCGCGATTCGCTGGCCGTTTGCCTCCACCTCGTGTATTCGTCGCCTTCGTCGGAACCGCCGGCGTGAATTTAGGCCGGCGGGCGGGGAACGCCGGCATGGACACGGTCGCAAAGGGCGAGTTCGCCGCGGCGGCAGCGACGACGACGATGTGGGTCAGCCCATCGGCTGCGGCAGCGGCGGAGAAGGCGGCGGGGTCGTCGACTTCGTCCATGGCGGTGGCGGACGGTGCCGGGGGGACGGGGGGACGGGCATGTCGCGAGCGGGCGGGCGGGGAAATGAAATGAACGGGCGATTGGTGGTTTCGCGAGCGGCCGCGGTTTTACATCAGGTGTATCTCGTGATGCAAGTTTGCATCACGAAGTGTTGTATTTTACATCTCCGGGAGGCGGTGATGTAATATTTTTTTTACATATGGACCATCTGTTGGAGCAGTCTTTTTTCTCTCGAAGCTCAAAAGTTGGTTATTTTTACATAAATACTCCCTCCGTTTTTATTTAGTCCGCATATTAGCTTTGATCAAAGTCAAGCTTTGTAAGTTTTGACTAAGTTTATAAACAAAAATATTAATATATACAATAAAAAATCAATATCACTAGATTCATTATTGAATGTACTTTCACATCATATAGATTTGTTATGGTAAATGTTTATATATTTTTCTATAAAGTTGGTCAAATTTTGCAAAGTTTGACTTCGGTCAAACCTAATATGCAGACTAAATAAAAACAGAGGGAGTACTGTCTATTGGAGATGCTCTAATAAAGTTCAATATAGGCCCATGGTTAGAGCATGTCCCCTCAAACCCCCCTCAAACGTCTCACACGCCAGCATAAGAGAGAATGAAAAAGTGACCAATCGAAACCCTCATATCATCTCTGTACGCCGGGACTGTTTGTAAATCCTCATGTTCACATCAAATATGAGGAAGATACGACATATTGACACCAAATATGAGGAGGATATGAGGCCTTGTGAATGTGCCCGGTCGGTCCGCCATGACGCGGCCTGCCCTGAACCATCTTTTCTCTTTCTTTATTCTTTCTTTTCTTTCTCTTTCTTCATCTCTATCAATCACATCGGACATATAAGGAAGAAAATAAGAAATATGGCTGCACAAAATGGAAAATTTACCGTGCTCGGGACCTCCCGTGCATGGTCGAGCTGCTCATTCTGGCGCTGAGATGCCCGCTCGAAATGCAGCATATAATATTCTAACTAGTGGTTGTGGCCCGCCATTGCGGACTCTTGAGAGGAAGTTGTGCGTGTATTTCTTCCTCTCAAAGAATAAACCTTAATTTCATGTCAAAATTAGAAAACAAAACTTTATCATAACAACTGAACATCACATCCATCTCAAAAAGAAAAAGAAAAAGCCTAAAAACATTCTTAAAATGAAAAAGAAACAAAAGTATCACTTTCATCTTTCAAAAATAATCTCCAAAAAAACTTTTCTCAAAAGAAAAAAAGCTCTCAATTTCATCATCCAAAAAAATTAAAAAAGTTTCTTAATTTCATCTTCCAAAAAAAGTCAAAAAGTTTTTGCCACGGCCAACCAGCATGTGCCACGTGGTCATGCTGGTTGGCCACCATTCTCCCGTAGCTTAATGTGTTTGATGATTCTTCTTAGCATTGCTCAGTATAATACCCACTTATCTTGTTAGATACGCTGCAGACTTGTGTGTGAGCATTGGCAGGGAAATAGTGCCGCGTCAGCCATGTTCTGCCCATCCACTATCCCACAAAGAACCTAGCACTTTATTTCTTGAGATATATTAATTCACTGATATCTTTTAATAAAAACTCTATTTCTAAATGTTTATATATATTTGAATTCATGACGGTGAGATCTTTAAAACAAGAGCAATCTTAATATATTTTAAACATATTTCATTCATTTCATAATAGCACATTTCACTCATTTTAAAACAGATTTCACACGTTTGAAAACAGATTTCACTAACTTCATATGAGATATTTCACTCATTTTACAAAATATTTGTAAATAACATATTCACCTCATTTCAAAAAATATTTTATAATAAAATCTTTCACTCATTTCATAATAACATATTTCACTCATTTCGAAATAACATTTCTCACTCATTTTAAAACAGATTTCACACATTTCAAAACAAAATTTAATTATTTAATATAAAATATTTCACTCATTAAAAAAGGTTTCATAATAACATATTCCACGTATTTCAAAAAGATTTTGTAATAGCAAAATTCACTCATTTCATCATAACTTATTTCACTCATTTCATAATAGTGTATTTCAGTCACTAAAACAGATTTAACACATTTCAAAATAGATTTCACTCATTTATATAAGATATCTCACTCAGTCTTATATTGGGTGAAATAGGTTTGTAATGAAATAGGTTGGTTTCACATCTTTCAATCGAAATAGGTTTTTTATTACATTTTTCTAGTGAAATAGGTTCGTTTGACCTATGGAATGTGAAATGTTTAAATTTAAACGTATTTGGAATGTATCCATGATTGATCTTGTTCTAAATGTCTTGGCACAAGGAGTCTAAATATATAAAAAGTTACAAAAATGAGTTCATAGTTTAAAAGATATGAGTCATTTAAATTGTCTATAATAAAATAAAGTCTATGAATTTGTTTCAGACGTGCGCATGTCATAGTTGAACTGTGACCAGGAAAAGAGAGAAAGATGATACATGCATGCACCCGGCGTGACATAAAGTGATTGATGGTCTGCCATAATACACTGCTATATTAGTGCAGGAACGATAAATACTACTCCCTCCGTCCCAAAATTCTTGTCTTAGATTCATCTAGATACGGATGTATCTTATACTAAAACGTGATTTGATACATTCGTATTTAGACAAATTTAAGACAAAATTTTTGGGACAGAGGAAGTACTTGTACAGGGGGAGGCTGGTTTGCATGCTCTGGAATCTCCAAGTGAGCCAACGGCAGATGCATGCACGGGACGGGAGAATCCCTTTTCTCTATGCTGCTGCATGCATATACAAATAAAGGATCAAAACAGACAGGTCCGGAGGCACTGAATGGGCTCTTAGGACGCAATTTGTGATTCACATGGTACGATTTCTGAAAATAGTTCGCTTGGTTGTTAAAAAGAGTCAGGGAGCCCACCACTACCCCCATCCAGATATTTCTAGAGGAACTTTTTTAAGGGAAAAATGAAGGTCCTCTTCCTGCTCCCTAGATGCCATAGAGAGTGTGGAGAAAATGATGCAAAGAGGAGATGAGGAGGAGAGGTGTGGTGCGATTTTTTTCCCGCGTCTAGCATCGTTTAAATAGCGGGCGGACGCTAGGAGCTAACTGGCGTTGTGTTTAATGTCGTCTGATTCGCGAACGAACGCGTGGACCAGAGTAGGTTTCTCGGCACACATGCGAGTTTAGTGGAGGCGGGTGGACAGTTTGTATCCGTTTGAATGGGGGAGGAGGCGTGCTCAGTCGGGTGTGCAGCGGCCGACGCTCTCTCGGCCGGCGCGCCACTTCAATGCCGGAAGTGAGAGGTCGTGACTGCTCTGGGCCGGTATTAATACGGAGCAGACGCTATATAGCTGCATGAATGCGGCCAGCTGGCGTCGGGTGGGACCGTGCCCGCAACCACCCCCCGGCACAAACACACACACTTTATGTCTGGTTTGTGGGAAAAGCACGTCCGGACTGCCATGCGAACAGAGGCTGTACCGCATTGGATGGCAAAACAAATCCGGTATGTGCGGTCCAGCCGGTTGCGGGGGATTTGAGTGTCGGCGTTGGAGATGCCCTAAGACCACTAGTTCCAAAAAGAGAGGCAATGCAAAGAAGGCTAATGATGAATGTTATTTTTATACTCCTGTAAACCGAGTATAAACAGAAATAATTCATTAAAACTGAAATATTCACTGCAATATTGGTACTAATGACTAATGAACGCAAAGGATTCCAAATATCCGATGTTTATTTTGTTTCCACAGGAAATGGGCTATTTATGGATGAAATCAAGCCAATACATGGAAAGGAGTAAAGTGAAGATAGAGGAGATCAAGTAGGAGGCACACCAGAGGAAACCGAGCAAACGAAGACCTTTCACACGACTGCGCCCGCTCGTATGGGCGGTTGTATGGCGGGACATCTGTGACGTCTGATCCACCTATACAACCTTTATAAAGGGACCGGTGCCAAATGAGCATCAGAACATCACAGAACATGCCAGTCATCGCCATCTTCACCATAGCCATCTCCATCTACCCTAGCCATCACCATTTCCCATATCCATAGTCACAACCTTCACCACCACCATAGTTCTCAGCAATCTAGTCATACTTGTAATCGTGTGTCACACACGACATCCATTATAAGACATATTATCAATCAATCAATCTTCATGATGTGTTCTTCGATGAGTTCTTCATGTGATCTTATCTCCGCGTGTGAGTAGTTCGGTAAGGTCATGGGTTGAGGCGAGGGCCTTGCAACCTGATGTATCTTTTGAAGGGGTCAATGGAAGTACTTTGAACTAACATCACATATGCATAGAAAATATTGATCCATAGTTCTCTCTTGTCTCGTTCGCCTTCTTCATCTCTGTGGGTACTCAGGATCATGGAGAGCGAGTCATGGAGAGGCTAAGGGAAGGGAGACCGTGAAGTGTTATTCGGAACACCATTGACAAAAATGTTTAGTACGGTAACATGGATCCTATCTTTGGGGATTCAAGAGGTGTAGTCATTAAACGCCCAATGCTTGTGTCAGACTATTGCAATCTTAATTATTGGGGCAAACCCGTGCGAGGCCTTCAGTTGGACAACTAATTCTTGATGCAAGACACGTGTCGGTCAAGACGTAATTTGGACACATCCCCCACTTCGAGATGTAGCAAACACATCTTGATGGATAACTTACAGAACACAAATTAAGATCATGATGGCTGCGACACAAATATATACTTGTAAGTAAAAGTCCTCATCCAAATGCCTATTTTCATTACTGGTGTTTTTAGTGTGAGCTTGATTTACGATCCGGTCAAAAGCTGGAACCTAATTCTCTGGCAAAAACTTGTTTGAGATCCAAGCTTAAAGGGCACCTTGCTCTTGTGGGTTCAATAACTTAGGGTCATCTATGGGACAAAGACTATAATTCTTTCTGCTCCATTTCTGGAGCACTAAAGGAAGTAATCAGCCAAGGGCACTGGTAAGACTGATACCTAGGAAAAGCCTAATTGCAATGCCACTAAGAGCATTTGATGAGGTTATTCTCCCACTTGATAGGCTCGAGCCCACATACTATGTATACCAAAAATAACATTAGGAACATAATGGGTTTTGTCACTCGGCATGGGTCACCCATGAGGATAATTCTTTCACTCAACTCATAATGAAAATGATACATCTTTACTCGGATAGACTTCACTCGGTTCGCAGAAGCCCAACGGCCAGAAGCATTAATTGAGATATTACAAAGCCTTGAAGCCCGTTACAACTAGCAATTAAAGCGTTTGTTCCCGCCAGGCGTGGACATGTTTATCTCACTTTATCGGCCCACGGACTGATGGAACACCTGAAGGAAATATGCCCTAGAGGCAATAATAAAGTTATTATTTATTTCCTTATTTCATGATAAATGTTTATTATTCATGCTAGAATTGTACTAACCGGAAATATAATACATGTGTGAATACATAGACAAACATAGTGTCACTAGTATGCCTCTACTTGACTAGCTCATTAATCAAAGATGGTTAAGTTTCCTAACCATAGATATGATTTGTCATTTGATTAACGGGATCACATCATTAGGACAATGATGTGATTGACTTGACCCATTCCGTTAGCTTAGCACTTGATTGTTTAGTATGTTGCTATTGCTTTCTTCATGACTGCTTATACATGTTCCTACGACTATGAGATTATGCAACTCCCCTTTACCGGAGGAACACTTTGTGTGCTACCAAACATCACAACGTAACTGGGTGATTATAAAGGAGCTCTATAGGTGTCTCCGAAGGTACATGTTGAGTTGGCGTATTTCGAGATTAGGATTTGTCACTCCGATTGTCGGAGAGGTATCTCTGGGCCCTCTCGGTAGTGCACATTACTATAAGCCTTGCAAGCAATGTGACTAATGAGTTAGTTGCGGGATGATGCACTACACAACGAGTAAGGAGACTTGTCGGTAACGAGATTGAAATAGGTATTGAGATACCGACGATCAAATCTCGGGCAAGTAACATACCGATGACAAAGGGAGCAACGTATGTTGTTATCCGGTTTGACCGATAAAGACCTTCGTAGAATATGTGGGAGCCAATATGAGCATCCAGGTTCCACTATCGGTTATAGACCGGAGATGTGTCTCGGTCATGTCTACATAATTCTCGAACCCGTAGGGTCCGCACGCTTAAAGTTCGGTGACGATTTATATTATGAGTTTATGTGTTTTGATGTACCAAAGGTAGTTCGGAGTCCCGGATGATATCGGGGACATGACGAGGAGTCTTGAAATGGTCGAGACGTAAAGATCGATATATCGGACGACTATATTCGGACTTCGGAAAGGTTCCGACTGATTCGGGTATTTTTCGGAGTACCGGAGAGTTACGGGAATTCGCCGGGGAGTATATGGGCCTTATTGGGCCATACGGGAATAGAGGAGAGAGGCCAAAAGGAAGGAGGCGCCCCCCCTCTGGTCCGAATTGGACAAGGGGTGCAGCCCCTTTTCCTTCTCCCTCTCCCCCTCTTTCCTTCTCTCCTACTCCGGAAAGGAAAGGGGAATCCTACTAGGACTTGGGAGTCCTAGTAGGACTCCCCACACTTGGTGCGCCCTCCTCTAGTGCCGGCCTCTCCCTCCCTCCTTTATATACGGGGGCAGGGGGCACTGAGGGAGTCCTGGATTAGGGGGTATCCGGACAGCCGGACTGTGTACAACGTCCGGACTATTGAAGCGTGAAAATACAAGACTCAAGACTTCGGCCCGTGTCCGGATGGGACTTTCCTTGGCGTGGAAGGCAAGCTTGGCGATCCGGATATTATATTTCCTTCCTTGTAACCGACTCCATGTAAGCCCTAGCCCTCTCCAGTGTCTATATAAACCGGAGAGGTTGGTCCTTAGAAGACCGATCACAATTACAATCATACCATCATAGGCTAGCTCCTAGGGTTTAGCCTCTACGATCTCGTGGTAGATCTACTCTTTGACTACCCATATCATCAATATTAATCAAGCAGGAAGTAGGGTTTTACCTCCATCGAGAGGGCCCGAACCTGGGTAAACATCTGTGTCCCTTGCTTCCTGTTACCATCAGCCTTGACGCACAGATTGGGACCCCCTACCCGAGGTCCGCCGGTTTTGACACTGACAGGCACCTCTAGACACACAAGTTGATCTGTTGATCTCTCCCAGCCGTGTGATGTGCCCCCCTCCACCATATTCCACCTCGGTAATATTATAGCGGTGCTTAGGCGAAGCCCTGCGTCAGTAGCATCATCAACACCGTCATCATGCCGTCGTGCTGACGGAACTCTCCCGCAAAGCTTTGCTGGATCGGAGTTCGTAGGACGTCATCGAGCTGAACGTGTGCTGAACTCGGAGGTGCCGTACGTTCGGTACTTGATCGGTCGGATCGTGAAGACGTACGACTACATCAACCGTGTTGTGCTAACGCTTCCGCTTTCGGTGTTTGAGGGTACGTGTACAACACTCTCCCCTCTCGTTGCTATGCATCACCATGATCTTGCGTGTGCGTAGAATTTTTTTTGAAATTACTACGTTCCCCAACAATGGCATCTGAGCCTAGTTTTATGCGTAGATATTATATGCACGAGTAGAACACATGTGAGTTGTGGGTGATACAAGTCATATTGCTTACCAGCATGTCATACTTTGGTTCGGCGGTATTGTTGGATGAAGCGGCCCGGACCGCCATTACGTGTACGCTTACACGAGAGTGGTTCGACCGACGTGCTTTGCACATAGGTGACTGGCGGGTGTCAGTTTCTCCAACTTTAGTTGAACCGAGTGTGGCTACGCCCGGTCCTTGAGAAGGTTAAAACAGCACTAACTTGACGAACTATCGTTGTGGTTTTGATGCGTAGGTAAGAACGATTCTTGCTCAGCCCGTAGCAGCCACGTAAAACCTGCAACAACAAAGTAGAGGACGTCTAACTTGTTTTTGCTAGGCATGTTGTGATGTGATATGGTCAAGACGTGATACTATATTTTATTGTATGAGATGATCATGTTTTTGTAACCAAGTTATCGGCAACTGGCAGGAGCCATATGGTTGTCGCTTTATTGTAGGCAATGCAATCGCCCTGTAATTGCTTTACTTTATCACTAAGCGGTAGCGATAGTTGTAGAAGCAATAGGTGGCGAAACGACAACGATGCTACGATGGAGATCAATGTGTCGCGCCGGTGACGATGGTGATCATGACGGTGCTTCAGAAATGGAGATCACAAGCACAAGATGATGATAGCCATACCATATCACTTATATTGATTGCATGTGATGTTTATCAGTGACGCCCGGATAATCACGCTATAGTAATCTCACGTTAATGATTGCACGTCACCTCTGTCACTGTAATTAATCTTGGGTTAATTCAAAACTGTTTCAAATTTAAATCCTAAATAAGTCAAACGACAAAAGTTTTCAAATATTAAAATTAAAATGTTCGGGCTATGTCAATTATTGCATCGGTAATTATGGTGAAGTAAACACAATTTTATAAAATGCCTAAATACTTTTAAATGAATTAAAACAGAAAAGAAATAATGAAAGAAAATATAAAGGTTAAAAGAAAACAGAAAACAAAACTAAAAAAACAAAAGAAAAGAACCCCTCTCCGTCAGCCGAATGGCCCAGCTAGCTACAGGCCGGCCCAGCCGGACCGGCCCACCCCACCTCACCTACTAACCCCCAGGGGACACCGAACCCTAACCCACTCCTCCCACTCCCCACGTCTCTCCTCTCCTCGTCCCGATCTGGATCAGCGACGAGCGCCCCCTCCCCCAATCGACGAGCGCCTCCTTCCCAACCCTCTGCCGCACGCCCCCGAGGGCGCCGCCGCCCCTGGCGCCCGTCGCCACCACCGCTCCACCATCGCCAAGCCGCCTCCTTGCCGGAGAGGGGAAGGATCCCGGGGGCCCTATCGCGGATCCGGCCTCCCTCGCCACCCGTCCACGACCATGCTGACGCGGGACCCCGCTCGGAGCTACCTCGCCCCCGTCGCACGAGGACCGCGACGCCGGACTGCCTCCTCGACGCCGTCGTCTCCGTCCTCCTCCTCAACCCCCACTGCCTAGACCCTACGACTCCGGTGAGGCCACGGCCTCTGTGCCCCTCCTCTCTCTCCCTCGCCTCGTGCTCGTCTCCTCCCCTGCTCGCTGCTCGGGGCCGCGCCAGCCCCGTGCGCCCTGGCCACCTCCCGTTTGCCGCACCCGTCGCCGACTCCTCCGTGCTCGCCGCCGTTCACCTTGCCCCGCTCCTGTACCCCCCTGCGCCGGTGACGCCGTCCTGCGCTGCGGCCTCCTCCCCGCTCGGCCGCGGCCGCTCCCTGCCGCGCTCCGCCGCGGGCCTCCTCGCGCGGTCGTGCCCGCCGCCAGCAGGCCGCCCTTGCCACTGGCCTCGCCTCTCTGCACTCCCTGCGGGCGAGCGCCGCCGAGGCGCACGTCGCCCTCGCCCGCACACCCGCAAAGGCCCCTAGGGCCTATGACATGTGGGGTCCCAACCCCAGAACGTATTATAAAAAAGGAAAGCGATAAAAATAAAAATAAAATTAATTAATTAATTAAAGAAATAATTAACTTAATTAATCTTGATTAACTAAACTAAACAACTAAATAAACTAATTGAACATTAGTTATCTAATTAACCTGGTTAGTCAATTAGCTAATTAATTAATCAATGACAGTGGCCCCCCCTAATTAGTACTAATTAGGTTAATTAATATGTCTAATTAAAATGTGTCACTTACCAGTGGGACCCACTGGTCAGGTTGACCAGTCAACCCTGTTGACTGCTGACGTCAGCATGACATTATGCTCATGTCATAAATACATTTTCGAATTAAATTAAATAATTAATTAAATTCCAGAAATTATTAAAATCTTTAGAAAATCATATCTTTTAATGCATAACTCGGATTAAATTATTTTCAACATGAAAGTTGCTCAGCACGACGAGACGAATCCGGATACGCAACCCGTTTGTCCGCCACACACCCCTAACATATCATACTCGCAACTTTCCCCCTCCGACTCCTCTGCCCGAAAACGCGGAACACCGAGGATACTTTCCCGGTTGTTCCCCCCCTTCACCGGTATCACCTCATACCGCGTTAGGGCACCCCTAGCACCGTTACTTGTCATGTCATGCATCGCTATGCATCTGTTTGCTTAAGTATTTTTTCTTCCCCCTCTTCTCTCGCTAGACACCGAGACCGATGCTGCTGCCGCCCCGTTCGACTACGGAGTTGACGACCCCTCTCTCTTGCCAGAGCAACCAGGCAAGCCCCCCCCCTTGATCACCAGATATCGCCTATTCTCCTCTATACTGCTTGCATTAGAGTAGTGTAGCATGTTACTGCTTTCCGTTAATCCTATTCTGATGCATAGCCTGACATTGTTGCTACATCTGTTGATACCTTACCTGCAATCCTAAATACTTAGTATAGGATGCTAGTTTATCATCATTGGCCCTACATTCTTGTCAGTCTGCCTTGCTATACTATTGGGCCGTGATCACTCGGGAGGTGATCACGGGTATATACTATACATACATACATACGGTACAAATGGTGACTAAAGTCGGGTCAGCTCGATGAGTACCCGCAAGTGATTTTGATGAGGGGGTTGAAAGGACAGGTGGCTCCATCCCGGTAGAGGTGGGCCTGGGTTCCCGACGGCCCCCGACTGTTACTTTGTGGCGGAGCGACAGGGCAGGTTGAGACCACCTAGGAGACAGGTGGGCCTGGCCCTGTTTGGCGTTCGCGGATACTTAACACGCTTAACGAGATCTTGGTATTTGATCTGAGTCTGGCCATTTGGTCTATACGCACTAACCATCTACGCGGGAGTAGTTATGGGTATCTCGGCGTCGTGGTATCAGCCGAAGCCTTCGTGACGTCAGCGACGGAGCGGCGCGCGCCGGATTGGACCGCGTAACGTGACTTCCTTTGTAATGGAGGTTGCTAGGTCTGCTTCCGGCCACCCACGCAACGTGCAGGTGTGTAATGGGCGATGGGCCCAGACCCCTGCGTGCATAGGATTTAGACCGGCGGGCTGACCTCTCTGTTGTGCCTAGGTGGGGCTGCGACGTGTTGATCTTCCGAGGCCGGGCATGACCCAAAAAAGTGTGTCCGGCCAAATGGGATCGAGCGTGTTGGGTTATGTGGTACACCCCTGCAGGGAAGTTTATCTATTCGAATAGCCGTGTCCCTCGGTAAAAGGATGACCCGGGGTTGTACCTTGACCTTATGACAACTAGAACCGGATACTTAATAAAACACACCCTTCCAAGTGCCAGATACAACCCGGTGATTGCTCTCTAATAGGGCGACAAGGAGAGGATCGCCGGGTAGGATTATGCTATGCGATGCTACTTGGAGGACTTCAATCTACTCTCTTCTACATGCTGCAAGGCGGAGGCTGCCAGAAGCGTAGTCTTCAACAGGATTAGCTATCCCCCTCTTATTCTGGCATTCTGCAGTTCAGTCCACTGATATGGCCCTTTACACATATACTCATGCATATGTAGTGTAGCTCCTTGCTTGCGAGTACTTTGGATGAGTACTCGCGGTTGCTTTCTCCCCCCTTTTCCCCCTTTCCTTTCTTTCTGGTTGTCGCAACCAGATGCTGGAGTCCAGGAGCCAGACGCCATCGTCGACGACGACTCCTACTACACCGGAGGTGCCTACTACTACGTGCAGCCCGCTGACGACGACCAGGAGTAGTTAGGAGGATCCCAGGCAGGAGGCCTGCGCCTCTTTCGATCTGTATCTCAGTTTGTGCTAGCCATCTTATGGCAACTTGTTAACTTATGTCTGTACTCAGATATTGTTGCTTTCGCTGACTCGTCTATGATCGAGCACTTGTATTCGAGCCCTCGAGGCCCCTGGCTTGTAATATGATGCTTGTATGACTTATTTTTTTTGTAGAGTTGTGTTGTGATATCTTCCCGTGAGTCCCTGATCTTGATCGTACACGTTTGCGTGTATGTTTAGTGTACGATTGAATCGGGGGCGTCACAAGTTGGTATCAGAGCCGACTGCCTGTAGGATTCCCCCTTTCCAACTCCTTGGACGAAGTCGAGTCTAGACATTATAAAACCTTTACTAACATGGCTGTGTGGCCTATGGGCCCACGTCGCCATTGGGTGGTATTAGGATCTTTTACTCCCCGATCTCTACTCTGGGACTCTGAGCTCTCTTCTATTCGGGTTAAATGATTTTGCTAAAAACAAAACTAACTTTAGGTTCTCGCAAGTACTTCTCCCGGAGAGCCCCTTGTTACCGATGATCGCCTGCTGCACTAGAAGATTCCGAAGATACTCTACGATGTGCTCTCGAGACTATGTGCCATCGCTTTTGCAATTCACTCCCATCAATAAATCCCTCTAGATAACTACTTACACCTATCGTTCATATTGTCATCCCTAGTTGCTCTTGTTATTACAAGATGTCCTGAAATACTCTTCGATATTCCGAGAATTCTTTATGCTTACTGCCCTGCAGTTCTTTGTTGCATGAATACCCCTACGGATAATTACTCGCGCTTGCCGAGTATCCGTTTGTCCAAAGTTGTTCATGTGTTTCACAAAAATACATTCAAATACTACCCGATCTTCCGAAAATCCTGAGCAGCCTATTGCTCTTGAAATTCTTGCTTACTTGCATTATGGTTGATCCCATAAGTCTCGTAATCTTAATGGCATCCCTTGTCATTATCATTTTGAGTCTGTTGACTCAATATGTTTGCGAATACACGCAATCATCATTAATCCTTATAAATTACCTTTCCGACTGAGCTGCCATTCTTTTAACTGGAATTGGTTCTCGACCAATCCAATTGCCGTTGATTGTACCCTAAGGCTATTCAACTTATCCATCCCTAATCAGAGCATTACTTCTGATCCTTCGATTTGGATTCATAATTCCTTTGCATTTATGCTTCGAATTAGTCAGATGATTCTATAACTTGAAGCATTTGCATTCTTTCCTTTTCTGGTTGAGTAGCGATACTCACCTCAGATCCTTTGTGGACCGTCAAGTCCTTTGTTGGATTATTATCCGACAGTGTCCTTCATATTCAAATAACCTTGTGAGCCTTTCCATGGATATATATAAAGCCTTTGGTAATTTGTATCCTCTGTTTTTCTCAACCATGCTCTATTCTCGAGATGGTGGTATTTACTATTGAAGCTTGTGGTATATGTTTCCACGATACCCTAACGGGTTGAACCTATGCATTCCTTAATATGTGTGAACTCGATAGTTTTCACGAGTCATACTCTTCTGCTATTTTGCTAGATAAAATTTCAACACTACAACTTCTTCGAAAGTGAGAGGTGAATGGAAGGTTATACATTGAAGAAGTGGGAGTCGACCTTGAACTTTGTGTTCATGCCCATGGACACGATGTAGATCCTACCATAGAAGCTTCTTGTGATAATAACTATTTCGTTGATACAATATCATCTGGTGTCTGTGAATTTATCCTATGCAATCATGGTTCCGACCATATTTTCTCTTTGATCCCATTTCTCGGGCAAGTTTAATCACTTGTATTCCATGGATCAATTCACTAGTCCAACCTTTACTTTGATCTTGTGTCGAGTATTACCCCGGGTATCTCGAGGATATCTTGCCATTGCACTACATCTTATAAACTTTGATGAAGCACTACCTTACCTTGTCTTTGTCACTTCATGGGTTCTGGGTTGTTTGTCGACCGAGAACACCGATAAGTGAATCGATTCCGCACTCCGATTCAATAACTCTAAGTAATTTTCATTGCTTATGAGTTTATTAATCCTTCAAGTCATCGCTAGCCTAATCGGCGATATCATTATTGTGCAAACTTTTATCTACGCTACCTGGTCCTTCTTCCCGGAGCACAACTTTTGACGATGAGCTAAGCTTACGTCGATCTTCCTCGTCTTATCATTTCGCCTTGAACATCAAGCTTGATTCCGAGTGTGTGTCGTATCCGTGGTTCCAATGGCCCTTTGCTTCACCATTGCTTTTTCTTGATCCCGTCGCTGTTCGATTGCTTCTTCGTGAAATCTCTCGACAATTGTGTCGTGATCATCATCAACATTTTGAGCTCTTCCAGAATATCAATCAAATTCATGATGAGAATTACCATCCTTGCCCCTCGATGATTGTGTTATCATCGACAACATTCTTGCCTTCCCACAACACAAACTTGTTCATGTTATGAATGCAACTTGCTATCCAGCTTGTATGATGTTCCACCTTGAAGTATTAATGACCTTTATGACAAGGATGTTGTGAGGATTGCTCCACCTCTTAAGAATTCTTGATATTGTGATACTTCTCACCCTCACCATTCTTTCTTAGTCCCAGTGTTGATTCTAACCGGGATACCAACACGTGAACCATGCTGCTTGGATTCTGTACTTCTAGCAACTCTATTGCTTTGAAGTTAATGGTCGACATTTCATTCTTAGACCATTGGTTATGGAATCACCATTCTAACATTGATCCTGCTACCTAAGCCCATATTTCGGGTGAACCTTTCAACCAATGATTAATTGTGTATGTTTCCCTCGAGCATACATCATTATATCATTTGTTCTGTTAAATGTTATCTCCTTGTTCACATGATTGTGGTAATCCATCTTTTTGGAAATCTCAATGAATTGTCGCTGAGTTCATCATCCACCTCCCCATTCTCTCCTTGGTTTAATGATGAACTCTTGTCTCGGAACTCACTTCCATAGTTCATTTCCCGAAAATCTCACATTGTCATCTCGTCAATTGATGTCGCACCTTCTCTTCTCAGGCATCCTAAGTCTGAGGTATCCTGACACCAATCAGATCTGAATCTCGGTCGGATATGATAGTTGGAACATATTCCCAAGAGTTATAACAAGGTGATGTCATGCCTAGCACACCTGCCTGGAGGGACTATTATTATAGTTTCCTTTTTAGCAAGGTTAACCATTCTTCCATGAGGAAATTGTAAGACTTATTCTATAAGTTGTTACTGATGGATCCATTGCGTATCCAAAGTCTGATCTTTGCTTGAAGACCACGCCAATGCTATCTCTAAGCATGTTTGTGGTACTCCGAATTTTAACAAGAACATTTGAAGCCCAATGCTAAATGTTTCTTGCACAATTATCCAAACACCATTGTATGGGTAATATCATGAAAATTCTCTCCCCTTTCCTAAAGGGTTTTCTACAATTATATCCTGTCATGGGTATCATGCTCTGCTTGTCCTTGGGAAGGATATACCCCTGAAATATGTGTTTAAACACATTTTTCCATTCCATTGTTCTATTTGATGTAATAATCATATTTCCCTTTCATTGTTTGGTTTAACCTTTCTTGTGATCTATATGACCTAAGCAACAATATTCCCCTGCTTATGTAAACACCTCGGTGTACAAATCTGTCGGTAAGACCCTGTTACTTTTGTTGATGACATTCCTGTAACCACCGATGGACGAGAACTTTGCCTATTGGTCCGCCTCGTTCAACGAGTAGGAAAATGGTTCTCTTCGTCCCTCGCCCTTGTTACCGATGTTGTTGCCGACATAACTGATAGGCTACCCTCTGACATGCCTTGCTTGCATGATCATGCAAGACGTCTACGCCCTTCCTACTTTTAACCCACATGGTGGGCCCATAACCCACAATTTCACAGGATTGAAACCTGACTCTCCTATACAACCCTGTTTCTAATGGTTATTCCCCACGCTTGGCTTCGTATTTAATTCACGGGCCACCTTCCTAGTGCTCTATTCTGGTGTTACACGCAATACTTACTCTCGCTGCTCTGAACCCCTTTGTCACTCTGGTTCAGACTTCGAGCAACTATCTATCCGCTTAGAACCTCTTATTGTACCTTCATACCTCACTCTCGATGTATTTTATATGTTCAACTCGAGAGATAATCTTATGCTCATACATAGGTTAACCCCAGATTGTTTCCCTCATAAGCATTCTGTCGTAGCCGAGCTGTCCCTTACCTATTCGTAAGTACGTTGGATTTCCCGAAGAAAAGGACGACAACTTCATCATGATGACCTGAAGCAGAGGACTGAAGACATCAATGTAATGGATCGACCTCTTCGAGAAGAGCAACTATGACCGAGAAGAATCGTTAGAATTTCATAACCAGATCCCTTTCCCCTTATAACCACTCCTAAATCTCGGGACGAGATTTCTTGTAGTGGAGGAGAATTGTGACGCCCGGATAATCATGCTATAGTAATCTCACGTTAATGATAGCACGTCACCTCTGTCACTGTAATTAATCTTGGGTTAATTCAAAACCGTTTCAAATTTAAATCCTAAATAATTCAAACGACAAAAGTTTTCAAATATTAAAATTAAAATGTTCGAGCTATGTCAATTATTGCATCGGTAATTATGGTGAAGTAAACACAATTTTATAAAATGCCTAATTACTATTAAATGAATTAAAACAGAAAAGAAATAATGAAAGAAAATACAAAGGTTAAAAGAAAACAGAAAACAAAACTAAAAAAACAAAATAAAAGAACCCCTCTCCCTGGGCCGAATGGCCCAGCTAGCTACAGGCCGGCCCAGCCGGACCGGCCCACCCCACCTCACCGACACCGAACCCTAACCCACTCCTCCCACTCCCCACGTCTCTCCTCTTCTCGTCCCGATCTGGATCAGGGACGAGCACCCCATCCCCCAATCGACGAGCGCCTCCTTCCCAACCCTCTGCTGCACGCCCCCGAGGGCGCCGCCTCCCCTGGCGCCCGTCGCCACCACTGCTCCGCCATCGCCAAGCCGCCTCCTTGCCGGAAAGGGGACGGATCCCGAGGGCCCTGTCATTGATCCGGCCTCCCTCGCCACCCGTCCACGACCATGCTGACGCGGGACCCCGCCCGGAGCTACCTCGCCCCCGTCGCACGAGGACCGCGTCGCCGGACTGCCTCCTCGATGCTGTCGTCTCCGTCCTCCTCCTCAACCCCCACTGCCTAGACCCTACGACTTCGGTGAGGCCACGGCCTCTGTGCCCCTCCTCTCTCTCCCTCGCCTCGTGCTCGTCTCCTCCCCTGCTCGCCGCTCGGGGCCGCGCCAGCCCCGCGTGCCCCGGCCACCTCCCGTTTGCCGCACCCGTCACCGACTCCTCCGTGCTCGCCGCCGTTCACCTTGCCCCGCTCCTGTACCCCCCTGCGCCGGTGACGCCGTCCTGCGCCGCGGCCTCCTCCCCGCTCGGCCGCGGCCGCTCCCTGCCGCGCTCCGCCGCGGGCCTCCTCGCGCGGTCGTGCCCGCCGCCAGCAGGCCGCCCTGGCCACTGGCCTCGCCTCTCTGCACTCCCTGCGGGCGAGCGCCGCCCAGGCGCACGTCGCCCTCGCCCGCACACCCGCAAAGGCCCCTAGGGCCTATGACATGTGGGGTCCCAACCCCAGAACGTATTATAAAAAAGGAAAGCGATAAAAATAAAAATAAAATTATTTAATTAATTAATTAAAGAAATAATTAACTTAATTAATCTCGATTAACTAAACTAAACAACTAAATAAACTAATTAAACATTAGTTATCTAATTAACCTAGTTAGTCAATTAGCTAATTAATTAATCAATGACAGTGCCCCCCCCCTAATTAGTACTAATTAGGTTAATTAATATGTCTAATTAAAATGTGTCACTTACCAGTGGGACCCACTGGTCAGGTTGACCAGTCAACCCTGTTGACTGCTAACGTCAGCATGATATTATGCTGATGTCATAAATACATTTTCGAATTAAATTAAATAATTAATTAAATTCCAGAAATTATTAAAATCTTTAGAAAATCATATCTTTTAATTCGTAACTCGGATTAAATTATTTTCACCATGAAAGTTGCTCAGCACGATGAGATGAATCCGGATACGCAACCCGTTTATCCGCCACACACCCCTAACATATCAAACTCGCAACTTTCCCCCTCCGGCTCCTCTGCCCGAAAACACGGAACACTGGGGATACTTTCCCGGTTGTTCCCCCCTTCACCGGTATCACCTCATACCGCGTTAGGGCACCCCTAGCACCGTTACTTGTCATGTCATGCATCGCTATGCATCTGTTTGCTTAAGTATTTATTGTTTCTTCCCCCTCTTCTCTCGCTAGACACCGAGACCGATGCTGCTGCCGCCCCGTTCGACTACGGAGTTGACGACCCCTCTCTCTTGCCAGAGCAACCAGGCAAGCCCCCCCATGATCACCAGATATCGCCTATTCTCCTCTATACTGCTTGCATTAGAGTAGTGTAGCATGTTACTGCTTTCCGTTAATCCTATTCTGATGCATAGCCTAAAATTGTTGCTACATCTGCTGATACCTTACCTGCAATCCTAAATACTTAGTATAGGATGCTAGTTTATCATCATTGGCCCTACATTCTTGTCAGTCTGCCTTGCTATACTATTGGGTCGTGATCACTCGGGAGGTGATCACGGGTATATACTATACATACATACATACGGTACAAATGGTGACTAAAGTCGGGTCAGCTCGATGAGTACCCGCAAGTGATTTTGATGAGGGGGCTGAAAGGACAGGTGGCTCCATTCCGGTAGAGGTGGGCCTGGGTTCCCGACGGCCCCCGATTGTTACTTTGTGGCGGAGCGACAGGGCAGGTTGAGACCACCTAGGAGACAGGTGGGCCTGGCCCTGTTCGGCGTTCGCGGATACTTAACACGCTTAACGAGATCTTGGTATTTGATCTGAGTCTGGCCATTTGGTCTATACGCACTAACCATCTACGCGGGAGTAGTTATGGGTATCCCGGCGTCGTGGTATCAGCCGAAGCTTTCGTGACGTCTGCGACGGAGCGGCGCGCGCCGGATTGGACCGCGTAACGTGACTTCCTTTGTAATGGAGGTTGCTAGGTCTGCTTCCGGCCGCCCACGCAACGTGCAGGTGTGCAATGGGCGATGGGCCCAGACCCCTGCGCGCATAGGATTTAGACCGGCGGGCTGACCTCTCTGTTGTGCCTAGGTGGGGCTACGACGTGTTGATCTTCCGAGGCCGGGCATGAACCAAAAAAGTGTGTCCGGCCAAATGGGATCGAGCGTGTTGGGTTATGTGGTACACCCCTGCAGGGAAGTTTATCTATTCGAATAGCCGTGTCCCTCGGTAAAAGGACGACCCGGAGTTGTACCTTGACCTTATGACAACTAGAACCGGATATTTAATAAAACACACCCTTCCAAGTGCCAGATACAACCCGGTGATCGCTCTCTAACAGGGCGACGAGGAGAGGATCGCCGGGTAGGATTATGCTATGCGATGCTACTTGGAGGACTTCAATATACTCTCTTCTACATGCTGCAAGACGGAGGCTGCCAGAAGCGTAGTCTTCAACAGGATTAGCTATCCCCCTCTTATTCTGGCATTCTGCAGTTCAGCCCACTGATATGGCCCTTTACACATATACCCATGCATATGTAGTGTAGCTCCTTGCTTGCGAGTACTTTGGATGAGTACTCACGGTTGCTTTCTCCCCCCTTTTCCCCATTTCCTTTCTTTCTGGTTGTCGCAACCAGATGCTGGAGTCCAGGAGCCAGACGCCATCGTCGATGAAGACTCCTACTACACTGGAGGTGCCTACTACTACATGCAGCCCGCTGACGACGACCAGGAGTAGTTAGGAGGATCCCAGGCAGGAGGCCTATGCCTCTTACGATCTGTATCTCAGTTTGTGCTAGCCATCTTATGGCAACTTGTTAACTTATGTCTGTACTCAGATATTGTTGCTTTCGCTGACTCGTCTATGACGAGCACTTGTATTCGAGCCCTCGAGGCCCCTGGCTTGTAATATGATGCTTGTATGACTTATTTTATTTGTAGAGTTGTGTTGTGATATCTTCCCGTGAGTCCCTGATCTTGATCGTACACGTTTGCGTGTATGTTTAGTGTACGATTGAATCAGGGGCGTCACATTATCCTTTATGCATCTTATTTTGCTTTGATTGACGGTAGCATTATAAGATGATCTCTCACTAAATTTCAAGGTATAGGTCTTCTCCCAGAGTATGCACTGTTGCTAAAGTTCTTCGTGCTGAGACACCACGTGATGATCGGGTGTGATAGGCTCTACGTTCAAATACAATGGGTGCAAAACTGTTGCACACGCAGAATACTCAGGTTAAACTTGACGGGCCTAGCATATATAGATATGGCCTCGGAACACTGAGACCGAAAGGTCGAGCGTGAATCATATAGTAGATATGATCAACATAATGATGTTCACCATTGAAAACTACTCCATCTCACATGATGATCGGACATGGTTTAGTTGATTTGGATCACGTGATCACTTAGATGATTAGAGGGATGTCTATCTAAGTGGGAGTTCTTAAGTAATATGATTAATTGAACTTAAATTTATCATGAACTTAGTTCTGGTAGTATTTTGCAAATTATGTTGTAGATCAATAGCTCGCTTTGTTGCTTTCATATGTTTATTTTGATATGTTCCTAGAGAAAATTGTGTTGAAAGATGTTAGTAGCAATGATGCGGATTGGATCCGTGATCTGAGGATTGTCCTCATTGCTGCACAGAAGAATTATGTCATTGATGCACCGCTAGGTGACAGACCTATTGCAGGAGTAGATGCAGACATTATGAACGTTTGGCTAGCTCAATATGATGACTACTTGATAGTTTAGTGCACCATGCTTAAACGACTTAGAATCGGGACTTCAAAGACGTTTTGAACGTCATGGACCATATGAGATGTTCCAGGAGTTGAACTTAATATTTCAAGCAAATACCCGAATTGAGAGATACGAAGTCTCCAACAAGTTCTATAGCTAAAAGATGGAGGATAATTGCTCAACTAGTGAGCATGTGCTCAGATTGTCTGGGTACTACAATCGCTTGAACCAAGTGGGAGTTAATCTTCCAGATAAGATAGTAATTGACAGAGTTCTCTAGTCACCATCACCAAGTTACTAGAACTTCGTGATGAACTATAGTATGCAAGGGATGACGAAAACGATTCTCGAGCTCTTCGTGATGTTGAAATCGACGAAGGTAGAAACCAAGAAAAGAGCATCAAGTGTTGATGATTGACAAGACCACTAGTTTCAAGAAAAGGGCAAAGGGAAAGAAAGGGAACTTCAAGTAGAATGACAAGCAAGTTGTCACTCCCGCGAAGAAGCCCAAAGCTAGACCAAAGCCCGAAACTGAGTGCTTACACTGCAAAGGAAATGGTCATTGGAAGCGGAAATGCCCTGAATATTTGGTAGATAAGTAGGATGGCAAAGTGAAAAATGGTATATTTGATATATAGGTGATTAATGTGTACCTTACTAGTGTTATAGTAGCCCCTGGGTATTTGATACTTGTTCGGTTGCTAAAAAATTAGTAACTCGAAACAGGAGTTATAGAATAAACAGAGACTAGTTGAGGGTGAAGTGACGATGTGTGTTGGAAGTGGTTCCAAGATTGATATGATCATCATCGCACACTCCCTATACTTTTGGGATTAGTGTTAAACCTAAATAAATGTTATTTGGCATTTGCGTTGAGCATGAATATGATTTGATCATGTTTATTGCAATACGGTTATTCATTTAAAGTCAGAGAATAATTGTTGTTCTGTTTACATGAATAAAACCTTCAATGGTCATACACCCAATGAAAATAGTTTGTTGGATCTCAATCATAGTGATACACATATTCATAATATTGATGCCAAAAGATGCAAAGTTAATAATGATAGTGCAACTTATTTGTGGCATTGCCGTTTGGGTCATTTCAGTGTAAAGCGCATGAAGAAACTCCATAAAGATGGATTTTTGGAATCACTTGGTTATGAATCATTTGATGCTTGCGAATCATGCCTTTTGGGCAAGATGACTAAAACTCCGTTCTTCGGAACAATGGAATGAGCTACTGACTTGTTGGAAATAATACATACCGATGTATGTGGTCCAATGAGTGTTGATGCTCGTGGCGGGTATCGTTATTTTCTGACCTTCACAGATGATTTGAGCATATATGAGTATATCTACTTAATGAAGCACAAGTATGAAACATTTGAAAGGTTTAAGGAATTTCAGAGTGAAGTGGAGAATCATCGTAACAAGAAAATAAAGTTTCTACAATCTGATCGTAGAGGAGAATATTTGAGTTACGAGTTTGGCCTTCAGTTAAAAACAATGTGGAATAGTTTCACAGCTCATGCCACATGGAACACCACAGCGTAATGGTGTGTCCGAACATCGTAACCGCACTTTATTGGATATGGTGCGATCTATGATATATCTTATTGATTTACCACTATCGTTTTGGGGTTATGCATTAGAGACAGCTGCATTCACTTTAAATAGGGCACCATCAAAATCCGTTGAGACGACGCCTTATGAACTGTGGTTTGGCAAGAAACCAAAGTTGTCATTTCTTAAAGTTTGGGGCTGCGATGCTTATGTGAAAAAGTTTCAACCTGATAAGCTCGAACCCAAATCAGGAGAAGTGCATCTTCATATAATACCCAAAGGAAATTGTTGGGTACACCTTCTATCACAGATCCGAAGGCAAGATATTCATTGCTAAGATGGTTCCTTTCTAGAGAAGAAGTTTCTCTCGAAAGGAGTGAGTGGGAGGAAAGTAGAACTTGATGAGATAATTGTACCTGCTCCCTTATTGGAAAGTAGTTCATCACAGAAATAAGTTCCTATGATTCCTACACCAATTAGTCAGGAAGCTAATGATGATGATCATGAAGCTTCATATCAAGTTGCTACCAAACCTCGTAGGTCTTCCTGAGTAAGATCCGCACCAGAGTGGTACGGTAATACTATTCTGGAAGTCATGTTACTAGACCATGGTGAACCTACAAACTTTGGGGAAGTGATGATGAGCCCAGATTCCGCAAAATGGCTTAAGGCCATTAAATCTGAGATGGAATCCATGTATGAGAACAAAGTGTGGACTTTGGTGGACTTGCCCGATGATCGGCAAGCTATTGAGAATAAATGGATCTTAAGGAGGAAGACGGACGCTGATAGTTGTGTTACTATCTAGAAAGCTCGAATTGTCGAAAAAAGGTTTTCGACAAGTTCAAGGTGTTGAATACAATGAGATTTTCTCACTTGTATTGATGCTTAAAAGTCTGTCCGAATCATGTTAGCAATTGCCGCATTTTATAAAATTTGGTAAATGAATGTCAAAACTACATTCCTTAATGGATTTCTTAGAAAGAAGAGTTGTATATGATGCAACCAGAAGTTTTTGTCAATCCTAAAGGTGCTAACAAAATGTGCAAGCTCCAGCGATCCATCTATGTACTGGTGCAAGCATCTCGGAGTTGGAATATACGCTTTGATGAGTTGATCAAAGCATATGGTTTTATACAGACTTTTGGAGAAGCCTGTATTTACAAGAAAGTGAGTGGGAGCTCTGTAGCATTTCTAAAACTATATGTAGATGACATATTGTTAATTGGAAATGATATAGAAACTCTGGATAGCATAAAAGGATAATTGAATAAGAGTTTTTTAAAGAAATATCTCAGTAAAGCTAGTTACATATTGAGCATCAAGATCTATTGAGATAGATCAAGACGCTTGATAAGTTTTTTCAATGAGTACATACCTTGACAAGTTTTTTGAAGTAGTTCAAAATGGAACAGTCAAAGAAAGAGTTCTTTCCTGTGTTGCAAAGGTGTGAAATTGAGTAAGACTCAAATCCCGACCACGGCAGAAAATAGAAAGAGAATGAAAGTCATTCCCTATGCCTCAGTCATAGGTTCTATAAAGTATGCCATGCTATGTAACAGACCTATTGTATACCCTGCCCTATGTTTGGCAAGGGAGTACAATTTTGATCTAAGAGTAGATCACTAGACAGCGGTCAAGAATATCCTTAGAGAGGACTAAGGAAATATTTCTTGATTATGGAGGTGATAAAAGAGCCCGTCGTAAAGAGTTACATCGGTGCAAGCTTTTACACCGATCCAGATGACTCTAAGTCTCAATCTGGATACATATTGGAAGTGGGAGCAATTAGCTAGAGTAGCTTAGTGCAGAGCATTGTAGGCATAGAATATTTGCAAAATACATACGGCTCTGAATGTGACAGACCCGTTGACTAAACTTCTCTCACGAGCAAGACATGATCATACCTTAGTACTCTTTGGGTGTTAATCACATAGCGATGTGAACTAGATTATTGACTCTAGTAAACCCTTTGGGTGTTGGTCACATGACGATGTGAACTATGGTGTTTATCATATATAGATATGAATATTGGTGTTAAATCACATGATGATGTGAACTAGATTATTGACTCTAGTGCAAGTGGGAGACTGAAGGAAATATGCCCTAGAGGCAATAATAAAGTTATTATTTATTTCCTTATTTCATGATAAATGTTTATTATTCATGCTAGAATTGTACTAATCGGAAACATAATACATGGGCGAATATATAGACAAACATAGTGTCACTAGTATGCCTCTACTTGACTAGCTCGTTAATCAAAGATGGTTAAGTTTCCTAACCATAGACATGAGTTGTCATTTGATTAACGGGATCACATCATTAGGAGAATGATGTGATTGACTTGACCCATTCCGTTAGCTTAGCACTTGATCGTTTAGTATGTTGCTATTGCTTTCTTCATGACTTATACATGTTCCTACGACTATGAGATTATGCAACTCCCGTTTACCGGAGGAACACTTTGTGTGCTATCAAACATCACAACCTAACTGGGTGATTTAAAGGAGCTCTACAGGTGTCTCCGAAGGTACATGTTGAGTTGGCGTATTTCGAGATTAGGATTTGTCACTCCGATTGTCGGAGAGGTATCTCTGGGCCCTCTCAGTAGTGCACATCACTATAAGCCTTGCAAGCAATGTGACTAATGAGTTAGTTGCGGGATGATGCATTACATAACGAGTAAAGAGACTTACCAGTAACGAGATTGAACTAGGTATTGAGATATCGACGATCGAATCTCGGGCAAGTAACATACCGATGACAAAGGGAACAACGTATGTTGTTATGCGGTTTGACCAATAAAGATCTTCGTAGAATATGTGGGAGCCAATATGAGCATCCAGGTTTCGCTATTGGTTATTGACCGGAGATGTTTCTCGGTCATGTCTACATAATTCTCGAACCCGTAGGGTCCGCACGCTTAAAGTTCGGTGACGATTTATATTATGAGTTTATGTGTTTTGATGTACCAAAGGTCGTTCGGAGTCCCGGATGAGATCGGGGACATGATGAGGAGCCTCGAAATGGTCGAGACGGAAAGATTGATATATTGGACGACTATATTCGGACTTCAGAAAGGTTCCGAGTGATTCGGGTATTTTTCGGAGTACCGGAGAGTTACGGGAATTCGCCGGGGAGTATATGGGCCCTATTGGGCCGTACGGGAATAGATGAGAGAGGCCAAAAGGAAGGAGGTGTGCGCCCCCCCTCTGGTCCGAATTGGACAAGGGGTGCAACCCCCTTTTCCTTCACCCTCCCCCCCTCTTTCCTTCTCTCCTACTCCGGAAAGGAAAGGGGAATCCTACTAGGACTTGGGAGTCCTAGTAGGACTCCCCACACTTGGCGCGCCCTCCTCTAGGGCCGGCCTCTTCCTCCCTCCTTTATATACGGGGGAGGGGGCACCTCTAGACACACAAGTTGATCTGTTGATCTCTCCCAGCCGTGTGCGGTGCCCCCCTCCACCATATTCCACCTCGGTAATATCGTAGCGGTGCTTAGGCGAAGGCCTGCGTCGGTAGCATCATCAACACCGTCATCATGCCGTCGTGCTGACGGAACTCTCCCGCAAAGCTCTGCTGGATCGGAGTTCGTGGGATGTCATCGAGCTGAACGTGTGCTGAACTCGGAGGTGTCGTACGCTCGGTACTTGATCGGTCGGATCGTGAAGACGTATGACTACATCAACCGTGTTGTGCTAACGCTTCCGCTTTCGGTCTACGAGGGTACGTGGACAACACTCTCCCCTCTCGTTGCTATGCATCACCATGATCTTGCGTGTGTGTAGGATTTTTTTTGAAATTACTACGTTCCCCAACAACACCATGTTCAAAACATGTCCTGGACGGATGTAGACGGTTTGAATGTCAGCGTTAGAGATGCCTAAAGCTCCTTGGCGCAACATCACTCGACCGTTGCGAGGGTGCTCCTATTTGGCGCGTTCAGCACCGCGGAAGCCAGTCGGCGCCCACTGCAGCGCCTAGTGGGCTGGCCCATGAATGCGCGGCGCAGTACACAGAATTTTAGCGCAAAAATCCATGCGAAAAAGTTCATTATTCAGTCAATTACTATATTGCTTAGATTCTTGTGTTATCTGAAAATAATTTGGAAAAAGATTTTTAATGAAAAAAATTTCATTAAATTTTGAAAAAGTTCATGAATTTCAAGAAAAAGTTTATTGATTTTGAAAAAAAGTTCATCAATTTGAAAAAATGTTCATTGATTTGAAAAAGTTCATTGATTTTTGAAAAAAGTTCATGATTTTTGAAAAAAGATCATCAAATTGAAAAAAAAAAGTTCATCGAAATTGAAAAAAGTTCACCAATTTTGAAAAAAAAGTTCATCAAATTTAAGAAAATTTCACCGACTTTGAAAAAAGTTCATCAATTTTTAAAAAGTGATCAATTTTGGGAAAAAGTTCATCGAATTAAAAAATGTATTTTGAAAAAATAAAGAAAAAAGGGAAAAAAGATGAATGAATAGAAACAGAAATAAAAATCAAAACAAAAACCGGTTCAGAAAAAACCGACAACTAAAAAAGAAAAAAAATGGCTGGAGAAAGTATAAAAGAAGAAAAGTAAATCGATTACCACAACGTTTGGTCACACAGGGTTGGTTAGTGTGGGTTACACCTACGGCACCTGAAGCGCTAAATAGGAAGACCGACGCCTGAAGCGCTACCAAAAATTATGTGGTTGGCAGGTTCACCCTCGAAGCAGCTCATTTGTCGTGCGTTGTGTGATGTTGGGCCGCTGACATGTGAGCCAGGTCTTGATCAGGCACACATGTCCATGGTAGAATGGTAGGTCCCGAACCGTAGAGGATCCTCCTCCTTGCACCCTCTGATTCGCTCGCGCACTAAGGGTCTTTATTTTTCCTGTCTTTCTCTAAGCAGAGAAAGAGGGGGAAATAGTAGGCCACTCCAATTTTTGTGTCAAAACAAGTCCACTAAAACTAACAATCTTTCCTCATCTATACTACTATTAAACAGGCAAACATATTCATCGCTAATTGCACACAGACTAATCTACACACAACAGCAGGGAGGAATTACAACCTCTTGATCAGATCACTTAATTTAAGTTAACAATTAGATTAAAACTAATCCTCGGCCAAAACTGCATTTAGCATTTTTCCTGGGCGGACGAAAACTCTGCCATCACACCCACGCCCGCAAGAGTAGTACTACACGAGGACGTCACCTCCATCTATCCCCAACTCTGTCATTCCCACCGCCCCCTTCCTCCGCTGCCGTCGCTACTCTAGGGAGGATCGATTCCCCGCCCCAGTCGTTCCCCATCCTTCCCTCCTCTCTCATCCTCGCCGCTGCGTCGGTAGTTTCCGGTCCCTCTCCTCCCTCGGGTGGCGGCGGCGACGACGCGGGACACAACAGGCTCTGTAGACGGGAGAGTTTCCAATACAATACAATAGATGTTGTATTTATAGGGTGCTAGTGCAGTATATATAATTACAAGGGAAGGCCTCTACCTCAACTATACAAGACTAGGAGGTGGGCCACAACTCCAATATACATGCAACACAAAATACAACTCAACACCCCCCGCAGTTAAAGCGTCGCCAGAGACACAGAGACTGGACCGGAACTCCTCGAAGACGAAAGTAGGCAACCCCTTAGTCATCGCATCAGCAAACTGTTGCAACGTCGGCACATGAAGAACCCGAACACGGCCAAGGGAAACCTGCTCGCGCATGAAGTGAATATCGAGCTCAATATGCTTTTTACATTGATGGTGCACCGGGTTGGCGGAAAGGTAGACCGCTGACGTTATCATAGTAGACAAGAGTAGCCTTATGAACATCACAAAGCAACTCCTGGAGCAGCTGACGGAGCCAAGAGCACTCGGCCACGGCATTAGCCACGGCGCGATACTCTGCCTCGGCACTGGAGCGGGAGACCGTGGACTGCTGCTTCGATGACCAAGAGATCAATGAGGGCCCAAGGTAGACGCAGTAGCCTGACATGGAGCATTGACTGTTGGGGCAGCCAGCCCAGTGAGCATCTGAGTAGGCCACAGGGTCGGTGGAGGCGGAGGCCGTCAGGGTGAGTCCCAAAGACATGGTGCCGCGTATATAATGGAGAATACGCTTCGCCAAGGTCCAGAGGGAATCACGTGGAGCGTGCATGTGGAGGCACACCTGCTGAACAGCGTACTACAGGTCGGGTCGAGTCAGCATCAGGTACTGTAGAGCACCAACAATGGAGCGATAAAACGCTCCATCGGATGCGAGAGACCCCTACAGTGAGAAACCTTCACCTTCGTGTCGACGGGGGTGGCGTCGGCTTGCAGTTAAGCATACCTGCATGCTCCAGGAGTTCGTGGGCATACTTCTGCTGATGCATAAAGAATCCATCAGTCCGGCGGACCACCTCGATGCCGAGGAAGTAGTGCAGGGGCCCCAAGTCCTTGAGGGCGAACTCATCATGAAGACAAGCAGTTAGCCGCTAAAGGAGATCGGGGGCGGATGCCGTGAGGATGATGTCGTCGACATAGAGCAGCAGATATGCAGTGTCAGCTCCCTGATGATACACGAAGAGTGAGGCATCGAAGCAAGTGGGACGAAATCCCAGAGACTGCAGGAAGGCTGCGATACGCTGGTACCAAGCCCGAGGCACCTGCTTCAACCTGTAAAGAGAAGGGAAGAGCAAGCACACAAAGTCTGGGTGCTTGGCGTCGACGAAGCCAGTCGGCTGCTCATAGTACACCTGCTCGGCAAGATGGCCGTGCAAGAAGGCGTTGGAGACATCCAGCAGGTGCACAGGCCAGGCGCGCGAGACCGCCAACTGGAGCACGGTGCAGATCGTGCCCGGTTTAACAACCGGGGCGAAGGTGTTGGTGAAGTCCACGCCCTCGCGCTGCCTAAATCCACGAACCACCCACCGAGCCTTGTAGCGCTCGAGAGAACCATTCGGGCGAGTCTTGTGGCGAAACACCCACTTGCTAGTCATGATATTGGCATGAGGGGGGCGCGGAACAAGCTGCCATGTGTGGTTGCACTGTAGGGCATCGAACTCCTCCTGCATCGCAGCTAGCCAATGGGGATCCCGAAGGGCAGCACGAGCGGAGGTGGGGACCAGTGATGGTGTCGACATCGAGGCAGCAAACACATACTCGTTGGAGGAGTAGCGCGTGCTCGGCCGAAGCACTCCTGCTCGGGCACGGGTAGTCACGCCAAGAGGCGGGGCAGCAGGGCCGGCGATAGCGGGAGGAGCCGCGATGGCGGCAGGGGCCGCGACCATGACAGGGGAGCCGGCGGCAGCGGGGGCACCTGCAGCAGGGCCGGCGATAGCGACTGGGGCCACGACGGCGGCAGGGGCCGCGGCCACCACAGGGGCGCCGACAGCGGCGGGGGCACCCGTGGTAGCGGCAGGTGCCTCGGCACCGGTGACGGGGGCCGCGGTGGCAGCGGCGCCAGCCGAGCCAGCAGCCGAGGGGGCAACAAGCGAGGAGGATGTCGAGCCCGTCGCTGTGGTGGCGGGTGGAGTACCCACCGGCTCAACCTCGTAGGAGCGAAACGGGGATCCAGGGGCCCGGTCAGACTCGACCTTTGGGGAGGGATTCGAAAAATCGGGTGGGGGCGGCAGAAGGTGTCATGCCGGGGGCTCTGGGGGCCACCGCCATGCATCGCTCCAGGAAGGGGGCGTGGGGGCCGGCGCCGAAGCCGAAGGAACCTAAAAAAAGGAAACACCGTCTCGACAAAATACATGTGCCTCGAGGTGTACACACGATGAGTGACAGGATCATAGCATCGGTAACCTTTGGTGTTAGGAGGGTAGCCAAGGAAGACGCATGGAATGGAACATGGTGCGAGCTTGTGTGGTGTGGTGGACATGGTGCTGAGATAACAAAGACACCCAAAAATGCGAAGACCATCATAGGACGGTGGTGTACCAAAGAGAAGGTGGTGAGGGGCGTAGTTCCACCGAGGACGACACGGACGAATGTTAATTAAGAGAGTGGCGGTGGCGAAAGCATTGGGCCAAAACCGAGCAGGCACGTTAGGGTGAAAGAGTAACGTGCGAACGCAGTCATTAAGAGTGCGGAGAATGCGCTCGGCGCGGCCATTCTGCTATGAAGTGTAGGGGCAAGTCAGACGGAAGATGGCGCCGTGAGAGGCGAGAAGTGTGCGAAAAGGAGTGGAGGTGGTTAGGTTACCGGGATGAGCTGTCATGTGCGCAGTAGCACCTAAGTCCATGTACCAGTCGCCTCCACCGATAAAGCTACTCGGCAACGACGCGGAGTGCTAGGCGGCAAGGAGGGTGGGGTCCCATGGCACAGGTACCTGCGGCGGCGGGAGGCCCTTGTAGGGCGGCGCCGGGGCGGGCGGGCCATGACCATCGAGGGAAGGCGGCGGCGGCGGGAGGCCCCCGTAGGGCGGGCCAGAGCCACTGAGGGGCGGCGGCGCAAGGAGGGCGTCGTAGCCGGCGCCAGTCGGCTGGTAAGGCGAGCCGATGAATGCCCGATGGCCCGCGGGGAGAGCCTGCTGGTGCTGCGGCGCCCCCCCGAGCGCCCTGGGCCGGCTGCTGCTGCAGGCGGCGGTGGCGGCTACCGCCATGCCGGTTGCGTTGGCCCCCTCCTCCTTGCAGCTGCTCCTGGGGAGGCGCTGGTGGCAGCAACGGGTAATACCCGGCGGGTGCGGGAGGACGCGACTAGATCGGCGCACCCGGTGGAGCGGGGCCACCGCAGATGGTGAAGTAGCCCGGGGAATCCATGGAAGGCGTCTGTGGCGGCGGGAAGAGGAAGGGGGCGACAGCGACATGCGGGAGCGTGCGGCGGCGGCACGTCGGGTTAGGGTTTCGGCTTGACGGGGTAGCCGCGGCACGGCAGGAGGTGCGCGGCGGCGGCGGCAGGTCAGCGCAGTGGGTGGGAGCGGAAGCAGCACGGCGGCACGGGGCGGCGGCGGGGCGGGGTGCGGCGGCGGTGGGGAGCGGCGGCGGCGGCAGCCAGCATGCGCAAGGAGGCGCGGCGGCACAGGACGGCGGCGGCGTCAGAGGAGGACATGGCGGCGGCGAGGTGCGGCAGCGGTAGGGAGCGGCGGCGCGGGCGAGGAGGCGCGGCGGCGGCAGCGGCTTGCCCTAGGTTAGGACCTTCAAGATGATACCATGTAGACGGGAAAGTTTGCAATACAATATATGTTGTATTGATAGGGTGCTGGTGCACGTATATATAATTACAAGGGAAGGCCTCTACCTCAGCTATAAAAGACTAGGAGGTGTGCAACAACTCCAATATACATGCAACACAATATACAACTCAACAGGCTCGGCCTGCGCCGGTGACGGCAGGGTCCTTCTCCTCCCTCGGGCGGCGGCGGCGGCGATGCGGGACACAGCGGGCTCGGCCTGCACCAGTGACGGCGGGGTCCTTCTCCTCCCTCGGGCGGCGGCGGCGGCGACGCAGGACACAGCGGGCTTGGCCTACGCCGGTGACGGCGGGGACCATCTCCTCCTTCAAGCAGCGACGGCGGCACGGCACGCGGTAGGATGCCACGGATGCAATGCTGGGTGCGGGGCGTGGCGGCCCTTGTGGTGCAGGCGCGCGACTGTGTCGTGGCGGCTGCTGTGCCCGCCGCTCTGGACTGGAGGCAGAGCGGCGCTGTCACCTGGCCAAGGACAAGGGCAGCTTTCCGAGTGGTGGAACGTCTTCGTACAGCGCCGGTGAGGTCGCCTTTCCTCTCCGTTGTACATTTGGATCCCAGTGTGTACGGCGACAACCCTGATGTTGTCGCCAATCTCACATCTTGTGTTCTTTGAAATTTGAAACGTGCATACGTGAATGGTAGTTCCTAGAGCGCAGTGTGGTTAGGGCCGACCAAAACGCATCGGGGTGTACTGGTTGACAAGGTTGGGCTACTTTCATTCCGGTATATGCCTCTCTTTCTTCAATCATTTATTGTTGCTTTATTCTCATTTCTTTGGCAGATTTCACAGCTCGCAACTTTCAGTGTCCAAAAGTTGATTTCAAACTTCAGATCCACAAGATTGGTAAGAAGTGCAATATTCTTTCTGCACACCTGCCTTGAGGTAGTAGCAAAATCATTTGTGGCATGCTTCACTCGGTCGTTTGTGTTTACATAGGACTGGAGTTCCAACCTTGCCAGTAAAACTAGATTAACTGGGAGGGGCTGAAACTCTTTTGCATGTAAATGTTTAACTGAATGATTTAAGATGGTCTAAAATTCTTTAGCTTGCAACTATTTAACAAATTTTTTTAAGTGGGCTATCACGGTGACACCATATCTTGAGTACCACTTAATACATATGCAAATTAGATTATGATAATTGACCTTTCATGATCGGATCTCAAGGCAATCATGATATTGTATTTTGCAGCTTTAATAATTCTGACTGGAGGGGTATTTCGTAACTTGAGAGTGTCAGGTTCGATGCATAAAAAATCGTGGTCAAGTTAAAAAAAACATGGTCAATATGTTATGTGCCATTCTACGCAAGAACTTCATCCTCATCATGCATTTTCCCCCTTTCATTTGAGTTAGCAAAATGGTTCTGCAAGACCAATATAATCTGGTAATGTTATTGCAATGCCATTGAAATTTTGTCGTGCTCATCAAACTCTTTGACCTTGCAGACTATAAAATATAAATTTCATTACTGGATTATCAAGCGCTTCGAAAGATTGGTTTCTCTAGCAAGCAGAGAATTTCCCTCACTGTATGGACCAGAAATTGAACGTATTATTGATGTCTTTGTTACACGATCTGGATCCATTCCAAGTATGTATTTCCATGCTACAACGTTTTGATATTTTTATGCTTGTCGTAATATTTCTTTTTTATTCAAGTCGCAAGTCCATGCCATTGGATATCAAGAAAGGCGAAGACCATTTTTGTGTGACCAGAGATGAGTTGTTGTTGGAATATTTTCCGGAGCACAACGCTCTTTTAAACAAAATGATCATTCACATAAGATAGTTGTAATATTTATGGGATAGCAACAAAGCTGATGCTATGTGAATATCGAGCCTTGCATCTGGCACCATGCTACTTGACCTGTGTCCTAATTTCCAGTCATCGTTATCAAAGATCTACTAAAGATGGCTAACCACAAGCCTCTCTCGAAATAGACAACTCCAGAACCGGCTATGTTGCCTCTCTTTGCCATTGACACGTTATATGGACTAACGAAATGTGCAACTCTGTTTTTTTTCGAAAAGGGGGGCTTTCCGGCCTCTGCATCAGAATGATGCATGCGGCCAACTTTATAAATAAGCAACAAGGTCTTAAAGTCTCAAACGAAAGTAAAGTAAAGCTTACAAAGAGCCAAAGGCCAATAACAAACTAGCCAAAAAAAGCCACAACCGGCTGGCATAAGAAAGATAGGTAAACTAATTGCCTATCCTATTACATGACCGCCGTCCAAACCGGTTGAAGAATCCCGTGCTACCATCTCTCACCGGATAGATCCAGTAACCAAACGTTCCCTGGCCTCCGTCGGAGTGAGTAGCGACCACATACGGATTAACACAGTGGCTCGGAAGATAACCTGCAAAAAATGAATATTTGCTGTTCTGTTAAAAACCAAATCATTTCTGCAGTTCTAGGCGGCCCACAATAAAGCACATACTCCTACGCGAATGTGTCTTGCTGTTTCGGACTCTATCCCGTTAAGCCACGTTCCAAATAACGTGCTGACAGAACTCGAAGGAATAATGTTAAAAGCAATGTGGACCGTCTGCCATAGAACTTTGGCTAACGGGCAATCAAGAAAAAGGTGTTTGATAGTTTCATCCCGATCACAGAAACTACACCTACTAGGTCATGTCCAGTTATGCTTTGCCAAATTGTCCTTGGTTAAGCTGACTTGTGTATGTACAAACCACAAAAACACTTTAATTTTCAAAGGAACTTTGACTGTCCAAACATATTTGGAACTAGGAATAGAGCTTGAATTGATAATATCGAGATACATTGATTTAACTGTAAACTCTCCAGACCTAGTAAGCTTCCAGCGTAATTGATCAGGCTGTTGAGACAGCTGCACCTCCATCAGTCTACTCACTAGATGGAGCCACTCTTCCCAACGATTACCGACTAGCGTCCTCCTGAACTGAATATTAAGGGGAATGTATTGAAGTACCGTTGCAACGAAAGCATCACGTCGTTGAACAATACGATACAGAGACGGGTATTGAAGTGCAAGGGGGGTCTCTCCGAGCCAAGTATCCTCCCAGAATCGTGTGCTAGCACCATTGCCGATAATAAACTTTGTCCTGTTAAAAAAGACTAATTTGACTCTCATAAGCCCTTTCCAAAAAGGTGAGTCAGTCGGCCTCGCTGTCACCTGGGACAAAGTTTTGGAGTGAAGATACTTACTACGGAGGATCTGCACCCAGGTGGCATCAGTCTCGACAGATAACTTCGACAACCACTTGCTGAGAAGACATTTGTTCTTGACCTCAAGATTCTCAATGCCAAGACCCCCTTGGTCTTTCGGTCAACAGATAATATCTCATTTGGCGAGTCTGTATTTTCTTTTTAGTTCATCGCTCTGCCAGAAGAATCGGGATCGATAAAAGTTCAGCCTTTTCCTAACTCCAATTGGGACTTCGAAGAACGACAAGAGAAACATAGGCATACTCGTGAGAACCGAATTAATCAGAATTAATCGGCCTCCGTATGACATGAGCTTGCCCTTCCAGCAACTCAGTTTCTTTTCAAAGAGATCCTCGATACACTTCCATTCTCTGTTTGTCAGCTTACGATGGTGAATTGTATACCTAAATACGTAAAAGGTAAGGTCCCCAATTCGCACCCAAACAATTTTCTATAAGCCTCTTGTTCCTCATTGGCTCATTGGCTCTTCCAAAACAGAACAATTTGCTTTTGTGAAAGTTAATCTTTAACCCGGTCAATTGTTCAAATAAATATAACACCAGCTTCATATTTCTCGCTTTTGCCAAGTCATGCTCCATAAAGATGATCATATCATCGGCGTACTGTAGGATAGACACACCTCCATCAACTAGATGAGGCACCAAGCCACCCACCTGACCAGCCTCCTTAGCCCTTTCTATTAGAATTGCCAACATATCAAAATAGGAGACATCGGATCCCCTTGTCTCAGGCCCTTATGTGTCTGGAAATAATGACCTATGTCGTCATTCACTTTAATTCTAACACTCCCTTTTTGCGTGAACGATTCTACTTGGCGTCGTCAGGCCTCATCAAAACCTTTCATACGCAAGGCCTGTTGAAGCAAAGGCCATTTGACTTTATCGTACGCTTTCTTGAAATCCACCTTAAAAACAACTCCATCTAGTTTTTTCGTGTGGATTCCATGGAGCGTTTCATGAAGGACCACAACCCCTTCTAGGATGTTTCTGTCCGGCATGAAAGCAGTTTGGGAATGCTGCACCACAGAATGCGCAATCTGCGTGAGCCTATTAGTTCCAACCTTGGTGAAAATTTTAAAACTAACATTGAGAAGACAGATCGGCCTGAACTGCTCAATTCTCACAGCCTCTGTTTTCTTAGGAAGCAATGTTATTGTTCCAAAATTCAAGTGAAATAACTGAAGCTGTCCAGAGAATAAATCATGGAACAATGGTAGCAAATCCCCATTAATAATATGCCAACACTTTTTATAGAATTCCGCCGAAAATCCATCAGCTTTACTATAATCGATGGGGTGGCATTCTGTTCTCCCTATTTTCTCCCCATGTTTGTGTCGGGACAATTTAGATGCCAAGGCGCTTGAATGTCTAATGTCTATTTTTAATTTCTTCATTTTTTGAAGCTGATGATGACTCCAATTGTACAAATTGTTTGATCAATCTTCCTTTCCTTATCAACACTAAATAAGAAGGAGATACAAATATAATTTTTAATGTATATATTTCCATAATGGCAGGACTAAGACGAGTTTTTTTTGCTTTGTTCAAACTCTCGACAAAATTGCTTCATAACTATAATGAACGAGGAATTTCTTCACGCCGTACGCGGTTACTGTTGCAACTCACCTGGTTGATTGCCTTTGATGTGTGATATACTCATATGGATTTTTTTTTCTAAAAAGAAGTTTATCTACTAATTATGAAGGAAGAAATTCCTTTGTAAGGTTATTCATGCATTGCACGTGCCTAGTTAGTTGAAATGGGAACACAGAGATTCTAGGCACGTCGACGCACGGCCAAGTTCAGAGTCCACTGGAAGTCATAGCAGCCACCCCCCACCACATAGCAGCCGCAACGATTTTGACACCCAATCCTGCTGCCTCCTGAAAAGCTGGGGCACATCCGAAACTACAAATCTCATGGGCGAGCGCACGCAGAAGCTGTCCACCAGTCAATTGCGAGCTCGAAAATACTCTACCAGCCAAGCAGAGCCGCCGTTCCTCCCACGTCTCGCGTCGTCTGCTCGTAGCGCCACGCCATCGCGGCGCGCGCTAGCTCGGCAACACGTCGTCAAGTCACCCTCTCAGAGCTTGGCACGTCCGCAGGTTCGCGAGCCTACGACCACGAGTTTCGCGAGCAGAGCGGCAGCCCACCAAGCAGGCTCGTCATCTTCGGCGATGAGTTCCCGCGTCGCCGGATCCGTCCTCCTCCGCCACCTGGGCCCGCGCGTCTTCGGGCCGACCACTCAGGCTGCGCAGAGGCCCCTGCTTGCCGGAGGAGAAGGGGGCGCCGTGGCCGCGTGGGCGCGGCCGCTGTCCACCTCCGCCGCGGAGGCGGCGAGGGAGGAGGCGGCCGCGTCCAAGGACAACGTGGCGAGCACCGCCGCCGCGACGGCCGAGGCGATGCAGGCCGCGAAGGCCCAGGCGGTGCAGGCCGCCAAGGAGGGGGGCAAGAGCCCGGTGAGCAGCTACTGGGGCATCGTGCCTGCCAAGCTGGTGAACAAGGACGGCGCCGAGTGGAAGTGGTCTTGCTTCAGGGTACTGATCAACTACTAGTTCATGCGTTCTTGTCGTTGACAGTGCACGTAGTCGTGGTGACCGTGTGATTTTGCAGCCGTGGGAGGCGTACACGTCAGACACGACGATCGATCTCACCAAGCACCACAAGCCCAAGGTGCTGCTCGACAGGATCGCCTACTGGACCGTCAAGTCGCTGCGCGTGCCCACCGACATCTTCTTCCAGGTATGGCACGGTACGGTGGTCAGATACATGTGTTCGTCGGACACTGGCATGACACGGCGAGCCGACTCGGGCCTATGCTATGCAGAGGAGGTACGGGTGCCGAGCGATGATGCTGGAGACGGTGGCGGCGGTGCCGGGGATGGTGGGCGGGATGCTGCTCCACCTGCGGTCGCTGCGGCGGTTCGAGCAGAGCGGCGGGTGGATCCGGGCGCTGCTGGAGGAGGCGGAGAACGAGCGGATGCACCTGATGACCTTCATGGAGGTGGCCAAACCCAAGTGGTACGAGCGCGCGCTGGTGCTGGCGGTGCAGGGCGTCTTCTTCAACGCCTACTTCCTGGGCTACATCGTGTCCCCCAAGTTGGCGCACCGCGTCGTCGGCTACCTCGAGGAGGAGGCCATCCACTCCTACACCGAGTTCCTCCGCGACCTGGAGGCCGGCAGGATCGAGAACGTCCCCGCCCCGCGCATCGCCATCGACTACTGGCGCCTCCCCGCCGACGCCAGGCTCAAGGACGTCGTCACCGTCGTGCGCGCCGACGAGGCGCACCACCGCGACGTCAACCACTTCGCCGCGGTACGCTCATCTCCCATACATAGTCCCCGATGTCTCGACGTCTGAACTCTGTTCTGCTCAGCTTCTCCTCATGTGATGTCTGGACTCTGAACTGTTTTGATTCTGATGAATGATGATGGGCTGGGCATGCAGGACATCCATTTCCAGGGGCTGGAGCTCAACAAGACGCCTGCCCCGCTAGGATATCACTGACGATGAATGCCCAGACCGCCTAGCTCTGCCTTTGTCAGTGAAGAACAAAAGTCGTTGCTAATATATGTGTCGGGTAGGTAAGGTAGTGATGCTTGCGAAATAAAACGGCCGTTTGTCACGAGAGCTCCAAGATTTCTCGAGGAACCAATGTACACGTCCCAACTCTTACAGCTTACAGCAACGGGTAGCTAGCTAGCTATTCGGTTAGCTACCGATGAACGGTGGTGCACTAGGCTTGTAATTGACGTTGCTTCGGTTAGCAAAGGATATACTGTATGTGCTGGCATTATGCTTAATCAAGAATTCAGAAGTGCACTTTCAGTTGCAGTCTCGGAAATTTGAATTTTCACTTGCTCCTCTTTTACTAGTTAGTCCGCACATGTAAACCAATACCCACCGTTTACTTCCACTCCCCACAGTAAGGGCATCTCCAAAGTGGACCCTCAAACCAGGCGGACTGCACAGGGTTGTATCAGTCCGTCGAGCGGTATGGACGCAAACACAAGGGGAGGGGGGAGGGGGGGTGCGGGAGTCCACTAGGACTCCGACACCCCGGGCCCACCCAAAAACACACCCAAAACCCTCAACGGACCTCACGCCTCCATTTTCTCATTTTCTTTCCTTCAGTTTCCTCTCTTGCCTTCGTCACCGCTCCACCACCCGAGCCGGCACGCCACATCCCACCCGGAACTCGAGGAGTCCGTCACCTCCAACGGTACACCCGGGCTTCACGCTACTTCTCTTCCGCCGCCGTTCCACACCTCTCCTCTGACTGCCGCTCAGGTACCATCCACTCCTATGATGCTCACCATGCCCGGTAACTGTTCGGTGTATTGCCCGAGCTAAATTTTTTGTCCCTTCTTCTTTGAAGTAATGGATTCAAATATGGAGTACATATACGAGCACTATGTTGAGTAGTCTGACTCGTCCAACGAGGAGGACTACACGGATGAGACGGTGATGATGTAGGCGGTGCTTGCAGACGCGACAAACGTTTCAGTGACGGTTAAACCCCTTTGACCAGACAAAAATAACACGGAAGGGTATTTCCATAATGGCACTTGACGAAAGAGGAGTATGGTTGAGCACTGTTTTATTTAGGGGTAACGATGAGGCTGGACAAAAATTAGGGGGAGGGGGTGTAAATGTCCCTTAGACTATATTTTTTTTTGAAAAGGAGGACTTCCCCCGGCCTCTGCATCGGAAAGATGCATGCAGCCACTTTATTGCATCAAGTTCAAATATAACAAAAAGTCTGGTCTGCAAAGTACAGCTCACAAAATGAGCAAGTAAAATAAAGCAATTGAAAGCTACAACCGGCTAGATGAAAGGACACTAAGGACCTATCCTATTATGCGATCGTCATCCAATCAGTTGAAGATAACTCATGCTACCATCTCCCATCGTTTGCACCCAGTAACCAAATTCTCCCTGGAGCCTGTAGGAGTGAGTAGCGGCCACGTACGAATTCATGATGTAGCTCTGAAGATAACCTGCAAGAAGTTAATCACATAAAGTCTGTTAAAAATCATATCATTCCTACAATTCCATATAGCCCAAAGAAGTGTGCATATTTCAATCCGAATACTTGACGCAATATCAGAATTCACTCCATTTAGCCATGTCCCAAAGAAACCATCTATGCTAATTGGAGGAATAATATTAAAAGCTATATGTATGGACCGCCAAAGTAACTTTGCGAGAGGGCAATCTATGAATAAGTGTTGAATTGTTTTGTCATGAAAACAAAAGCAACATCGTGAGCTGCCTACCCATCGTCGCTTTAGTAAGTTATCTTTGGAAAGGATCACTTGCTTGTGTACAAACCACATAAAAAAATTTATTCACAAGGGAACTTTAACTTTCCAAATGTGTGTCGATCTTGGGATTGGGCGAGAACTAATAAGGTCTAAGTACATCGATATTACCGAAAACACCCAACTACCCGTGAACTTCAATTTCAAGGTGTCTCCCTAATGTGAGAGTTGAACTTCCATCAACCTTCGCACCAAGTGTAGCCAGGAATTCCATCGTTCCCCTACTAGAGACCTCCTGAACTGGATATTCAAAGGTACGGTCTGCAATACTGTTGCTATGTAATCCTCCTTACGTTGAGCAATATGATACAGGGATACTGGGGAGCTAGCGGCATGTCACCTAGCCATGTATTCTCCCAAAACCTTGTTGTCGTTCCATCCCCAACAACGAATTTCACCCTATGGAAGAAGCTCTCTTTTATTCTCATGAGTCCCTTCCAAAACGGTGAATCATGAGGTCTTATGGTTACCTGAGCGAGAGTTTTAGAGTGCAAGTATTTATTTCTCAGAATTTGTGCCCACATACCCTCCGGTTCCTGCGATAACCTGTATAGCCACTTGCTCAAAAGGCAATTATTTTTAACCTCGAGGTTCTTGATCCCAAGACCCCCTGGTCTTTTGGTCGACAAATAATATCCCATCTTGCCAAGCGATATTTGGTCTTAACCTCATCGGACTACTAGAAAAAACGAGATCTATAGAAGTCAAGTCTCTTTCGTACCTCTTTAGGCACCTGAAAGAAAGATAGAAGGAACATCGACATACTCGTGAGTACTGAATTTATCAATACAAGCCGTCCTCCATATGACATAAGCTTACCCTTCCAGCAGCTTAGTTTCTTGTCAAATCGATCTTCGATACATTTCCACTCTTTATTGATTAATTTTCTATGATGGATTGGAATGCCTAAATAACTGAACGGTAATGATCCCAGTTCACAACCGAACAATTGTCTATAGCTGTCTTGGTCTTCTTTGGCCCTACCAAACCAGAACAATTCACTCTTATGGAAGTTGATCTTTAGACCAGACAATTGTTCAAAGAGGCACAACAGTAGTTTCATATTCCTCGCCTTAGCAAGGTCATGCTCCATGAATATAATTGTGTCATCCGCATATTGTAGGATAGAAATGCCCCCATCCACCAAATGGGGAACAAGACCACCTACCAGGTCTTTCTCCTTGGACCGGCCTATGAGCATGGTCAACATATCTGCCACAATGTTGAACATAATGGGAGACATCAGGTCCCCTTGCCTTAGGCCTTTATGCATTTAAAAATAATGACCAATGTCATCATTCACCTTAATCCCGACACTACCTTTCTGGACAAAAGAATCCACCTGATCCCTCCATGTCTCATTGAAACCCTTCATGTGCATGGCCTGTTGTAAGAATGGCCATTTGACCTTGTCATATGCCTTCTCAAAATCCACTTTGAAGATCACCCCATCTAGTTTCTTCAAATGGATTTCATGTAGAGTTTCATGTAAGACAACAACCCCTTCTAGGATATGTCTTCCACGCATAAAGGCAGTCTGACTGCGTTGCACCACTGAATGGGCAATCCGTGTCAATCTATTGGTGACCACTTTCATAAATATATTGAAGCTCACATTCAAAAGGCAAATGGGCTTGAATTGCTCAATGTCAATTGCTTCCTCTTTCTTTGGCAATAGCGTTATTGTACCAAAATTGAGATGGAACAGTTGCAGATGCCCATTAAAAAAATCATGAAACATAGAAATAAGGTCCACTTTCACAATATGCCAACATTTCATATAGAACTCTGCTGGAAACTCACCTGGTCCCAGAGATTTATTAGGTTTCATTTGAGAGATCGCCTCAAAAACCTCCTTCTCAGTAAAAGGTGCAGATAAAATCTCATTCTCATCTGACCGCAAGTGAGGTATATCCCCGACTACAAGCTCATCGAGGGACACCACGTTGTCTACCGGAGGCCCACAAAGTTGCTTGTAATAGTTGGATATATATAACTTGAGATTCTCATGACCCACAACTGTTCCCTCATCTTGCTCTAGCTGGATGATTTTCTTTTTCCTATGTTTGCCATTTGCAATCATATGAATAAATTGAGTATTGTCATCACCTTGGACGACCTTAAGCACCTTAGCATGTAAGGCACATTTCATTTCCTCTTCCCTAAGAAGAGCACGCAGTTTCAGCTCTGCTTCGGACTTAACTGTTTGCTCGCTCTCATCCAGTACATTAGTTTCCGCTCTCATGTCTAGCCCCTGAGTCAACTGGATAAGCCGTTCTTTTCTTGTTTATAAATCCCGCTCTCATTTTTTCCCAACCCCTAAAAAATTGTCACAGATGTCTAATCTTATTCTGCCAGCGTTCCATACTGGACCTACCTGCAATAGGCCTAGTCCATTCTCTCTCCACCATGTGTATAAAACCTTATTTTTCGAACCAAATGAGTTTGAATGAGAAATTATTTTTATTGCCTATATGTGTTGCCTCACCCGAGTCTACTAACAAGGGCGTGTAGTCGGAGACCGCCCTCTGCATCGCGTGCACTGATACCAGAGGGTATTTCTGTTCCCATTATACGCTTGTCAGCACCCTATCCAGCTTCTCATATGTAGGAGTAGGTAGAGTGTTTGCCCAAGTAAACTGTCTACTCGTGAGTCTGTCTCCCTGAGATTGAGACTCTCAATGATCATACTGAACATAAAGGACCACCGCCCGTCAAAATGATCATTATTCTCTTTCTTCTTTCCTCCTAATGATGTTAAAGTCACCCCCACTAACATCGGTAACCTCTCATCCCCACAGATCCTAACCAGATCAGCCAGGAAATCGGGTTTAAATTCGGGTTGGGCTACGCCATACACCGCCACTAGGGCCCATCGGAATCCATCCAATTTAGACCTTACCCTGAACTTAACAGCATAATCTCCTCTTACTACGTTTAGCACCTCAAGTGATTCGCACTTCACCCCCAAAAATACCACCGGATCTTCCTCTAGGAGGCAAGCAGTGCCAATCGAAATCAATTCCACGAGTCAGAGAACCGAGGAATTGTGAGGTGAAGTTATCTCGACTAGTTTCCAGAAGTGCAACAAAATCAAGTTTATCTTCTATGGCTGTTTCAGCCAGGAATCTTTTCTTTGCCAAGTCTGCTAGACCTCTGCTATTCCAAAATATCCCTTTCATACTTCATCATGGATATTTTTGAGCCTCACTCTCACACTTCTACGTAAAGTTGACGTTGGATAAATCTTCCTTTTCGAGGAACGTTTAGGTTTATCTAGTACCAACCCCTCGTCACCATGGTTTCTGGTCTATTGTACATCCGATACCAGAGTTGGGGAATCAACAAGTCCCTCAGACTCCGATTCTCCTGCCTCTCCTTCGACCTCTGAAGGAGGCAGTAATCCGTCACAAAAAATTTCTAGCGTAGATATGCCCAAATTATTAATATCATCCTCCGACATAGGTTTAACGGCCGCTAACTCCCGGATCAACTCGGAAGCTCTCTCAACCTCTAAGTCTAAAATATCATTGATTGATTTAGCAATTTCTTTCCTGTTTGACCCAAGTGATACTCCTATATCATGTGCCTTACTAATAATGTCATGCTTAGAAAAATGCGTAATAGAACACTGCTTATTAACTGTCATACATGTAGCAGTCTCGACGTCCCGAAACTTGGCGGCTCTCATAGCACGCCCCATCCGGAAGTCATCAGCATCTGGTTGGTCCTAGATCCGGTTACTGACATGCCTGCCAGCCGACACCGTATCCTGGTGCCCACCAAACGCAATCACCTCATTAGTAGTCCAGTCCCACGAGGTTTGGATTGTCACCCCACGCTCGCCCGGCCTGACCAAGCCTGGTGAAGGGGATGGGGACAACACAGCAGCGCCTGAGCCTCCATCCACCATCCCCTCCTCCAGTACCATCACCCCGAAAGCAGCCGGTGGTGGCGAAGAAACCGCCGATCAAGAAGCTGGAGTGTGCAGCGGTGAATCATGAGCCCCCTGCCCATAGATCACCGCCGCTGGGACCACCGCCGTACGTTGGGGCACATCCTCGGGTCACCGCGCCGAAAGCTCAGACATAGAGCTTGGTGGTGAGGTAGTACTAACTAGGGCCTCCTGCCCAGCAAGTCCTTCACCCACTCCCCCCACCAGACTCGACCGCGGAGGAGAACCAGTACACCCCTGTCTAGACACATCCCCGGAAGAAATATCGAGAACAAGAGGTGGCAATAGAAGCTCTGCGGGATCATCTCGCTCGACGCGCTCACTCCATAGGCGAGGAGGTGCAGAAGCATGCTCGAAAGAGCCAAACCTCAATGTGTTAACGGGAGTAGAAGCTGGTGGTGCCGCCCCCTTCTCTAGTGCAGACGGCAAAGTTTTCGCACCCGACCTATGAGACTTGTCCCGTGATCCAGAATCATTGCGTTTCTCCTTGTTTCCCAAGCCATCGTCCTTATTCGTCATATCCACATCACCCCCTCCATTCAACTCGTCAAAAATAGTCGTGTCCTCGAACTCAACTTCCAGGTTGTAAATCATACCCGCGTGTGTCCATCTGACCACATCAGGAATGTACTCAATGTCAACAACACTGGCAAGCAACCTGGCCACCCCATGTGCCCGAGTGAATGACATGTCCACACATTTTGTCTTCCTGATGAGTGACCCAAGACTGCCCACAACTCTCAGTCATTAAGAGGCTTAGACGGCGCCCCCGAAAAATGAACCCACAACTGAGTGAGAGGTGTACCCTTTGGTTCAATTTGCTTCCTCTCATCAAACTCAAGAACACATTCAGTGCCCGGCACCCGGCATAATCCAAAATTAAGAAGCTTCTTCAGATCCTCTGTTAACAGAAAATCTACCTTATATAAATTATCCTCAAGCCTGATGAGTTCCCAACGAGAGTTACCTGGTGCAAGTTCATTGAGCCTTTGCACAATCTGTGCCTCTGTCAAATATCCCTTTGTCACTTTGACCACACCCGTAGTCGAAATCTACGGCGTATCCGGTATAACAATGGCACTGGGTGACTCGAAGAACATCAGTTCGGAGCAACACACTCCATATATGGTGACACCCGGGAGCGGCTCCATTTGTATTGGACATCCTCCCGAATCATGCACAGGCTTGAGACAAGTGTCACAAAGTTCCGTTGTACATTCTGCAATAAAATGCCCTTGCTCGCCACAACGATAACATGGTAACTTCTCTTTCTTGCGAGCCCACTTGGATAATCTCTCACCATCGGACTTGTTAGAAGCCTTGTTGTCGGTTAGAAGTGTCCCGTACCCCACAGTCAGCTAGAGAAGCTGCAAACACAGGGATTTCTTCCCCATGTGGATCTAGTCCCCGTTCGAGCAGGATTGACTTCCTTCGATGGCGGGGCTCAGGCGGAGAATTTCCCCAATCCATCCAGGGGGAACGAGTGTGCTTCATTCCCTACTTGTTGAGAGGCGTTGGATTTCCAATCCACCCGTTTCTCCGAGGGCTTCTAGAGTATTATGGCCTCCAACTGCACAATTTCACTCCTACCTCCATCCTACATATCGCGGGTTACGTTGCTCTTTGTGAGCTATTCCTGGGTTGTGAGGCCCATTTTGAATTATGGAGGAAACTATTCTGCCTCGTCCCTCATAGCCAAGAGGGATCAATATTTGAAGTGGGCGGAGCTGAGGTATGGCGTATCGCCGGGACTGGATACCTATTCGGCACGCCGAAGAAGGCATCCGAAGAGTGGCTTTCGAATGGTTTTATATTGAGGACATCACCCTTCCCGACCCAGTCCGAATGGGTCTTCCTAAGTTTTCAAGTGTTCCGTTGAAGAAATGCCACAGCTGGCGCCCTCGGAGCCTCAAGGAGAAAGATAGCACGGAAGTCCGTCAATTGATGAGCAAGATAAAGACGCTCGCCCAGTCCAGATTATCAATAGTCGAGGTAATGGAGACTTCCATATTACGAGGGGTTTAGCCACTCCAATACAGAGGGCATCCCATGTGGCACTATAATGGGGAAGATGACGCCTCCCATTGCGGTCGGAAAGGTCCGGACACCCCCGCCGCTCTGGCCAAAATACTGGCCGAACTATACAAAGGGGAGAAAGAGGAATTCATGCGTATTAAGTGCCAAGACGGATTTTCCATGTATAATCCTCCCAGCTGGGTGAGTTCCAATCCCCTACTCTACTCAATTTACTCCCTGAGTCACTTTCCATGGACATTAATCTGTCCATTTGTAACAGGAATGGCAGAAGATCACCAAGGGGCTCCATAGCCCCGCACCACAGCCAGAGGACCACAACCGGGACCTTGACCCCCGGATTCAAAGAGGATCCGGATATATTCGCGGAGCTCGAGGATGGAGTGTTTTACCAGGCGAGCCATGACGGCACGGAAGTGGCCATCACCACGACTATCCCGGTCTTCTCCCTGCCTCACACATAAGTAATCAGGAGACATCTCCTCAGAAAGAACTTCCTCATTCTGCCTCACCCATCGCACTATCTCGTGCTCCAAAGGGGAGGCGATCGGCGTGCCACGCTGCACCTGAGGTGACTCATAAGAGAGCGGCGCCTACGCCGGGCAGGCCTTCGAAGAGGAAGGCAAATGAAAACTTGGCCGAGCCTTCATCAAAGAGGTATGATTTTTTTAAATATGCTCCTTGGCTGTCACAGAAGTGTAACACTGTCTGTTGTGTCTTATTAGGAAAAGCGTTCACCGGACTATGTCCGAGGATCCTGCCGGTCATGCCTCTACCAGCCAGATTCCAGACCCAAGGACCAAGGCTGACACGAGAGTGACACCGGATTGTTCTTCTGCAGAGGATTCAGATGATGTATCCGTCACAAACTCTGAAGTGGAAAGCGCCATGAATCATCGGCACCGGCATGCCGCTCTTCGTGACCCCGGTTTTTCAGAAGAGGCATTCAACGCCTTTAGCTCGGGTGATGCATACATCCAAGCTACACGAGATGGGCTTACCAGAGCCACTGACCAATATTTGAAAGATATGCGGGTAAGTACACATTTGTACAAATCTGATAATTATATACCAGTAGCCCCCGAGACTTGAAACAGTTGATACAACTGATTTAAGGATCCTTGTATAACCAGGTGCTCACAAAGAAGAACAACATGTTGTCTCAAGAGCTGGAAAAGTGCCGGACCCAGCTAGCTGCTGCTACCGCTGAACTAGAGAAATCCAAGAAGGCAGTGCCTGGTAATATTCCCCTCAATCGAGAAAACATAATCATATACTAAGAATATTAATACAGCCGCATATCTTATGGTAGAATCGTCAGATCATCTGGGAGAGGCACCGAAAGTCGCACAAGAGGGTGAACCAGAAGCCAAAAGGCAACTGGCTGCGGGCGAACGTATACTGACACGGGTCAGGGAGGAGAAAAATAAACTCAGGATTCCAACACCCAGCTGGGCGAAGAACTGAAAGATGTGCGGGCCCAGCTGGCTGACTCCGCGAAGGAAAATAAGAGGCTGTGAGGCAGCATATTTAGTATGTGTTCAAACTTATCTCCATGTAATTCGGCGAGGAAAGGTACTGACAAAGTTATGCCTGCAGGTATGTTATCCGGCTGCCCCGAAGAGGAGATGTCCGGATCTTCGGGCGATCTGCTAAAAGAGCTGTCGCAAATGCACGAGAGAGCTCGGCAGGCGATGCAAAGTATCGCCAAGGCCTTATGGCCATCCGCCTCCCCTCCAGGAAGTATGGAGGAGCTTGTACAGCTATTCAAGGGAGCGAAGCGGCGCTTTCGATTATGGAAGATATCGGCCTGTCGGGAAGGTGCGCGAGAGGCCTGGCCCATGGTGAAAACACGGTATACCAAGCTTGATCCGAATCATATGGCCTGGGTCAGACCTTTAGGGTCAGATGGAAAATAAATTCCCGTTAGTTTGGTATATGACCAGGTAAAAGTAGTCGCCAAGTATTCCCAACAGGATTGTAAGCTAGATAGCATGTTAGATGCATAGAGGAAGAAGTTTTTGAGTCCAAGTGACTATGTACTTCAATTGACAAATTTGTCCCTAGCCGGATTGTAAAACGATTGTCATGGTGGACCTTTTCGCTTTGACCTCTAGACCCGAAGGTGCGGAGTGTTTCCAAATACCCGCTCGGTAGTATAGACCGGGGTATGCGTGGAAACCAGGCGTAGGGGTCATAGTTGCTTGAACAGACAAGTATCCAGCTAGCTATGTTATATTACATTGTGATCGTAAGAAACATCTTCGAGAGAGAATAGTTCCGTTAAGGGTTCCTTTCCCTTGGTCAGCATGCGTTAACGTGCATGTCTGAACTGCGGTTGAAAAATCACAGCATACGTAACATCTGGGGGTTCATAGTGTAACGAGTAAAAACATCTTTAGTCCGCTAACCGAATATTTCCTTAAGAATGCTAGCTTTCGGCTTCACCCAGTCTGAGTACACGTCCGGATGACCCGGCAGTAACAATCGCAGAGGTGCTCCCTTTATGCCCTAGCCGAACTAACGGGAACGTAGGGCATAAACACAGGATCCAGGCAACCCAGCTTGGCCAAAACTTAAGTCATATCGATGCATATAATGGCGAAGAAAAGGTACATACACGGAAAAGACACATATGTGGTGAGCTTAATGCTCGGAAAATAATAATAATAAGCTTCTGTACAAGAAGCCTCCAGCTATAATTGACGTACATATTTGAGGATGTGTGCGTCGTAGGTGTATAGTTTATCCGCATGAGAGCTCTAAGGCTAAAAAAAGAAAAGGTGAAAAGAGAGGAAAAAATAAATAAATAATGGAAACAAAAGGGAGAAGGAGATGAACAAAGAGTTCGACGCTAGGCATAGAATCTTCGGACTCTGGCCGCGTTCCATGGGTAAGGTTCTAGGCGATTGTTTGATGCATCATGCAGGCGGTACGCTCCTCCGGTGAGGACTTCGTCAATGATGAAGGGACCCTCCCACTTGGGCTTGAGTTTGTCCTTTTTCTTCTCCAGCAAGCGTAGAACGAGTTCGCCAACATTGTAAGTCTTGGCTCGTACTTCTCTGCTTTGATATCTGCCGGCCTGTTGTTGATAAAGTGTGGAACGGGCTTTTGCGACATCGCGCTCCTCCTCCAGGGCATCTAAGTTGTCCTGTCGATCAAGCTTGGCCTCTCTCTCTTCGTACATGCGCACTCAAGGTGAGTCATGAATAATGTCGCAGGGTAACACAGCCTCTGCGCCGTACACCATGAAGAAAGGTGTATATCCGGTAGTGCGATTGGGCATGGTCCGCAGCCCCCAGAGTACGGAGTCGAGCTCCTCGACCCAGTGCTTGTCTGATTCTTTCAAAGACCACACTAGTCTGGGCTTAATGCCGCTCATAATAAGACCATTGGCTCGTTCGAGTTGACCGTTTGTTTGCGGGTGATAGACGGAGGCGTAATCGAGCTTAATGCCCAGATTAGCACACCAGGTTTTTACCTCATCGGCTGTGAAATTGGAGTCGTTATTGGTGATGATGCTGTGTGGAACACCATAACGGTGCACAACAACGAATATAAAGTCTATCACTGGTCCGGCTTCGGCCGTTTTAACTGGTTTGGCCTCTATCCACTTAGTGAATTTATCCACCATAACCAACATATACTTTTTCTTATGGCTTCCTCCTTTAAGGGGTGCGACCATATCGAGCTCCCAGACCACGAAAGGCCAAGTAATGGGGATTGTTTGTAGAGCGATGGGTGGCATATAGCTTTGGTTGGAGAAAAGCTGGCATCCTGCGCAATGTTGGACAAGGTCCTATGCATTTGCTCGGGCTGTTGGCCAATAGAAGCCTATACGGAAGGCCTTGCTTACAAGGGCCCGAGCAGCGGCGTGGTGACCACCGAGACCGGCATGAATTTCAGCCAAAAGTTGCCGCCCTTCTTCCTCGGACATACATCTTTGAAGTACTCAGGTAGTGCTTTTCTTGTAGAGTTCTCCGTCGTGAACCTTGTAGGCTTTAGAGCGCCGGAAAATGCAGCACGCCTCATTCTGATCCTCAGGGAGTTCTCGCCTATTAAGGTAGGCCAAGAAGGGTTCGGTCCATGGGGCAATGACTGCCATGATGAGATGGGCCGACGGTGTTATTTCGGTGGCTGAGCCCTGATACGTCTCCATCGTATCTATAATTTTTGATTGTTCCAAGCCAATATTCTTCAAGTTTCATATACTTTTGGCAACTTTTTATACTATTTTTGGGACTAACATATTGATCCAGTGCCCAGTGCCAGTTCCTGTCTGTTGCATGTTTTTTTGTTTCGCAGAAACCCAATTTCAAACGGAGTCCAAACAGGATAAAAACGGACAGAGATTTTTTTGGAATATTTATGATTTTTGGGAAGTAAAATCAACACGAAACAGTGTCCGGGGTGGCCACGAGACAGGGGGCGCGCCCTCCCCCCCGGGCGCGGCCTGGGCTCTCGTGGGCCACCCGTAAGGCGGTTGACGCTCTTATTTTGGCGCAAGAAAGCTAATTTTATGAGAAATATCTGGGCGAAAGATTCACCCCAATCGGAGTTACGGATCTCCGGATATTTAAGAAACGGTGAAGGGGTAGAATCTGAGAACGCAGAAACAGAAAGATAGATCCAATCTCGGAGGGGCTCTCGCCCCTCCCAAGCCATGGGAGCCAAGCACCAGGGGGAAACCCTTCTCCCATCTTGGGACGAGGTCAAGGAAGAAGAAGAAAAAGGGGGCCTCTCTCCCCCTTGCTTCCGGTGGCGCCGGAACGCCGCCGGGGGCCATCATCATCACCGCGATCTTCACCAACACCTCCGCCATCTTCACCAACATCTCCATCACCTTCCCCCATCTATATCCAGCGGTCCACTCTCCCGCAACCCGATGTACCCTCTACTTGAACATGGTGCTTTATGCTTCATATTATTTCCAATGATGTGTTGCCATCCTATGATGTCTGAGTAGATTTTCGTTGTCCTATCGGTGATTGATGAATTGCTATGATTGGTTTGAGTTGCATGTTTTATTATTGGTGCTGTCCTATTGTTCCCTCCGTGTCGCGCAAGCGTGAGGGATTACCGCTGTAGGGTTTGCAATATGTTTATGATTTGCTTATGGTGGGTGGCGTGAGTGACAGAAGCACAGACCCGAGTAAGTAGGTTGTTTGCGTATGGGATAAAGGGGACTTGATACTTTAATGCTATGGTTGGGTTTTACCTTAATGAATCTTTAGTATTTGCGGATGCTTGCTAGAGTTCCAATCACAAGTGCATATGATCCAAGTAGAGAAAGTATGTTAGCTTATGCCTCTCCCTCAAATAGAATTGCAATAGTGATTACCGGTCTAGTAAAGTAGTCAATTGCTTAGGGGCAATTCCACAACTCCTACCACCACTTTTCCACACTCACTATATTTAATTTATTGCATCTTTATCTAAACAGCCCCTAGTTTATATTTACGTGTTCTTTATTATCTTGCAAGTCTATCCTATCACACCTACAAAGTACTTCTAGTTTCATACTTGTCCTAGGTAAAGCGAACGTCAAGCGTGCGTAGAGTCGTATCAGTGGCCGATAGGACTTGAGAGAGTATTTGTTCTACATTTATCTCCTCATTGGGTTCGACACTCCTACTTATCGAAAGAGGCTACAACTATCCCGTATACTTGCGGGTTATCAAGACCTTTTTCTAGCGCTGTTGCCGGGGAGTCATAGCGTGGGGTGAATATTCTCGTGTGTGCTTGTTTGCTTTATCACTAAGTAATTTTTATTTGCCGTTCTTAGTTGTTCTCTATCTTTAGTTATGGATATGGAACGCAAAATACCAAAAAAATTAGCTGTACTTGCTACTCATGAGGATGGGGTAACTCCTAAAACCCTCGATTCTCATTATGCGAAAGATATTATGTACTACTTTGATAATTCTGAGAAATCCCCATTCAACTTTATAATGGGAGACACGTTGGATCAACGTGAATACTTTAGGGATTATCGCTCGACACAAAAAGGGAAACTATTATGGGATCAATTTATTATGTTGCGTTGGTATGCCTGGAATCTATGCTTAAGTTATGATATTACTTGTTGCTCTAGGATGGATGCTCCACACCTTCCCTTTTCATGCAAATTTAATGATAATGAAACCTTAGCTTCTTATGCTAATGGTATATATGATTACTATGATGTGGAACAAATAGAAGAATTTGTTGCTTTTAAGTCTGCTTATGAAATTGAATCTTTGTTTCAAAAGTATGAAGCTTTAGATGGTGATGCTTATAGGCCTGAAAATCTTGCTATACTTAGATATTGCTATGAAAATTATGAATACAATTACTATATTAATGCATTTATTGAGAAAGTCTCCGCTGTCCAAGAAGAGACTAATATTTTGCAGGAAGCTTTGGAAGAAGAAATTGATGAAACAGTGAGCTCATTGGATGAAAAAGATGATGAGGAGAGCGAAGAACAAAGGGAGGAAGAGCGGATTAGCTACCCGTGTCCACCTTCTAATGAGAGTAACCCTCCAACTCATACATTATTTAATTCCCTTCGTGCTTACCGAAGGATGATTGCTATGATGATTGCTATGATCCCTTGAATTTGTTTGAAATATCCCTTTCCGATGATGCTTGCTATGCTTGTAGCCAAGATGCCAATATGAATTATGCTTATGGAGATGAACTTGCTATAGTTCCTTATGTTAAACATGAAATTGTTGCTATTGCACCCACGCATGATAGTCCTATTATCTTTTTGAATTCTCCAAACTACACTATATCGGAGAAGTTTGTGCTTATTAAGGATCATATTGATGGGTTGCCTTTTACCATTGCACATGATAATTTTGATGAATGTAATATGCATGTGCTTGCTGCTCCTACATGAAAATATTATGAAAGAGGAACTATATCTCCGCCTCTTTATGTTTCCAACACGATAGAATTGCAAGAAACTACTTATACTATGCATTGGCCTTTACTATGTGTGCATGAATTGTTCTTTTATGACATGCCAATGCATAGGAAGAGAGTTAGACTTCGTTGTTGCTTGATATATGTTACTTTGTGCTCACTACTAAATTACAAATCATTGTTAATTAAAATTGGCTTTGATATACCTTGGGATCCGGGTGGATTCATTACTTGAGCACTAAATGCCTAGCTTAATGGCTTTAAGGAAAGTGCTGCCAGGGAGACAACCCAGAAGTTTTAGAGAGTCATTTATTTCTGTTGAGTGCTTTTATATAGTTTAAAAACACAAAAATAAAGAGGGGAACCTAAAAACTTTTCAAAAAGGAAGGTGAAAGTGAGAAAGACAAGCATTGTTGAAGTGGGAGCTAGCCTTGAACTTTGTTCATGCTCATGGAAACTTTGTGAATCTTGATTACAGAAAATTTTCAATAAAAATAATTATCCCCTTGTATAATTCCATTGTATTATAAAAAGAATGTGCCAAGGTTTGCCTTTAGGATGTTTACAATGCTTGTTGGTTTGTACGGTGCAGGACAGAAACTTTGGCTGTAGTGCGCGATTTTACATTTTTAACTGGAACGTCAATTGGTTCTGATTCTTTTTGCACTGTCTTTATATACAACTTTCTTATTTTTTCTAATTTTTTTAGAATTTTTGGGGACCAGAAGTATGGTGGTTCTTCAGATTACTACAGACTGTTCTGTTTTTGACAGATTCTGTTTTTGATGCATAGTTTGCTTGTTTTGATGAATCTATCAATTTATATTAGTGGATTAAGCCATGAAAAAGTTATATTACAGTAGACACAATGCAAAAACAAAATATGAATTTGTTTTCAACAGTACTTAGAATGGTGATTTGCTTTATTATACTAACGGATCTTACCGAGTTTTCTGTTGAAGTTTTGTGTGGATGAAGTGTCTAAATGAGGAGGTCTCGATATGAGGAAAAGGAAAAGAGGCAAGAGTTCAAGCTTGGGGATGCCCGATGCACCCCAAGTAAATATTCAAGGAGACTCAAGCGTCTAAGCTTGGGGATGCCCCGGAAGGCATCCCCTCTTTCTTCAACAAGTATCGGTATGTTTTCGTATTCGTTTCATTTATGCATTATGTGCAAGTCTTGGAGCGTCTTTTGCATTTAGTTTTCACTTTTCTTTTACGCACCATGCTGGTATGAGATAGTCCTTGGTTGATTTATAGAATTCTTATTGCACGTCACTTATATCTTTTGAGTGTGGCTTTATAGAATGCTTCACGTGCTTCACTTATATCATTTGAAGTTTGGATTGCCTGTTTCTCTTCACATAGAAAACCGTCATTTGTAGAATGCTCATTTGCTTCACTTATATTTGTTAGAGTGTGGGAATATCTTTTGTAGAAAGAATTGAACTCTCTTGCTTCACTTATATCTATTTAGAGAGATGACAGGAATTGGTCATTCACATGGTTAGTCATAAAATCCTACATAAACTTGTGGATCGCTGAATATGATATGTTTGATTCCTTGCAATAGTTTTGTGATATAGTGATGATAATATGTGGGAGGTACTAGTAGATGGTTGTGTTCATTAAGGATGTTGGTGTTAAGGTTTGTGATTCCCGAAGCATGCACGTATGGTCTACTAACTATGTAACCAAATTGGCGCGCATCGTATGTTGATTGTTTATCTTTGCGTGAAGGTCGGGGGCGCGCGATGGTTAACTCCTACCAACCTCCCCCCTAGGAGCATGCACGTAGTACTTGGTTTCAAGGGCTAATAAATTTTTGCAATAAGTATGTGAGTTCTTTATGACTAATGTTGAGTCCATGGATTATACGCACTTTTACCTTTCCATCATTGCTAGCCTCTTCGGTACCGTGCATTGCCCTTTCTCACCTCGAGAGTTGGTGCAAACTTCGCCGGTGCATCCAATCCCCGTGATACGATACGCTCTATCACACACAAACCTCCTTATATCTTCCTCAAAACAGCCACCATACCTACCTATCATGGCATTTCCATAGCCATTCTGAGATATATTGCCATGCAACTTCCATCATCATCATATTCATGACTTGAGCATTCATTGTCATATTGCTTTGCATGTTCGTAAGATAGCTAGCATGATGTTTTCATGGCTTGTCCGTTTTTTGATGTCATTGCTACGCTAGATCATTGCACATCCCGGTACACCGCCGGAAGCATTCATATAGAGTCATATCTTTGTTCTAGTATTGAGGTGTAAGTAAATAAAAGTGTGATGATCATCATTATAGAGCATTGCCCCATGAAAAAAGGAAAGGCCAAAGAAGCCTAAATAAAAAAGGGGGCCAAAGAAGCCCACCGGAAAAGAAAAAAAGAAAAAGAAAGAAAAAAAGAAAAGAAAAGAAAAGAAAAGGGGCAATGCTACTATCCTTTTTCCACACTTGTGCTTCAAAGTAGCACCATGTTCTTCATATAGAGAGTCTCCTATGTTGTCACTTTCATATACTAGTGGGAATTTTCATTATAGAACTTGGCTTGTATATTCCAACGATGGGCTTCCTCAAATGCCCTAGGTCTTCATGAGCAAGCAAGTTGGATGCACACCCACTTAGTTTTCAGTTTGAGCTTTCATACACTTATAGCTCTTAGTGCATCCGTTGCATGGCAATCCCTACTCCTTGCATTGACATCAATTGATGGGCATCTCCATAGCCCGTTGATTAGCCGCGTCGATGTGAGACTTTCTCCCTTTTGTCTTCTCCACATAACCTCCACCATCATATTCTATTCCACCCATAGTGTTATATCCATGGCTCACGCTCATGTATTGCATGAAGGTTGAAAAAGTTTGAGAATACTAAAGTATGAAACAATTGCTTGGCTGACACCAGGATAGGCATGAGCAGTACCTTGTGTTAAGAAAAGGGAGCTTACCAGACTATATGATTTTGTAGGGATAACGTTCTGAAGCATTGATGTTTTGAAAGACATGATTGTTTGTTGGGATGCCCTAAGTATTATTGTTTTTATGTCAAATGATAGACTATTGCCTTGAATCACTCGTGTCTTAATATTCATGCCATGATTAGACATATGATCAAGATTATGTTAGGTAGCATTCCACATCAAAAATTATCTTTTTTATCATTTACCTACTCGAGGACGAGCAGCAATTAAGCTTGGGGATGCTGATACGTCTCCGTCGTATCTATAATTTTTGATTGTTCCATGCCAATATTCTTCAAGTTTCATATACTTTTGGCAACTTCTTATACTATTTTTGGGACTAACATATTGATCCAGTGCCCAGTGCCAGTTCCTGTCTGTTGCATGTGTTTTTGTTTCGCAGAAACCCAACATCAAATGGAGTCCAAACGAGATAAAAACGGACGGAGATTTTTTTTGGAATACTTATCATTTTTGGGAAGTAAAATCAACGCGAAACGGTGTCCCGGGTGGCCATGAGACAGGGGGGCGCGCCCTCCCCCCTGGGCGCGTCCTGGGCTCTCGTGGGCCACCCGTAAGGCGGTTGACGCTCTTATTTTGGCGCAAGAAAGCTAATTTTATGAGAAAGATCTGGGCGAAAGATTCACCCCAATCGGAGTTACGGATCTCCGGATATTTAAGAAACGGTGAAGGGGTAGAGTCTGAGAACGCATAAACAGAAAGATAGATCCAATCTCGGAGGGGCTGTCGCCCCTCCCAAGCCATGGGAGCCAAGGACCAGGGGAGAAAACCTTCTCCCATCTAGGGAGGAGGTCAAGGAAGAAGAAGAAGGGGGGGGCCTCTCTCCCCTGCTTCCGGTGGCGCCGGAACGCCGCCGGGGGCCGTCATCATCACCGCGATCTTCACCAACACCTCCGCCATCTTCACCAACATCTCCATCACCTTCCCCCATCTATATCCAGCGGTCCACTCTCCCGCAACCCGATGTACCCTCTACTTGAACATGGTGCTTTATGCTTCATATTATTTTCCAATGATGTGTTGCCATCCTATGATGTCTGAGTAGATTTTCGTTGTCCTATCGGTGATTGATGAATTGCTATGATTGGTTTGAGTTGCATGTTTTATTATTGGTGCTGTCCTATTGTGCCCTCCGTGTCGTGCAAGCGTGAGGGATTCCCGCTGTAGGGTTTGCAATATGTTTATGATTTGCTTATGGTGGGTGGCGTGAGACAGAAGCACAGACCCGAGTAAGTAGGTTGTTTGCGTATGGGATAAAGGGGACTTGATACTTTAATGCTATGTTTGGGTTTTACCTTAATGAATCTTTAGTATTTGCAGATGCTTTCTAGAGTTCCAATCATAAGTGCATATGATCCAAGTAGAGAAAGTATGTTAGCTTAGCCTCTCCCTCAAATAGAATTGCAATAGTGATCACCGGTCTAGTAAAGTAGTCAATTGCTTAGGGGAAATTCCACAACTCCTACCACCACTTTTCCACACTCGCTATATTTACTTTGTTGCATCTTTATCTAAACAGCCCCTAGTTTATATTTACGTGTTCTTTATTATCTTGCAAGTCTATCCTATCACACCTACAAAGTACTTCTAGTTTCATACTTGTCCTAGGTAAAGCGAACGTCAAGCGTGCGTAGAGTCGTATCAGTGGCAGATAGGACTTGAGAGAGTATTTGTTCTACCTTTAGCTCCTCGTTGGGTTCGACACTCCTACTTATCGAAAGAGGCTACAACTATCCCGTATACTTGTGGGTTATCAAGCCCCCGATGATATCGGTGTGTTCGGAACCTGGGGTTATAGTCGGATCCGGATTGGTGTTGCCGCTCTCCCCTTGCCACACCACGGATGGCTTGAAGAGCTTTTCCAAAAAGATGTTAGGTGGGACGGGGTCGCGCTTGGCGCCGATGCGGGCAAGGACATCCGCCGCTTGATTACTTTCTCGAGCTACATGATGAAACTTGAGCCCCTCAAACCGAGCCAACATTTTGAGAACGGTGTTACGGTAAGCCGCCATCTTCGGATCTTTGGCATCGAAGTCTCCATTTATTTGAGATATTGCAAGGTTTGAATCCCCACGCACTTCCAGGCTCTGTATGCCCATGGAGACAGCCATCCGAAGACCATGCAATAAGGCCACGTATTCGGCTGCATTGTTGGAGTATGTGTATAATATTTGGAGTACGTACTGAACTATATCTCCAGTTGTGGATGTTAGAACAATGCCCGCTCCTAAGCCCGCCATCATTTTGGAGCCGTCAAAGTACATGACCCAGTTGGAATATGTGTCATACTCTTTAGGGAGTTCGGCTTATGTCGATTCAGCGACGAAGTCGGCCAATACTTGGGATTTAATGGCCCGGCGCTGTCTGTATGTTATGTCGAATGGGAGGAGCTCAATGGCCCACTTGGCAATCCGGCCCGTGGCACACGGTTTTTTATTATGTCATTGAGCGGTACTTCGAAAGCCGCCGTGATTGAGCACTCTTGAAAGTAGTGTCATTGCTTCTGGGATGCCATGAAGACCGCGTATGCTATTTTTTTGGTAATGTGGGTACCGGGATTTGCATGGTGTGAGGACATTGGATACTTAGTATACCGGCTTCTGAAGCGGGAATTTGTGTCCGTCCTCTTCTTGTTCGATGACGAGCACCGCACTTACGACTTGGTCTGTGGCCGATATGTATAATAACATGGGTACGCCGATGTTCGGCGCGGCCATGATTGGGTTGCTTGCTAAGAGAGCCTTTATTTCTTCCAGTCCGGCCTTTGCCGCATCCGTCCACTCGAAGTGATCGGTGCGTCGGAGAAGGTGATAGAGTGGCAATGCCTTTTCTCCTAGCCTGGAGATAAAGTGGCTTAAAGCTGCCACACATCCGGATAGTTTTTGGACTTGTTTAAGGTCTATTGGCGTAGCCAACTATGACAAAGCTCGGATTTTAGCTGGGTTCGCCTCGATTCCCCTATTGTAAACAATGAAGCCCAGTAGTTTTCCAGCGGGAACGCTGAGAATACACTTTTCCGGATTGAGCTTGATGTCATATGTACGGAGATTGTCGAACGTGAGACGCGAATCGTCTATTAATGACTCAACATGCCTAGTTTTGATGACGATGTCATCTACATACGCTTCAACTGTCTTGCCAATCTGTTTCTCCAGGCATGTTTGAATCATGCGTTGGTAGGTGGCGCCAGCGTTTTTGAGCCCGAAGGGCATAGTGTTGAAGCAGAAAGGCCCGTATGGGGTAATAAATGTCGTTGTGGCTTGATCGGACTCCTTCATCTTGATTTGATGGTATCCGGAGTATGCGTCGAGGAAACACGGTGAGTCGTGTCTTGTGGTAGCATCGATGATCTGATTGATGCGGGGGAGGGGGCAGGGATCCTTAGGGTAGGCCTTGTTGAGGTCTTTGAAATTGACACTTAGGCACCAAGATTTGTCCTTCTTTGGTACCATCACCAGGTTTGCTAGCCAGTCTGGGTGTTTTATTTCTCTGATGAATCCGGCCTCGAGTAACTTGGCTAGCTCCTCCCCCATAGCTTGTCATTTGGGTTCTGAAAAGCGCCGGAGTGTTTGATTAACCGGCTTATATCCCTTCAATATATTGAGGCTGTGTTCGGCCAGCCTGCGTGGGATCCCTGGCATATCAGAAGGGTGCCAGGCGAATATGTCCCAGTTTTCGTGTAGGAACGCTTGCAGTGCAGCGTCAACCGTTGGGTATAGTTGTGCCCCGATGGATGCTGTCTTCTTGGGGTCCGTCGGGTGGACTTGGAATTTGACTATTCCGTCTGCTGGTTTAAAGGAGGTGGATTTGGGTCGCTTGTCCAGGATCACGTCTTCCCTATCCACCGTGGAGTGTAATGTGGTTAACTCTTCGGACGCAAGGGCTTCAGACAATGCCTCGAGGGCCAAGGTTGCGGTTTTGTTTTCAGCGCGGAGTGCTATGTCCGGATCACTAGCAAGAGTGATAATACCATTGGGCCCGGGCATCTTGAGCTTCATGTACCCGTAATGGGGTATAGCTTGGAAGCGTGCAAATGCATCTCGGCCTAATAAGGCGTGATATCCACTGTTGAAAGGGGACACTTGAAAGGTTACCTCTTCGGACCGATAATTCTCCGGCGTGTCGAATACCACATCGAGTGCGATTTTTCCCGCGCATCGCGCCTCCCAACCGGGAATGATTCCTCGGAAGGTCGTGCTACTTTGCTCAATGCGGCTCTTGTCTATTTTCATTTTGTTGAGAGTTTCCACGTAAATGAGGTTTAGTCCGCTGCCGCCGTCCATGAGCACTTTGGTAAGCCGAAAGCCGTCCACAATTGGATTGAGGACCAATGCGGCTGGTGCCCTGACTGTCCTGAATTTTGGTTCGTCACTGGCATTGAAAGTTATGGCCATGTCGTTCCAGGGGTTTATTGCTGCGACTTGGCAGACTTCAGCGAGGCCACAGAGTGCCCTTTCACGCCTATTGTTTGAGGCGAAAATCTCGAAGACCGTCAATACTCTGAGTTCGTCGTCTTCCGTTGGGGTGTTGCTCTGAGGTATTTTTGGTGAGGAGATACTCGCCGCTCTTGGCCACTTGCCGGAGTGTCCAACATGCTCTATGGCTGTGGGTTGGTATGGTATTCGGTGTTGTGTTTATTTTGAATGGCCTATCAAGCCATCCCTCTATAACAGTTCCGCGCCCCGTAGTGCGCTTTGATTTCTTTACTATTGGATCGGGCGACCGATGAGGGTGCATCCTTTTTGCCCGGACGAGGGGTTGAGTGGAAACCGGTGGCTCCCAAGGAGATGTCTGAGTTTTCCAGGCGCTTTCCATTGCGCAGTACTTCTGTACTATGGTTGCCAAGTCAGCGAAGTGTAATACATTACGATGATTAATGGCATTGAGGATTCCCTTGTCCGTGCAATTGTTGTAGAATAATGAGATCACGTCTTCATCACGGCAGTCTTTGATCTTGTCTTTGACAAGGAGGAATCTGACCCAAAAGTGATGGACCGTTTCTTGATACTGCTACCGTATGTGCATAAGATCGCGTGTATCTGGGTGGGTGGGTGGATTTAAGTCCGAACCCTAACCCAATTTGGGATCCAGAGTTTGAGGAACTTCCAAACTTAACAGTTCGGCTCTGGGATATCAACCAATTTTTCAGGTCCACCATCCGACTCTAGGTTCGGAGTATGGGGCACGTCTTTTCGTGGACGGGTATCCGGTTCTTCGAGCTCGGAGATCCGAACATAGTTCGTCCTCAATATGGAGGAAGAGTTGTTGTATTGCTCCTCCACTACCGCTATCTGATGGGTGATCAGCGGAGATTTGATTTCTCTCTGATCGGGTTTAACCCCAATCCGATCGTAGTCTGTAGCGACCCCCAAGGCGGCAATGCAATCCAGGAGTTCATTTAAAGACGACAACTCCGTCGGATCCATCCGTTTGGAGTATTCAGAGTTGACGCGGAGGCGATTTTTGATGACCCGAGAAGTCATCGTCGGCCCAACGGGCGGTCAGGGTAAAGCCGCCCAGCTGGAGGGTTTGGCCTGAGGCCAGGGCTCCTCTGGAGGTGATATTGTCCTTGATGACAAGGCGAGCCATCAATCCTATCTTCGACGTCACAGCAGAACTCTCAATGAAAGCACCAATGTCGGTGTCAAAACCGGCGGATCTCGGGTAGGGGGTCCCGAACTGTGCGTCTAAGGCTGATGGTAACAGGAGGCGGGGGACACGATGTTTACCCAGGTTCGGGCCCTCTCTATGGAGGTAATACCCTACTTCTTGCTTGATTGATCTTGATGAATATGAGTATTACAAGAGTTGATCTACCATGAGATCGTAATGGCTAAATCCCTAGAAGCCTGTATGATTATGATTGCCTCTACGGACTAAGCCCTCCAGTTTATATAAACACCAGAGGGGACTAGGGTTATACAGAGTCGGTTACAGAGAAAGGAATCTTCGTATTCGGGCGCCAAGCTTGCCTTCCACGCCAAGGAGAGTCCCATCCGGACACAGGTGATAGTCTTCGGTCTTGTATCTTCATGGCCCATTAGTCCTGCCCACGTCAATAGGCCGGACGCTCGAGGACCCCTTAATCCAGGACTCCCTCACTTGTCATTAGCCTTCTCCCGGGCCTTCGTCATGACAGGATCGGCCGGCGTTACCACCACCGCGGCTAGCTCAGACACCACCGCCAAGGCCTCACCCGTCAAGGTCAGGGTATTTGCCATCGCCGCCATCCTCGATGCGTCCACCAGCGCCACTGTCTCAGATGTATGCAGGCAATATTGATTGGCCGGCTCCTGCATACGTCTCTGCGGACGTATGCCGGAGCAAATTTGCGGGTCAATGTTGGAGATGCCCTAAGTTGATAATTTGATCCGCTCGCTCGACATGATATTAGAAACAAGGAAGAAGTTACTGAACCCAACCACAAGACACATAGAATGCAACACTGCATAATGCCATTCCTCACAAAAACACTCGATAATGCTATGTTCTAGGACGGTGGAGCAAGAGAATGTTATGGAACTGCCGGAGCATCATTGGGATTTTGGCGGTACCGGTGAGCTTCCTTCCTCATCAATCATCGCTTTGTGTGCGGTGGCGACCTTCGTCACTTGAAGTCTTTGGTGGTGACTGGCTCTTGTCGCGGTGAGATGGTCTGCTTGTGTGGGCATGGTTTTAACTTGTATGGCATCTCATGGCAAGACCATGCTACACATGTAGCTACTAGGATCACGAGAAGTGGTGGTTATAACAAATAATGACTTTGTTTTGGTGAAAACCTGTCTAACCTTACTTGGTTGTACTTGACAATGACGGTGTTTTCACGTTATTATTTTGTTGAAGGCATTATTTGGATTTGGTCAGCCTTCTTCTTTAGGGTGAAAACTCAGGATCTAGCCCTTGATGGTTGGGTCCAGTGAAGGCAACGCTTGATGGCAGTTCCCTTCCTAGAGGCATTGTTGCTGAATAACCTTTATCATTGTCTTTGTGATGTGAAGAGATGAGTCGTGTTGATGATAGTTATTGTAGTTTGTCGGTCATTGTTCCGATAGATTCACAATCCTAACCCCAGCCCCGATATAGCTTCAGTCTTGCATGGCTTTGTACTTTGCCACGTGATGCTCGATGTGTGTGTGTTGATGTCAGCTATGTGCGTCCTAGTCATGAAGAGGCTGGAAGTTGCTTATGTTAGCATGGATATATGTGCTAGTATTATCTTTCAAGTAGAATGAGGGGTCCATGTCATATCAATGTCATATCATTTTCTCTCCTAACCCTAGCGAGAGGCGATCTTGGGGGCATTGTGCCACTCCTCCTTAACCGGTAGGTCGCTGTCGGATGTAGTGTTCCTACAGACCCTTAAGGTTCGAACACTGGGGTGCGCACGAAGATCTCTCCCCTACGGATCTATGTCCGATCGCCTCGTGAGATCTAAGCTGAAAAATGATGAACGACACGAGGGACACAAGATTTATACTGGTTCGGGCCACCGTTGTGGTGTAATACCCTACTACAGTGTGTGGTGTGGTGGATTGCCTCTGGGGCTGGTGATGAATAGTACAAGGGAAGAACGGCCTCGCGAGAGGTGTTCTTGAGCTGGTGCGATGAACTGCTTGGGTGAGTTCAATCGCCTCTCTCTCTTTCTGTTGAATGTCTCCTCCTCTTTTTTTCTCTCTGTGGTGGCTAGCTCTATTTATAGAGGCCCTGGTCCTCTTCCCAAATATTGAGCAGGAAGGGCGCCAACAACGGCCATTTTGAAGGGGAACATCCAGTACAAATTATCCTGACTAAAGTTGGTCTTCGGCTGCCAAAAGCACTGGCGATGACGCTGTCTTGGGCTCCACGGTGACCTCCATCCTACCGTCCGCTGGTCTTGGTCTCGTTGCACTGAAATGGCCACCTTTGCCTGATGCCTCGGTACTCCACATCCGTGCTTGCCCCCTTTGCACCAAAGAGGAAACAAGGACACTACGCAGGCCGGCGCCTGCCTGGCACCCGCCTAGTTTTGATCGTCATGGCTTGCGTCACGAGCACCTCGTGAGGTACCCTGCCTTGATCTCTCAGCCTCCTTGCGAGCCTTCCTGGTGAGGCCGTCCCTGAGGAAGCCTTGCATCATCCGCCCCGCGAGGCTTGGCCCCTCGCGAGGGTCTTGAGTCTTGTGCTGATGAAGATGGGCCGTACTGGGCCACCACTTGAGCCACGCCGCAGGCCGCAGGCAGGCAAGTCTGGGGACCTCCGTTCCAAGAACGCCGATAGTAGCCCCGGGCCCAAGGCATGCTCGGACTTGGCTTAGCGGAGAAGAGAAGGGGCGAGTGAGGAGCGCCGCGGGCCCCATCAGCCTGCGGCCTTGGGCGCCGCGTGGCGGTTGATTGGACGTGGGCGTCTCTGATACGTCTCCAACGTATCTATAATTTTTGATTGCTCCATGCTATATTATCTACTGTTTTGGGCAATATTGTGCTTTATTATCCACTTTTATATTATTTTTGGGACTAACCTATTAACCAGAGGCCCAACCCAGATTTGCTGTTTTATGCCTATTTCAGTGTTTCGAGGAAAAGGAATATCAGACGGAGTCAAAACGGAACAAAATCAACTGGAGAAGTTATTTTTGGAAGGAAACCCACCTGATGGACTTGGACTCCATGTCAGAAGATACGGGAGGTGCTCACGAGGGTGGGGGGCACGCCCACTGAGGGAGTCCTGGACTAGGGGGTGTCCGGACAGCCGGACTATCAATGTCCGCCGGACTCCAAGACTACGAAGATACAAGATTGAAGACTCCGGCTCGTGTCCGGATGGTACTTTCCTTGGCGTGGAAGGCAAGCTTGGCAATACGGATATGTAGATCTCCTACCATTGTAACCGACTTTGTGTAACCCTAGCCCTCTCCGGTGTCTATATAAACCGGAGGGCTTTAGTCCGTAGGACAACATACATTACAACAATCATACCATAGGCTAGCTTCTAGGGTTTAGCCTCCTTGATCTCGTGGTAGATCTACTCTTGTACTACCCATATCATCAATATTAATCAAGCAGGACGTAGGGTTTTACCTCCATAGAGAGGGCCCGAACCTGGGTAAAAACATCGTGTCCCTCGTCTCCTGTTACCATCCGCCTAGACGCACAGTTCGGGACCCCCTACCCGAGATCCGCCGGTTTTGACACTGACATTGGTGCTTTCATTGAGAGTTCCTCTGTGTCGTCACCGATAGGCTTGATGGCATCTTCAACCAGCAACGCTGTCCAGGGTGAGACTTTTCTCCCCGGACAGATCTTCGTATTCGGCGGCTTCGCCCTGCGGGCAAATTCACTTGGTCGTCTGGAGCAGATCAAAAGCTACGCCCCTGGCTGTCAGGTCAGATTTGGAAGCTTAAACTTCACGGCCGACGTCCGCGGAGACTTGATCTTCGACGGACTCCAGCCACAGCCAAGCGCGCCGCATTGTGACGACGGGCATGATTTAGCTCTGCCACCGAACAGTGCCTTGGTGGCCGCACACGGGTCCGCTCCGGCCATTGGCCCGGAGCCGATTGCCCAGATCGAGGGCCGGTGGATAGACGCCGCCCTGGGGGCTCCAACATCCACGGCGATGGAGCCGAACACTAATCTTGTCCCCTGCGAAACTCGTGATTCCGAGGGGCCGGACTCCTCGCCGGACTCCGAACCTCCCGCGCCCCTACCAATCGGTCCGGATTGGGCGCCGGTTATGGAATTCACCGCCGCGGACATCTTCCAATGCTCGCCTTTCGGCGATATCTTGAATTCACTAAAGCATCTCTCGTTATCAGGAGAGTCCTGGCCGGATTATGGCCAGGATGGTTGGGATACGGACGACGAAGAAATTCAGAGCCCACCCACCACCCACTTTGTAGCCACTGTCGACGATCTAACCGACATGCTAGACTACGACTCCGAAGACATCGACGCTATGGACGACGATGCTGGAGACGAACAGGAACCAGCGCCCACAGGGCACTAGAAGGCCACCTCGTCATATGACGTATACATGGTGGATACCCCAAAAGATGGGGACGGCGAAGAAACAGCGGAGGCAGATCCCTTAAAGAAACAGCCCAAGCACCGGCGTCAGCGGCGCCGCTCTAAATCTCGCCACAGCAAGAATGGAGATTCCGGCACAGGAGATAATAATACTCCAGAGAGTGCCGAAGACAATCCCCTTCAGCAAGACTCAGCGCAGGAGGATGTAGAAGCAAGCCCTCATGAGGGGGCGGCAGACGAAGAGGTTGAGGATCATAATTATATGCCTCCCTCCAAAGACGAAGCAAGCCTCAACGATGACGAATTCGTCGTACCCGAGGATCCTGTCGAACAAGAGCGCTTCAAGTACAGGCTTATCGCCACAGCAAACAGCCTAAAGAAAAAGCAGCAGCAGCTTCAAGCTGATCAGGACCTGCTGGCCGATCGATGGACCGAGGTCCTCGCGGCCGAAGAGTATAAACTCGAACGTCCCTCCAAAAGTTACCCAAAACGCAAGCTGCTCCCCGATTAGAGGAGGAAGCATACGTACCTCCATCACCAGCGCACGATATGGCTGACCAACCACCCCGTGGTCGTGATAGAGAGGCATCCAGGCCCCCAGCCAAGACCATACCCCGGCATCGCTCCAAAAGTACGAAGCCAAGAGGGAACGCGCCGGACTTGCGAGACATATTGGAGGACAAAGCAAGGCAATCAAGATCCATCTATGGATCACGTGGGCGCCCTACGACCCACGACGAATACAGTCGTGCCGGATACAATAACCCCGGTCGGGCCGAACACAGCAGACAGCGCTCTCTCGAGTTGCGTCGCGATATCGCTCAATACAGGGGCACCGCACACCCGTTATGCTTCACTGACGAAGTAATGGATCATCAGATCCCCGAAGGGTTTAAACCCGTAAACATCGAATCTTACGATGGCACAACAGACCCCGCGGTCTGGATCAAAGACTATCTTCTCCACATCCATATGGCCCGCGACGACGATCTCCACGCCATAAAATACCTCCCACTCAAGCTTAAAGGACCAGCTCGGCATTGGCTTAACAGCTTGCCAGCAGAGTCAATTGGGTGTTGGGAAGACCTGGAGGCCGCATTCCTTGATAACTTCCAAGGCACATATGTGCGACCACCAGATGCCGACGACCTAAGCCACATCATTCAGTAGCCAGACGAATCGGCCAGACAATTCTGGACACGGTTCTTGACGAAGAAAAATCAAATCGTCGATTGTCCGGACGCAGAGGCCCTTGCAGCCTTCAAACATAACATCCGGGACGAATGGCTAGCCCGGCACCTGGGGCAGGAAAAGCCGAAATCCATGGCAGCCCTCACATCGTTAATGACCCGCTTTTGTGCGGGAGAGGACAGCTGGCTAGCCCGCAGCAACAATCTTCGTAAAAATTCTGGCAGTCCGAATACTAAGGACAACAACGGCAGGTCACGTCGAAACAAAAACAAGCGCCGAATTAACGGCGACGATAAGGAGGATATGGCAGTCAATGCCGGATTCCGAGGCTCTAAACCTGGTCAGCGGAAGAAGCCATTTAAAAGAACCACTCCGGGTCCGTCCAATCTGGACCGAATACTTGACCGCTCATGCCAGATACATGGCACCTCTGAAAAGCCAGCTAACCACACCAATAGAGATTGCTGGGTGTTCAAGCAGGCCGGCAAGTTAATTGCCGAAAACAATGACAAGGGGCTAAATAGCGACGACGAGGAAGAGACTCGGCCGCCGAACAACAGAGGACAGAAGGGTTTTCCCCCACAAGTACGGACGGTGAATATGATATACGCGACCCACATACCCAAGAGGGAGAGGAAACGCACACTAAGGGACGTCTATGCGATGGAGCCAGTCGCCCCAAAGTTCAACCCATGGTCCTCTTGTCCGATCACTTTCGATCGAAGAGACCATCCGACCAGCATACGCCATGGAGGATTCGCCGCATTGGTCTTAGACCCAATCGTCGATGGGTTCCACCTCACGAGAGTCCTGATGGACGGCGGCAGTAGCCTGAACCTGCTTTATCAGGATACAGTGCGCAAAATGGGCATAGACCCATCAAGGATTAAACCTACAAAGACAACCTTTAAAGGTGTCATACCAGGAGTGGAAGCCAACTACACAGGCTCAGTCACACTGGAAGTGGTCTTCGGATCCCCGGATAATTTCCGGAGCGAAGAGTTAATCTTCGACATAGTCCCATTTCGTAGCGGCTATCACGCTCTGCTCGGGCGAACCGCGTTTGCCAAATTCAACGCGGTGCCGCACTATGCATACCTAAAGCTCAAGATGCCAGGCCCTCGTGGAGTCATCACGGTCAATGGGAATACGGAACACTCCCTCCGAACGGAGGAACATACAGCGGCTCTCGCGGCAGAAGTACAGAGCAGCCTTCTAAGGCAATTCTCGAGTCCGGCCGTTAAACGGCCGGATACAGCAAAGCGCGCCCGGAGCAATGCCAACCAAGACCACCTGGCGCGATCAGAGCATGCGTAGCAATGCGGCCCCAACCCTCGCCCGCGTATGATCGCAAGAATAACACTCCGCGTACATCATTACGCTTTGGAGACACCATGGGCACAGGGGAGGGGGCACGATCACAACGGACCCAGAGTGCGTTTCGACCACACCGGGGGCTCGCAAATGTGCCCCTCTTTTTTTATTATTTTTCTTCTTTTTTGTACACAGGACTCTGTTAACCAGAAGCCCTGTCCGGCGGTGAACCTGTCGAACTCATGATGCAACAGTTAGGGACTAAAGAAGGCCGCGCCGAACACTCAGGTGGTCTCAATTACGAGCATTAAATTCGATTATATACACCAAATCCGCAGCTCATCCCTGGAGGGGGACATGTTTATTTAGTCCAAATCCCTTGCTTACCGCACTATTTGTATCAGTCCGCTCTACTAGCAGACTTTTCTTTCATTAATAATGCAACACCTTTATTATCGCAATTGCATCACATTTTATATATATGCTCATTATATGACATCTGGCACCCGTATATTTTGGTACGGCATAATACACCGGGGGCTTATGTTCCCCACTCTATGGTGTGATAAAGTCCGAACACTTTCACAAGTGCGGCACCCCGAACTTATAGCATTATATGAATCGGCTCCGAATCATGTCTTGGGTCAATAGTTGGGTTTGCCCGGCTCCCACGTTTTGGTGCCTTACGTTCCGTTCTGTCGGCTAAGGTGGCACTGGGAGAACCACTGCGATTGCGCCCCGGTTGAGCCGGGTAAACGCCTCAGTGGAGAAAGCTAAAACTGACTGGCATGATAAGGCGAGAGACTGGTCGCTGTTCGAGAGGTTTTTTTTGGGTCCTTAAAGACTCACGCCGCTTCGAGCGAAGTTCCGAATAATGTCCGATGAAGGCGTGGATAGCGCCCCGGATTCGGTCTTCCGAATACCAGGGGCTTCGCCGAAATTTAAAATTATAGAATTCTATGGCTAAGTGAGAGTGTTCAAGCATTATAAGTCCGGTTGCCTTGTTCGTCGTGTTGAGCGCCTCCCTAGATGGACCCAAAAATGGGAACAAGAGTGCTCAAGTTTATCCCGAACACCCCAGCACTTGTGGCTTGGGGGCTGAAGCCAACGACTTGCCATCTCTCAGATTTTACAAACGACCGCACAGAAGGTAATATTTTAAATTAAACAAGCGTTGCTCATGGCGCATATGAACGAAGTTTTCAGCGCACAGGATAAATAAACAGCGAGTTCACTCAAAGATTACATTTCGGGAGCACTCATCTGCAATATCGCAGGCTCCCTTCAGGACAATTTTATAATACTTCTCCGGCGTGCGATACTCCTTGCCCGGCGGTGGTGGGTCCGTGAGAAGCTTCTCCGCATCCAATTTGCCCCATTGCACCTTTATGCGGGCAAGGGCCCGGCGAGCACCTTCGATATAGGCGGAGCGCTTGACTACATCCAGCCTGGGGCATGCATCTACCAGCCGCCGCACGAGGCCAAAATAGCTACCAGGCATGGCCTGTCCAGGCCACAGCCGGACTATGAGGCCCTTCATGGCCTCCTTAGCTACCTTGTGGAGTTCGACCAGCTGCTTCAGCTGGTCGCTTGGGGGCACCGGATGGCCGACCTCAGTATACTGAGACCAGAAGACCTTCTCCATCAAGCTCCCCTCCTCGCCACGATAGAATGAGGCGGCATCAGATGCACTACGCGGAAGATCTGCAAACGCCCCTGGAGAGCTCCGAATGCGGGTAAGTGTCAGGTAGTTCACATTAACATGCCTGCTTTGCATGAAAAACGCCTTACCCGCCGCTATCTTTTTTATGTCCTCAACCTCCTGAAGGGCCTTATGGGCCTCGTCTTTGGCGGACTTGGCACTTTCGAGAGCCGAGGCAAGCTCGGACTCTCGAGTCTTGGAGTCACGCTCCAAACTCTCATGTTTTTCCATGAGAGCCTGGAGCTCTTGCCGAACTTCCGCCACCCGTGCCTCTTGCTTTTCTCGCTCAGCCCGTTCCGCGGTCGTGCTGCGTTCGGCCGCGGACACAGCATCCTTCAGGGCTGCCACCTCGTTAGTGGCCCCTGCAATACACATATTATCCTTGTTAATTTTATTTGCAACCAAAATCCTTTTCTGTAAGGTACTTATTCAAAGAGGTGTTACTCACCTTCTTTTTCCTCGAGCTGCTTCTTTGCATGGCCGAGCTCTTGCTCGGACCGCTCGAGATCCTTCTTCAGCACGTCAACCTCCGCCGTTAGTGCGGCAGAGGTCAGCAGCGCAGCCTGCAAACCCATATTGACATATTTTAGGCAACCCTGCGTATATCTTGTTAAAGATACTTAGTCCGGCTTTTCTTTCCGAACACCGAACTAAGCATCAGGGGCTACTGCCTATGCGGTATTACATTACATAATTTTAACTTCTTACCTCAAAGCCTGTTAAAAGCCTGCTGCAGGCTTCGGACAGCCCGCTCTTAGCGAGCTGAACCTTCTCAATCACTGCACTCATGATAGTGCGGTGTTCTTCCTCGATGGAAGCGCCTTTAAGTGCCTCCAGCAGGTTATCCGGCGCCTCCGGTTGGATGGAGGCTGCCGGCGTCACGGTCCTGCCCTTCTTTCGAAGGGGCCGCTTGCCGGACTCTGGAACCACTGCGGGTTCCGATGTAGAGTCCGGCACGAAGTCCGGGAGGCTGCCTGACGGCGCCTCCGGAGCCTCCTCCTGATGGGTCCCTCTCTGGGATCCCACCTCAACGTCCTCGTCGGTGCATGGGGTGGAGGCAGTCGGGATGGAATTCACATCCGACGAGGCCAATGACCCGCTCGATGAGTCGGGGAGATCATCATTGGCCGGACTACGGGCAGAATGCGGCGTTAGAAGGATACTACGCGACATAAAAGAAATTACACATCAAGGATCCGGATACTTACGATCTTGCCGGACGCCTGGCCCTTGGAGGCCACTCATCCTCACCAACGCTGATGTTGGCGAAACTGTCCGGGGGGATAGTTCTCCCCCTCTTGGACCCTTCGGCCTCCCCGATGGGGGAAGCCTTCCTTTTCTTCTCTCCCTCCTCCGGGAGAGAGTACTCCTCCTCCTCGTCTTCGGGGGAGGAGTCCTCGTCGTCATCAGACGCCTGATTGCGGGAACTCTTTTGAGTCCTCGCGGCCACCTTCTTGGCCTTCTTCTCTGGCACCACGTGCGGTGCCGGAACCAGCAGCCCTGTTAAGCGGGCGTCCACTGGGTCTTCTGGCATGGGAGCTGGGCTGATGAGCAGCTTGGCCTTCTCCATCCATTCCTGTCAAAGGAAGAGGCAGAATGAAACCTCACTAGAGTCAATCTAATTATCACAAGTGTCCCGTAATGGGGTTGAATAACTTACCTCGTCAGTTGGATACTGCGAGCTGAATCCGCGGTCTTCGGTCGCGGACGCGGGGGCTTCGGCGCCCTTGAACAGCACCCTCCAGGCGCCTTCGTATGTTGTATCGAAGAGCCTGTTTAGCGCCTGGTGCTGTTCCGGATTGAACTCCCACAAATTAAATGCCCGTTCTTGGCATGGGAGGATCCGCCGGATGAGCATGACTTGGACCACGTCGACGAGCCTGAGCCTATTGCTCACCATCTTCTTGATACATGCTCGGAGTCCCGTCACCTCCACCGGATTCCTCCACTGCAAGCCCTTCTCTTTCCAGGAGGTGAGCTGCGTGGGGATGCCAGATCTAAACTCGGGGGCCGCCGCCCATGTGGATTTGCGCGGCTCGGTGATGTAGAACCACCCCGATTGCCACCCCTTGACGGAGTCCACGAAGGTCCCTTCCAGCCAAGGGACGTTGGGCAATTTGCCCAACATGGCGCCTCCGCATTCCGCTTGCGTACCCTTCACAACCTTCGGCTTGACGTTGAAGGTCTTGAGCCACAGGCCGAAGTGGGGCTGGATGCAGAGGAAGGCCTCGCACATGACGATAAACGCCGAGATGTTGAGGATGAAGTTCGGCGCCAGATCATGGAAATCCAGGCCGTAGTAAAACATGAGCTCCCGGACAAATGGATGGAGCGGAAAGCCCAGTCCGCGGAGGAAGTGGGGGAGGAAGACGACCCTCTCATGAGGCCCGGGGGTAGGGATGAGCTGCCCCTCGTCGGGCAGCCGATGCGCGATATCGCCGGAAAGGTATCCGGCGCTGCGCAGCTTGGTGATGTCCTCCTCCTTAACGGTGGAGGCTAACCATTTACCTCCCGCTCCGGACATATTCGGAGAAGGTCGAGGCGAGATGCGCGAGCTCGGGCGTTGGAGCTTGAGTTCGCGGGGATGGATAAGCAAAGGAGGAAGAAGGCGTAGGTGATAAGGTGAATCCTTATCCCTTATATATAGGCGGACAAAACTATGCGTCCCCCACCAGCCTGGTAAAACTCGCTTATCTCCCAAGCGCCACCATCAATGGCGTGGTTGGGTTACCCACGCACGTATTGATGAGAATCCCGGAATAAGGGGAACACGATCTCTGCTTCGACAAGACGTGCCAAGGAAACCGCTTCGCTAAACATGCTGAGGTGGTATAGTAATTCAAACAAAGGCCTGGTGGCGGTGTGATGTCACGCCGCATAATACGTCAGCAGATTGAACTAACTGTACATTTTATTCTCTCTACGGTGGAATGTGGAATTTATTTTGCAGAGCCGGACACTATCCTGGTGTTCATGATCTTCTCTGGATTATTCAAGAGAGGAACCCGCCTTGCAATGCCGAACATTATGCACGCCGGACTTATCGTCATTGAAGACTGGTTCAGGGGCTACCGAGGGAGTCCTGGACTAGGGGGTGTCCGGACAGCCGGACTATCAATGTCCGCCGGACTCCAAGACTACGAAGATACAAGATTGAAGACTCCGGCTCGTGTCTGGATGGTACTTTCCTTGGCGTGGAAGGCAAGCTTGGCAATACGGATATGTAGATCTCCTACCATTGTAACCGGCTCTGTGTAACCCTAGCCCTCTCCGGTGTCTATATAAACCGGAGGGCTTTAGTCCATAGGATAACATACATTACAACAATCATACCATAGGCTAGCTTCTAGGGTTTAGCCTCCTTGATCTCGTGGTAGATCTACTCTTGTACTACCCATATCATCAATATTAATCAAGCAGGACGTAGGGTTTTACCTCCATCGAGAGGGCCCGAACCTGGGTAAAAACATCGTGTCCCTCGTCTCCTGTTACCATCCGCCTAGACGAACAGTTCGGGACCCCCTACCCGAGATCCGCCGGTTTTGACACCGACACCCACCCACCTAGGGCGCGCCCACCTGCCTCGTGGGGCCCCCGTAGCTCCACCGACGTACTCCCTGCACCCATATATACCTATGTACCCTACAACTTCCAGAATAGAAGATAGATCGTGAGTTCTGCTGCCACAAGCCTCGGTAGCCACCAAAAACCTCTCGGGAGCCCGTTCTGGCGCCCTGCCGGAGGGGGAACCCATCATCGGTGGCCATCTTCATCATCCCGGCGCTATCCATGACGAGGACGGAGTAGTTCACCCTCGGGGCTGAGGGTATGTACCAGTAGCTATGTGTTTGATCTCTCTCTCTCATGTTCTCTCTCGTGTTCCCTCTAGGGCACGATCTTGATGTATCCCAAGCTTTGCTATTGTAGTTGGATCTTATGATGTTTCTCCCCCTCTACTCTCTTGTGATGAATTGAGTTTCCCCTTTGAAGTTATCTTATCGGATTGAGTCTTTTATGAGTACACTTGATGTATGTCTTGCCGTGATTATCTGTGGTGACAATGGGATATCATGTGCCACTTGATGTATGTTTTGGTGATCAACTTGCGGGTTTCGTGACATTGGGAACCTATGCATAGGGGTTGGCACACGTTCTTGACTCTCCGATAGAAACTTTGGGGCACTCTTTGAAGTACTTTGTGTTGGTTGGATGAATCTGAGATTGTGTGATGCATATCGTATAATCATGCCCACAGATACTTGAGGTGACAATGGAGTATCTAGGTGACATTAGGGTTTTGGTTGATTTGTGTCTTAAGGTGTTATTCTAGTACGAACTCTTTTATAGATTGATCCGAAAGAATAACTTTGAGGTGGTTTCGTACCCTACCATACTCTCTACGTTTGTTCTCCGCTATTAGAGGCTTCGGAGTGACTCTTTGTTGCATGTTGAGGGCTTGTTATATGATCTATCTATATTATTATTGTTGAGAGAACTTGCACTAGTGAAAGTATGAAACCTAGGCCTTGTTTCCTATCATTGCAATACCGTTTACTCTCACTTTTATCATTAGTTACCTTGCTGTTTTTATTATTTCAGATTACAAATACCTTTATCTACCATCCATATTGCACTTGTATCACCATCTCTTCGCGGAACTAGTGCACCTATACAATTTACCATTGTATTGGGTGTGTTGGGGACACAAGAGACTCTTTGTTATTTGGTTACAGGGTTGTTTGAGAGAGACCATCTTCATCCTACGCCTCCTACGGATTGATAAACCTTAGGTCATCCACTTGAGGGAAATTTGCTACTATCCTACAAACCTGTGCACTTGCAGGCCCAACAACGTCTACAAGAAGAAGGTTGTAAAGTAGAAATCAAGCTCTTTTCTGGCGTCGTTGCCGGGGAGGTTAGTGATTGAAGGTATATCTTTAGATCTTCAATCAAATCTTTTTGTTTCTTGTTTTATCACTAGTTTAGTTTATAAAAGAAAACTACAAAAAAAATGGAATTGAGTTTGTCTCATACGCTTCGTCTTTTTAATATCTTTTGTGAGTATGATGGAAAGGAAAATTCTGCCCAAGTGTTAGAAGAAGAATGCATTAAATTGTTTGGCACTAAATCTTTGAATGATGATTGCTCTAGTTATGATGAAAATGTCTTCTATAAACATGTCAATTTTTGTGGAGTGCATTGGGTTTGTAAGTACACACCAAATAGGGAAGATAGATATTGCAAGAGGCATAAGTACTTAGAAACCAAATTGTTGCAAGAAGATCTAGATGAATGTGCTGAAAGATTCAATATTTTTCGTGCCCCTTGTGAACTTTGCAATGAACATGGTCATTTAACGCTCCAATGCTATTTGTTTCATGATCAAGTCGTGTCCAAATATTGTGATAATTTGATTACCCTTGAGCATCATAAAGAGCTTAGCCTTCTTTTGGGGTATGAAGAAATGAAACGTATAACTGAGGGTATTCCAAAATTTAATCTTGATAGATTTCTTGATTTTGATCTAGAGAATATTTATATGTATTGTGCGGTGAATTGTATTGAAAATCCTTATATTGCCAACTACATAAAGAAAAGAAAACAAATAAAAGATGAAGAGAATACTGATGAAAGGGAAGAGACTTCCCAATATCCTCCTATTATTTCTTATGATGAATCAGGTAACGAGGAGGAGCCTTCTATTCAACCAATCTCATTAATAAGGAGCTCCAAAAAGAGGATTGAACCCACACATGAGGTGACGAAGAAGAAAAGAAAAAGGAAGAGAGGTAAAAAGGTATCTCTCCCAAATAAAGTTGCTCATATTATTGCTGTGCCTCATGAAAATGAAGATGATACACTTGACAATGATCTCATTATGCCAATTTCTTGTTGTGATGATTATGATTGGGAAGATAATGATACTTCTTATGATCTTGAAAATCTTTTTGGCACTTGCTTGGAAGAATATAATAATTGCTATACTATTGGTGCTATCCATACTATTAATGATGAGAGTGATTATGCTTATGATATGAAAAGGCCCAAGCTTGGGGAAGCTATGTTTGATGAGGATGACATATTTGAGAATATATTTGCTGCAATTGATGTTTGTCCCAAGCTTGGGGATGCTATGTTTAATAATGATGATATTTTTAGCCTCTCAAGTCTTGATATGCAAAGTAGATATGATGATAGCATGCCTTCTACCTATGATGATTATATTTATGAAAGTGGGTTTGGAAGAGTGTCAATTTTAGGAATTAGTGATCCCACAATATTGGAGGATGTTGAATCTTATAATATTTATGAAAGTGGATTTGGAGAGGTCATGACTTTATTTAATGATGTATCCACTATCATGGAAGAGGTTTCAATCGATTATGATGAGAACAAAGTTGCTACCTATGATGATTATTGTGATAAAACTTATGTTATAAAGAGTAGTGATGATTATATTTATAAAACTTGTCATGATTATGAGTACCCTTTCTCTGAACATTACTCTTTTAATGTGGAAACAATTTATAGTATTCAAGTCTCTTATGATACTCCCACTATTCCGAATGAGAAGAATTTTGCTTATGTGGAGAGTAATAAAAATTCTATGCTAGTAGATCATGAAAAGAATGCTTTAGGTGCTGGTTACATTGTTGAATTCATTCATGATGCTACTGAAAATTATTATGAGGGAGGAACATATGCTTGTAGGAATTGCAATAATATCAAGTTTCCTCTCTATGTGCTTCAAGTTTTGAAGCTATGCTTGTTTTACCTTCCTATGCTAGTTGATTATCGTTCCCATAAGTTGTTTGCTCACAAAATCCCTATGCATAAGAAGTGGGTTAGACTTAAAAGTGCTAGTCATATACTTCATGATGCTCCCGTTATGTTTCAATTCTTATCTTTTATGTGAGCATCATTGTCATCATCATGCCTAGCTAGAAGGCATTAAAGAAAAGCGCTTGTTGGGAGACAACCCAATACTTATGCTTACTGTTTTTGTGTGTTCACATGATTATGCTACTGTAGTAATCATGTTTTATAGCTTTTGTTTCAATAAAGTGCCAAGTAAGACCTTTAGGATGGCTTACGGTGATAGTTGTGTTGATCCTGCTGAAAATCAGAAATTTTTTCACCCAGTAAATTAGTTTTGTTAATTCACAGAAACGTGATTATGATCTGATTCTTTTTGCTCTGGATTGGTACACGAACTTCTTAGGACTTCCTAATTTGGTAGGATTTTTGGAGTTCCATAAGTATACGTTTGATACAGATTACTACAGACTGTTCTGTTTTTGACAGATTCTGTTTCATGTGTTGTTTGCTTATTTTGATGAATCTATGAGTAGTATCGGAGGGTATGAACCATATATAAGTTGCAGTACAGTAGATATTACACCAATATGAATTTAGAATGAGTTAATTACAGTACCAATGTGGTGGTTTTGTTTTCTTTCACTAACGGAGCTTATAAGATTTCCTGTTGAGTTTTGTGTTGTGAAGTTTTCAAGTTTTGGGTAAAGATTCGATGGACCATGGAATAAGGAGTGGAAAGAGACTAAGCTTGGGGATGCCCAAGGCACCCCAAGGTAATATTCAAGTACAACCAAGAGCCTAAGCTTGGGGATGCCCCGGAAGGCATCCCCTCTTTCGTCTTCGTTCATCGGTAACTTTACTTGGAGCTATATTTTTATTCACCACATGATATGTGTTTTGCTTGGAGCGTCATTTTCTTTTGTTAGTATTAGTTTGCTGTTATTTAGAATAATGTTTTGCATCTTTAGTTTCAATAAAGAATTCAAGGATAGCCTTTGCCATGCTTATTTTGCTAGTATACATGTTGCTGTTTGAAAAACAGAAAGTTTACCGCTGTTGCAAAAATTCCCTAGAAAATTCAGAGAGTGGTATAATGTTGAATATTTTTGCATACTGAGCTTTGATAAATTTATTACAGTGGGAATTTTAGTTTGTAATTTTTGGAGTCAGGGAAGTATTGATACTCTTGCATTCTTTACAGACTGTACTGTTTTGGCAGATTGCTGTTATGGTTGCATTGTTTGCATATGTTTGCTTAATTAATGATTCTATTTGAGGATAGGAGTATTAAATATGCAGAGGCATTTAGTATGCAATGTTGAATAATTATTTAAGTGATTTGTTACAGTAGAAAATGATAAGGTTTTGCATTGGTTTATACTAACCTATCTCACGAGTTCTTGTTGAGTTTGTTGTGGATGAAGCTTCTTGAGAAATAGATAAACCATGATATGAGAGGAATTAAGGAGACACGGAAGTTCAAGCTTGGGGATTCCCAAGACACCCCAAGATAATATTTTAAGAAGTATCAAGCATCTAAGCTTAGGGATGCCCCATAGGCATCCCACCTTTCTTCTTCAACAACTATCGGTTAGTATCGGTTGAGCCTAAGTTTTTGCTTCTTCACTTGAGTTGTGCTATTCTTGCAATGTCATTTTATTTTGTTTTGCTTGCTGTTTGAATACAATACCAAGATATGAAATTATTTAATAAGAGAGAGTCTTCGCATAGTTGCATAATTATTTAGCTACTCATTGAGCTTCACTTATATCTTTCGGAGTAGTTTGTCATTTGCTCTAGTGCATCACTTATACCTTTTAGAGCATGGTGGTAGTTTTATTTTGAAGAAATAGATGAACTCTCATACTTCACTTAGATTATTTTGAGAGTCGTTAATAGCATGGTAATTTGCTTAATATTAATATACTTGGTATTCAAGATATGTGAAACTTTCTTATGAGTGTGTTGAATACTAAGAAAAGTTTGATACTTGATAATTGTTTTGAGATATGGAGGTAGTGATATTAAAGTCATGATAGTTGGGTGATTATGAATTCAAAGAATGTTTGTGTTGAAGTTAGCAAGTCCCGTAGCATGCTCGTATGGTTAAAGTTGTGTAACAAATTTGAAACATGAAGTGTACCTGGCTTGTGCATCCTTATGAGTGGCGGTCGGGGACGAGCGATGGTCTTTTTCTACCAATCTATCCCCCTAGGAGCATGCACGTAGTACTTGGTTTTTGATGACTTCTAAATTTTTGCAATAAGTATATGAGTTCTTTTGACTAATGTTGAGTCCATGGATTATGCGCTTTTACCTTTCCGCCATTGCTAGCCTCTTCGGTACCGTGCATTGCCCTTTCTCACCTTGAGAGTTGGTGCAAACTTCGCCGGTGCATCCAAACCCCGTGATACGATATGCTCTATCACACATAAACCTCCTTATATCTTCCTCAAAACAGCCACCATACCTACCTATTATGGCATTTCCATAGCCATTCCGAGATATATTTCCATGCAACTTCCATCATCATATTCATGACATACATTACTTTTGTCATATTGCCATTGCATGATCATGTAGTTGACATCGTATTTGTGGCAAAGCCACCATGCATTATTTTTCATACATGTCACTCTTGATTCATTGCACCATCCCGGTACACCGCCAGAGGCATTCATATAGAGTCATATCTTGTTCTAGTTTCGAGTTGTAATCCTTATGTTGTAATCAATAGAAGTGTGATGATCATCATTATTTGAGCATTGCCCAAAAAGAAAAGAAAAAAGAAGAAAGGCCAAAAGAAAAAAAAAGAAAGGCCCAAAAAAAGAAAAAAAAAGAAAAAAGGAAAGAAAATAAATAAAAAGGGCAATGCTACTATCTCCTTTTCCACACTTGTGCTTCAAAGTAGCACCTTGTTCTTCATGTAGTGAGTCTCATATATTGTGCTTCAGAGTAGCACCATGTTTTTCATATAGTGAGTCTCATAAGTTTTCTTTTTCATACTAGTGGGAATTTTTCATTATAGAACTTGGCTTGCATATTCCTACGATGGGCTTCCTCAAATGCCCTAGGTCTTCGTGAGCAAGCGAGTTGGATGCACACCCACTAGTTTTCTTTTGTTGGGCATTCATAGCTCTAGTGCATCTGTTGCATGGCAATCCCTACTCCTCATGTTGACATCAATTAATGGGCATCTCCATAGCCCGTTGATTATCCTCGTCAATGTGAGACTTTCTCCTTTTTTTGTCTTCTCCACACAATCCCCATCATCATATTCTATTCCACCCATAGTGCTATATACATGCCTCACGCTCATGTATTGCGTGAAGGTTGAAAAAGTTAGAGATTATTTAAGTATGAAACAATTGCTTGGCTTGTCATCGGGGGTATAGAAGTTGGGAACATCTTTGTGTGACGAAAATGAAGCATAGCCTAACTATATGATTTTGTAGGGATGAACTTTCTTTCGCCATGCTATTTTGAGAAGACACGATTGCTTTGATTAGTATGCTTGAAGTATTATTATTTTTTATGTCAATATGAACTTTTGTCTTGAATCTTTCGGATCTGAATATTCATATCACAAGTAAGAAGAATTACATTGAAATTATGCCAACTAGCACTCCGCATCAAAATTTATCTTTTTTATCATTTACCTACTCGAGGACGAGCAGGAATTAAGCTTGGGGATGCATGATACGTCTCCAACGTATCTATACTTTTTTATTGCTCCATGCTATATTATCTACTGTTTTAGGCAATATTGGGCTTTATTATCCACTTTTATATTATTTTTGGGACTAACCTATTAACCGGAGGCCTAGCCCAGATTTGCTGTTTTATGCCTATTTCAGTGTTTCGAGGAAAAGGAATATCAAACAGAGACAAAACGGAACGAAATCTATGGGAGAAGTTATTTTTGGAAGGAAACCCACCTGATGGACTTGGACTCCATGTCAGAAGATACGGGAGGTGCTCACGAGGGTGGGGGGCGCGCCCACCCCCTAGGGCGCGCCCCCTGCCTCGTGGGGCCCCCGTAGCTCCACCGACGTACTCCCTGCACCCATATATACCTACGTACCCTAAAATTTCCAGAATAGAAGATAGATCGGGAGTTCCGCCGCCGCAAGCCTCTGTAGCCACCAAAAACCTCTCTGGAGCCCGTTCCGGCACCCTGCCGGAGGGGGAACCCATCACCGGTGGCCATCTTCATCATCCCGGCGCTATCCATGACGAGGAGGGAGTAGTTCACCCTCGGGGCTGAGGGTATGTACCAGTAACTATGTGTTTGATCTCTCTCTCTCTCTCGTGTTCTCTCTTGTGTTCCCTCTAGGGCACGATCTTGATGTATCGCGAGCTTTGCTATTGTAGTTGGATCTTATGATGTTTCTCCCCCTCTACTCTCTTGTGATGAATTGAGTTTCCCCTTTGAAGTTATCTTATCGGATTGAGTCTTTTATGAGAACACTTGATGTATGTCTTGCCGTGATTATCTGTGGTGACAATGGGATATCATGTGCCACTTGATGTATGTTTTGGTGATCAACTTGCGGGTTTCCTGACATTGGGAACCTATGCATAGGGGTTGGCACACGTTCTTGACTCTCCGATAGAAACTTTGGGGCACTCTTTGAAGTACTTTGTGTTGGTTGGATGAATCTAAGATTGTGTGATGCATATCGTATAATCATGCCCACAGATATTTGAGGTGACAATGGAGTATCTAGGTGACATTAGGGTTTTGGTTGATTTGTGTCTTAAGGTGTTATTCTAGTACAAACTCTTTTATAGATTGATCCGAAAGAATAACTTTGAGGTGGTTTCGTACCCTACCGTAATCTCTATGTTTGTTCTCCGCTATTAGAGGCTTCGGAGTGACTCTTTGTTGCATGTTGACGGCTTGTTATATGATCTATCTATGTTATTATTGTTGAGAGAACTTGCACTAGTGAAAGTATGAACCCTAGGCCTTGTTTCCTATCATTGCAATACCGTTTACGCTCACTTTTATCATTAGTTACCTTGCTGTTTTTATTATTTCAGATTACAAATACCTTTATCTACCATCCATATTGCACTTGTATCACCATCTCTTCGCCGAACTAGTGAACCTATACAATTTACCATTGTATTGGGTGTGTTGGGGACACAAGAGACTCTTTAATATTTGGTTGCAGGGTTGTTTGAGAGAGACCATCTTCATCCTACGCCTCCTACGGATTGATAAACCTTAGGTCATCCACTTGAGGGAAATTTGCTACTGTCCTACAAACCTGTGCACTTGCAGGTCCAACAACGCCTACAAGAAGAAGGTTGTGTAGTTGACATCAGTCTCCGCTTCCCCACGCTCCCTCATTATGCGCCTGGCTAGGCGGCCACGAGATTTGTACACAGTTACCCTCCCTTCGCAGCCTGCGCACTTCTTGTTCCTCTTTCCTCCTTGAGCCTCTGCTTCCACCTCCAATCCATCTCAAGCTCTTCCCCCATCCCATTGCCATGGCGCCGACGAAAAAGGATAAGGGGAAGAAACCTACGCCCTCGACCAGCACGCCCCCGGCGGCTACTCCCGTCGTCAAAAAATCGCTCATACTCAACCTGGAGGCCCTGGAGAAGGTCTGCTCCGCGCTTGCCTCCAGCTTCAATGAGTGCGGGAAGACGATGGTCTGGCCCGCGTCCCACGCCTCCTTCGACAGGGTTGTCACGGAGGTCCGATTCTTCGCCGACGCCTTGTGGGCAGGCCTGGTTCCCCCCTTTTCCGCCTTCTTCAATGCGGTGCTTTCCCATTACCAGATCCACATGATGCATCTTGGCCCCCAATCCATTGCTCTGCTTGCTGTCTTCGCCTTCGTCTGCGAGGCCATGTTGGGGATCCCTCCTTCCGTTGTGATACGGACATGGGTGATGCTAGTGATGTCGAGAAATCAAATTATTTTCAGTTGAGTGAAGATAATGAGGCAGACAAAGCTTTGGTCAGTATTTATACGCAAGATGATGCTTTACAAAATATGTGTCATCCTGATCAAGAGAAGATTAAAGCAGAGTCAATAGTTGGTGTTCTGCCAAAATATGAAATACTAGTAGATGCTACAGTATTAGCAAAGGAAGAGAAGAAGTCCCAGGCATGTACGTTTGATCAAGGTGAACAGGAATTTAGCTGTTTCTTTTGGTTGTCACGTCCAGAACTTGGCCCGGCTATGCATGTACAAGAGATGTTTTTTAATGAGATTAATCAAAGAATCCTAATTAGCTACTATTTCTCACGATCAAGACCGCCGGAGCAAGATGCGTACGTCAACTGGTTTCAATGGTGGAAATTACTTTGCCTGAGAGATATCGGATGGGGGCCACCAAATAAATTGTGTTTAGTTATTTTCGTATTTAATCTGTACTGGTTACCTGCTAAAATAAAGCACGTGATCAGATTTCCTTCCTTAGTTGTTAGGTCGACAGTTAGAAGATTTTGCACGGTCAACTTCTTATGCAAGTTAGCTGTACTAGTATATTAGTCCTTGAACGGCCATGTAAGAGAGGAGGTTATTTTTATATGAAATAGACACGATGTGTTTTTCAGGGTAGACACCCGTATCAAGTTTTGGAGGGATCTTTAGAAAACCTCTGTGTTGCGATTTCTCTTCGTGGAAATTATTTTGCGCGTGAGTACCTTCGTCGAGATTGGTTTTCTCGGGCTGGGCCGCAAGGTTCAAACCCTCTACTTCGTGTACATCGCGTGCGCGGGCGAGAGGTTGCTACTGCTGGTGGTGGAGTGTCGTGAAAGGTCGGGCCGCAACAACGGATCGGATCTCACCGCGAGGTTCGGTTCATATCAGTTGGTATTCAGAGCAAAGGTTGTTCACGGTACAATTTTTTTCTTCGAGTTACAATTGATTTTTTTTATCATGAGGAAAGATTGTAGCTCACAAATGATGATGTCGATGGAGAAGGATCCATTGCGTGCCTTGCCTTGGTACCAATGCTTCACGCGTGTGCTCGTTGGGCCGGCGAGTTGTGCAACATTGATAAATTGCTATTCCAGTATGAATTTGGTGAGTCAGACTATGGTTGATGCTTTGAACCTGCCTTTGACGGAACATCCAGAACCATACGAGCTTTGGTGGAAGAATCAGTTTGTCAAGATTATGCATCGCGTTGAGGTACGGTTCAATTTATGCGGATATGGTGATCTAGTTATGTGTGATGTGCTTCCTATGCACATGCATACATGTTCGGTAATGCTAGGAAAACCATGGACGGATAAAAGACAATTGACATATCATTCGGTTGGAGAATTTTCTTTTGTACGTGGGGAAAAATACATACCACTTTATTCGTACACAACGGAGAAGTATATGGCTGATCGGAAGACGCGGGATATTGCTCAAGCTGCATCAAAAGTAAAGAAGAAGAAGGTTGAAGCTCCTGAAAATTTTCTGGTCATCGCTGCTATTGGTGAAGAGATTGACTTGAAACCGAGGACGGTTTCCTTTCAAGGAGGAGAGGATGATACGGACATGGGTGATGCTAGTGATGTCGAGAAATCAAATTATTTTCAGTTGAGTGAAGATAATGAGGCAGACAAAGCTTTGGTCAGTATTTATACGCAAGATGATGCTTTACAAAATATGTGGCATCCTGATCAAGAGAAGATTAAAGCAGAGTCAATAGTTGGTGTTCTGCCAAAATATGAAATACTAGTAGATGCTACAGTATTAGCAAAGGAAGAGAAGAAGTCCCAGGCATGTACATTTGATCAAGGTGAACAGGAATTTAGCTATTTCTTTTGGTTGTCACGTCCAGAACTTGGCCCGGCTATGCATGTACAAGAGATGTTTTTTAATGAGATTAATCAAAGAATCCTAATTAGCTACTATTTCTCACGATCAAGACCGCCGGAGCAAGTTGCGTACGTCAACAGGTTTCAATGGTGGAAATTACTTTGCGTGAGAGATATCGGATGGGGGCCACCAAATAAATTGTGTTTAGTTATTTTCGTATTTAATCTATACTGGTTACCTGCTAAAATAAAGCACGTGATCAGATTTCCTTCCTTAGTTGTTAGGTCGACAGTTAGAAGATTTTGCACGGTCAACTTCTTATGCAAGTTAGCTATACTAGTATATTTAGTCCTTGAACGGCCATGTAAGAGAGGAGGTTATTTTTATATGAAATAGACACGATGTGTTTTTCAGGGTAGACACCCGTATCAAGTTTTGGAGGGATCTTTAGAAAACCTCTGTGTTGCGATTTCTCTTCGTGGAAATTGTTTTGCGCGTGAGTACCTTCGTCGAGATTGGTTTTCTCGTGCTGGGCCGCAAGGTTCAAACCCTCTACTTCGTGTACATCGCGTGCGCAGGCGAGAGGTTGCTACTGCTGGTGGTGGAGTGTCGTGAAAGGTCGGGCCGCAACAACGGATCGGATCTCACCACGAGGTTCGGTTCACATCACGTTGCCCTTCTGCGCCACTTCTCCTTGCTGTGCTTGTCCGATCCTTCCCAGTGTTTGGGATGCGTGAGCTTGCAGGTCGTGCCGGAGACGGCCGCCTCGGGGATCGATTTCAGCCTCCCACCTTCCGCGAGCGGGTTCCGGGAGCGGTGGTTGTATGTGGACGTTGGGGTGCCCAACCCCCTGCTCACACACCCGACGCTGCCTACTATTCCCAATCCTGGTTGGGATCACGAGGAACTCACTAGCTCCCAACTTGCCTTCACCTGGCATCGCTTCGAGAGGTTGAGGGAGCTCGGAGTGACGGCACCCAAGGTGGTGAAGGAGTTCCTCCGACGCTGCATCGCTCCCCTCCAGCGCCATTCCCGCCCAATGTGGGCTTACACCGGTCACCAGGACCGTATGAGGCTCCAGCAAGAGGATCTCGCGCCCGAGACGCTGAAGAAGGTGCTGCAGGTCCTGACTGGCGACCCCTCTCCCGGCAGCACTGGCCATGGGGGCGCCCTGTTGCATCTTTGCAAAAACAGGGTCGACTTCACGAGGCAGATGCCCCATTTTGATGAATGGGGGCTGCACCCTGCCAACCTTGTGGGACCTCGCGAGAATCCGGTTGCCGTGGTCCCTCCCCCGGCTGCCCGCGCCGACCTCGCCTCAGGAGTCGTTGCAAGGAGGCAAGGATTGGCGGGAGCCGAGGGGCCCGATGTCGAGGTGCTGACGTCGCGTGGGGCTCCCGAGGCGCCATCCTCCGGAGCTAATGGTACCCCTCGCGAGATGGTGGCTGATGAGGGAACGCGGCCTGCCACTCCCGAGGCTGAAGCCCCCGAGGCCCCAGCAGGCCACCAAGAGGTGATGTCTGATCGCTCCCCTCAGGCCGGTGCCCCTGATGCAGGCCGTCCAGATGCTTAGGCTCCTATGCCGCGCGCCGGCCCTCACATCGCGAGCTTGGGCCGGTTCCGCATAGATTTTGAGGCCCTTCGCAAGAGGAAGGAGGCTTCCGGTGGTGAACGATGGTGGAGACGGCGCCAACAACGGTGACGAAGAGGCTGGCAACGACGATGGTGGTGCCAGCGACGCCTCCAGGGATGCCCTGGGAGATGCGGCGAGCGATTTGTCCGATTGACCCCGCGCTTCCTCCCACTGCTTGCCCTGCGCAAGAAGAGACTTGGGCGTGGCCCTAAAGGTTGTGAGAGCATTTTAGGAGGGGAAGCCCCTCATGTAGGAAAATTGTTGCCTATGTGTTGTCAAGATTGGCGCTAGACGAGTGTCTGCATGACGCCATGATTGTCGTGATGAACAGGTTGTTGCGGTTTTACCTTTGTCTTGGCGAGCCTCGAGTGGGCTTGTGGTGTACATTCGAGGGCCCATGGGGGTCCCACTTGACCACGCGGCGAGAGCCTGGCTGGAGCGAACACCGGCCGCAGGACGGCGGGCGCACGCGCTCGGCCCTGCCCTACTCACGATGGGCCCGCAAGAGGGAGGCAGCTAGTGTGAATTCCAACTTGAGCGGAAATAGGAGCACACGAATAAGACACAACACCCCTTCCCGCATACGCAAACACAAATTCAACTTCAACTTAGATCTGAGGCAAGAAAGCTTGTTCGCACGAAAGGAGAAAACAAGAGCAAATGGCCGCGTCCGGCACCTAGTCTAGTCTTCGACGTCTTCTCACCAGCGCGGAGCTAAGTGCTGGCACTAGGCGTGGGAGGGAGCCCCCGAGACCCGAGGGCGGCTCTCCGGAGACTCCGGGGCGTGTACAGCCCCAACTCATTATTACGTGAGAGTGTCACGGTCGGCGAGCTTCACAAGCACTGGGCCTTATTCACAAGTACTAGCCTTGCTTCATATCGCCAGATGAGGGGCCCGCCTTGCGCCACCCTTGATCCCACCGACGGTGACCGGAAACCAGGACGACACCAATGGGGAAAAGGGGACGCCAGCGGTTCCCCCGACGACCATGGGTCCTCTGCCGGGGGCAGGCCCTGGGGCACCACCCCAGCAGAGGGCCTACCTCCGAAGAACACCTTGCTCCGCTGCCCCCAGCGCCCTCCTCCTGAGGGGAAGGAGATCGCCGCACTGTGGCAGCCATCCGCTGTGGTGACCTGAACCTCCTGCGACCCATGGTTAGCATAAAACTACTCCTGAGGAATTAGCGGTACCCGGTAGTTGTCGAGGCTCCCGTGAGGCTCCTGAAAGAGCTCGGCTTCTGGCGCCTCCTCCTCCCAGCCTGACCCTAGGAACGAGCCGTGGTCTTCCTCCAGCGCGTTCCCTCGATCCACCATGCAAGGCACATAGGCTTTCGGGGCCACCACCCCAAAGGCCTCGCCGTGGTGCTCCGCAGGCCATGCAGCTCGACTTGAAGCTCCGTCCTGGGGACGGTAAGGTGGCGGCCCGCTGGGACCAAAGGCAGCGCTGCGCATGCCCTCGCTTACCAGGGGAGGCCGGCGTAGCCTGCTGCCCGGCGCTGATGGCCAAGCCGGTGTTGATGAAGCCTTGAAGTGCGCTCGGGGGCGCGTGGGCGCTGATCGGCCCGCCTCGTGATCCTCCCGGGGCCTGGGGTGGAAGTTGGACGCAGAACGGAGTAGCCCCTGACGCAGTGGCATCCAGGAGCTCGGCGACATGCTCCAGCAGCACGTCGCGGCTGCTTTCTTGCAGTCTGCACCGCAGCAGCTCTCGCGCCACCATGAGCGCGGCCTTCATGTTTGCCTGCTCCCGTCGGGTGTGAGGCGTCGTGGCTGCAGCGTGGCTTGAGGCCCTTGCTGCCGATCGTACTTGCCGTGGAGTGAGGGCAGGGGACGCCTGACCGCGCCGCCCGCGTCCTACAGCATTTTGCGGGGCGCGGGCTGCCTGATGTGCGGGGTTGAGGTCACCTTGGGCAGGCGGCACGGCATGGGCAGGCCATGCCACCCAGCGGTCGGAGTTGGCCGTCGGGACGCCGGACATGGAGGCGGTGACGCGGCGGAACGTAGGACGGAAAGAAGGAGATTTTGGCGCACCCTACCTGGCACGCCAACTGTCGGATGTAGGGTTCCGGCAGACCCTTAAGGTTCGAACACTGGGGTGCGCACGAAGATCTCTCCCCTACCGATCTACGTCCAATCGCCTCGTGAGATCTAAGCTGAAAAATGATGAACGACACGAGGGACACGAGATTTTATACTGGTTCGGACCACCGTTGTGGTGTAATACCCTACTCCGATGTGTGGTGTGGTGGATTGCCTCTGGGGCTGGTGATGAACAGTACAAGGGAAGAACGGCCTCGCGAGAGGTGTTCTTGAGCTGGTGCGATGAACTGCTTGGGTGAGTTCGATCACCTCTCTCTCTTTCTGCTGAATGTCTCCTCCTCTTTTTTCTCTCTGTGGTGGCTAGCTCTATTTATAGAGGCACTGGTCCTCTTCCCAAATATTGAGCGGGAAGGACGCCAACAACGGCCATATTGAAGGGGAACATCCAGTACAAGTTATCCTGACTAAAGTTGGTCTTCGGCTGCCAAAAGCACTGGCGATGACGCTGTCTTGGGCTCCACGGTGACCTCCATCCTGCCGCTCCGCTGGCCTTGGTCTCGTTGCACTGAAATGGCAACCTTTGCCTGATGCCTCGGTACTCCACGTCCGTGCTTGCCCCCTTTGCACCAAAGAGGAAACAAGGACACTACGCAGGCCGGCGCCCGCCTGGAACCCGCCTAGTTTCGATCGTCATGGCTTGCGTCACGAGCACCTCGCGAGGTACCCTGCCTTGATCTCTCCGCCTCCTCGCGAGCCTGCCTGGCGAGGCCGTCCTTGAGGAAGCCTTGCGTCGTCCGCCCCGCGAGGCTTGGCCCCTCGCGAGGGTCTTGAGTCTTGTGCTGATGAAGATGGGCCGCACTGGGCCACCACTTGAGCCACGCCGCAGGCCGCAGGCAGGCAAGTCTGGGGACCCCCGTTCTCAGAACGCCGACAGTCACTGCCCCTCCTTCGCCACTGTCATGTAGGTATGGTACTATGGGAGGCCTCAATCTACTAAATGGAGATGTAATTTCTCTCGTTTTGGTATTTTTAGGTTGACCTTCATTGTCAATGACTTCGACCCTTCCGATGATGGTGATAATAGCGTACAGTAAAGCCATCTTCGGTGTTGCATCGTTGATGCCGGCGACGGTGGCTGCCCGAGAAATAATTATTGCTCGAGCATTCCCATCTCGATGGTGTTGTCTGGCAGCGTCGATGGTTCATGGGTGTAGATTCTGGCCATCTGTTTTGGACGGTGATGCTAGGGTCATAGGGTTTGTAACGCACCGACGGCGGCATCCCTTCCCTGGTGGGTCTTCCCACCTCATCTTTGTCACATTAGCACGCCCTCTAGTCTCCTTGTGAGACCTGTGGGATTTAATAGAGGTTGGGCTCTTGGATCTAAGGCTCTTTTGGTTGTGATAGCTTCTTCTCCCGGCCGATGGGGCGATGGTCCGGTAGGACCATGACGTTGATGACTTACCATCCGCGTTCAATAAAGGTAAGCCTCCAGCGTTGGAGCTGTTTGGGATGGTGCGCTATCGCCTATCGGCCGTGTGAGAGGAAGAAGAAGGTCTGCCCTCGGGGACTTCAATGTACAAAAAATATTCAGGGTTTTTCCAGTACCCGTTTGGATAACGGATCTGAGTGCTTTTTCGCGAAAAAAGAAGAAGAAAAGAAGCGGATACATGTGTTGACTTTCCGCTTCAGAATCGAGAAGTGCACTTTCAGTTGCGGGCTCCAAAATTTGAATTTCCAATTGCTCCTCTTCTACCAGTTAGTCAAGACATGCAAACCACCACCCACCATTGACTTCCACCTCCCCACAACAAGCCAATAATGCGATCTGCTTACTCGACAAGACATTAGAAACAAAGATATCATTTTCATACATAGGAACAGAGCTACTGAACCCAACTACTACAAGACAGACAGAATCTCTTGAAGGTGCCTGGTCTGTTGCATGCAACACTCCATCATAATGCTATCCCTCGACAACAGCAAAAACACTCCACGATGCTATGTTCTAGCCGATCAGAATTTTAGGTGGTACGTACACGGCGCAATCAGATCTCACACTCGATCATCATCTAGCTACACTTATTCGGAGCCTGGACCTCAATTTCCACAGATTTTACATTAGCATGCATAGGTACGTATGAAGTGTAATCAGACCGTAAACAAGCATCCTCGGGACCGCCAAAAGAATCTCTCGTAGGGACCGGAACTCAGCTGCTCGACTTAAAAACTACGCTCGCCCTTCTACTGAAACACATTTTTACCTCCGGTGCTGGCCGACCGTCAGGTCCACCGCGCCGCGCCGCATGCCGTGGGCGGACAGCCGGTGGTCGTACCCACCTTTGATGTTCAGGTCGAGCAGGAGCAGGTCCTCGTCCGTGGCGCATTTCACGTCCTCGCCGTCGTGCACTCCGTGGTAGAGCTGGAAGCCCAGGTTGCCGGCTCTGAGGCTGTCGTCGGACAAGGCCTTGGCCAGCTCCCCGCCGTTCTGCTGGCACGCCTGCGTCGCGTCGTCCATGAACCCCGAGAGAGCCAGGTTGAAGTCGGTGAGCTGCGACCTGGTAGTCTCTAGGGTTGCGTCTCCGCCGGCTTCGTAGGAGAGGTTTTTCTGGGCCTTCTCCAGGATCGTTTGCAGGTACTTCCCTTGCGCCTCGATGCGCATTTGCAGCTTCTTCTGAACCTGCATGTGTAGTATAGGAAAACACCGAATGGTTAAGAAAAATGTGTTGTTGAGTTCAAGGATTGGAGGAATGAGGCTCATGTCCATGATGCTTTGGAAATATTTTTACCTCGAGCTGTTCGTGCAGCTTCCTTTGGACTTCGATTTGATATCTCAATGCGTCCGCGAGTGGCGTTTCTCTGCTCCATGCAAAAGCGTTCAAGAAAAGAAATCATCAATAAATAGATGTATTTAGGGGCACCGCTTCAGAGAACAATTGTGTGACATACAACCTACCAAACATAATTGATTTCAAAATTTAAGACTATAATCTCAGGCCGGCGACATTTCATATATTACTTGCTCGTTGAGTGTGAAGAAATACATAAACCGATTCGGTACACATAGACTGATCCGTGAACACTGATCCGGCATTTTGTGTTACTCGTCTATTTTAAAGTTGTTTCTGTGAAGTACTTTAGGTGATGTTGGTATAAAATTTCGTTGTATGAACATATTAATTAACACCTGATCTGCAGACATGCATGCATAAGGCCCATCTATATGCTTACATAGTCAACAGATTGATGTCGCTATCCCATGACCTCACCGTCCAAATCATTGAAAGTCCATCACAATCAAGTAAGTGTATTCTTGTGTATAGACCAATATTAGTATTAGTATGTAAGAGTATAGCACGATAAATCGTCATATATAACTCCTATGTCAGCTAAAAGATGCTGCTAGTTCTCCCGTCCTGGTCATCATGGTTAACTAAACTAGAAATTAGACATGAACCACCACGCTCTTGGCATAAGGTTGACTCACCCCATGTTGTTGCTCCCGGCGGACGGAACATTCTGAGGCACCGCGGAGGAGAAACTGATGCCCTGTGCGGCGAAGGCTGAGCAAAGAGCAATCGAGGGCATGTGAGATTGGAACAGGAAAAAAAGGGGGAAACGGAAAACAAAATGCATCGACATCAAATGCTTTGTCATGTTGTTTCTTTTCTTTTAAAAAGTTGTCACGTTCCCTAATCTAAGTGCTGCTTTTAGCAGGTGCAGGTACATGCATGCATACCTCCTCTGTTGGTTTCGAAGCCTGTATCTTTCTTGCTCTGCTTTCCCATCCTGTATTTCTGAGGTTTTAACAGGATCGAGAGTTAGGAATTAGCACTCAGTAAAAACGGCAACGATATATGTATAGCAGTTATTTTTGTAGGGAATAACTAGTTTGCAGTGGTGTCGAGTGGAAACCTGAAGGTGGCTCTTGAGGTGGTACAGGGTGAGCCCTTTCATGCCCATCAGTCTCAGCACCGACTTGGGCGTCGCCTCTGTCGACAGCAAAGTCAAATGGGAAACCAAGTCAAATCAGTACTTGCATATACTGTACAAGCATGGTTTGGATCAGAACAGAAAATAATCAGAAATGGGACCACAGATCGAGTGATCATCTCCGTCTCAAAGAAAAAGGAAGATCGGGCGATCAACAGATGATCGTGATCATAACACACGGATCTCTCTCAAGACTCTGATGCTCAGAGAGTTGTAATCCTTCGCTCTCTATTACTTAATCAAAGTTTAAACCCCGAATTCCTGTGCGCACACATGCTGACATGCATGCATGCTGGGACCCTTTGGCCTTTACAGGCTACAGCGGCCTGGTGGGGCGGGACAGGCTGCCGGACATGAACAGGAGCACGTGAGCTGGGCGATGGGAGCTGGAGCAGACCGGCTGCTGGCGGCGGTGGCAAATTACTTGCGCACATGTATGCATGGAGTGGAGAGGCTGAGCAGGAGCAGAGGAGGCGGTGCTTACTGTCGGGGCCGCCGAGCTTGGTGACGGCCTCCACGAAGCGCTCGTGCAGGTCGGGCGTCCAGCGCAGCCGGGGCTTGGGGTCCCGCGACAGCACCACCCCGGCGCCCACGCCGTACCCCGCCCGCTCCATCCCCTCGAACATGATGATCTCCAGCGAACTCTCGCTTCCGTCCGTCGACCTCGATCGCGCCTCCGGCCGGCCGCTCTTCTTCGCCTCCTAGTTAGCAAGAAGCTAGCTAGCTATAGCTTCCTCTCGTTGCCGATCAACTGGTGGTATATCTCCCGACGTAGCAAGGGCGGCTGCCTGTGCGCGCGTGCCGCAGCTAGCTAGCTCTGCCTAGAGCGCGAGCGCGCGCGGCCGGCTCGCCCGGTGCGGTGCGGCGCCGCGCGAATCTGGTGCCGTGTGAAGTTGGCGTGGGAATTCGGCCAAGCCCGAGGAGGATTCGTGATGGGAATGTGTGCTGCTGGCTAGCTAGCTATATGGCCGGGCGTGGGCGGAGATAGAGACGCGGGGAGGAGGTGCGGTGCGGTGCGGCGATATGTAGACAGGCGGGGAGAGAGATGGGCGCCCAGGCGGGCGAGAGAGCATGAACCGAACCGGACGCATCGCATCGCATGCCGCAGCATCGTGTGCTCTGCTCGGTCGATCATGCGTGCGGTGCGCGCGCGGCGCTTGGAATCTCGGGGAGCCTTGCGCTAGGGTGCAAAACAAAGGACAGAGCTAGCTAGACAACCGACCGAGCGCCAACCGGGCCGCGACGCGTGGAGGGCCGCCGGCGGCGTACGTACGGCCGGCCGATCGGGCCCGGGAAGGGCGCGCGCCACGTGGTCGCCGCGGCCCCCGACACGAGCGGTTGCGCCATGTGTGCATGTGCGCCGCTGCCGCCGGGTCCCGGTCGTGCTACTACGTACTCTACGTAGCTAGCGAGGCGAGGAAGGCGCTGTCGTCTGTTGTTCCGATCGATCATGACGCGCCTTTGTTTTTTGCTAAAGATGATCATTGCTCACTTGCTAGATTTCGCCTAAAGATCGTTGGCGATTGGGTGTCGCCTCGCCGGTCAATGATCACGACAACACACATCGATCGCTCCATTGGCTCACCGCTGAGACCAAGGAAGATAGATGGATCAAAATACCGCATATACCAAAACCAGGCCAAGTCTCGCTCTCCTAGTCGAGGAAATTAACAGCACACGTCGATGGAACTGGAATTTGTACGGCTTTGATCTATAGAAACCTCCACGGCGAATATTCCGGCGGCGGCGGCACCGGCGCCGGCGAGTAGCCCGGCGGGGGCGGAGAGTGGAAGAGAGGCGGTGGAGGAGAGGCCGGGGCGAGAGAAACGCGGGGAGATGTTGGCGATGATGTCGCCTGGGCCCTCGCTCACAGGGAATATTCGCGCCAACTTGGTTGCGACCGCCGCCCCACACACGCTTTGCTTTTGCGCTTGTTCTTTTCTGTCCTCGCCTCCGTTCCGTCCGGCCTCGACAGCGAAGAGATGTCCGTTAGAAAGAAAAAAAAATGCGTATGGATTGGACGGTATGTGACACAACAGTGTGTATGTGTGCGCGCCAAAAGTCTCTGGAAATGGTTTCGCCGCACGTCCAAGTCTGGACTCGAATGCGGAGGCAACGAGAATATTTTTATTTTCGAGAGGAACAATTTGAATTCATCATGAACAAAGTGACGATATATTCCGCAAAACAAAAAACGGTGACGGCTTTAGGGTGCTGGTCCTTAGGGCCACATGCACGATGATTTTTCGGCTGTCATTGACAAGGTCAAGCCGGCTCCGGTATAGGAGCGGCGACAACGGTATGTCGGCGGCTCGTTCTCGGTTAAAAAATGGTTGTTCAGTGGTCTTGGAATCTCGATGTAATTTTTATTGTGTTTGATGTGCTTTGTACTTCCGGTGAACTTTTATAATAGATCTGATCTTTTAAAAAACAATGATCTTTATTGAAAGAAAGTTCCATTAAAACAATAAAATTGTAGGTTAAAAATCGATATAGTTGTTTCCCGTAAAAGAAGAACATTGAAGACGTTGTTTCTAACCTTCGGTGTTCACATTCGGCTTTATCCCACAAGTTTACCAAAGAAATTGTGGAAAGCCAGATCTAAAAAGAAAAAGAAACCGGAATAACCTCGATGGTCTTGAAGAGACACGTAAATAGCCCACCTTGTGAGAAGTGGAGATCGTCAAACACACTGTTTTGAGAGAAAACCCCTGCTAGACAAGTTATAAAAACGTTGCTTCATGCTAGATCGCCAGAAAATAGACTAAGAACACACAAAAATGGAATAAAAGAATCATAAACATAGCTTGACCAACCATCAAGAAATTATAACAAATATATGCGATAAAATCTTAATCCACTAGTTGTTCGGCTTTTGTCTTGACAACATGGCAATTATAGAGACATATTCGAGGAACCACATGTCCACCGCTAGTGTTTGTGTTTTGGGGAAGGGGGCAATCAAGGACGTAGGCTGAGAAAACATGAATGGTAGTTTGCTTGCCATAGCAGTTATGGTTAGGCTCATGTAATTAATTGATTTTCATTGGCAAAGCATTTCACAACTTTAATACTATCGGGCACAAAGAAGTGAAAGTTGTATTCGAGTTGCTCCAGGGAGACACGCGCCTCCCCCCTCCCGCTTCCCTACTCCCCACCAACATCACTTCTAGTTCTTCCCACCAACAAATCCCATCACCCACATCGGCGACGGCCACCTCGGCCAACCAATTGTGGTGTCGGGCTAGCAAGTAGCATTTTCAAAACCCTAAGCTTTCCTTCTCCTGTCCTTGGTCTGCCTAGTGTCCGATCGTTGGTGGATCTCTAGTCATCCACAATGATGGTGTTGGTTCTTTATGTGTCATCAAGCTAGATGTCGTCACTTCTTGAGCGGCTGATTTGCCCTACTTGAAGTCTTCTTTTGCTCAATGATGTCCTGCAAATGCACAGACTGAGTTGTAGCGTTTTTGAAGTAAGAGTACCAATCACATAAAGAGATTAGGAAATGACCTTTGCCTCTTACCAAGGTTTGTGGGAATGTATCTGTGAGTTAATTGTGAACAAAGCAAAGGCAATGCAAACGTGGAAATATTGCAGGACTGTTGTGGCAAGAATTAAAGTGCGCAAGAGTAAGAGTACAGAATAAGAGAGTAATGAAAGGGATGAAATCTGCAGTAGGGCTAAGACGTTCTCCGAGAGTCCGAATTTACCACTAGTATGCATGTTACTTAATTATGTGAATGCACAATTATTGGTTCAGATAACTAATGCACTTTATATGTTTTTATGTGTGGACGGAGCCAAGTACAGATACACGAACACTACCACAACTCCATATTGCACGTGCCATTACTATTCCTCCCCTCCCAGATAGAGGCAACGATGATTAAGGGTCTCCCCATGTATGTGGCTTAAGACAGTCTCCGGTATTTCCCGATCTAAGTTCCATGAAGGAGGGTCGTAGCTGTTGTCACCGCAACACATCCTCTTTCCCTCTTCACTCGGATGGTAAAATCCTTCAACTCCATACAGACAATTGTTGTGAAGATGACTTCACACAATATGATGAAGAAGAATCAAGGCCACATATAAAGAATCATGTATATTGTCGGTGTTCAGATCATAGACATACTAGGGTTCCTCCATATCCCAGAGAACCAGGGAGTTTACTGAGACACAGAGTCAACAAGCATCGTGACGGTGTTCATGGCAATGACCGATAAATGATTAATGTAGCACGCATATGAATCTGATGACTGGATTTTGGCACCACTTTTTAGAGTATATTCTAGTAGCAAAATCCATTATATCATATCCATCTGGCAAACTTTCATGTCCACAATGCACAGTTTTTGATATATCCCATTGTACCAAGTTCTTTGCACAACTTTTAGTTTTTATTTGTTTTCCTTTGTTTTGTTATATTTGTAGTTGTATTGGCATGTTCATGGACTTGGCGCATAAAAGGACCAAGTTGAGTCCAAACCAGAGAAGTTCCACGCATCATATTCAGGCTGGTAATATCAAACTCTTCATACAGCCTAAATATATTCACCTCATTAGTTTCTTCTCGGAAAGCTTGTTACACCCATCATATCCATGAACAAAGTGTCAAAATTGATGATCCAATACATGGGTGTAACAAGCTTTCCGAGGCGAAATCCAACAAGCCCAAGAATGTTCAAATCATAGTTCGTATGAAGAAATGACGACCAAAACACGAAACTGCATTCGTCGTATGACTATGGATGATCGTACCAGCCTCCGAAGACTGCGAAATCAGCCATAACATCCGTGATTCTTCACCGATTTTGCCCCGCTTTGTTCCTACATGACCCTTAGCGTCCAAGGGATGTATTGGGAGAGGATAAGGCTCCCCTAGAGCCGTTGGATGAAGGATTATGTGAAGGATCTACGGTGGAGACCTCAGAAGACCTTCCTATATATTCACCTCCTTAGTGGTCATATCAAAGTGATTATCGCAAAAAATATGGGATTATTCAGTTTAAACAATAATGAAAATGAGTGTAAAAATACATTCATCATCGATGGCCTTCGACTTTGTGTGGTGGTGATGGAAGCTAGTAATGTGGTCAACTTCATGGTCTTGGTGCGGTCTCGGGTTAGCAGTACTCTTCAAGATGTTGGCGTCCAACCTCAACCACAAAATGCTCGAGGTCGTGCTGTGTGTAGAGGTTATGTTCAAGGTTCGAGTTACCTAGGCCTACGACACTTGACTAGCATGTACTCTCAATTACCGGCTAAGGCTACCAAGCAAGTGGGTATCTTATTGTAATCTGGACTTAGTATGTTGATGCTCTTTGATGGTCTTAGAGCAACTCTAGCAGAGTCGTCATATCTTTGGTCGCCATAATTAATGGGTATGGAGAATTTGTGTTTGCGCACAGTGATCGATCGCTGTTTTGAGTAAATACAAAGTCGCCATAACATAATGTGTCCTCCATTAATTTTATTTTTGTTGTTCTTTTTTCGTTTTCTTCAGTTTTGTAAGGGCAATTTAAGCTGAGGTTAGTCTAACCAAACACATGTGTCAGTATGATAACTTCATAGCAACTATATTTGGTGGCAAATATGTTCCGCTTTATATATAATTAGCGACTTGAAATGTAATTCAGTGACATTTTGAAACTATGCAATGTCGCTATTTGAGTTACATTGCTACCTAGTACTACCTACAGTAGTCGCTGATCGGTGCGTTCTAGTTATCACTCCCCTCCTACTCGTCATTGTCCTCATAGAGAGAGAGAGAGAGAGAGAGAGAGAGAGAGAGAGAGAGAGAGAGAGAGAGACTGTCAAAGCAGGCGTAGGAGACGGACTCACGAGCAACAGTCGTGAGCTGCTACTTCTCCTCCTCGTCAATGAGTGTGGGGTTGTACTCTCGGAGGATGTTCTCCTTGTTGCGAGCTTCGAGGGCAGAGAGGGACAGGAGGTTCTACTCCGCCACCAAGTTGAGCCAATAGGTTGTGTTCATTGTCCCAGAGGAGATGGGAAGGGAGGAGGCGACATGGAGGGAGTAGGATGTGGCTAGGGAATTGGTGATGAGGACGCCTCACCGCTGGACTTTTATAATTAGGGATGAAGTTGTGTGACCATCCAAGAGGTCGCCTTGGGAATTGGGCAAAGCAGTGGATTCCATTAATGGCGGGTTGTGAGCCGTCTTGTCATCATGGCTAGCCGGTTGTGGGATCAAAATGATAGGTCTGAAGGGAGGTGAATAGACACTAACAAGACAAAATGTGCAATTTTTAATTCATTTGGAACTCACGTAGATTTTAACACAAGTTAGATAGCAAGCAATACAACCTACACATGCATATCTATAGCATGGAAAACGGAAATTAAATGACATGAAGTGCAAGAAAGTGAGGAGTAGAGTTTAGGATATTTTGCAAACAAAGGGTGACGCGAAGATTTTTCACGTGGTTCCGATCGATGGTGTTATCATACATCCACGTTGATGGAGACTTCAATCCCTAAGGGATATTGGTTTCGCGAGTACATGAAGAGCTCCGCCCATGGAGGATCCACGAAGAAGCGACACTGTCTATGCCATTATGGCTTACGCCCACGAAGGACTAGGCTCAACTGGGTAGATCTTCACGAAGTAGGCGATATTCTTGCCCTTACAAACTACTTGGTTCTACTTACCCGGGGCGGTAGGACTGAGTACAAAACTTATACAAGTCAGCTATAAAGAAAAAAACCTATACAAGTCGCTAGGGCCTAGCAAAAAGGGACCTTCTCAATTGTAAAGTGGGAAAGTTCCCCTTTATGTATTTAGGCTTACCTCTAGCGCCACGCAGAGTGACGATAGATGAGTGGGCTCCATTAACTAGGAAAGCAGGGAAGAAAGTGAGCCCTTGGCGCGAAAAGTTCATGTCATCCGCAGCAAGGCTCGTCCTCACGAACTCTAGCCTTTCCTTGTTGCCTATGTTCGCAATGGGCTTGTTCCTGCTGGCTGAAGGGATTCATGCCAAGTTGGACACGCCGCATGCTCGTTTCTTCTGGGAAGGAACGGGTCTAAAGCGCAAATACCACTTGGTCAAATGGGCGGCGGTACGCAAGCCCAAATCCTTGGGAGGACTGGGCATCATTAACACTAGGCTACAGAATATAGCGCTGATGTGTAAATGGATCTGGAAGCTGTCGCAAGGGGCGACGGGCCTATGGGCCGACATCCTTCCCGCAAAGTACTTCCCAAACGGGAATTTCTTTGATGGGGAAGCAAGGGGCTCCCCCTTTTGGCAAGATCTGCAGGCCATCAGACCCGCATTTGACCAAGGTGCCAAGTTTCACATTGGTAATGGTCGCGCCACCCGATTCTGGTTGGATTTTTGGGTGGGCGTCCATCCTCTCTGGGAAGAGTTTCCAGAGCTGTACGCCTTAGCGATGCGGCCTAAACAAAAGGTGGTCGAGGCTCTGGCTACGCCACAGGCCATCGCTTTTTGCCGGAACCTTAACATGCAGGAAACAGCACGGTGAGGGGCTTTGTTAGACCTGGTAACCACCGTGACGCTCTCTGACGAGCCTGACATGGTGTCGTGGCACCTCAATGCCTCCGGGAGGTTTTCCGTTAAGTCCTTATACCATAAACTGTGCCAAGGGACGGTACAACGAGAGGTGAAAGGACTATGGCAAGCTCGCGTACCGCTCAAGATCAAAGTCTTTCTTTGGCAATTGTTTCGGGACCGTTTACCCACATCCAATAACATAGCAAAGTAGAACGGCCCGGCGTCGGGCATGTGTGCGTTGTGTGGGAATCCCGAGAACGCGAATCACGCCTTCTTCCTCTGCCCGATAGCGAGGTTTGCGTGGAGTGCAGGTAGGGAGGCTGTCGGGGTAGCTTGGGACCCGAGATCCTCCTCCGAACTTGTGGACCTCCTTCATTCGGTGCAGGGTCAGCCCAAGTGGGTGATCTGGACTAGTATAGGAGCGATGCTTTGGTCCTTATGGCTTACTCGCAACAAGTTTACCATTGAAGGCTCGTTCCCGTCGCACCCGACTAACATTATATGCAAATGCTCTATCCTATTGCAGCAATGGAGTCTGTTGGCGAGGCAGAAGGACACTGGTCTCATGAAGCTTGCGCAAGTCCGAGTGCACCAAGTGTTTGTGGCGGCTAGGGAGCCGACGATGCCTACCTGAGGGTGGGGCATCTCTTTTGTTTTGCGAGCCTGCACGCTCTTGTTCTTGGGCTACGGCCTTGTAATCAGCTCGCAGCCCGACGTTTGGACCCTTCCTAGACTTCAGTTTCGCTCTGCCGTGGCTTTTGGTTCGTCGTGTAACGTCTGATTGTTTGATACTCTGCCTGTTCATTGTGGGCTTTATTAATTTAAAGCCAGACGCTCCCAGCGTCTTCGTTCTAAAAAAATGCTTGCAACATTGGGGTCAGCATAAGATTCCCCTTGGAGCATATAGATTTTGAGGAGCCCACGTCTGGTTTTGTCTTTGTTCTGATTCCCGCTTTATATGCTCCTTCAAGTAAACTCCTCCTCCCGAGAATCGCATACTTAGGTTTTGGGTTTTGGAACTAGAATCGTATGCTTAAAGGCAGACCGGCCAGTCAACAGTCATCATCTGTTCCTATCGAGGTCGTAACACCCATCGCTAATTAAGCACGCACTTTCTCCATATTCCCTTGCAATCCGGCACACATATAGCGTTAGAGCATTACTAGTAGAACCCTCAAATCCTCAAACCCTCACTAGCGTTTTAAGGGTCTAAAAATGGTCTTTTTGTGCACTTTTACGGGTTGAAAAACAGGGGCAAAGATTAGAACCCTCAAACCCAACCCTTATAACCGAATATTCCCCATGAACGACGTTGTCGTTGCGGGCATACCGTCGAGCACCTCGTGCACGACGGGCGGAGGGCGGCGTGGGGGCGGAGGGCGGGGCAGGCGCGGTGGCGGCGGGTCGAGGCGGAGGGCACGGAGGCGGAGGGGCGCGGGAGGAGGAGAGGCCGAGGGCGGGAGCCGGAGGCGGCGGGCGGGCACGCGGGAGTAGAAGCCGGTGGGGCGGAGGGCGGCGCGGGCAGCGGGACGGATGGCGACGGTCGAGGGCGGGGCGACCGCGGCCACGGCCGGGAGGAGGTGGAGGAGAGGCCGGCGGCTAGGGACGGGGCGGGCGCGGGCGCGCGGGAGGTCGACGGGGCGGCCGCCGGCGACGGGGGCGACTAGCAGCGGCGGTCGCGGGCGTGGGCGCGGGAGTTGGGAGGATTTTTCCCTCCCGCGCGAGGATAACTGCCAAATGAGGGTTGGGATAGGTTTTGCTCCCCAGCCCTTACTTTTGATTGCAAATAGCATAAAACTACTACAATTCAGGATAGGGATCCAAAAAACTACCGGATTTTATTTTTTCGCTGATAACTACCAAGTCAGCGGTTTGGCTGTTTCAAAAAACCCAAACTGCTGGGTGCTTATCGATTAATCATGATTATGACTGTCGGGGCCTACTTCTAAACAAACCGTTAGTTTGACCGTTGACTTACATGTGGGGCCCACATGTAGGTTTCCCCTTCCTATTCTTTCTCTTTCTTCTTTCTCTCTTTCTCTTCTATTCTCTCATCTCGTTTCTCCCGACCCGACGACCCTCCCAGGGCCTTCCTCACCTCCCCAGCCTCGCCATGGTCGTGGTAGGAGCTCGCCGGAGCTCCTGCTGGTGGAGGTGGCGATGGCTACAGAGGAGGCAGGGCGTGGTGGTGGCTGCAGAGGAGACAAGGCGTGGTGGCGGCCGCAGGCGAGGCACGGCATGGAAGAGGGAAGAGAGAGAGGCCGTGCGGCAGGGAGCTCACGGAGGATGCAGGTGGGCCTCGCCGGCCGGAGGAGGCGGCGGCCGGCATGCAAGATTGAAGGGAGCTCCGTGGCGGCCAGCACTGGACGACAACGGGCGAGGAAAGGGAGATCCGTGGCGGCGCTGGAAGGGAGACCCGCGGTGGCGCGCAGTAGCCGACGGGCGACGGAAGGAATCTCCGCAGCGGCGCCATGGCTGCTGGCCAGCGAGCTCCTCACAGGGGGTGGTGGCCGGCGAGCATGGCTAGGGTGCAGGGACCCGATTGCATTTTCAAAAAAACTGCAGGTACCGGATTGCTTTTTTATAAAAATTCCAGGGACCTGATTGTTTTTTCCAGAAAAACTGCATGAAGAGCCACTTACATGTGAGCCCCACATGTAAGTTAACGGTCAAACAGACGGTCAACCAAACGGTTGTCTTACGTGTGGGCCTGATCTGTCATAAACTGGATTAATTTTATAACTCATAGTGATTTGAGTTTTTTGAAACAGCCAACCTCGGACTTGGTAGTTATCAGCGAAAAAAATAAATCCGGTAGTTTTCTGAAACCCTAACCCGAATTGTAGTAGTTTTATGTTATTGGATTTGAGGGTTGGACCTTTAAAAAAATTTGTGGGTTTGAGGGTTAAGGGGTTCTAGTCTACGGCTTTTTTTCGACGAAAACTGTAAAAAGGACAGTTATTTTTAGAGGTTTGAGGGTTTGAGGGCTCTACTAGTAATGCTCTTAGCACGACACATGTGGTATAACCCTAAAAAATATAACAACATCAGCTGTAAAAAAAAAATAGGTGCTGTAGCCCATCAGTAGATTAGCAACAGCAGCATAGAGCATCGTTCCATGTTAGTTTTGTTCCTTTTGCTGAGACCCTCACCAATCACGGACAAACACCAAAATATTTTCTCGTTGGGCCGAATCAAAATCTCCTCCGGCCGGCCCGCCGGGTACGCATGTCTGGCGCATGCACTGCATGCAAACCAAACAGAGGCTCTGATGGAGAGGAGAGGGTGGCCGTCTCGTCGTCGTCGTCGCCGTGGCCAAGGGCCAAGGCTGCCGGCCAACCCACTGCACATGAACATATGCTGCGTGGTCCGTGGTGGCGCGACTTGTTTAAGAGCCGAGGCCACATGCCGGCGCTGGCCGTGTCCTTCCTTGGCCGAGGAGGGGGGGGGGGGGGGGACACGGAATCTCTCGTGCTCTCCACTATTCGTTTACCGCCGCCTGGTTCGCCGGTCGCCTGCTGGTGCGGTCGTGGCGGACCGGCGGGCCTGGCGCTCGGCTGGCCGGGCTGCCCCGGGGGTGCGATGCGCAACGCGACAAGGAGCGGTGCGGGTGCGACCTCGGCCACGTGGAGGCGCTGTTCCTTGCGTGGGTCTTGGCGAATCATGCACGGTCCTCTTCTCTTCCCGGCTCCTCTTCTCTTCCCGGCTTCCCTTACCGTTCTCCCTAAAAGATAGAGCTGCTGCATATCTGAATTTTTTGAACACTCGAAAACATTCAGATCCTAATGCGACATCGACATTGCGGGGAGGATTCGATTCACAAACTGTTTGGCAACGAAATCTGGGTTTTATATCTGATCGATGCTCTCATCTCAATTAAGTATATTCTGCTTCTCGTCTTCAGAACCCAAGTTCAGATTCAGAGCTGCGGTGGAACTGGGTACTTCATCTTTTGAGTCAAAATGATTGCTCTCAATTTATTTTTACATCAAGCCAATGAGATCGGTCTTACACGGATGCACTTCTGAATGAATTTCAGGAAATGAGATTCAGGTTCAGTTTCTGGTGGAGCTTGATTACAGGAAAGAAGCATATATTAGGAGTTGGATGCTCCATCAGGCCTAAAGGGCTGCCCCGGGGGTGCGGTGCTCAGCAAAGGGCGATTCTGGAAGAACATGAAACCGCCCAAAGTAAAGCAAACACAGCCAACAAAAGACACAGGAGGCATTTGTTAACGAGGTTCGGCAATGTGCCTACGTCCCCGGGAGCCGAATTGCGGCGGCTCCATCCCTATATTTCCTTATCCACCCAGGTATTTTAGCCTATTTTCTGTACACAAACACAGCTGTCCAGTTCAAGAGATTGTTTGCATCGTTCGTCTTATCGGATATGGGCGAAGCTGCTGCTGAACATGCCGGAGTGCGAAGCCTTGGGTGCAGGCTTGGCTACCTCAGGAGTGCCAAACACGTTCCAGAAGCGGAGGGTCTCGTCTGCAGCAGCAGATGCCACCGTGCAACCATCAGGACTCTGCAATTCACAGCATGACAAGATGATCAGGCAATGAACAAACAGGTTAACATGTCGATAGCATCGTACAAGAAATGGCGAGAAAGATGTACCTGCGCCATGAAGAGGACACGGGAGGTATGGCCAGTGAGTTCAGCCATCTTGACCATGGAAGGGTACTTCCACAATGTCAGCTGGTTCTGCGTGAATCCGTGTGAGCTCAGCAGCTCTCTCTCATTCTTGTTCCACAGAAGGGAGCACACCTGCGATCCAGTATCAACTGAGTTCAGGCATGCACCGGTGTGTGTGTTCCAGAACTTGATGCAGCGGTCGCTACCGCCACCGCCAGTTGCCAGCAGGTTGCCCTGGAATGGGCACCATGCGAGCGCCTTCACAGCGGCCATGTGGTCCTCGAGCCTGTGAAGCCACTGGTTGCGGCCTGCGGACGGCATGGAGGATGCCATCGACACGTCCCAAATGTGCAAAAGGTTGTCGTTGCCACCGCTCGCCAGTTGCTGCCCTGAGCCAGACCACTTTAGCCCGCACACCTCCTGGCTGTGCCCCTGGTAAGTCTGCACGGCATGGTCCCTGATCCTTACGTCGTTGTTCACAATCCTACCGTCCATGCCGCCAGTCGTCAGGATGTTGTTGTTCCATGCCAGCGAACCGACCCTTGACTCATGCACACCTTTCAGAGTCCTCAACTGCATACAAAGAAGAATGTAATTCAACATCTGATCAAGCACATTCAGGCACATAAATAACATTTTTTGATGCTGGACAGTGTATACAAAGAAGAATGTAATTCAGCATCTGATCAAGCACGTTTGGACACATAAATAACATTTTCTGACGCTGGACAGTGTATACTAACCAGGCGGTTGGAGCTGGTGTCCCAGAGCTGAATGTCAGACGAGTTGAGCCCAATAGCAAGATGGCGGCCATCAGGAGCCCAGCTGACGCTGGTGATGGGGCCGTTGTCCTCCTCGACTGTCACGAGCTCAGACGTGGATCCACTGGAGGCGTCCCACAAGTACATGGTGTCGCCCAGCGCAATGGACAACACGTTGCTGCTCCCCCAGTCCATCAGGTTGAGGTAGTAGTCGTCGACGAGGTCCGGTGCATCCAGAGTCCTCTCGGCAGACTGCAATTGTCAATCGACATCGCATATCAGTAACCACCACCAAATGCATTAGTAGAACCACAAACGTGTGCGCATACCTGGGGAATGTATCGCCTCTGCTTGGCCGGCTTGGCCTGGTGAGAAGAGACCGTGTCGGCAGCGAAGACGTTCTCCGGCTCCGGCGGCTTGTTCCTGAAGGCGAGAATCCGCGTCCTGTTGTTGAGCAGCTTCTCCGCGAGAAGCCTCCGGTACGCCTCCTTGGAGGGGGACGCCGCAATGGCCGCCGCGTTCTCCTTGTCCTTCTTGGTCTCCGTGAGCAGGTAGTGCGCCATGTCCATGTCCATCGCTGACCGGTCCGGGATGAACCTGTCCCCCTGCGCATACACAGAGAGAGAAGAGAAAACACACCATGTCAGTCAGGCATTCCATCGAACAGCTCATGCGCACACCGAATCCGCAGGATCTGGGAGTCGGGGCAAACAACTTACGTAGCACTTGGCCGACGGGTTGCGCGAGGTGGTGCTGAGCGGCGGCATGTAGGGGCGGGAGCCGGCCTCCTGGAGCGGCGGGCGCTGCACGGCGGCGGCGCTGTTCTTGCCGGAAGAGATCGAATGGGAGCCTGCGTCCATGGTTAGAAGAAAGAAAGAAAGAAAGAAAGAAACGGCAGAAATCGCAACAGGAACTGCAGAAGTAAACGCGGGTCAGCAGATGGATCGGATGAACAGGCAATCAAGAGATCGAGAGCGAGAAAGGCGGCGGCGAGCACGAGAGGGGGGGAGGGAGGGAGGGAGGAGAAAGCCACGGATTGCTCGGTGACTTGTGAGGTTCAGGGATTTGACTGCGCGCTGTATTTGTAGGGATCGGCGGCGGGGCGGACGCAACGGCTAGTCGCCACGGAACCGAGATTAGAGCCGTTGCTGCCCACGGTTTTAGGGTTCGGTGCTGGGCTCTATGGGCCTTCCATTATAAGGAGACCGGCCCAAAATGCGAACCCACAGCTTCCCGGTGACCACAAAGGCCGACAAGCTCTCTTGATAAAATGAGCAGCGCAACATTAGAAGAAACAAACTACAGCGATGAAACTTAAAATTTTCTAAAAAATCCCAAAAACTAAAGTTCCACTGAGGGATCAAAACGATCACCTCCTGATAGGGAACCAGGTCGCTAGCCACTATAACTTCCTGGGAATTTGTGTATAAAATTGCAGCCCGGTGTATATGAACCGTACGCTGCAGCCAATTTAAGCATTTTGGAAATTTCAAACATGATTTCTTTTTGAAAAAGTTAATATTTTTTGAAACGAGAACATTTCCAAAATTGTGAACAAAATTTGAAAAACTCAAACATTTTATGAAAACAGGAACACTATTTGGGATTCTTAGACATTTTCTAGGAAAAAAGAAACGAAATTGCAAATAAGAATATTATTCAAAATTAAGAAAAATTTTCTAAAAAATGCAACCTTTTTTTGAAAAAGTAACAACTATTGAAAAAAGGAACATTTCTCAAATTTACGATCAATTATTTCAAAACTTGAACGTTTTTATTTGTAAACAAACTTTAAAACAGGAATAATTTCTGAGGTTCTGAATAATTTTTAAATAACCTTCCGAACAAGTTTTTGAAAAACACTAACAAAATTTGAAACCAAGATCATTTTTTAGAAAAATCATGATACAATTTTTGAAACTCCTGCAAAAATGGAAACATCAACATTTCTTTGAAAGCAGGAACATTTTTTGAAAGCAGGAACGTTTTTTAAAAGTAGGAACATTTTTTAAAGCAGGAACATTTTTTGGAATTCCGAACAAATTTTCAAAAAGTTGTGAACATTTTGACGAAAAACGTTCCAAACAAAATCTGAAAAACGATCATTTTTTGAAAATTGCGAACAATTTTTGAAACGTGAACAATTTTTGAACTCCTAAAAAAATAGATATTTTGAGAACAAGTTTTGAAATATGAACATTTTTTGAAATTTGTGAACAATTGTTTATAATGAGAACATTTTTTCAAATTTCGAACATTTATTGAAAAGTACAAAAAAATCCTGGAATTTTGTTGTATTTATGAACAAGGCAGTAAAACACAACAATTTTTTTAGAAAAAATATTAAATTGAAGAAAAAATAAAAATTGAAAATTAAAAAATTAAAAAAGGAAAGTGAAAAAAACAAATAGAAACAAAAGAAAAATAAACAGACAAGGAAAAACGAGAGATAAGAAAAAGAAAGGGAAACGAAAAAAACAGAACAAGAGAAAAAAAACTGGATCAAGAACCTTCTAGAAGTTTTCCAAAACCAGAAAAAACCGGCTGGGAACCGCTAGAAGGTTCCCAAAACTGGGCGCGTTGAAACGCTTAAACGGGCTGGCCCAGCTGGAAACGATCCCTCGATCTCCCTGTGTGAAACCTCGACAGTTTGCCGCAACGTGCGGCGAATAGGAAACTCCCCTATTCAGCGCGTTCGACGCCGCGAACGTCAACTGCGCCTACAGCAAAGCCAAGTGGGCCGGCCCACGAATGCACCAACGCGGAAGCTGTTTTGCGGAAAAAGTTTCGCAAAAAACTTGCGAGCATGTGGACTCGAACTCAAGTCGATGCTTTGATCCGTGGTTCAGCTAACCACTACACCCTCTAGACAACTATTACTGAGAGCAACACGAATTCTTTAAGAACTATTGTATGCGCGTTATTTATTATATTTTTTATGAAAGAAAGTTCATCCAATATGATAAGAAAAGTTCATCTATTTGAAAAAATTCATCGATTTTGAAAAAAGTTCACAAAAATGTGAAAGAAGTTCATCGATTTCTGAAAAAGTTCAACGAATTTGGAAAAAAAGTTCACCGAATTTGAAAAAAGTTCACCAAATTTGAAAAAAGTTCATCGAATTTTAGAAAAAGTTCACCAAAGTTATAAAGTAAGTTCGCCTATTTTCAAAAAAGTTCATCGAATTTCAGGAAAAGTCCATCGGATTTAAAAAACATGGATTTAAAAGAAAAGTTCACATATTTGCAAACAATTCTACGAACCGGGAGGAAAAAAGAAAAACAGAAAATGGTAAAGAAAAAAAGAAAAATAGAAAGAAATAGGGAAAATAAAGAATACAACAATGAGAAAGTACAATTTTAATGGATCCTATTTAGCTGGTGCGATGGTTGCACTATCCCAAGTAGGAAAGGTGGGTCGCGAGTTCGAATCGCATGCGGCGCATTTGTTTTTTGCAGGATTAAAGACGGACTAAAAGAACCTTCATGGGCCATCCCAGCTAGCACCGCTGCAGGCGCCGGTTTGCGGAAACAACTAAAACCGGCGCCTGTGGCGCTAAATAGGAAATGCCCGACAGAGATGACTACAAGTCTGGGTGGCAGCTCGAGAGAGAGAGTGGGACGAGGCCGAGAAAGCCCGCAAATGGCACATAAAGATGCGTGAGTTGGATGGTATTAGAATTTTGCTAGTAGGCCTTTGGCCCAAAGCCCAACTAAAATTCTGAAATTCTTTTGGCCCATTTATGCACACATGTGAGTGGAGTGAGTGAGACTAAAGTTTACTCCCACCATGAAAGTTGAGTGAGAGTTGCACCTCTTTATAAGGTGAGCTCTTCTAGCACTTGTATGAGCATGAAAAGAGAAGACCTACACGCGCGCTCCTCCTCCTCGCTCGCCTCGCCACGCCTCGTCAGGACGGGTCGCGCCGCGGGTTGCGGTACTGAGCCGAGTTGAGGACATAGTTATGCACGTTGTCTATATTTTTCTATATTTTTGCTGCTCGGGAAAAATTAATGAGTCATTAATTAATAATTAATGGACGCGTTAATTACTGAACCGTTTCCGATTCTTTTGGATCACGAGGCTGACGTCTACCCTAGCCGCCACATCATATGGTCTCGCACCACCGCTCCAGATCATTGCACCGCCAAGCAAGTCTTCTCCATCCCTCCTTTCGGCGTGCACCACGAGAAGGGACAGCAGGCCTCCGGAACCCCGCCTCTCGTGATCCTGTATGTGAGAGGGGCGATCAGGTTTTTGGGGAACGCACTCGTGCGACTGTTGGCAACGACGACTTTGCCAACGACGACTTCTTCTCCGACCTCGGCAACCTCAACCTCGACGACATGGGCGACAACACCAACGCCGGCGGTGTTGTTCCTGCTGCATCGTATGTGATTCTATCCTTATTGTTCGAGATCGTGGTTGAATTCATGTTTCTAATATGTGCCCTAGATGTGATATGTTCATCTACTATGCTAGTTCACATGATTAGTTTAATCTCTACTACTGTTGTCATGATTTATCTTCTGTTTATTCGGATTAAATCTCGTAGTAATTTGCTCATATTTCCAACAATCCAAAAACCTGATTATAGGCAATTTAGTCCGAGTGGTTTTGCTGCGCATCTGAAGCCGCCTGCCTTTAAGGGGTACAATATAAGAGGTGGCGCACGAGAGAAGTCTACTGGTTTCAGACCATGTGCTGTTATGACGCCACTAAGGGCAAGCCTGAGGGCGATCTTAATCCTGCACAACAGGAAGCTTTTGAGAAGATCGATACCCTCTTTAAGGAACCATTCTGAGTGTTCTTGATGATTCCATTATGGATTCGTATATGTCGTTTGACAACAGCATGGACATGTGGGCTGCGCTCGAGGCCAAGTTTGGGGCCTCGGACATGCCGGCAGTGAGGTGTACGTCATGGAGCAATTCTATGACTACAAGCTGACTGATGAGTGCTCTGTTGTACAACAGGCTCATGAGATACAGTCGCTCGCAAAGGAACTTGAGTACTTCAAGTGTGTGTTGCCAGACAAATTTGTTGCCGGAGGCATCATCGCCAGGCTTCCACATTCGTGGAACAATTTTGCTACTTCCCTGAAACACAAGAGACATGATTTTTCCATTGCGGATCTCACTGGTACTCTTGATGTTGAAGAGAAGGTGAGAGCAAAGGACACACGTGATCGAGTTGCCGAGGGAGCTTCTAGTGCCCACATGGTACAGAAGGAGAACTTCCAGCCCAATAAGTTCAAAAACAACAAGAACAAAACTCAGGGCAAAGGCAAGTTTGATGTGAAGAACAAGCCGTCACATTCTACCAACTTCAAGAAGAATTCTCATAAGAAGGGGAAGGGACTTTGCCATGTCTGCGGTGATCCTAATCACTGGGCTCCGAAGTGTCCTAACCGCTTTGAGGAGCACGAACATGAGAAGAGCGGCAAGTCCGCTAATGTTGTCATCGGAGATACGGATATGAAGGAATCTGGGTACGGTATTCTTCCTTCCATCCTTTCAGTATTTCAATCTCGTGATTGGTTAATTGACACTGGTGCCAATGTACATGTTTGTGCTGACGCCTCTATGTTTCCTTCTTACCAGGTCACAGGGGCTTCTCCCGTGTTGATGGGGAATGGGTCACATGCCATCGTTCGAGGTGTTGGTACAGTCGATCTGAAGTTTACTTCGGGGAAGACCGTGCGTCTGAAGAACGTTCACCATGTGCTGTCCATAAAAAAAAAATCTTGTTAGCGGTTCCCATTTATGTCGAGATGGTTTTAAGTTGGTTTTTGAGTCCAATAAAGTTGTAATTTCTAAGTATGGACAATTTGTTGGAAAAGGCTATGAGAGCGGAGGCTTGTTCCGCCTGTCATGTCTCAATAATGAGTCCGATATTTGGCATTCATGGCTTTGTCATATTAACTTTGGTTGCATGACGCGGCTAGCCAATATGAATTGAATTCCGAAAATCTCTACTGTCAAAGGCTCCAAGTGCCAAGTATGTGTGCAAGCTAAGCAACCTCGCAAGTCCCATAAGGCTGCAGAGGCAAGAGACTTGGCGCCACTAGAGCTAATACATTCTGATCTTTGTGAGATGAATGGTGTGTTGACAAAAGGTGGAAGGAGATACTTCATGACGTTGATTGATGACTCCAGTAGATATTGTTATGTGTATCTTCTGAAATCGAAAGATAAGGCTTTAACTTTCTTCAAAAACTAGAAAGTTGAAGCAGAGAACCAACTTGATCGAAAAATTAAACGGCTTAGGTCTGATTGTGGTGGAGAGTACTTTTCCAATGAATTTGTTTTGTTTTATGCGGAACATGGTATAATCCATGATAGGACGCCTCCCTACTCACCTTAGTCAAATGGGGTAGCTGAAAGAAAGAACCGGACTCTAACTGATTTGGTCTTTCCAAGGAATGGTGGGGGGAGGCGCTGATGACTGCATGTCATGTCCTAAACCGAGTTCCCACAAAGCATAAGACCATGACTCCATTTGAGGAATGGGAAAGGAAAAGGTTGAAACTCTCTTACCTACATTATTGAGGTTGTTTGGCAAAAGTCAATATACCAATTCCCAAGAAGCGCAAGCTTGGACCAAAAACTGTGGATTGTGTTCTTCTGGGCCATGCTTTTCATAGCATTGGCTATAGATTTTTGATAATAAAATCTGAGGTATCCGACATGCATGTTGGTATGATTATGGAGTCTAATGATGCAACTTTCTTTGAGGACATATTTCCTATGAAGGATATGTCGAGTTCATCAAATCAGGAGATACCTACTCCATCTAGTGAGGAATTTGTTGTAATTCCTAAACCCACCATTGCGATGGAACACGTTGAGAATCCTGTTGAGGGTGACAATGAAACTCCTGTAAGGAGTAAAAGATAGAGGACTGCAAAGTCCTTTGGTGATGATTTCATTGTGTACCTTGTGGATTACACACCCAGGACTATTTCAGAAGCATATGCATCTCTTAATGCTGACTACTGGAAGGAAGATGTTCGTAGTGAGATGGATTCCATCTTAGCTAACGGAACCTGGGAGATCACTGACCGTCCTTATGGGTGCAAACTTGTAGGATGTACAAGAAGAAGCTTAGACCTGATGGTACGATTGAAACGTACAAGGCATAGCTTGTGGCTAAGGGTTATACCTAGAAAGTAGGTGAAGACTTTTTTGATAGTTACTCACCCGTGGCTAGATTTACCACAATTCGGGTGCTACTATCACTGGCTGCCTCACATGGTCTTCTCCTTCATCAAATGGATGTTAAGACGGCTTTCCTCAACGGAGAGTTGAAGGAGGAAATTTACATGGATCAGCCAGATGGTTTTGTAGTACCTGGTCAGGAAGGAAAGGTGTGAAAGTTATTGAAGTCTTTATATGGCCTTAAACAAGCTCCTAAGGAGTGGCATGAGAAGTTCGAAAGAACATTAACTGCTGCCGGCTTTGTAGTAAATGATGGTGACAAGTGTGTGTACTATCGCCATGGTGGGGACGAAGGATTTATTCTTTGTCTGTATGTCGATGACATACTAATCTTTGGAACCAAACTTGATATAATCAAGGAGGTTAAGGATTTCTTATCTCGCTGTTTTGAGATGAAGGGTCTAGGAGTAGCTGACGTTATCTTGAACATCAAGCTGTTGAGAGATGAGAATGGTGGGATCACACTGCTTCAATCTCACTATGTGGAAAAGATCTTAAGTCGTTTTGGGTATAGTGACTGCACGCCTTCTCCAACTCCATATGATGCTAGTGTGTTTCTTCGAAAGAATCGACGGATTGCTAGAGATCAACTGAGATATTCTTAGATTATTGGCTCACTTATGTATTTGGCAAGTGCCACGAGGCCTGGCATCTCTTTTGCTGTGAGCAAGCTGAGTTGGTTTGTGTCAAAACCGGGAGATGATCATTGGCGTGCGCTTGAGAGAGTTATGCGCTACTTGAAAGGCACTGCGAGCTATGGGATTCACTACACCGGGTATCCAAGGGTACTGGAGGGTTATAGTGACTCGAACTGGATATCTGATGCTGATGAGATTAAAGCCACAAGTGGTTATGCTTTTACACTTGGTGGTGGCGTTGTTTCCTGGAAGTCTTGCAAGCAGACCATCTTAACGAGGTCAACTATGGAAGCAGAACTCACAGCATTAGACACTGCCACTGTTGAAGCAGAGTGGCTTCATGATCTATTGATGGACTTACCTATGGTTGAAAAACCAATACCCCCTATCCCGATGAACTATGATAATCAAACTCTGATCGTCAAGGTAAATAGTTCTAAGGACAATATGAAGTCCTCAAGGCATGTGAAGAGGAGACTAAAATCTGTCAGAAAATTGAGGAACTCCGGAGTTATTACGTTGGATTATATCCAAACGTTGAAAAACTTGGTAGATCCCTTCACAAAGGGTCTACCACGTAATGTAATAGATAATGCGTCGATGGAGATGGGTCTGAGACCCACCACATGAGTTGTCCATAGTGGTAACCCACTCTATGTGATCGGAGATCCTGTAAAGTAGAAGTGGGAGACAAGCTGTTGGTCAGCTGGGAGGAGAGTATCCCTATATTAATAATCCCACTCCATGAAGATGCAATCTGATACGTCCATTTTGCATCATGCTTTTATATCAATATTTATTGCATTATGGGCTGTTATTACACATTATATCTCAATACTTATGGCTATTCTATCTTATTTTACAAGGTTTACCATGAAGAGGGGGAATGCCGGCAGCTGGAATTCTGGCTGGAAAAGGAGCAAACATTGGAAACCTATTCTGCACTGCTCCAAATATCCTGAAACTCCACGAAACTTATTTTTGGAATAAATAAGAATTATTGGGCGGAAGAAACACTTCAGGGGGCCGACACCCTGGCCAGGAGGGTGGGGGGCGCGCCCACCCCTACTGGGCGCGCCCCCTATCTCTTGGCCCCCCTGGTGGCCCCCCGGTGTCCATCTTCTGCTATATGAAGGCTTTTACCCTGGAAAAAATCGTGGACAAGCTTACGGGACGAAACTCCGCCGCCACGAGGCGGAACCTTGGCCGAACCAATCTAGAGCTCCGGCAGAGCTGTTCTGCCAGGGACACTTCCCTTCGGGAGGGGAAATCATCACCAATGTCATCACCAACGATCCTCTCATCGGGAGGGGGTCAATCTCCATCAACATCTTCACCAGCACCATCTCCTCTTAAAACCCTAGTTCATCTCTTGTACCCAATCTTGTATCAAAACCACAAATTGGTACCTGTGGGTTGCTAGTAGTGTTGATTACTCCTTGTAGTTGATGCTAATTGGTTTACTTGGTGGAAGATCATATGTTCAGATCCTTAATGCGTATTATTACTCCTCTGATTATGAACATGAATATGCTTTGTGAGTAGTTACGTTTGTTCCTGAGGACATGGGTGAAGACTTGCTATTAGTAGTCATGTGAATTTGGTATTCGTTCGATATTTTGATGAGATGTATGTTGTTTTTCCTCTAGTGGTGTTATGTGAACATCGACTACATGACACTTCACCATTATTTGGGCCTAGAGGAAGGCATTGGGAAGTAATAAGTAGATGATGGGTTGATAGAGTGACATAAGCTTAAACCCTAGTTTATGCGTTGCTTCGTTAGGGGCTGATTTGGATCCATATGTTTAATGTTGTGGTTAGGTTTACCTTAATACTTCTTTTGTAGTTGTGGATGCTTGCAATAGGGGTTAATCATAAGTGGGATGCTTTTCCAAGTAGGGGCAGTACCCAAGCACCGGTCCACCCACATTTCAAATTATCAAAGTACCGAACGCGAATCATATGAGCGTGATGAAAACTAGCTTGACGATAATTCCTATGTGTCCTCGGGAGCCCTTTTCTCATTATAAGAAATTGTCCAGGCTTATCCTTTGCTACAAAAAGGATTGGGCCACCTTGCTGCACTTTATTTACTTTCATTGCTTGTTACTCGTTACAATTTATCTTATCACAAAACTATCTATTACCTACAATTTCAGTGCTTGCAGAGAAAACCTTACTGAAAACCGCTTATAATTTCTTTCTACTCCTCGTTGGGTTCGACACTCTTACTTATCTAAAGGACCACGATAGATCCCCTACACTTGTGGGTCATCAAGACTCTTTTCTGGCGCCGTTGCCGGGGAGTGTAGCGCTTTTGGTGAGTGGAACTTGGTAAGGAAACATTTATATAGTGTGCTAAAATTTTCTGTTACTTGTCACTATGGAAACTAATCCTTTGAGGGGCTTGTTCGTGGTATCTTCACCCCAACCAGAAGAGCAAAGAGTTGCTCCTCAACCTACTGAATTTTTTGAAAATATTTACTTTGAGATTCCTTCGGGTATGATAGAGAAACTGCTAGCTAATCCATTTGCAGGAGATGGAACATTGCATCTCGATTTACACCTTATCTTTGTGGATGAAGTTTGTGGATTATTTAAGCTTGCAGGTATTCCCGATGATGTTGTCAAAAGGATGGTCTTCCCTTTATCTTTGAAGGGAGATGCATTGACATGGTATAGGCTATGTGATGATACGAGATCTTGGAATTATAAACGACTGAAGTTGGAATTTCACCAGAAGTTCTACCCTATGCATCTTGTTCATCATGATCGTAATTACATATATAATTTCTGGCCTCGCAAAGGAGAAAGCATCACTCCAGCTTGGGGGAGGCTTAAGTCAATGTTATATTCATGCCCCAATCATGAGCTCTCCAGAGAAATGATTATTCAAAATTTTTATGCTCGTCTTTCTCTCAATGATTGCAACCTGCTCGATACTTCCTGTGCTGGTTCTTATATGCTGAAGACTATTGATTTCAAATGGGACTTATTGGAAAGAATTAAATGCAACTCTGGAGATTGGGGTGCTGATGATGGTAAGGAGTTAGGTATGACACCTAAGTTTGATTGTGTTAAATCTTTTATGGATACCGATGCTTTTCATGGATTTAGCGCTAAGTATGGACTTGACTCTGAGATAGTAGCTTCTTTCTATGAATCTTTTGCTACTCATGTTGATCTCCCTAAAGAAAAGTGGTTTAAATATAATCCTCCCATTGAAGTAAACGTAGTTGCACCTATTACAGTTGAAGAAAAGACTGTCACTTATAGTGATCCTATTGTTCCTACTACTTATGTTAAGAAACCTCCTTTTCCTGTTAGGATAAAGGATCATGCTAAAACTTCGACTATTGTTCGTAAGAGTAATACTAGGACTTATACACCTCCTGAGCAAATCAAAGTTGAACCTAGTATTGCTATGGTTAAAGATCTCTTGGATGATGATTTAGATGGGCATGTTATTTATTTCTGTGGTGAGATTGCTAATATTGTTAGACCAGATACTAAGATACATAGACCTTTGGTAGGCATGCCTGTTATTTCCGTTAAAATAGGAGATCATTGTTATCATGGCTTGTCGGTGGGAAACGACACCTATGGGATCATTGGAATCCCTTCTACGGTTGCGGGGCGCGGGGATCATGAGAAGAGCAAGACTAGTAGGCAACACAAAGGGGATTTACCCAGGTTCGGGCCGCAAAGATGCGTAAAACCCTACGATCCTGCTTTGGTGGATGTATTTAGTGTTCTTGAGCTCTTGAACTAGCTCTAGATGCTATGAGGTTTGAAAGAGCCGAATCCTTTCCCAGTGTGCCATGGGCCTCCTTTTATAGGCGAAAGGGGCTGCCACAGTGGCACACAGGAGGTGGAAAGTGCTACAGCGTTGCGAGCTTATCGCTGGTATTATAGGACAAGGCGCATTTAATGCGAAGCTTAGGTGTCCCTTCGCTTTATTGGGGACAGAGGCGAGGCCCGTCCCGTCCGTCGACGCTTCTCCTTGCTTCGACACGCGCCCTGGCCAGCGACACATGCGGTGCCATGTAGGAAGGCAGGCAGCTGAGGTGGCGTGGTGGTGAAGCCTCCACGAAGGGTTGCATGTTGCCACGCAGGTGCCTGCCCAGCTGGTTGGGTCGGCAGCTACATGCAAATGGCGGCGAAGACTTGGCTGGCGCGGGCCTGGCAGTGGCCCTGTCGGTGCGCTTGGCGAGGGTCTTGCCAGGTGGCCCGACAAGGGTCTTGCCGGGGCGCGCTGGCTTCCCCGGCAAAGATCTTGCCGGGGGTCTTGTGGGTTTCTTCGGTGAGGATAGTTGCCTTCCTATCCTCATTTGATCTTGAGCATTCTTATGTCTTCACAAAGATCTGCATGCCACCACGGAGGCGCCTCCCGAGACCTGCCTCAACGCGTTTGTCTGGCGTTTGGTGGGCTCAAGCTTGGCTCACTCGGCTGGTGTGGGCAAGCTGCCCCGGCAAGGGTCCTTGCCGGGGAAACCTCCTTCGCCCATTCGATCTTTGTGGCCTTGGTCCTTGTCATTGCCTTGTTTGCCTTGTGCCTTCGGCTTCTCTCCGGCTTCCCTTTCCTGCCTTGTTATGTGTGGCCGTGGCGGGAGGCTCTGACTGCCCGTGCACAAGTAAAGGGGTCAAAAGGAGAGCCCCTACTTTTGTACACCGACAGGAGCCCCCGGGCCTGGGCCACACATAAGCGCAGCACGTTGTTGGGCCAGGCCCAGATCAGTGCGCGGGCAGTTGGGGCGGATTATATCGTGGCTACTGTTCCATCCGCTGCGCTTCTCCACGATCCGCGCGACGTGGGGATCGTGCGCGCGCGCATGACGGAAGCATGCTGGCGTCACCTTGTGGTGGACAGTAAAGATGCGGCTTGCGTGTCTCTTTGAGACCGCAGGGCCGCCTCCCATTTACTGCCCTCGCTTGGGAACCGCCACTCCACGCGTTCCACTGCGCCCGCCCCTTGCGCCACGTTCGCTGCATGCACAACGTAGAGCGAATGACAGGCGCGTGGTATGTGGGAAGTCATGCGCATGCGGGTCGATTCCCACGCGCCTTCAATGGAGCGAGGAGGTGATATGTCCATTTTGCATCATGCTTTTATATCGATATTTATCGCATTATGGGCTGTTATTTCATGATATGTCACAATACTTATGGCTATTCTCTCTTATTTTACAAGGTTTACCATGAAGAGGGGGAATGCCGGCAGCTGGAATTCTGGCTGGAAAAGGAGCAAATATTGGAGACCTATTCTGCGCAACTCCAAAAGTCCTGAAACTCCACGGAATATCTTAAAATAAATAAAGAAAAATCGTCGCCAAAGATGAAGGCCAGGGGGCCCACACCCTGCTCACGAGGGTGGGGGCGCGCCCCTCCCCCCTGGGCGCGCCCCCTACCTCGTGGCCCCCCTGGTGGTTCTCCGACGCCCATCTTCTCCTATATGAAATCTTTCGATGAGAAAAAATAATAAGCAACCTTTCGGGACGAGACTCCGCCGCCACGAGGCGGAACCTTGGCGGAACCAATCTAGGGCTCCGGTAGAACTGTTCTGCCGGGGACACTTCCCTCCGGGAGGGGGAAATCATCGTCATCATCATCACCATCGCTCCTCTCATCGGGAGAGGGCAATCTCCATCAACATCTTCACCAGCACCATCTCATCTCCAAACCCTAGTTCATCTCTTGTATCCAATTCTTGTCTCCAAGTCCGGGATTGGTGCTAGTAGGTTGCTAGTAGTGTTGATTACTCCTTGTAGTTGATGCTAGTTGGTTTATTTGGTGGAAGATCATATGTTCAGATCCTTTATGCATATTATTACCCCTCTGATTATGAACATGAATATGCTTTGTGAGTAGTTACGTTTGTTCCTGAGGACAAGGGAGAAGTCTTGCTATTAGTAGTCATGTGAATTTGGTATTCGTTCGATATTTTGATAAGATGTATGTTGTCTAACCTCTAGTGGTGTTATGTGAATGTTGACTACATAACACTTCACCATTATTTGGGCCTAGAGGAAGGCATTGGGAAGTAATAAGTAGATGATGGGTTGCTAGAGTGACAGAAGCTTAAACCCTAGTTTATTCGTTGCTTTGTAAGGGGCTGATTTGGATCCACATGTTTCATGCTATGGTTAGCTTTACCTTAATACTTTTGTTGTAGTTGCGGATGCTTGCAATAGAGGTTAATCATAAGTGGGATGCTTGCAATAGAGGTTAATCATAAGTGGGATGCTTGTCCAAGTAAGGGCAGTACCCAAGCACCGGTCCACCCACACATCAAATTATCAAAGTACCGAACGCGAATCATATGAGCATGATGAAAACTAGCTAGACGATATTCCCATGTGTCCTCCGGAGCGCTTTTCCTATTATAAGAGTTTGTTCCGGCTTGTCCTTTGCTACAAAAAGGATTGGGCCACCTTGCTGCACTTTATTTACTTTTGTTACTTGTTGCTCGTTACAATTTATCTCACCACAAAACTATCTGTTATCACTTATTTCAGTACTTGCAGAGAATACCTTGCTGAAAACCGCTTATCATTTCCTTATGCTCCTCATTGGGTTCGACACTCTTACTTATTGAAAGGACTACGATAGATCCCCTATACTTGTGGGTCATCAAGACTCTTTTCTGGCGCTGTTGCCGAGGAGTGTAGCGCCTTTGGTAAGGAAAAAATTATATAGTGTGCTGAAATTTTCTGTCACTTGTTACTATGGAAAGTGAATCTCTGAGGGGCTTGTTCCGGGTATCTTCACCCCGTCCAGTAGAGCAAAGAGTTGCTCCTCAACCTACTGAACCTATTGAAAATGAAACTCCTTTTGAATTTCCTTCGGGTATTATGGAAAAACTGCTGGCTAATACTTTTACAGGAGATGGAAGAAAGCATCCCGACGAGCATCTATGCTATGTGGATGATATTTGTGGATTATTTAAGCTTGCAGGTATACCCGATGATGTTGTTAAGAAGAAAGCTTTCCCTTTATCTTTGGAGGGAGACGCATTGACATGGTATAGGCTATGTGATGATACGAGATCATGGAACTATAAAAGAGTGATATTGGAATTTCATCAAAAGTATTACCCTATGCATCTTGTTCATCGTGATCGCAATTATATATATAATTTTTGGCCTCGCGAAGGAGAAAGCATCGCTCAAGCTTGGGGGGGGGCTTAAATCAATGTTATATTCATGCCCCAATCATGAGCTCTCAAGAGAAATAATTATGCAAAGTTTTATGCTCGGCTTTCTCATAATAATCAAACCATGCTCGATACTTCTTGTGCTGGCTCTTTTATGATGAAGACTATTGAATTCAGATGGAATTTATTGGATAGAATTAAACGCAACTCTGAAGATTGGGACCTCGACGAAGGTAAGGAGCCAGGTATGACACCTAAGTTTGATTGTGTTAAATCTTTTATGGATACCAATATTTTCCGTAAGTTTAGCACTAAATATGGACTTGACTCTGAGATAGTAGCTTCTTTCTGTGAATATTTTGCTACTTATGTTGATCTCCCCAAGGAGGAGTGGTTTAAATATCATCCTCCCATAGAAGTAAAAGTAGCTGCACCTATTAAAGTTGAAGAAAAGACCATCACTTATAATGATCCTATTGTTCCCACCTCTTATGTTGAGAAACCACCTTTCCCTGCTAGAGTAAAGGATCATGCTAAAGCTTCAACTGTTGTTTGTAAAAGCAATACTAGAACTTATACACCTCCTGAGCAAGTCAAAGTAGAACCTAATATTTCTATTGTTAAAGATCTCTTGTCCGATAATATTGATGGGCATGTCATTGAATTCTCTAGTGAAACTGCTAGAATTGCTAAACCCTGTGATAGAGATAAACATAGACCCGTAGTAGGCGTGCCTGTTATTTCTGTTAAAATAGGAGATCATTGTTATCATGGCTTATGTGATATGGGTTCTAGTGCTAGTGTTATACCCATTGACTTATATAAAGAAATTATGCATGATCGCACATGCTGAGTTAGAAGATATTGATGTTATAATTAAACTGGCCAATAGAGATACTATATCTGCAATGGGAATTGTTAGAGATGTTGAAGTCTTGTGTGGGAAAACCAAATATCCCGCTGATTTTCTTGTTCTTGGTTCTCCACAAGATAGCTTTTGTCCCATTATATGTGGTAGACCCTTCTTGAATACCGTTAATGCTAAGATAGACTGCGAAAAGAATGTTGTTACTATTGGCTTGGATGATATGGTTCATGAGTTTAATTTCTCTAAATTTAGTAAACAACATCGTGAGGAAGAATTGCCTAGTAAGGATGAAATTATTGGTCTTGCTTCTATTGCCGTACCTCCTAGTGATCCTTTAGAACACTATTTGCTAGACCATGAAAATGAGATGTTCATGAATGAAAGAAGGGAAATAGATGAAGTATTCTTTAAACAGGAACCTATTCTGCAACACAATTTGCCTGTTGAAATCCTAGGGGATCCTCCTCCACCCAAGGGTGATCCCGTGTTTGAGCTCAAACCATTACCTGATAATCTTAAATATGCTTATCTTGATGAAAAGAAAATATATCCTGTTATTATTAGTGCTAACCTTTCAGAGCGTGAAGAAGAAAGATTATTGAAAACTCTGAAGAAGCACCATGCTGCTATTGGATATACTCTTGATGATCTTAAGGGCATTAGTCCCACTCTAGGTCAACATAAAATAAATTTGGAAGCGGATGCCAAACCAGTTCGTGATCCTCAACGACGTTTGAATCCTAAAATGAAAGAAGTGGTAAGAAAAGAAATACTCAAGCTTCTGGAGGCAGGTATAATTTATCCCGTTGCTGATAGTCAGTGGGTAAGTCCTGTCCATTGTGTCCCTAAGAAGGGAGGTATTACTGTTGTCCCTAATGATAAAGATGAATTGACCCCGCAAAGAATTATCACAGGTTATAGGACGGTAATTGATTTCTGCAAATTAAATAAAGCTACTAAGAAAGATCATTACCCCTTACCTTTTATTGATCAAATGCTAGAAAGACTATGCAAACATACACATTATTGCTTTCTAGATGGTTATTCTGGTTTCTCTCAAATACCTGTGTTGGCTAAAGATCAATCAAAGACTACTTTTACATGCCCTTTTGGTAATTTTGCTTATAGGCGTATGCCTTTTGGTTTATCTAATGCACCTGCTACCTTTCAAAGATGCATGATGGCTATATTCTCTGACTTTTGTGAGAAAATTTGTGAGGTTTTCATGGACGACTTTTCCGTCTATGGTTCCTCTTTTGATGATTGCTTGAGCAATCTTGCTCGAGTTTTGCAGAGATGTGAAGAAACTAATCTTGTCTTGAATTGGGAAAAGTGCCACTTTATGGTTAATGAAGGTATTGTCTTGGGGCACAAAGTTTCTGAAAGAGGTATTGAAGTTGATAAAGCCAAGGTTGATGCTATTGAAAAGATGCCATGTCCCAAGGACATCAAAGGTATAAGAAGTTTCCTTGGTCACACTGGATTTTATAGGAGGTTCATTAGGGACTTCTCAAAAATCTCTCGTCCTCTGACTAATTTATTACAAAAAGATGTACCATTTGTCTTTGATGATGATTGTGTAGAAGCATTTGAAATACTTAAGAAAGCATTAGTCTCTGCACCTATTGTTCAGCCACCTGATTGGAATTTACCCTTTGAAATTATGTGTGATGCTAGTGATTATGCTGTAGGTGTTGTTCTAGGGCAAAGAGTTGATAAGAAATTAAATGTTATCCATTATGCTAGTAAGACTCTAGACAATGCTCAAAGAAATTATGCTACTACCGAAAAGGAACTTTTAGCGGTTGTATTTGCTTGTGATAAATTCAGACCCTATATTGTTGATTCTAGAGTAACTATTCATACAGATCATGCTGCTATTAAATATCTTATGGAAAAGAAACATGCAAAACCTAGACTCATTAGATGGGTTCTCTTGCTCCAAGAATTTGATTTGCATATTGTTGATAGAAAAGGAGCTAAGAACCCCGTTGCAGACAACTTATCTAGGCTAGAGAATGTTCTTGATGACCCACTACCTATTGATGATAGCTTTCCTAATGAGCAAATTAATGTCATAAGTACTTCTCGTAGCACTCCGTGGTATGCTGATTATGCTAATTATATTGTTGCTAAATTTATACCACCTAGCTTCACATACCAACAAAAGAAAAAGTTTTTCTATGACTTGCGACATTACTTTTGGGATGACCCACATCTTTATAAAGGAGTAGATGGTGTTATTAGATGTTGTGTACCTGAGCATGAACATGAACAGATCCTACGCAAGTGTCACTCCGAAGCTTATGGAGGACACCACGCTGGAGATAGAACTGCACATAAGGTATTGCAATCCGGTTTTTATTGGCCTACTCTCTTCAAGGATGCCCGTAAGTTTGTGTTGTCTTGCGATGAATGTCAAAGAATTGGTAATATCAGTAGACGTCAAGAAATGCCTATGAATTATTCACTTGTTATTGAGCCATTTGATGTTTGGGGCTTTGATTATATGGGACCTTTTCCTGCCTCTAATGGTTACACTCATATTCTAGTTGCTGTTGATTACATTACTAAGTGGGTAGAAGCTATTCCAACTAGTAGTGCTGATCATAACACTTCTATTAAAATGCTTAAGGAAGTTATTTTTCCGAGGTTTGGAGTCCCTAGATACTTAATGACTGATGGTGGTTCACACTTTATTCATGGTGCCTTCCGTAAGATGCTTGCTAAATACGATGTTAATCATGGAATTGCATCTCCTTATCACCCGCAGTCTAGTGGTCAGGTAGAATTGAGCAATAGAGAGCTCAAATTAATTTTGCAAAAGACTGTCAATAGGTCTAGAAAGAATTGGTCCAAAAAACTGAATGATGCATTATGGGCCTATAGAACTGCGTACAAAAATCCTATGGGTATGTCTCCGTATAAAATGGTTTATGGAAAAGAATGTCATTTACCTCTTGAACTAGCACATAAGGCATATTGGGCTATCAAAGAGCTCAATTATGACTTCAAACTTGCCGGTGAGAAGAGGTTGTTTGATATTAGCTCACTTGATGAATGGAGAACCCAAGCTTATGAAAATGCCAAGCTGTTTAAAGAAAAAGTTAAAAGGTGGCATGATAAAAGGATACAAAAGCGTGAGTTTAATGTAGGTGACTATGTATTGCTATACAACTCTCGTTTAAGATTTTTTGCAGCAAAAATTCTCTCCAAATGGAAAGGTCCTTATGTTATCGAGGAGGTCTATCATTCCGGTGCCATAAAAATCAACAACTTCGTAGGCACAAATCTGAAGGTGGTAAACGGTCAAAGAATCAAACATTATATCTCAGGTAATCCCATAAATGTTGAAACCAATATTATTGAAACCGTAACCCTGGAGGAATACATAAGGGACACTTTCCAGAATGTTCCAGACTCCGAAAAGGAATAAGTATGTGGTACGGTAAGTAAACTGACCCCAAAATAATTTTTAAAGCAATATTTCTCCGTTTTGGAATATTTAGAAAAAATAGAAAAATAAGTAGCAGTCCGGGGAGGACACGAGGCCTCCACGAGGGTGGAGGGCGCGACCTACCCCCCTGGGCGCGCCCCCCTATCTCGTGAGCACCTCGTGTGCCCTCCGGACTCCGTTTTCTTGCACGATACGTATTTTGGTCGGTAAAAATTCATTATATATTCTCCAGAAGGTTTTGACGACCGTATCACGCAAATATCCTCTGTTTTCATTTTGAACTATTTCCGTTGCAGATTTGAGGATTCCGGAGACTCGATCATCCTTCTATGAGGGTGAGCCTATGCCATGGAAGGTGGACGACAAGCTTCCATCATCAACAACACCTCCACCGCCAACAACAAAGAAGGAGATATAATCACATGGGTATGGGCACTCCCCTTGGCAACTGCCAAGCTTGGGGGAGGTGCCCCGGTATCGTATCACCATCACAACTCCTATATTTACCATTTTTCTTAGTTTGATCCTATTAGTAGTATCTTGATTTAGTAGAATAAAGTCATGGCACGATCTAGTTTTGAGTTTTGCTTTATGATCCCTCTATGCAATCGAGTCCGTGAGCTATATATAATAAAGATTAGTGTTGAGTCAAGGGCTTGATTACTTTGCCATGATCTTGGGTGAATAAAGAAAAGAATAAAAAGAAACAAAGAGTTCATATTGATCTTATTGAGAGTAATGACTTCACATAAAAAGAGTATGATGATTAAAAGTTGTTGGGAGTTGGCAAATATAGCTTTGGTCATCGTTGCAATTAATAGGAAGTAATAAAGAAAGAGAGGTTTTCACATATAAATACACTATCTTGGACATCTTTTATGATTGTGAGCACTCATTAAAATATGACATGCTAAAGAGTTGATGTTGGACAAGGAAGACAACATAATGAGTTATGTTTTCTTACATCTGAGATAAAGTATGTTGTCATGGTTCGTCTAACATGTGGAGCTTGCCTTTCCCCCTCATGCTAGCCAAATTTTCAGCACCAAGTAGAGATACTACTTGTGCTTCCAAATACCCTTAAACCAGTTTAGCCATGAGAGTCCACCATATCTACCTATGGATTGAGTAAGATCTTTCAAGTAAGTTGTCATCGGTGCAAGCAATAAAAATTGCTCTTTAAATATGCATGACTTATTAGTGCAGAGAAATAAGCTTTGTACGAACTTGTTGTGGACGCAATAAAAGCAATGGACTGCATAATAAAGGTTCACATACAAGGGACAATATAAAGTGACGTTCTTTTGCATTAAGATTTTGTGCATCCAACCATAAAAGCACATGGCAACCTCTGCTTCCCTCTGCGAAGGGCCTATCTTTTATTATTATCCTCTACTTTATGCAAGAGTCACAGTGATCTTCACCTTTCCTTTTTCATTTTATCCTTTGGCAAGCTCAGCATGTTGGAAAGAATGTGATATATATATATCTAATTGGATGTGGGGGAGCATGAATTATTATTGTTGACATTACCCTTGAGATAAAAGGTTGTGGGGCAAAACTACAAGCCCCTATCTTTCTCTGTGTCCGGTTAAAACTCCGTAACCACAAGTATTGCGTGAGTGTTAGCAATTATGAAGGACTAAGTGATAGTTGAATATGTGGACTTGCTTTTAAGCTCTGACATAGACTCTTTCCGATGTTATGATAAATTGCAATTGCTTCAATGACTGAGGGTATAATTTGTTGGTGCTCAATAAGGTTTATGGTTCATACTTTGGCTTTGTGAAAAGATCATCACTTGAACATAAGTAATCATATGACAAATCTATATATGTTGCTGTTATGAAAATAATCATGATGCCTTCATGTCCGTATTTTATTTTTATCGACGCCTCTACTTCTAAACATGAGGACATATTTATTGTTATCGGCTTTTTGCTTGAGGACAAGCGAGGTCTAAGCTTGGGGGAGTTGATACGTCCATTTTGCATCATGCTTTTATATCGATATTTATCGCATTATGGGCTGTTATTTCATGATATGTCACAATACTTATGGCTATTCTCTCTTATTTTACAAGGTTTACCATGAAGAGGGGGAATGTCGGCAGCTGGAATTCTGGCTGGAAAAGGAGCAAATATTGGAGACCTATTCTGCGCAACTCCAAAAGTCATGAAACTCCACGGAATATCTTAAAATAAATAAAGAAAAATCGTCGCCAAAGATGAAGGCCAGGGGGCCCACACCCTGCTCACGAGGGTGGGGGGCGCGCCCCTCCCCCCTGGGCGCGCCCCCTACCTCGTGGGCCCCCTGGTGGCTCTCCAACGCCCATCTTCTCCTATATGAAGTCTTTCGATGATAAAAAAATAATAAGCAACCTTTCGGGACGAGACTCCGCCGCCACGAGGCGGAACCTTGGCGGAACCAATCTAGGGCTCCGACAGAGCTGTTCTGCCGGGGACACTTCCCTCCGGGAGGGGGAAATCATCGTCATCATCATCACCAACGCTCCTCTCATTGGGAGAGGGCAATCTCCATCAACATCTTCACTAGCACCATCTCATCTCCAAACCCTAGTTCATCTCTTGTATCCAGTTATTGTCTCCAAGTCCGGGATTGGTGCTAGTAGGTTGCTAGTAGTGTTGATTACTCCTTGTAGTTCATGCTAGTTGGTTTATTTGGTGGAAGATCATATGTTCAGATCCTTTATGCATATTATTACCCCTCTGATTATGAACATGAATATGCTTTGTGAGTAGTTACGTTTGTTCCTAAGGACAAGGGAGAAGTCTTGCTATTAGTAGTCATGTGAATTTGGTATTCGTTCGATATTTTGATAAGATGTATGTTGTCTAACCTCTAGTGGTGTTATGTGAACGTCGACTACATAACACTTCACCATTATTTGGGCCTAGAGGAAGGCATTAGGAAGTAATAGGTAGATGATGGGTTGCTAGAGTGACAGAAGCTTAAACCCTAGTTTATGCGTTGCCTCGTAAGGGGCTGATTTGGATCCACATGTTTCATGCTATGTTTAGGTTTACCTTAATACTTTTGTTGTAGTTGCGGATGCTTGCAATAGAGGTTAATCATAAGTGGGATGCTTGTCCAAGTAAGGGCAGTACCCAAGCACCGGTCCACCCACATATCAAATTATCAAAGTACCGAACGCGAATCATATGAGCGTGATGAAAACCAGCTTGACGATATTCCCATGTGTCCTCGGGAGCGCTTTTCCTATTATAAGAGTTTCTTCCGGCTTGTCCTTTGCTACAAAAAGGATTGGGCCACCTTGCTGCACTTTATTTACTTTTGTTACTTGTTGCTCGTTACAATTTATCTTATCACAAAACTATCTGTTATCACTTATTTCAGTACTTGCAGAGAATACCTTGCTGAAAACCGCTTATCATTTCCTTCTGCTCCTCGTTGGGTTCGACACTCTTACTTATCGAAAGGACTACGATAGATTCTCTATACTTGTGGGTCATCAGGAGGGCAGTCGTCGGCCCCGCTTGCTATCACTTCAATGAGCCGTATTGGTTGAGAGGGGGCGGCCGAGCCTCGCCCCTGCCCCTTTATAAGGAGGGAGCAGGAGGAACGGTGCCTCTCAACTCTCCGCCATCTGCCTCTCCCCATTCCTGCTTCCTTTCTTCTTCTGCCATGGCGAGGGGGCGTGGCGACGCTTCATCGGTGGCGGTGAGGGTCTCGGCCAGACAGCGCATCGCTCCTCCCCAAGAGCTCATAGTGGCGGAGCCGACCGCTAGAGGAAGGGGGAGAGGGCGAGGCCGAGGCCGTCATGGTGCTCGAGGGAGAGGAGGACGGGGCAGCAGATCAGCTTCGCCTCCGCCGGTAGCCCCTCCTCCGATGGAGGGCCACTCCAGGGACAATCCCTGCGAGTTCTTCATCAGGCTGCGCCAGCCACCGCACCGTCGCCTTCGCCTTCCGACTCCATTCGCGCGGGAGATGGAGCTGGATCCGCCGCAGGCGTTGCGGCTGCATATGGGGGGTTGCGGGAACAGCGGCACATGGGCCGATGTCGAGTTCCCCGCCCCTCACGTCATGTATCTTCATCGGGGGTGGAAGACCTTCGCTCGCCTCCAAAGCTTGACAGATGGGTTCACTCTCCATTTCATACTAATGGAGGGTGGCCTCCTCTCCGTCAAGATCTTCAGGCACTTCGGGACTCGCGTGAGGTGCTGCGTGGAGAGCTCCTTCGACGATGAAGACTCCTCCTCAAGCAAGAGTGGCAAGGAACACAACGGCAGCGATGACGAGGGCAGCGGGCGGCAAGATGACGGGTCCGACTAGGCATCGGGTGCCGCCCCGAGCAGCTCCGGCGACCCCATCATCCATGTCGCCGGCTCCTTGAACTTCTCGGGGTCGTCTCCTTGGGCGGCTGGCGTTGGGAGGCTGCGGAAGAGGAAGAGGGCGGGCGACAAGGCTGTTAAGTCGGAGTACGCGGGCACCAACGCCTTCGTCGCGTATTGACGTCCTGCCGCCTCGTCTTCGAGCTCTGCCTCCGGCGCCGCCATCACCATCCAACCCTTGGACGGCCATCGAGATGTTCTCTTGGTGTCTTCTGCCACTCGTAGCTCGCCTAGGCGCCCCTTTTGCCCTTCTGCTTTCTTGTCCCATTTCATGAGGAGAGGGACAAGAAAGGGATTACGGACACCTTATATCTTTTTAGTCTTGTAAGCCTTTGGGCCTTTGTTAACTTTAGAACTTGTAATCCCTTTGTTCATGTTTTTCATTTCGTAAGGATTGTACCTGCACGGGATATTTTTTAATGAAAAAGGGATGTTTGCCGGGATTTTCGTTCGTGGGTGAAACCCACGACAAGGAGTGAATCTTTGTCACCTTTAAGATGAACGTTTTTTCGCCCAACAACAGGCCTTGCCGTCCCCCCACTTTGCTTGACCTTTCTCACACCCTTGGCGGAGGCAGGGATGCAGTGGGCTTAGGCCCCTCGTTTCATTTCCTTGCTACCGCGACTACGACCAAACTCAGTCCCAGGAGATGAGTCCTAGGGTCTGGAATGGAGGGAGCATGGTAGCCTAAGGACAAAACGAGGTTTCACATACCTCAGTCCATAACGAAATGCATGATGGGGGATAGAGAACTTATCTGAATCTGCAGCCCCCGGCAACCTTGGCCTGTCGCGGATGGATCGTTGCTCTTGTAGCCCCCGGCAACTTTGGCTTGCCGGGGCCCGGATGCCGGTCCGTCCCCCTTTCTTCCAAAACATCTCGGCAAGGATATTCACGTGTCCTGCGAACCAAAGAAGACAGAGAAGAATAGAGAGACACACACTCGACCTCTAATCTAGGGGTTAGCCGCCGCTAAGCACTATCAACCCTAACCAAGGAAGAGACTCAACCTAGCATGCATGCTATAACTCAGGGCGCCAGCGCTTCGTTTATTTATGCTCAGGTTCTGCGCCTGGCTTTGTACAAAGGGTTACATGCCTTGCCGGCAAGGCTTGTACAAAAGGGTGGTTTATCGGGAGGCCCGGCAGCCGCGCCTTATGGGTAAAACTTGCGGAGATGCTCGATGTTCCAGGAGTTGCTCACTGGAACGGCATCTTCGGTCTCCAGCGATACTGCGCTGGGCCTGGTGACTCGCGTTACCCGATGAGGGCCTTCCCACTTCGGCGTCAACTTGTTGGAATTCTTGGCCGACTGAACGCGCCGAAGAACAAGGTCGCCTTCCTCAAAGCTCCAGGCATGAACCTTGTGGCTATGGTAGCGGCACAAAGCTTGCTGGTAGCATGCTGCTCTCACAGCCGCCCGGAGATGATCTTCCTCAAGGAGCATCGCGTCATCTTGCCACAATCGCTCTTGCTCAAGCTCATCATAAGCGAGCACTCGAGGTGACCCGTATATGAGTTCTGTGGGGGGGAACTGCTTCTGCCCCGTAAACCAGGGCAAAGGGTGTCTGGACGGTGGCTCGATTTAGCGTCGTTCTGATCGACCAAAGAACCGCCAGCAACTCATCAATCCAGCGCCTTCCACTCTTGTGCAGCCTGTCAAAAGTCTTTGTTCTTAAGTCTCACAGGACTTCAGCATTTGCTCTCTCTTCTTGGCCGTTGCTCAGTGGATGTGCCACGGAAGAAAAATAGACCCTGCTGCCGAGATCCTCAATGTATTGCATGAAGGCATGGCTCGTGAACTGTGTGCCATTGTCGGTGATGATCCTGTTGGGCACCCAAAACGGCACACTAGTCCCTTGAAGAACTTGATGGATGACAGCACTGTCACCTTCCTCACTGCTTCCACCTCTGGCCACTTTGTGAACTTGTCGATTGCGATGTACAAGTACTCAAAGCCCCCGACAGCACGAGGGAAAGGGCCCAATATGTCGAGCCCCCAGACCGAGAAGGGCCAGGAGAGAGGGATAGTTTGAAGGGCTTGAGCTGGTTGATGGAGCTTCTTTGAATGGAACTGGCACGCTTCACACTTGGTTACTAGTGCCGTCGCATCCTGGAGGGCGGTGGGCCAGAAGAAACCTTGCCAGAAAGCCTTGCCGGCAAGGGCCCTCGACCCTATGTGGGAGCCACATATGCCTCCATGTATCTCTGCCAACAGCTTTAGTCCTTCCTCCCAGGAGATGCACATCAATTTCACCCTATTTGGTCTTCTTCTGTACAATACGTTATCGACGAATTGGTACAAAGCAGACCGGCGGGCTACTTTTTCTCCCTCTTCCTGCTCCTCAGGAAGCTCTCCTTTTGGAAGGAATCAGACGGTGTGATGTGCCCATGTCGGAGCCTGTGGCTCGACGACAAGGACCAAAGGCATCTCTTCTGCCACGGGAGCGGCCGCCTCCACAGCCATGACCTGAAGTCCTGCCGGAGTCGGTTGCCCTGCGGTAGGATCAGCATCCACGGCAACATCTTCGCCGGCGGCTCCGGGGAGCTCGGTGGGGAAGTACTTGTCGGGGCCTAGCTTCCTCCGCTTGTTCTGCCCGGTCGACGGCTCAACGGATGGTTGGGTTAACTGAAGCACAAAAGTACCTGGTTCCACAGGTAGCTTGAGGGCAGCGCGCTTTGACAGGTAGTCATCAATGTCGTTCTCCGCCCGAGGGACATGCTCCGCTTGTATACCGTCAAAGCGCTCCTCCAGTTTCCTCACCTCATCTATGTAAGCTTCCATCAATGGGCTTTGATAATCTTTGTTGATCTGCCTGACGACGAGCTGTGAGTCGCCCCTGACGATGAGCTTCTTAACTCCGAGGTCTGCCGCGATCCTGAGACCGGCAAGCAAACCCTCGTACTCGGCGGTGTTGTTGGTTGACATCTCCCGGGGGAAGTGCATCTGGATGACATACTTGAGGTGCTCTCCGGTGGGTGCGACAATCAGCACACCTGCACCGGCGCCTTGCAGCGAGAAGGCACCATCAAAGTACATGATCGAGTTGCGGCTCATTTCCTTGCCGGGGAGAGTGGTCTCGTGTACCTCTTCGTCGGGCGTCGAGGTCCATTCCGCAACAAACTCCTCCAAGACTCTGCTCTAAATCGTCGAGGTGCTTTCAAACTTCAAACCGAAACTCGACAGCTCCAGGGCCCATTCCACGATCCACCCTGTTGCATCTGGGTTGTGCAGTATTCGTTGCAATGGGAGGCGGGTGACCACCATGATCTCGTGCGCTTGGAAGTAATGGTGCAGCTTCCTCGAAGCCATAAGGAGGCCGAAGAGCAGCTTTTGCACACCTGAGTACCTCGACCTAGCCCCCTGCAAGAGGGAGCTGACGAAGTACACTGGGTGCTGCACCATTTTCTTCTTCTATGCCTCTTCACCCGGTCACGTGGGTCCTGTCGCGCTAGCGCCAGCCCCTGCCGGGGACTCAATCTTGCCGGGATCGAGCCCTGCCGAAGAGGGTTTCGGCTTGCCATCTATTGGCTCTGCTGCTGCCGCTACCGCTGCCTTCTTGTCAACCTCTCTCTGCGCCTCTAGTGCGGCGCTAACCACCTGATTTGTTGCCGCTAGATAAAGCAGCAACGGTTCTTGTGGTTTGGGCACGACCAACACTGGGGTAGAGGACAGGTACCTCTTCAAATCCTGTAGCGCTGCCTCGGCCTCTGGGGTCCACTCCACTGGCCCTGTCTTCTTCAAGATCTTGAAAAAAAGGAAGGGCACGCTATGCAGACTTGGAGATGAACCGGCTCATGGCAGCAACGCAGCCAGTGAGCCGACACACGTCCTTGATCCATTTGGGTGCCTCAATTTGCTCGATGGCCTTGATCTTATCTGGGTTTGCTTCAATCTCGCGCTGGGACACAAAGAACCCGAGAAGCTTGCCGGACGGGACATCGAAGACACACTTCTCAGGGTTCAATTTGAGGTTGATCTTGCGCAGGTTCCCAAATGTTTCCTCCAGATCTTTCCCAAGTGTTGCTTTGTCCTTGGTTTTGACCACTATGTCATCCATATAGGCTTCCATATTTCTATGTAGCTGGGGCTGAAAACCAATTTGGACTGCTCTTGCAAAGGTTGAGCCAGCACTCTTCAACTCGAAAGGCATCCGTAAAAAGCAATACGTACCACATGGGGTGATGAGTGCTATCTTTTCCTCGTCTTCTTTTGTCATGAAGATCTGGTGGTATCCCGAGTAGGCGTCAACGAATGATAACAGGTCACACCCAGCCGTGGAGTCAACAATCTGGTCGATGCGCGGTAACGGGAAGGGATCCTTTGGACAGGCCTTATTGATGTCTGTGTAGTCAATACACAACCTCCACTTCCCATTTGCCTTGCGCACCACTACCGGATTGGCCAACCACGTCGGATGGAGTACTCCCCTCACCAAGCCTGCCACCTCTAGCTTTCTGATTTCTTCTGTGATGAACTCCTGCCTCTCTAGAGCTTGCTTCCTGACCTTCTGCTTGACGGGCCGTGCATGATGACAGACAACAAGGTGGTGCTCAATCACCTCCCTAGGAACGTCGGGGATGTCGGAGGCTTGCCATGAAAACACATCGACATTCGCCCGCAGGAAGGTGACGAGCTCACGTTCCTATTTGCCGTCGAGGGTGGAGCTTATGGTAAAAGCTCCCCCCGTGCCGTCCTCCTTAACGGGCACCTTTTTGGTCTCTAGTGGTGTGGCTCTGAACTTCTTGCCCTTGCCGGCGAAGCTCTCTGGCACGTTCTCAATGGAAGCACAACACCCCGAAGAGGTGCGCTTGCCGGAGTGGGTGCGAGGGGTCTCGCTGGTCTTCTTCTCCCCCAGGGCTCCGTCGGCAGGAGCAGGTGCATTAGCGGCAGCTGCTGCAACTACTTCCCGGTAGAGTTGGTCGGCCCAGATCAGCGCATCTTTCTTGTCGGAGGGGACGGTGATGATGTTCATCGACCCGGGCATCTTTAGGATGTTGTAGGCGTAGTGTGAAGCTGCCATGAACTTGGCTAGTGCTGGGCGGCCGAGGATCCCATTGTAAGGCAAGGGGATCTTGGCTACATCGAAAACAATCCTTTCCGTCCTGTGGTTCAGCTTGCCTCCGAATGTCACGGGCAGTGTGACCTTTCCCTTTGGCTGGCTCCTCCCCGGGTTAACCCCTTGGAACGTGCCCATCTCCTCGAGGTCTCCATCGGGGATCTGCAGCCTTCTGACCACAACGGGCAAGATCAAGTTCAGGCCGGCCCCGCCGTCAACCAACATCTTTGTCACCTTGAGGTTGCGGATTGTTGGTGAAACCAACAACGGCAAGCACCCGACCGCAGTGGTGCGGTCAGGGTGGTCCTCGGTGTCGAAGATGATGGACGTGCTAGACCATTTCAGCGGCTTCCGCGCGTCGAACGATGGCTCCACCGCTGTGACCTCACGCGCACCGCTTGAGTTGGCGGTAGGATGTATGCAGCGAGGCGCCACCATCGATGCACATGGCCACTATGGCTTTCTGGAACTTGTAATCGCCGGACTCGTCGTCCTCGTCATGATCATCATCTTCCTGCTTCTTGTCACGGCCCCAGGCGGGCCTCTCTTGCAGATTATCCTTGCCGCGGCGGCCTCCTTGGCCGCCGCGTTTCTTGCCGGACCACTCGGCACCATCTGGGCATTTCTCCTTGTCCCTCCGCTCATACTCGGCTTTCTGCTTCTCGGCGAGCAGCTCTACCTGCCGGCAGTTTTGGAGATCATGGCCCTTAGTGCGATGGATCTTGTAGTACTGCTTGTCGGAGCCTCCTGGCTTGTCGGTAGCCGCCAAGGCCCGGCAAGCGTCACACCCGGCAACCTATGATGACCCACAAGTGTAGGGGATCTATCGTAGTCCTTTCGATAAGTAAGAGTGTCAAACCCAACGAGGAGCAGAAGGAAATGATAAGCGGTTTTCAGTAAGGTTTTCTCTGCAAGCACTGAAATTGTAGGTAATAGATAGTTTTGTGATAAGATAAATAGTAACGAGCAACAATAAATAAAGTAAATAAAGTGCAACAAGGTGGCCCAATCCTTTATGTAGCAAAGGATAAGCCTGGACAAATTCTAATAATGAGGAAGGAGCTCCCGAGGACACATTGGGAATTATCGTCAAGCTAGTTTTCATCACGTTCATATGATTCGCGTTCGGTACTTTGATAATTTGATATGTGAGTGGACCGGTACTTGGGTACTGCCCTAACTTGGACAAGCATCCCACTTATGATTAAACCCTATTGCAAGCATACACAACTACAAAAAGAAGTATTAAGGTAAACCTAACCACAACATTAAGCATATGGATCCATATCAGCCCCTAACGAAGCAACGCATAAACTAGGGTTTAAGCTTCTGTCACTCTAGCAACCCATCATCTACTTATTACTTCCCCATGCCTTCCTCTAGGCCCAAATAATGGTGAAGTGTCATGTAGTCGACGTTCACATAACACCACTAGAGGAAAAGACAACATACATCTCATCAAAATATCGAACGAATACCAAATTCACATGACTACTAATAGCAAGACTTCACCCATGTCCTCAGGAACAAACGTAACTACTCACAAAGCATATTCATGTTCATAATCGGAGGTGTAATAATATGCATAAAGGATCTGAACATATGATCTTCCACCAAGTAAACCAATTAGCATCAACTACAAGGAGTAATTAACACTACTAGCAACCCACAGGTACCAATTTGTGGTTTTGATACGAGATTGGATACAAGAGATGAACTAGGGTTTTGAGAGGAGATGGTGTTGGTGAAGATGTTGATGGAGATTGACCCCCTCTCGATGAGAGGATCGTTGGTGATGACGTTGGTGATGATTTCCCCCTCCCGGAGGGAAGTGTCCCCGGCAGAACAGCTCTGCCAGAGCCCTAGATTGATTCCGCCAAGGTTCCGCCTCGTGGCGGCGGAGTTTCATCCCATAAGCTTGCCCGCGATTTTTCTAGGGTAAAAGTGATGATATAGCAGAAGATGGACGCCGGAGGCCCACCAGGGGGCCCAGGAGATAGGGGGGCGCCCTATAGGGGGGCACGCCCCCTGTCTCCTGGAGAGGGTGTGGGCCCCCTGGTCTATTTCTTTTGCTCAGAAATTCTTATTGAATCCAAAAAGTTGTTTCGTGGAGTCTCAGGACTTTTGGAGCTGTGCAGAATAGGTTTCCAACGTTTGCTCTTTTCCAGCCAGAATTCCAGCTGCCAGCATTCCCCCTCTTCATGGTGAACCTTGTAAAATAAGAGAGAATATCCATAAGTATTGAGATATAATGTGTAATAACAGCCCATAATGCAATAGATATTGATATAAAAGTATGATGCAAAATGGACGTATCAACTCCCCCAAGCTTAGACCTCGCTTGTCCTCAAGCGGAAGCCGAAATCAAAAAATATGTCCGCATGTTTAGAGATAGAGGTGTCGATAAAAATAAAATACGGACATGAGGGCGTCATGATCATTCTAATAACAACAACATATATAGATTTTGTCATATGATTTCCTATGCTCAAGTGACAAGCAATTCACAATGTCAAGTACGGTTCAAAAACTTTATTGGGAACTAACAAACCATAATCTCAGTCATTGAAGCAATTGCAATTTATCGTAACATCAGAAAGAGTCCATAATAAAGCTTTTCAACAAGCTCACATACTCAACTATCTCGTAGTCTCCTACAATTGCTAACACCCATGCAGTACTTGTGGTTATAGAGTTTCAGCCGGACACTGAGAAAGATAGGGGCTTATTGTGTTGCCTCCCAACATATTCACCTTTAGGTGATGTCAGCAATAATAGCCCATGCTAACTTACATCCAATTGGATATATATATCGTGATCTTTCAAACACGAGGAGCTTGCCAAAGGATAAAATGAAAAAGGGAAAGGTGAAGATCACCTTGACTCAAGCATAAAGTAAAAACATAAAGTAAAAGATAGGCCCTTTGCAGAGGGAAGCAGAGGTTGTCATGCGCGTTTAGGGTTGATGCACAAAATCTTAATGCAAAAGAACGTCACTTTATATTGCCCCTTGTATGTGGACCTTTATTATGCAGTCCGTCGCTTTTATTACTTCCACCACAAGTTCGTACAAAGCTTATTTTCTCTGCACTAATAAGTCATACATATTTAGAGAGCAATTTTTATTGCTTGCACCGATGACAACTTACTTGAAGGATCTTACTCCATCCATAGGTAGGTATGGTGGACTCTCATGGCAAAACTGGGTTTAAGGAAATTTGGAAGCACAAGTAGTATCTCTACTTGGTGCAAGGAATTTGGCTAGCATGAGGGGGAAAGGCAAGTTCAACATGTTTGGAAGGTCAATGACAATATACTTTAACTGAGATGTCGGAAAACATAAACCATTACGTTGTCTTCCTTGTCCAACATCAACTCTTTTAGCATGTCATACTTAATGAGTGCTTCACAATCATAAAAGATGTCCAAGATAATATATTTATATGTGAACCCCCCTTTCCTTATCACCTCCTATTAATGGCAACGATGACCAATGCTACGTTCATCAACTCTCAACAATTTTTATGCCTCATACTTTCTATATGTGAAGTTATCACTATCCGTAAGATCAATATGAACTCTTTTATTCTTTCTACTTTCTCAAGATCATAGCAACATAGCAAAGCTCTTGACTCAACACTAATATTTATTATAGATAGCACACGGACTCGATTACATAAAGAGATCACAAAGCAAAACTCAAAACTACTTGATATCAAAACTTCAAACTACTAGATCAAGATACTACTAATAAGATCGAACTAAATAAAGCGGTAAAGATAGGAGTGTGATGGTGATACGATACCGGGGCACCTCCCCCAAGCCTGGCAGTTGCCAAGGGGAGTGCCCATACCCATGTGATTATGTCCTCGGAGGTGGTAATGGTGGAGTTGTTGCATTTTGCTGCTCTAGCTTGCATCTGAGGCTAAAATTTTCCTCCCTCAGATCCTCATTCTCGAGCTCAAGTTTCATTATATTTTTGCATAATGCTGCCTTGATGTCCTGCAAAAAACGTGGTGGAATAGATTGAACCTGAGGGAGGCTTGACTTCTTGAACTCCACATGCATATCACCAGGTTGAGGTAGTGGATCGTCCTCTTCATCAGAGCTTGTATCCTCCTTCCCCCCCTTTGGATCATAGTCTTCTTCTTCTTCCGTGGTCCAGCCATAATGGTCCACATCCCCATATAGTTTTGGGTTTGTGATATAATCAGCCATGTAGCTCTCCCCCTTCGAATCTTGGGACGACATCTTGCTCTATTCTGCAACAGGAACAGCTCGAAACGAAAACAAAGGATATTTGCGTGATACGGTGGTCAAAACCTTCGGGAGTATATATACTGCATTTTTACCGACCAAAATACGTAACATACAAGAAAAACAGAGTCCGGGAGGCACACGAGGTGCCCACGAGACAGGGGGGCGCGCCCTCCAGTCTCGTGGGAGCCTCGTGTCCCTTTCGGACTACTTCTTTCTTCCTAAAATTCTTAAATAATCCAAAACTGATAAAAAATTGCCATTAGAGTTGTTTTGGAGTCGGTTTACTTACCGTACCATATACCTATACCTTTTCGGAGTCTGGAACATTCTGGAAAGTGTCCCTTATGTATTCCTCAGGGGTTACAGTTTCAATAATATTAGTTTCAACATTGATAGGATTACCTGAAATATAATGTTTAATTCTTTAACCGTTTACCACCCTCGGATTTGTGCCTACAAAGTTATTGATTTTTATAGCACCCGAACGATAGACCTCCTCGATAACGTAGGGTCCTTCCCATTTTGAGAGAAGCTTTCCTGCAAAAAATCTTAAACGAGAGTTGAATAATAACACATAATCTCCTACGTTAAACTCACGCTTTTGTATCCTCTTATCATGCCAGCGTTTGACTTTTTCTTTGAATAGCTTGGCATTCTCATATGCTTGGGCTCTCCATTCATCAAGTGAGCTAATATCAAATAACCTCTTCTCACCGGCAAGTTTGAAGTCATAATTGAGCTCTTTAATAGCCCAATATGCTTTATGTTCAAGTTCAAGAGGTAAATGACACGCTTTTCCATAAACCATCTTATATGGAGATATACCCATAGGATTTTTGTACGCAGTTCTATAGGCCCATAATGCATCATCAAGTTTTTTGGACCAATTCTTTCTAGATCTATTCACAGTCTTTTGCAAAATTAATTTGAGCTCTCTATTGCTCAACTCTACTTGACCACTAGACTGCGGGTGATAAGGAGATGCTATTCTATGATTGAAATCATACTTAGCGAGCATCTTTCGGAAAGCACCATGAATAAAATGTGAACCACCATCAGTCATAAGATATCTAGGGACTCCAAACCTCGGAAAAATAACTTCTTTAAGCATTTTAATAGAAGTGTTATGATCAGCACTACTAGTTGGAATAGCTTCTACCCACTTAGTAACATAATCAACATCAACTAAAATATGTGTATAACCATTAGAGGCAGGAAAAGGTCCCATGTAATCAAAGCCCCAAACATCAAACGGTTCAATAACAAGAGAATAATTCATAGGCATTTCTTAACGTCTACTAATGTTACCTATTCTTTGACATTCATCACAAGATAAGACAAACTTACGAGCATCCTTGAAGAGAGTAGGCCAATAAAAACCAGATTGTAGTACCTTGTGTGCAGTTCTATCTCCAGCGTGGTTCCTCCATAAGATTCAGAGTGACACTTACATAGAATCTGTTCCTGTTCATGCTCAGGCACACAACATCTAATAACACCATCTACTCCTTCTTTATAAAGATGTGGATCATCCCAGAAGTAATGTCTTAAATCATAAAAGAACTTTTTCTTTTGCTGGTATGTGAAACTAGGCGGTAAATATTTAGCAACAATGTAATTAGCATAATCAGCATACCAAGGAGCAGTACAAGAAGCATTAACGACCGCTAATTGTTCATCAGGAAAGCTATCATTAATAGGCAGTGGGTCATCAAGAACATTCTCTAACCTAGACAAGTTATCTGCAACGGGGTTCTCAGCTCCCATTCTATCAATAATATGCAAGTCAAATTCTTGGAGCAAGAGAACCCATCTAATGAGTCTAGGCTTGGCATCTTTCTTTTCCATAAGATATTTAATAGCACCATGATTAGTGTGAATAGTAACTTTGGAATCAACAATATAAGGTCTAAACTTATCACATGCAAACACAACTGCTAAGAACTCTTTTTCAGTAGTAGCATAATTTCTCTAGGCAGTATCAAGAGTCTTACTAGTGTACTGAATAACATTCAATTTCTTATCGACTCTTTGCCCTAAAACAGCACCTACAGCATAATCACTAGCATCGCACATAATTTCAAAAGGAAAATTCCAATCAGGTGGCTGAACAATAGGTGCAGTGATCAAAGCTTTCTTAAGTGTTTCAAATGCTTCTACACAATCATCATCAAAGACAAAAGGAATATCTTTTTGCAATAAATTAGTCAGAGGCCTAGAGATTTTAGATAAGTCCTTAATGAACCTCCTATAAAAACCAGCATGACCAAGGAAACTTCTTATACCTTTTATGTCCTTGGGACATGGCATCTTTTCAATAGCATCAACTTTGGCTTTATCAACTTCAATACCTCTCTCGGAGATCTTGTGCCCCAAGACAATGCCTTCATTAACCATAAAGTGACACTTTTCCCAATTCAGTACGAGACTAGTGTCTTCGCATCTCTGCAAAACTCGATCAAGGTTGCTCAAACAATCATCAAAAGAGGATCCATAGACGGAGAAGTCATCCATGAATACCTCACAAATCTTTTCACAAAAATCAGAAAATATAGCCATCATGCGTCTTTGAAAGGTAGCAGGTGCATTACATAAACCAAAAGGCATACGTCTATAAGCAAAAGTACCAAAAGGGCAAGTAAAAGTAGTTTTAGATTGATCCTTCGCTGACACAGGTATCTGAGAGAAACCAGAATAACCATCTAGAAAGCAAAAATGTGTGTGTTTGGATAGCCTTTCTAGCATTTGATCAATAAAAGGTAAAGGGTAATGATCTTTCTTAGTAGCTTTATTTAACTTACGGAAATCGATTACCATCCTATAACCTGTAATAATTCTTTGCGGGATCAATTCATCTTTGTCATTAGGAACAACTGTAATACCTTCCTTTTTAGGGACACAATGGATAGGGCTTACCCATTCACTATCAACAACGGGATAAATAATACCTGCCTCAAGGAGCTTTAGTATCTCCTTTCTTACCACTTCCTTCATCTTGGGATTTAATCGTCTTTGAGGATCTCTAACTGGTTTGGCATCTTTCTCCACTGAAATTTTGTGTTGACATAATGTGGGACTAATGCCCTTAAGATCATCCAGAGTATATCCAATAGCAGCTCGGTGCTTCTTCAGAGTTTTCAATAATCTTTCTTCTTCTTTCTCTGAAAGGTTAGCACTAATAATAACATGATATATTTCTTTTTCATCAAGATAAGCATACTTAAGATTATCAGGTAATGGTTTGAGTTCAAACACGGGATCACCCTTGGGTGGAGGGGGATCCGCAAGAATTTCAACGGGAAGGTTATGTTTCAGCATAGGTACCTGTTTAAGGAACATTTCATCTATTTCTTCCCTTTCCTTCATAAACATATTGTTTTCATGGTCTAGCAAATATTGTTCTAACGGATCAGTTGGAGGAACAACAATGGAAGCAAGACCAATAATTTCATCCTTACTAGATGGTTCCCTTTCATGAGGTTGTCTACTAAACTTAGCAAAATTAAACTCATGAGACATACCATCTATGCCAACAGTGACAATATTCTTTTCACAGTTAATCTTAGCATTAGCAGTATTCAAGAAGGGTCTACCAAAAATAATGGGACAAAAATCATCTTGTGGGGAACCAAGAACAAGAAAATCAGTAGGGCATTTAACTTTCCCACACAAAACTTCAACATCTCTAACAATTCCAATAGGTTTAATGGTATCCCTATTAGCAAGCTTAATAGTAACATCAATGTCTTCTAATTCAACGGGTGCAATGTCGTGCATAATTTCTTTATAAAGATCATAAGGTATCGCACTAGCACTAGCACCCATATCATATAAACCATGATAACAATGATCTCCTATTTTAACAGAAATAACAGGCATGCCTACAACAGGTCTACGTGTCTTAGTATCAGGTCTAGCAATATTAGCAGTCTCACCCCAAGCAAGAAATAACATGCCCATCTAAGTCCTCATCCAAGAGATCTTTAACCATAGCAATACTAGGTTCCACATTAATTTGCTCAGGAGGTGTATAAGTCCTAGTATTACTCTTACGAACAACAGTCGAAGCTTTAGCATGATCTTTTATCCTAACAGGAAAAGGAGGTCTTTCAACATAAGCAGTAGGAACAATAGGATCACTATAGGTAATAGTCTTTTCTTCGACTGTAATAGGTGCAACTACTTTCACTTCAACAGGAGGATTATATTTAAACCACTTCTCTTTAGGGAGATCAACGTGAGTAGCAAAAGATTCACAAAAAGTAGCTACTATCTCAGAGTCAAGTCCATAGTTAGCGCTAAATCCACGGAAAGCATTGGTATCCATAAAAGATTTAACACAATCGAACTTGGGTGTCATACCTGACTCCTTACCATCGTTGGAACCCCAATCTTCAGAGTTGCGTTTAATTCTTTCCAATAAGTCTCATTTGAAATCAATAGTCTTCGGCATATAAGAACCAACACAGGAAGTATCGAGTAGGTTGCGATTATCAAGAGAAAGCCGAGCATAAAAATTCTAAATAATCATTTCCCGGGAGAGCTCATGATTGGGGCATGAATATAACATTGACTTAAGCCTCTCACAAGCTTGAGCGATGCTTTCTCCTTCGCGAGGCCAGAAATTATATATGTAATTACGATCACGATGAACAAGATGCATAGGATATAACTTCTGGTGAAATTCCAGCTTCAATCGCTTATAATTCCAAGATCCCATATCATCACATAGCCTATACCATGTCAATGCATCTCCCTTCAAAGATAAAGGGAAGACCTTCCTTTTGACAAATCATCGAGAATACCTGCAAGCTTAAATAATCCACAAACTTCATCCACAAAGATAAGGTGTAAATCGGGATGCAATGTTCCGTCTCCTACAAATGGATTAGCTAGCAGTTTCTCTATCATACCCAAAGGAATCTCAAAATAAATATTTTCATAAAGTTCAATAGGTTGAGGAGCAGCTATTTGCTCTTCTGGTTGGGGTGAAGATACCCCAAACAAGCCCCTCAAAGGATTAGTTTCCATAGTGACAAGTAACAGAAAATTTCAGCACACTAAATAAATGTTTCCTTACCAAGTTCCACTCACCAAAAGCGCTACACTCCCCGGAAACGTCGCCAGAAAAGAGTCTTGATGACCCACAAGTGTAGGGGATCTATCATAGTCCTTTCTATAAGTAAGAGTGTCGAACCCAACGAGGAGCAGAAGGAAATGATAAGCGGTTTTCAGTAAGGTTTTCTCTGCAAGCACTGAAATTGTAGGTAATAGATAGTTTTGTGATAAGATAAATAGTAACAAGCAACAAGTAAATAAAGTAAATAAAGTGCAGCAAGGTGGCCCAATCCTTTATGTAGCAAAGGATAAGCCTGGACAAATTCTAATAATGAGGAAGGAGCTCCCGAGGACACATTGGGAATTATCGTCAAGCTAGTTTTCATCACGTTCATATGATTCGCGTTCGGTACTTTGATAATTTGATATGTGGGTGGACCGGTACTTCGGTACTGCCCTAACTTGGACAAGCATCCCACTTATGATTAACCCCTATTGCAAGCATCCGCAACTACAAAAAGAAGTATTAAGGTAAACCTAACCGCAGCATTAAGCATATGGATCCATATCAGCCCCTAACGAAGCAACGCATAAACTAGGATTTAAGCTTCTGTCACTCTAGCAACCCATCATCTACTTATTACTTCCCCATGCCTTCCTCTAGGCCCAAATAATGGTGAAGTGTCATGTAGTCGACGTTCACATAACACCACTAGAGGAAAAGACAACTTACATCTCATCAAAGTATCGAACGAATACCAAATTCACATGACTACTAATAGCAAGACTTCACCCATGTCCTCAGGAACAAACGTAACTACTCACAAAGCATATTCATGTTCATAATCAGAGGCGTAATAATATGCATAAAGGATCTGAACATATGATCTTCCACCAAGTAAACCAATTAGCATCAACTACAAGGAGTAATCAACACTACTAGCAACCCACAGGTACCAATTTGTGGTTTTGATACAAGATTGGATACAAGAGATGAACTAGGGTTTTGAGAGGAGATGGTGCTGGTGAAGATGTTGATGGAGATTGACCCCCTCCCGATGAGAGGATCGTTGGTGATGACGTTGGTGATGATTTCCCCCTCCCGGAGGGAAGTGTCCCCGGCAGAACAGCTCTGCCAGAGCCCTAGATTGATTCCGCCTCGTGGCGGCGGAGTTTCGTCCCGTAAGCTTGCCCATGATTTTTTTCCAGGGTGATGATATAGCAGAAGATGGATGCCGGAGGCCCACCAGGGGGCCCAGGAGATAGGGGGCGCGCCCTATAGGGGGGGGGGGGTGCCCCTGTCTCCTGGACAGGGTGTGGGCCCCCTGGCCTATTTCTTTTGCTTAGAAATTCTTATTAAATCCAAAAAGTTGTTTCTTGGAGTCTTAGGACTTTTGGAGCTGTGCAGAATAGGTTTCCAACATTTGCTCCTTTTCCAGCCAGAATTCCAGCTGCCGGCATTCCCCCTCTTCATGGTGAACCTTGTAAAATAAGAGAGAATAGCCATAAGTATTGAGATATAATGTGTAATAACAACCCATAATGCAATAAATATTGATATAAAAGCATGATGCAAAATGGACGTATCAACCTCCTTGCCGGGGTCGCTCGCCTTGGTCTTCTTGGTGGCGCCGGTTTTGTCGGATCCCCTGACGGCAAGCACGGCCTTGCCCTTGCGCTTCCTGTTACGGCGCCGGGCTTTCTTCGCTAGGGTGACGGTGTCATCCGCGGAGTCGGTTTTCGCACTGGCGTCTTCGCCGGGGTACTTCCTTCCCTCTTCAGCACGAGCGCACCGATCGGCCAGAATATAAAGTTCGGCCACATCTCTGACCTTGTTCATAGCTAGCTCTTCATGCATCTTACGGTTGTGCACATTCTGATGGAACGCACTGATCACGGCGGCAGGATGAACGTCTGGGATGTTGTACTGCACTCGGCTGAACCTTTGGATGTACTTGCGCAAGTTCTCCCCTTCCTTCTGGGGGATGATGTGTAAATCACTCGCCTGGCCATGAGCCTGGTGACCTCCGGTAAAGGCGCCAACAAACTCATGGCACATATCTGCCCAAGAAGAGATGGAATCCACCAGCAAGTGCATCAACCATGACATAACATTGGGCTTGAGTGCCAGCGGGAAGTAGTTGGCAAGCACCTTATCGTCGCGGGCCCCAACAGCTTGCATCATGATGGTGTAGATGCTGAGGAACTCCGATGGGTGAGTCTTGCCATTGTACTTCTCGCCAACGTCAGGCTGAACGTATGGTGGGAGGGCCACTGGAACTGCCACAACTCACGGGTGAAAGATGGACAACCCACCTCGTAAGGTAGGCCACCGTAGCCTCCCGGCGCTGGGTGGTCCGTAGCAGGCCCTGCCCGCCTGTCCGACTGGTGGCGCGTGTCACGTCGGCGCTCGATGGTAGTTCGAGCGTCCTCATGAACCCGCTCCCGAAGGACTTGACGCTGATCGCGGTTGGTTCGCGGGTCGGATGACGCGATTGAGATATCGTCTCGAGCGTCGTCGCGACGAGCCGATGCCCGGGGTGGCCGGGATGGAGAAGGGGAGTGCACCATGGCTGCATCTCCTCCAGCACGGTCTCCGCTGGCACGTGGTGGCCCGGTGGAGCGACGGCCTACGGGTCCCGTCGGCTGCAACTCATCGTTGTTGGAGATGCCGACGAGGCTCTGGACGGTGGCCCTCCATTCGTTGAGCTTCTCCGCGGCGGGAGGAAAATCGAGGAGCAGCTGCGCGCGCTAGGGCTTCCGCTGGCGTGGGCAGTGGCGAGAGCTGGGTGGACCGCGATGCACCTCGACTTCTAACCACGTTAGAAGGAGCTATGCCACGGCCCTGCAGTCGTTCGCCACCTCCGTCAGCGCCTCAGCGCGCATGCTGGCCCTCCTCATCATGTGATGGGCGCACATGACTCTTCCCAGGGTTGTGCGCAGGGTTACCAGCAGGGTGACGCTGCTCATCATGCACAACCTGGGAAGAGCGTGCCATGGGCGCCGGTGTTGGTGTCTTGGAGGCCGCCGTGCCACCGCCTGGCGGAATGGCGGCGCCCCTGGAGGGCCCCGCGCTGACTGCGGGGGGCCCGACTCCGTCTTTGGAGCCCGCGACTGGTGGCTCGTCGCCTGGCGCGCGAACGACGCCACTCGCCAGGCCTGAACCGCCAGGGTGATGTGGATGTTCGCGGGCCGCGCGACGGGTTCTCTCCACGACTGGCCCGCTACTAGTCCACACCGGTGCTGGCAACCTGGTCCCGGACAAACCGATCGCCGTGGTCGCCTTCTTCTTAGGAGCCATGGTGATGAAGAATAGCTAGGTCAATTGCCAGACCAGATTCTCACAATTGCGCACCCCTACCTGGTGCGCCAAAGATGTCGGTGGGAAATGACACCTATGGGATCACTGGAATCCCTTCTACTGTTGCGGGGCGCGGGGATCGTGGGAAGAGCAGGACTAGTAGACAACACAAAGGGGATTTACCCAGGTTCGGGCCGCAAAGATGCGTAAAACCCTACGATCCTGCTTTGGTGGCTGTATTTAGTGTTCTTGAGCTCTTGAACTAGCTCTAGATGCTATGAAGTTCCAAAGAGCCAAATCCTTTCCCAGTGTGCCATGGGCCTCCTTTTATAGGCGAAAGGGGCTGCCACAGTGGCACACAGGAGGTGGAAAGTGCTACAGTGTTGTGAGCTTATTGCTGGTAATATAGAACAAGGCGCATTTAATGTGAGGCTTAGGTGTCCCTTCGCTTTATCGGGGACAGGGGCGAGGCCCGTCCCGTCCGTCGTCGGTTCTCCTTGCTTCGACACGCGCCCTGTCCAGCAATGCATGCGGTGCCATGTAGGAAGGCAGGCAGCTGAGGTGGCGCGGTGGTGGAGCCTCCACGAAGGGCTGCATGTTGCCACACAGGTGCCTGCCCAGCTGGTTGGGTCGGCAGCTGCATGCGAACAGTGACGAAGACTTGGCTGGCGCAGGCCTGGCAGTGGCCCTGCCGGTGCGCTTGGCGAGGGTCTTGCCGGGTGGCCCAGCAAGGGTCTTGCTGGGGCGCGCTGGCTTCCCCGGCAAGGATCTTGCCGGGGGTCTTGTGGGTTTCTTCGGTGAGGATAGTTGCCTTCCTATCCTCATTTGATCTTGAGCATTCTTATGTCTTCACAAAGATCTGCATGCCACCACGGAGGTGCCTCCCGAGCCCGACCTCAACGCGTTTGTCTGGCGTTTGGTGGGCTCAAGGGTGGCTCACTCGGCTGGTGTGGGCGAGCTGCCCCGGCAAGAGTCTTGCCGGGGCGGCTGAGGCTGCCCCGGCAAGGGTCCTTGCCGGGGAAACCTCCTTCGCCCATTCGATCTTTGTGGCCTTGGTCCTTGTCATAGCCTTGTTTGCCTTGAGCCTTCGGCTTCTCTCCGGCTTCCCTTTCCTGCCCTGTTATGCGTGGCTGTGGCGGGAGGCTCTGACTGCCCGTGCACAAGTAAAGGGGTCAAAAGGAGAGCCCCTACTTTTGTACACCGACATGGCTTATGTGATATGGGTGCTAGTGCTAGTGCAATACCCTATGACTTATATAAAGAAATTATGCATGACATTGCACCCGTTGAGTTGGAAGGTATTGATGTTACTATCAAGATTGCTAATAGGGATACTATTTCACCAGTTGGGATTGTTAGAGATGTTGAAGTCTTGTGTGGGAAGGTTAAATACCCTGCTAATTTTCTTGTTCTTAGTTCCCCACAAGATGACTTTTGTCCCATTATTTTTGGTAGACCCTTCTTGAATACTATTAATGCTAAGATTGATTGTGAAAAGGATACTGTCACAATTGGCTTAGATGGTATGTCTCATGAGTTTAATTTTGCTAAGTTTCATAGACAACCTCGTGATAGAGAATCACCTAGTAAGGATGAGACTATTGGTCTTGCTTCTATTGCCGTGCCTCCTACTGATCCATTAGAACAATATTTGCTTGACCATGAAAATGATATGTCTATGAAGGAAAGAAGGGAAATAGATGAAGTGTTCCTTAAACAGGAACCTATGCTGAAACACAACCTTCCCGTTGAAATTCTTGGGGATCCCCCTCCACCCAAGTGTGATCCCGTGTTTGAACTCAAACCATTACCTAATAATCTTAAGTATGCTTATCTTGATGAAAAGAAAATATATCCTGTTATTATTAGTGCTAAACTTTCAAAGCAAGAAGAATAAAGATTATTGAAAACTCTGAAGAAGCACCGCGCTGCTATTGGATATACTCTGGATGATCTTAAGGGCATTAGTCCCACGTTATGCCAACACAAAATTAATTTGGAGGCCGATGCTAAACCAGTTAGAGATCCTCAACAACGATTGAATCCTAAGATGAAAGAAGTGGTAAGAAAGGAGATACTAAAGCTCCTTGAGGCAGGTATAATTTATCCCGTTGCTGATAGTGAATGGGTAAGCCCTGTCCACTGTGTTCCTAAAAAGGGAGGTATTACCGTTGTTCCTAATGATAAAGATGAATTGATCCTGCAAAGAATTATTACAGGTTATAGGATGGTAATTGATTTCCGTAAATTAAATAAAGCTACTAAGAAAGATCATTACCCTTTACCTTTTATTGATCAAATGCTAGAAAGACTATCCAAACACACACATTTCTACTTTCTAGATGGTTATTCTGGTTTCTCTCAAATACCTGTGTCAGCGAAGGATCAATCTAAAACTACTTTTACTTGCCCTTTTGGTACTTTTGCTTATAGACGTATGCCTTTTGGTTTATGTAATGCACCTGCTACCTTTCAAAGATGTATGATAGCTATATTCTCTGACTTTTGTGAAAAGATTTGCGAGGTATTCATGGATGATTTCTCAGTTTATGGATCCTCTTTTGATGATTGCTTGAGCAACCTTGATCGAGTTTTCTAGAGATGCGAAGACACTAGTCTCATCTTGAATTGGGAAAAGTGCCACTTTATGGTTAATGAAGGCATTGTTTTGGGGCACAAGATCTCCGAGAGAGGTATTGAAGTTGATAAAGCCAAAGTAGATGCTATTGAAAAGATGCCATGTCCCAAGGACATAAAAGGTATAAGAAGTTTCCTTGGTCATGCCGGTTTTTATAGGAGGTTTATTAAGGACTTTTCTAAAATCTCTAGGCCTCTGACTAATTTATTGCAAAAAGATAATCCTTTTGTCTTTGATGATGATTGTGTAGAAGCATTTGAAATACTTAAGAAAGCTTTGATCACCGCACCTATTGTTCAGCCACCTGATTGGAATTTACCTTTTGAAATTATGTGTGATGCTAGTGATTATGCTGTAGGTGCTGTTCTAGGGAAAAGAGTTGATAAGAAATTGAATGTTATCCAGTATGCTAGTAAGACTCTTGATACTGCCCAGAGAAATTATGCTACTACTGAAAAATACTTCTTAGCAGTTGTGTTTGCATGTGATAAGTTTAGACCTTATATTGTTGATCCCAAAGTTACTATTCACACTGATCATGCTGCTATTAAATATCTTATGGAAAATAAAGATGCTAAGCCTAGACTCATTAGATGGGTTCTCTTGCTCCAAGAATTTGATTTTTCATATTATTGATAGAAAGGGAGCTGAGAACCCCGTTGCAGACAACTTGTCTAGGTTAGAGAATGTTCTTGATGACCCACTGCCTATTGATGATAGCTTTCCTGATGAACAATTAGCGGTCGTTAATTCTTCTCGTACTGCTCCTTTGTATGGTAATTATGCTAATTACATTGTTGCTAAATTTATACCTCCTAGTTTCACACACCAGCAAAAGAAAAAGTTCTTTTATGATTTAAGACATTACTTCTGGGATGACCCACACCTTTATAACGAAGGAGTAGATGGTGTTATTAGATGTTGTATACCTGAGCATGAACAGGAACAGATCCTACGCAAGTGTCACTCTGAATCCTGTGGAGGACACCACGCTGGAGGTAGAACTGCACACAAGGTATTGTAATCTGGTTTTTATTGGCCTACTCTCTTCAAAGATGCTCGTAAGTTTGTCTTATCTTGTGATGAATGTCAAAGAATTGGTAATATTAGTAGACATCAAGAAATGCCTATGAATTATTCTCTTGTTATTGAACCGTTTGATGTTTGGGGCTTTGATTATATGGGACCTTTTCCTGCCTCTAATGGTTATACACACATTTTAGTTGCTGGTGATTACATTACTAAGTGGGTAGAAGCTATTCCAACTAGTAGTGCTGATCATAACACCTCTATCAAAATGCTTAAAGAAGTTATTTTTCCGAGGTTTGGAGTCCCTAGATATCTTATGACTGATGGTGGTTCACATTTTATTCATGGTGCTTTCCGAAAGATGCTTGCTAAGTATGATGTTAATCATAGAATCACATCTCCTTATCATCTGCAGTCTAGTGGCCAAGTAGAATCGAGCAATAGAGAGCTCAAATTAATTTTACAAAAGACTGTGAATAGATCTAGAAAGAATTGGTCCAAAAAACTTGATGATGCATTATGGGCCTATAGAACTGCATACAAAAATCCTATGGGTATGTCTCCGTATAAGATGGTTTATGGAAAAGCATGTCATTTACCTCTTGAACTTGAACATAAAGCATATTGGGCTATTAAAGAGCTCAACTATGACTTCAAACTTGCCTGTGAGAAGAGGTTGTTTAATATTAGCTCACTTGATGAATGGAGAACCCAAGCCTATGAGAATGACAAGCTATTCAAAGAAAAAGTCAAACACTGGCATGACAAAAGGATAAAAAAGCGTGAGTTTAACGTACGAGATTATGTGTTATTATTCAACTCTCGTTTAAGATTTTTTGCAGGAAAACTTCTCTCTAATTGGGAAGGTCCTTACGTTATCGAGGATGTCTATTGTTCTGGTGCCATAAAAATCAACAACTTCGAAGGCACAAGTCCGAGGGTGGTGAACGGTCAAAGAATTAAACATTATATCTCAGGTAATCCTATCAATGTTGAAACTAATATTATTGAAACTGTAACCCCGGAGGAATACATAAGGGACACTTTCCAGAACGTTCCAGACTCCGAAAAGGAATAGGTATGTGGTACGGTAAGTAAACCGCCTCCAAAACAATTCTAATGGCAATTTTTATTAGTTTTGGAATATTTAAGAATTTTAGGAAGAAAGAAGTAGTCCGAGAGGGACACGAGGCCTCCACGAGGGTGGAGGGCGCGCCAACCCTTACTGGGCACGCCCCCTGTCTCGTGGACACCTCGTGTGCCTCCCGGACTCCGTTTTCTTGCACGTTACGTATTTTGGTCGGTAAAAATTCATTATATAAACTCCCGAAAGTTTTGATCACTGTATCACGCAAATATCCTCTGTTTTCGTTTCAAGCTGTTTCTGTTGCAGATCTAGAGCACCATGACGTCACCCTCCTTCAACAATGAAGACAAGGATGCTTGGCTATTGAAGATAGAGTTGAAAAGAGAAGAACCGGAAGAGATCAACAAGGAGGAAGGGATCAAGAAGGCCACGGAGGTCCAAGCTCTGGCGATGGAAGAAGAAGACATCCCTCAACCCTTACCTAACCTCTTTACTCCAACAGAGATTGAAGCTTTCAAGATGATTAAATTGGCTCGCATTCAGAATAAGTATCTCACACAGGAGAATATTTTGTTGAAGGATAATATCGCCGGACTCAAGGGCATTATCCGCAAGTTGGAGGAGCTTTTATGCTCGACGTGCAATTATCCACCATCATCATCGCCACCTCCATCACCTCTGAGGACATAATCACATGGGTATGGGCACTCCCCTTGGCAACTGCCAAGCTTGGGGGAGGTGCCCCGGTATCGTATCACCATCACACTCCTATCTTTACCGTTTTATTTAGTTCGATCCTTTTAGTAGTATATTGATCTAGTAGATTGAAGTTTTAGTATCAAGTAGTTTTGAGTTTTGCTTTATGATATCTTTATGTAATCAAGTCCGTGAGCTATTTATGATAAAGATTAGTGTTGAGTCTAGGGCTTTGCTATCTTGCTATGATCTTGAGGAAGTAGAGAATAGAAGAGTTTATATTGATCTTATGGTTAGTGATGACTTCACACATAGGGAGTATGAAGCATAAAAGTTGTTGAGAGTTGATAAACGTAGTTTTGGTCATCGTTGCAATTAATAGGAAGTAATAACGAAAGAGAGGTTCACATACAAATATATTATCTTGGACATCTTTTATGATTGGGAGCACTCATTAAGTATGACATGCTAAAAGAGTTGATGTTGGACAAGCAAGACAACGTAATGGTTTATGTTTTCTCACATCTCAGTTAAAGTATATTGTCATTGACCTTCCAAACATGTTCAGCTTGCCTTTCCCCTTCATGCTAGCCAAATTCCTTGCACCAAGTAGAGATACTACTTGTGCTTCCAAATATCCTTAAACCCAGTTTTGCCATGAGAGTCCACCGTACCTACCTATGGATTGAGTAAGATCCTTCAAGTAAGTTGTCATGTTGCAGGCAATAAAAATTGCTATCAAAATATGTATGACTGATACGTCTCCAACGTATCTATAATTTTTGATTGCTCCATGCTACTTTATCTACTGTTTTGGACTATATTGGGCTTTATTTTCCACTTTTATATTACTTTTGGGACTAACCTATTAACCGGAGGCCCAGCCCAGAATTGCTGTTTTTTTGCCTATTTCAGTATTTCGAAGAAACAGAATATCAAACGGAGTCCAAACAGAATGAAACCTTCGGGATCGTGATTTTCCAACCGAACGTGATCCAGAAGACTTGGACCGTACTCCAAGCAGTGCCCGAGGAGGTCACGAGGGTGGAGGGTGCGCCACCCTACCTCGTGGGCCCCCTAACGCTCCACCGACGTACTCCTTCCTCCTATATATACTTACGTATCCCCGAACGATCAGAACAGGAGCCAAAAACCTAATTCCACCGCCGTAACCTTCTGTATCCACGAGATCCCATCTTGGGGCCTGTTCCGGAGCTCCGCCGGAGGGGGCATCCACCACGGAGGGCTTCTACATCATCACCATAGCCCCTCCAATGAAGTGTGAGTAGTTTACTTCAAACCTTGGGGTCCATAGCTAGTAGCTAGATGGCTTCTTCTCTCTTTTTGGATCTCAATACAATGTTCTCCCCCTCTCTTGTGGAGATCTATTTGATGTAATCTTCTTTTTGCGGTGTGTTTGTTGAGACCGATGAATTGTGGGTTTATGATCCAGTATTATCTATGGAAAATATTTGATTCTTCTTCGAATTCTTTTATGTATGATTGATTTATCTTTGCAAGTCTCTTCGAATTATCGTTTTTGGTTTGGCCAACTAGATTGGTAGTTCTTGCAATGGGAGAAGTGCTTAGCTTTGGGTTCAATCTTGCGGTGTCCTTACCCAGTGACAGAAGGGGCAGCAAGGCACGTATTGTATTGTTGCCATCGAGGATAACAAGATGGGGTTTTTATCATATTGCATGAATTTATCCCTCCACATAATGTCATCTTGCTTAAGGCGTTACTCTGTTTTTACTTAATACTCTAGATGCATGCTGGATAGCGGTCGATGAGTGGAGTAATAGTAGTAGATGCAGAATCGTTTCGATCTACTTGTTTTGGACGTGATGCCTATATACATGATCATTGCCTAGATATACTCATAACTATGCTCAATTCTGTCAATTGCTCAACAGTAGTTTGTTCACCCACCGTAGAATACTTATGCTCTTGAGAGAAGCCACTAGTGAAACCTATGGCCCCCGGGTCTATTCTCATCATATCAATCTCTATCGCTTTATTTACTTGCTTTGTTTTTACTTTGCCTTTTATTTTTACTTTGCATCTATCTATCAAAAATACCAAAAATATTATCTCTATCAGATCTCACTCTCGTAAGAGACCGTGAAGGGATTGACAACCCCTAAGCGTTGGTTGCGAGTTGCTATCGTTTTGTGTAGGTACGAGGGACTTGTGCGTGGTCTCCTACTGCATTGATACCTTGGTTCTCAAAAACTGAGGGAAATACTTACGCTACTTTGCTGCATCATCCTCTCCTCTTCGGGGAAATCCAACGCAGTGCTCAAGAGGTAGCAAGAAGAATTTCTGGCACCGTTGCCGGGGAGGCTCACGCAAGCAAGTAAACCATACCAAGTACCCATCGCAATCCCTATCTCTCGCATTACATTATTTGCCATTTGCCTCTCGTTTTCCTCTCCCCCACTTCACCCTTGCCGTTTTATTTTCCCTCTCTTTCCCAATATCCTCCTCTCTTTCCCATTTGCATTTTTCTCGTTGCCTTTCTGTTTGCTTGTGTGTTGGATTACTTGTTGCCATGGTGCAAGATAATACCAAATTGTGTGATTTCTCGAATACCAATAATAATGATTTCCTTAGTACTCCGATTGCTCCTCTTAATAATGATGAGTCTTGTGAAATCAATACCGCTTTGCTGAATCTTGTTATGAATGATCAATTTGCCGGCCTTCCTAGTGAAGATGCCGCTACTCATCTAAACAATTTTGTTGATTTGTGTGATATGCAAAAGAAGAAAGATACGGATAACAATATTGTCAAATTGAAGTTATTTCCGTTTTCACTTAGAGATCGTGCTAAAGTTTGGTTTTCATCTTTGCCTAAAAATAGTATTGATTCTTGGAACAAGTGCAAAGATGCTTTTATCTCTAAGTATTTTCCTCCGCTAAGATTATTACTCTTAGGAACGACATCATGAATTTTAAACAACTTGATCATGAGCATGTTGCCCAATCTTGGGAAAGAATGAAATTAATGCTTCGCAATTGCCCTACTCATGGTTTGAATTTATGGATGATCATACAAAAATTTTATGCCGGATTGAATTTTGCTTCTAGAAATCTTTTAGACTCGGCCGTGGGAGGCACTTTTATGGAAATTACGTTAGGAGATGCTACCAAATTGCTTGATAATATTATGGCTAATTATTCTCAACGGCACACCGAAAGATATTCTAGTAAAAAAGTGCATGATATAGAAGAAATCAATGTTTTGAGTGAAAAGATGGATGAACTTATGAAGATGTTTGCTCCTAAAAATAATCCTCTTGATCCCAATGATATGCCTTTATCTACTTTGCTTGAGAATAATAATGAATCTATGGATGTGAATTTTGTTGGTAGGAATAGTTTTGGAAACAACGCTTATAGAGGGAATTTTAATCCTAGGCCTTATCCTAGTAATCCTTCTAATAATTATGGAAATTCCTACAATAACTCTTATGGAAATTTTAATAAGATGCCCTCTGAATTTGAGAGCAGTGTTAAAGAGTTTATGAATTCACAAAAGAATTTTAATGCTTTGCTTGAAGAGAAATTGCTTAAAGTTAAACGATAGCGCTTGTTGGGAGGCAACCCAATTTTATTTTGTGTTTTTTGTTTTTGCTTCTGTTTAGGAATAAATTATCCATCTACCTTCTGTTTGGATGTGGTTTTATGTTTTAATTAGTGTTTGTGCCAAGTAGAACCTATAGGATAACCTACGATGATAGTTGATTTGATTCTGCTGAAAAACAGAAACTTTGCGCGCACGAATATAATTTTGTTAAATCACAGGAACGTGCTTTTGCGTTGATTCTTTTTGCTGATGATCAATAAACAAATTTTCCAGGACTTCCTATTTTGGTAGAGTTTTTAGAGTTCCAGAAGTTTGCGTTAGTTACAGATTGCTACAGACTGTTCTGTTTTTGACAGATTCTGTTTTTGATGTGTTATTTGCTTATTTTGATGAATCTATGGCTGGTAAAATAGTTTATAAACCATAGAGAAGTTGGAATACAGTAGGTTTAACACCAATATAAATAAAGAATGAGTTCATTACAGTACCTTTAAGTAGTCTTTTGTTTTCTTTCTCTAATGGAGCTCACGAGATTTCTGTTGAGTTTTGTGTTGTGAAGTTTTCAAGTTTTGGGTGAATTCTTTTGATGGATTATGGAACAAGGAGTGGCAAGAGCCTAAGCTTGGGGATGCCCATGGCACCCCCAAGATAATCCAAGGACACCAAAAATTCAAAGCTTGGGGATGCCCCGAAAGGCATCCCCTCTTTCGTCCACTTCCATCGGTAATTTACTTGGAGCTATATTTTTATTCACCAACATGATATGTGTTTTGCTTGGAGCGTCTTGTATTATTTGTGTATTTGCTTGTTAGTCTACCACAATCATCCTTGCTGTACACATCTTTTGAGAGAGCCATACATGATTTAGAATTTGTTAGAATACTCTATGCGCTTCACTTATATCTTTTGAGCTTGATAGTTTTGCGCATAGTGCTTCACTTATATCTTTTGAGCGTGATAATTTTTGCTCTAGTGCTTCACTTATATCTTTTAGAGCACGGTGGTGGATTTGTTTTAAAGAAACTATTGATCTCTCATGCTTCACTTAGATTATTTTGAGAGTCGTTAATAGCATGGTAATTTGCTTAATGTTAATATACTTGGTATTCAAGATATGTGAAACTTTCTTTTGAGTGAATTGAATACCAAGATAAGTTTGATGCTTGATAATTGTTTTGAGATATGGAGGTGATAATATCAAAGTCGTGCTAGTTGGGTGATTATGAATTTGAGAAATACTTGTGTTGAAGTTTGCAAATCCCGTAGCATGCACATATGGTTAAAGTTGTGTAACAAATTTGAAACATGAAGTGTACCTGGCTTGTGCATCCTTATGAGTGGCGGTCGGGGACGAGCGATGGTCTTTTCCTACCAATCTATCCCCCTAGGAGCATGCGCGTAGTACTTGATTTTTGATGACTTCTAAATTTTTGCAATAAGTATATGAGTTCTTTTGACTAATGTTGAGTCCATGGATTATACGCACTCTCACCTTTTCGCCTTTGCTAGCCTCTTCGGTACCGTGCATTGCCCTTTCTCACCTTGAGAGTTGGTGCAAACTTCACCGGTGCATCCAAACCCCGTGATACGATATGCTCTATCACACATAAACCTCCTTATATCTTCCTCAAAACAGCCACCATACCTACCTATTATGGCATTTCCATAGCCATTCCGAGATATATTGCCATGCAACTTCCACCATCATCATCATGACATACATTACTTTTGTCATATTGCCGTTGCATGATCATGTAGTTGACATCGTATTTGTGGCAAAGCCACCATGCATTATTTTCCATACATGTCACTCTTGATTCATTGCACCATCCCGGTACACCGCCGGAGGCATTCATATAGAGTCATATCTTGTTCTAAGTTTTGAGTTGTAATCTTTTTGTTGTAATCAATAGAAGTGTGATGATCATCATTATTAGAGCATTGCCCAAATAAAAAAAAGGCCAAAAGAAAAAAAAAGGCCCAACAAAAAATAGAAAATAAATAAGAAAGGCAATGCTACTATCTCTTTTTCCACACTTGTGCTTCAAAGTAGCACCTAGTTCTTCATGTAGCAAGTCTCATATATTGTGCTTCAAAGTAGCACCTTATTCTTCATGTAGTGAGTCTCATATATTGTGCTTCAAAGTAGCACCTTGTTCTTCATGTAGTGAGTCTCATAAAGTTGTCCTCTTCATACTAGTGGGAATTTTTTATTATAGAACTTGGCTTGTATATTCCTACGATGGACTGCCTCAAAATGCCCTAGGTCTTCATGAGCAAGCGAGTTGGATGCACACCCACTAGTTTTCTCTTGTTGAGCATTCATAGCTTTAGTGCATCCGTTGCATGGCAATCCCTACTCCTCATGTTGACATCAATTGATGGGCATCTCCATAGCCCGTTGATTAGCCTCGTCAATGTGAGACTTTCTCCTTTTTTGTCTTCTCCACACAATCCCCACCATCATATTCTATTCCACCCATAGTGCTATATCCATGGCTCATGCTCATGTATTGCGTGAAGGTTGAAAAAGTTTGAGATTATTTAAGTATGAAACAATTGCTTGGCTTGTCATCGGGGGCATAGAAGTTGGGAACATCTTTGTGTGACGAAAATGAAGCATAGCCTAACTATATGATTTTGTAGGGATGAACTTTCTTTTGCCATGTTATTTTGTGAAGACATGATTGCTTTGATTAGTATGCTTGAAGTATTATTATTTTTGTGTCAATATGAACTTTTGTCTTGAATCTTTCGGATCTGAATATTCATATCACAATTAAGAAGATTTAAATTGAAATTATGCCAAAGTATCACTCTGCACCAAAAATTCTTTTTTATCATTTACCTACTCGAGGACGAGCAGGAATTAAGCTTGGGGATGCCTGATACGTCTCCAAAGTATCTATAATTTTTGATTGCTCCATGCTACTTTATCTACTGTTTTGGACTATATTGGGCTTTATTTTCCTCTTTTATATTACTTTTGGGACTAACCTATTAACCAGAGGCCTAGCCCAGAATTGCTGTTTTTTTGCCTATTTCAGTATTTCAAAGAAACAGAATATCAAACGGAGTCCAAACGAAATGAAACCTTCGGGATAATGATTTTCCAACCGAACGTGATCCAGGAGACTTGGACCCTACTCCAAGCAGTGCCCGAGGAGGTCACGAGGGTGGAGGGCGCGCCCCCCTACCTCATGGGCTCCCTAACGCTCCACCGACGTACTCCTTCCTCCTATATATACCTACGTATCCCCGAACGATCAGAACAGGAGCCAAAAACCTAATTCCACCATCGTAACCTTCTGTATCCACGAGATCCCATCTTGGGGCCTGTTTCGGAGCTCCGCCGAAGGGGGCATACACCATGGAGGGCTTCTACCTCATCACCATAACCCCTCTGATGAAGTGTGAGTAGTTTACTTCAGACCTTCGGGTCCATAGCTAGTAGCTAGATGGCTTCTTCTCTCTTTTTGGATCTCAATACAATGTTCTCCCCCTCTCTTGTGGAGATCTATTCGATGTAATCTTCTTTTTGCGGTGTGTTTGTTGAGACCGATGAATCGTGGGTTTATGATCCAGTATTATCTATGGAAAATATTTGATTCTTCTCTGAATTCTTTTATGTATGATTGAGTTATCTTTGCAAGTCTCTTCGAATTATCCTTTTTGGTTTGGCCAACTAGATTGGTAGTTCTTGCAATGGGAGAAGTGCTTAGCTTTGGGTTCAATCTTGCGGTGTCCTTACCCAGTGACAGAAGGGGCAGCAAGGCACGTATTGTATTGTTGCCATCGAGGATAACAAGATGGGGTTTTTATCATATTGCATGAATTTATCCCTCCACATCATGTCATCTTGCTTAAGGTGTTACTCTGTTTTGACTTAATACTCTAGATGCATGCTGGATAGCGGTCGATGAGTGGAGTAATAGTAGTAGATGCAGAATCATTTCGATCTACTTGTTTTGGACGTGATGCCTATATACATGATCATTGCCTAGATATACTCATAACTATGCTCAATTCTGTCAATTGCTCAACGGTAATTTGTTCACCCACCGTAGAATACTTATGCTCTTGAGAGAAGCCACTAGTGAAACCTATGGCCCCCGGGTCTATTCTCATCATATCAATCTCTATTGCTTAATTTTCTTGCTTTGTTTTTACTTTGCCTTTTATTTTTACTTTGCATCTATCCATCAAAAATACCAAAAATATTATCTCTATCAGATCTCACTCTCGTAAGTGACCGTGAAGGGATTGACAACCCCTAAGCGTTGGTTGCGAGTTGCTATCGTTTTGTGTAGGTACGAGGGACTTGTGCGTGGTCTCCTACTGGATTGATACCTTGGTTCTCAAAAACTGAGGGAAATACTTACGCTACTTTGCTGCATCATCCTCTCCTCTTCGGGGAAATCCAACACAGTGCTCAAGAGGTAGCAATGACTTATTAGTGCAGACAAAATAAGCTTTATACGATCTTGTTGTGGAAGCAATAAAAGCGACGGACTGCATAATAAAGGTCCACATACAAGGGGCTTTTTAAAGTGACGTTCTTTTGCATTAAGATTTTATGCATCCAACCCTAAAAGCACATGACGACCTCTGCTTCCCTCTGCGAAGGGCCTATCTTTTACTTTATGTTTTTACTTTATGCTTGAGTTAAGGTGATCCTCACCTTTCCCTTTTTCATTTTATCCTTTGGCAAGCTCCTCGTGTTTGAAAGATCATGATATATATATCCAATTGGATGTAAGTTAGCATGGGCTATTATTGTTGACATCACCTAAAGGTGAATACGTTGGGAGGCAACACAATAAGCCCCTATCTTTCTCAGTGTCCGGCTGAAACTCTATAACCACAAGTATTGCGTGAGTGTTAGCAATTGTAGAAGACTACATGATAGTTGAGTATGTGGACTTGTTGAAAAGCTCTATTCTTGACTCTTTCTGATGTTATGATAAATTGCAATTGCTTCAATGACTGAGATTATAGTTTGTTAGCTTCCAATGAAGTTTCTGAACGATGCTTGACATTGTGAATTGATCGTTACTTGAGTATAAGAAATCATATGATAAAATCTTTATATGTTGCTGTTATAAGAATGATCATGATGCCCTCATGTCCGTATTTTATTTTTTATCGACACCTCTATCTCTAAACATGTGGACATATTTTTTGATTTCGGCTTCCGCTTGAGGACAAGCGAGGTCTAAGCTTGGGGGAGTTGATACGTCCATTTTGCATCATGCTTTTATATCAATATTTATTGCATTATGGGCGATTATTACACATTATATCTCAATACTTATGGCTATTCTCTCTTATTTTACAAGGTTTACCATGAGGAGGGGGAATGCCGGTAGCTGGAATTCTGGCTGGAAAAGGAGCAAATATTGGAAACCTATTTTGCACTGCTCCAAAAAACCTGAAACTCCACGAAACTTATTTTTGGAATAAATAAGAATTATTGGGCGGAAGAAACACCTCAAGGGGCCCACACACTGGCCAGGAGGGTGGGGGGCGCGCCCCCCTGTCTCCTGGGCCCCGTGGTGGCCCCCCGTTGTCCATCTTCTGCTATATGAAGGCTTTTACCTTGGAAAAAAATCTTGGACAAGCTTACGGGACGAAACTCCGCTGCCACGAGGCGGAACCTTGGCGGAACCAATCTAGAGCTTCGACAAAGCTGTTCTACCAAGGACACTTCCCTCCGAGAGGGGGAAATCATCACCAACGTCATCACCAACGATCCTCTCATCGGGAGGGGGTCAATCTCCATCAACATCTTCACCAGCACCATCTCCTCTCAAAACCCTAGTTCATCTCTTGTATCCAATCTTGTATCAAAACCACAAATTAGTACCTGTGGGTTGCTAGTAGTGTTGATTACTCCTTGTAGTTGATGCTAATTGGTTTACTTGGTGGAAGATCATATGTTCAGATCCTTAATACATATTATTACTCCTCTGATTATGAACATGAATATGCTTTGTGAGTAGTTACGTTTGTTCCTGAGGACATGGGTGAAATCTTGCTATTAGTAGTCATGTGAATTTGGTATTCGTTCGATATTTTGATGAGATGTATGTTGTTTTTCCTCTAGTGGTGTTATGTGAACGTCGACTAGATGACACTTCACCATTATTTGGGCCTAGAGGAAGGCATTGGGAAGTAATAAGTAGATGATGGGTTGATAGAGTGACAGAAGCTTAAACCCTAGTTTATGCGTTGCTTCATTAGGGGCTAATTTGGATCCATATGTTTAATGTTGTGGTTAGGTTTACCTTAATACTTCTTTTGTAGTTGCGGATGCTTGCAATAGGGGTTAATCATAAGTGGGATGCTTGTCCAAGTAAGGGTAGTACCCAAGCACCGGTCCACCCACATATCAAATTATCAAAATACCGAACGCGAATCATATGAGCGTGATGAAAACTAGCTTGATGATAATTCCCATGTGTCCTCGGGAGCTCTTTTCTCATTATAAGAAATTGTCCAGGCTTATCCTTTGCTACAAAAAGGATTGGGACACCTTGCTGTAATTTATTTACTTTCATTACTTTTTACTCGTTACAATTTATCTTATCACAAAACTATCTATTACCTACAATTTTAGTGCTTGCAGAGAAAACCTTACTGAAAATCGCTTATCATTTCCTTCTGCTCCTCGTTGGGTTCAACACTCTTACTTATTGAAAGGACTATGATAGATCCCCTACACTTGTGGGTCATCACACTCTCCTAATCTGCATGGTAGGTTGATACTTGCCTTAATGTGTTCCAAGTGGCTTATTCGGGTAAGCAGAGATGTTGTCCTGCAGAGCATCTCCTGAGGAACACACCTATATGAATTTGACTGTTAACGTCGCAGTCTGTGAGAATTGGGTGTTCTCTAATAAACTCACGAAAGGCCCTGGAGTATGACGTATATGCTCCACCCGCGGGGAAGCCTTGCGGCAGCCCAGTATTGGTCAAGAATTTGCGTGAAACTAGTCTCGTACAAAACTTGTAGTTCAAGGCATAGTCCACTATTCAAGTTGTGATCTAGTGTAGCATAAATCTCTGAGTGGAAGTTCAACTTTACAGTCTCCATTGAGCACCAGTATCTAAACAATATTTTGGAACAAAATGATGAGATGTGACAATGAGACTTTGTGGGGGATTGTTGGAATTTTGCTAGTAGGCCTTTGGCCCAAAGCCCAACTAAAATTTTGAAATTCTCTTGGCCCATTCATGCACACATGTGAGTGGAGTGAGTGAGACTAAAGTTTAGTCCCACCACGGAAGTTGAGTGAGAGTTGCACCTCTTTATAATGTGAGCTCTTCTACCACTTGTATGAGCATGAGAAGAGGAGACCTACACACACGCTCCTCCTCGCTCGCCTCGCCACGCCATGCCTCGTCACGACGCGCCGCGGGTTGCGGGATTGAGCCGAGTCGAGGACAGAGCTATGCATGTGTCTATATTTTTGCTGCTCGGGAAAAATTAATGAGTCATTAATTAATAATTAATGGACACGTTAATTACTGAACCGTTTCCGATTCTTTTGGATCATGACTCGGACGTGGGGTTTACTCCCACGACATACCCGGCCCGCACTATATAGTCAGGCAGACGTCTACCCTAGCCGCCGCCACATCGTATGGTTTCGCACCACCATTCCAGATCATTGCGCCGCCAAGCAAGTCTTCTCCATCCCTCCTTTCGGCGTGCACCGTGAGAAGGGACAGCAGGCCTCCGGAACCCCGCCTCTCGTGATCCTGTACGGAAGAGGGGCGATCAGGTTTTTGGGGAACGCACTCGCGTGACTGCCGGTAGCGACGACTTCGCCAACGACAACTTCTTCCCCGACCTTGGCAACCTCATCCTCGACGACATGGGCGACAACACCAACACCGGCGGTGCTGTTCCCGCTGCACCGTATGTGATTCTATCCTTCTTGTTCGAAATCGTGGTTGAATTCATGTTTCTAGTATGTTCCCTAGATGTTCATCTACTATGCTAGTTCGCATGATTAGTTTAATCTCTGCTACTACTGTCATGATTTATCTTCTGTTTATTCAGATTAAATCTCGTAGTAATTTGCTCATATTTCCAACAGATGGTAGCATAACTCCGTGGAGAGGAACGTGGTGGGGCCGGACCAATTCATTTGGTCTTGTCACGCGTCCGGAAGATACAATGCAAGTGCCACATACAAGTGGCTTTGCATGGGACAGGTCAAAAGCCCCACCGCGGAGTGTATTTGGAGAAGCTGGGCGCCGCTCAAATGCAAAATCTTCATGTGGCTAGCTTGCCAATACCACCTTTGGACTTCTGACTATCGGGCTCGACACGGTCTCCAGGATACACCATCCGCTTGCTACACGTGTCTTCAAGAGGAGGATAATCCCAATCACATTCTTGCACAGTGTGGTTACACGCGGGAGGTGTGGTACTCTTGCTTCAACGAGTGGAGGCTCAACGCTCAAATCCCAGGCTCATATGCCACTTTCTTGCAATGGTGGCTTGAACAGAGGAGGCACTTCAATGGCAAGCTGAGAAGAGGATTTGACTCCATCACGATCCTGATTGCCTGGGCACTATGGAAGCAACGAAATGCACGAGTATTCAACAATGTTTCAAGGAGAAGATCGGCAGATCAATTTAAGGAAGCGATCCTTGATGAGATTGATGACTGGAGGAAGGTCGAGCTTGGCAGAGTTGGTGCTTTAGACCCTTTCACGAGAGAGTAGTCTTAGTAGCTAGGGCCCATCTATTTATCAAACCAGATTAATATAGAAAATCTAGATATGTCCAATTTTAATTTAAAATTTACATCTGTTTTCAGGCCAGATTAATAAGTATTGTTACAAATCTATAACTCGTTTGTTTGTTTGCTAGTTTTTAGAAAAGCTATTATTTTTGTTCCCAAAAAACAGAACAATTAATAGTTGTCCTCAAGTAGACTAAATTCCCCCCAAACACTACAGAGAATGTGTTGACACCAGATTTTAGCACGGTCAAGAACTTATTTAAGATGGCCTCAAATGGAGAAGTGACCTACATCAAAGAGTTCCGTATTATTGATATGAACATCTTTGAAGTTTGGGTCATCACCGTCCAATTTCATCTCGAAGGCCGAAACTATGCTCAAAGTACTAAGATCTTATATTCAGAGTACAGTTTGGCCGATTAAGCCCCCAAGACGACCTCAAATGGAAAAATAATCTACACGATTGTCTTTGTCTCATCGAAACGGTCAATTTTGATATAAAAATCGTCCAGATCCGAGTTCATATGCAAAAGTTAGAGCAATTGTAGTGCAGCCCTGTCACGACGCGAGATGTGGCGCGCCCCACCAGACGCGTGTCTGATGGGTAGCGCGAGGAATGGACTTTTTTGCACGATCGGTTTGACCTTCAAGATGACCTCTGATCAAAAAACGTTCAACATGAAAGTTCTTCACCTCGTCGAAATGGTCAAGATTGCTTTTGGGCTTGTTTCCATCCGAAATCTTTTACCACGACAAAAAAGACCTGCAAGGTGCAGCCAGTTAAACCGAATAGTTTTTGAAAGTTCGGACAAAACCAATCTGAATTTGACTGGGGTTTTAGACGTGAATCCAAGCCTTTTCCTTGCATGGGAAGTCAGCTGCCTCTTATATACCTAAGGGGTGATGGCTAATTGAACAACACACAATCGAACAAATCATCTACCACTTTTTACCTTTACTTTTATCTCTCTCCCTTGTTCTTCTTCTTCCTCGTTCTTCGTTTGTTCTTCTTTTGTAGAGCGGCAAACCTCGAGGCCCTAGGGGCGGCCAGGCCGACCTAGGGCAGCCCATAGCCACTGCGCGCCCTAACGGGGTCCCTCCCGGGCGTGTGGGGTTTCGGGTCTTCAAAAGCGCCCATCGGATTGCTTGCGTACTGCGCTTTCGGTCAGGTCTCCTTCGACGTGAGCTGCGGTGCATAACCCTCGGTGTTGGAGGTACACGGTGACGTGTTCGTGTGCGAACACAATTTTTGGCGACTCCGCCGGGGACGAAGCTTTGAACTGTCTCCGGCCCGTTCTTGCTACGAAGAGATCGTCATCTAGGGTTTGCAATCTACAAAGATAATATGAATACCCAATTCACATATGTAGATGCAAATAATGCATATGTTGTTGCTAGATCATCTAATGAGCATAATGTATCGGCTAGCCCTAGCTTTATCAATCATGCATCTAATTATCTGCAAGGGCCGATACAACAAAATCTCCATGATTGTACTTCATATAATTTTAGCAACATGCAATATATGTATCCCAACTCCCATGCATTGGCAACCCCACAAATTTGTATGAGGATGAATAATATGATGAGTTCGGTTAATCAAGTTGAGACACCCTATGTAGGAACTTCCAATGGTATGCAACAAAGTGTTTCAAGTTTTTATTCATCGGCAAATAACCTGCAGTACGTTAATCCAAACGTGCCGGTGGATAGGGCAATTAGCCATGTTACTACTAGTTATTTGGCCAATTACCCTCAAACATCATATGCTACACGCAATGCTACTAATTTCTTGGCACCATATGCAACTGTTGATTTCTATAATTCGGCTCCGCACCTTCATGGTCATGGCCGAATAAGTGAAACTTCCGCAGGAGCACAAATGTCTTCACCTACTACCATGGCATATCATGTCCCCCTACGCAATTACAGAATTTCGGCAACATCTCATTGCCGAAAGAGTCTAAAAGCATCGGGGGCAACCATATCCAGACTGGGTGGTTGAGAACAAGCTTACATTATCTTGGGATTTGTGCAACTCCATTTGACATGAACTAATAGAAGGCGGGAAGCCTCATGATTTTGCTGCAGTAAAAGCTAGAGTTGTACAAAGGATGCATTCGTCCAGTGTTGTACCATCTAGCGCACCCCCTAAACAATTGCAAAGTTTTCGACACCTCATTGTCGGAGAATTCTGGAAGTATTGGGAGGCAATCTCATGAGGAGTGGTTGGAAATTGAGATGAAAAAGTTTAAAGCTCGCCAAGCTGAGATGTGGGCTAAAATTAGACAAGAGGAGAAGCCTTGCAAATTCAAAAAGATAAAGTTATTGATTCAGGTAACAAAGAAAATTCGGTTACTAGAAAAGCCGAATCAAGTAGTATATATTCTGAGTCCATCAAATCCAAAGAGGCAAGCATTATTGAGAAAGGGCATGGAAAGCATAGCAAGGCAGTCATGCTTGATTTTTCTAAAGTTAATGGAACCTACTTCCTGCCCTAAGAGTTTCGTGCCATAGAAATTGACGAGCTTCAAGGACAAGAACAAGTAGCCGAACAAAGTTCGGCTGAAAAAGATCTTCAAATTTATGATCCACGGAATCAAGAAGAAAATTGTGACGCAGTGTTGGGAAGCCATCAATAAGCAAAGCACGATATTATTCATGCCATGCAATCATCATGCTCTCACAACATATTTGAAGAGGTATGTCTAGCCAGTAATTTACCTATTTTCATATTTGGTCACAACTTTATTGTTGATGCATCTATTAGAAAAATTCTCATAAGTAGTTTTCAAAGACCAATGAAGAAGGGTAATTTACTTGTTAGCAATAAAATTGTTACTAAGCATATCGGTCAATATATTGTACCATTCAAAGAGACCGATAGTGACTTATTACTACAGCCAAAGCATTTCCCATTGCTTTATTTAAAGTTCATATCTAATTGGGTAGCTTTGCTTGCATCATACTTGGCTTACGCATGGTCTCAGTTGAGACATGTATGTTCTAACTACTTTGATTTCAGAAATTTAAAGCCAAGGTTAAAATCTTTGAGAAAACCGATGCTAGTATAGTTTCTTATTTAAGGACATCGGAAAAAGAATGCGAAAGAGAATTCACCAAATGGGAAGATGCCAAATCTGAACCATTCGTTTGCTTAACTCCAAAGCCGTTCTCACAGCAAGATCGACTAGAAAATAAGCTAGAAAATAAAAAGGTTACTTTCAATTCAAGCATGAGTGATCAAATATTTGATTTGTTGTTGAGAAATAGTTATATTAGAATTCTTGATCACGATGTTGAGCCATCTGTCCAGGGAAAAATGTATTGTAAGTTGCATGATTCGTCCAAGCATAATTTTGAGGATTGCAACATGTTTCGTCAAATAGTTAAATCGGCCATTGATAAAGGACAATTGAAATTTGTGTAGACACCAAGAGATGACCAGTCTATTCTGATTGGTCCCGATGGCAGAAAGTTTTTGCATCGGCTGCTTCAAGCCGATCCATTTAAAGAGAAGGTAAAAATTGCAGGTGATGGGATCAAACTTTCAAGTAAAGAAGTTGTTGAAGAGCATAATGAACATAATCTTGAGGGCAAAAATTCCATCGAAGCTACAATGGAGACGCCAAGGACTGGGGGCAGCAAGCAAATCCAATGATCGATGAAATCAAACCAAAAGAAAACAAAGGCCGAAATAAGCACAAGTGTAAGAGATCAAAAATCACCTTCACTGAACTATTGGATAAATATCAAAATAAGAGTGAAGAGAAGAATGCTTATCGGCCAAATCATGCAAAGAAACCAAGATCACCTCCAAGGCGCATGAGGATCGGTATTGGCAAAGTGATAATTTTAATGCAACCTATTCATATCCTTATTTTGGGCCGCCAATGCCAATGACGTGGATGCCTCCCTATGCTCATATAGATCCATATTCATCATGGGACAGGTATGATACAAGGGCACATTCTCCATCTTATTTTAGACCATCTCACCAATACTATGTAGCTCCAAGTAGATCAACATTTGAACAATCACGCATCAAATACCGTTTCAATCATAAGGAATCGGTCCAGAACTCAAGAAAGAAGAAAGAGGTGGTAAAGCAAGTTTACCGCCTGAAAAGAGATGGTCGTAAGTGTGCTACTTCAGATTTGATCTCAAATAACAAAGAGCCAATTAAAGTGTTGACATTGGCTACAAAAGGCAAAGAAGTGAAGCAATCAATTGGTAAAAATCAGAGTGCCAAATCTGAAGAAAAGAAGTTGAGGGTGCACAAGGCCCTAAAAGAGTTGCCATTGGTTGAAACAAAATCACAGTCGAGGTGCTCACTTGGCTTATCGTATTGGCAAAAGAAGGAGTTACAAAAGCTTAGTGCACAAGAACTACTTGAAGAAAGGAATATGGCATGGGTTCCCAAAGGAAGTACTCAAAATAATAATTATGTGCAAGCTTCCATTACAAGAAGTGCGGCGAAGGTGAAGAAGGAAAAGAGTGAAAACTATGAAGGACCAAGCCGAAGGTTTCAACATCTTCAGTCTACACATTATCCATATTCTTCAACTATGCCATTAACGCCTATGCCATGGAATTCGTCATCAGGTATGATTGGTAACCCTCGATGGGCTTATTTTAATCCATGGATGCAATATAATTTCTTACATCATGAAAGGGTATTGCCAAATCACTATACATTTGATTATCTACAAGTTTGTTGCTGATCCAAAGGACGAAATGCTTGATTTGTCATTTCATTTGTTTATTTCAGCTATACATGCTTTGGTGGATGAAGTTTACATGGACCTTATGTTATGGCCAATATTTACCTATCACCCTAAGAATATGTCAAAGTATGGCCGGTGTTGTATTCCAAAATCGTCCTTAGTTCAGTTGGAGAGCGAGACAAGTACTATGGAGATTATGTTTTGATAGTTGAATTCATAACAATGGCCACAATATTGGTGTTGTTTATATATCTTCATATAGTGCTATTCCGTGAAGCCTCATGCCTCTTAAAATATTTATTGCACAATAATCAAAGCCGAATATGCAATATTATTCGGTTTGGAACTTTTGCCATATGTGCTAAACATATTGAGGCTTTCGGTGATTCGTTATGAGTAGTGCATATCCAAGGGTTATCAATGTTTTGACGAATCACTTATAGTTTATCTTGGGGTATGTCTAGATGCAAAATTTACCTTGGGTTGCTTTAAAATTGATCATATATCTAGGCAGGAAAATTGGAGAGGGTTGGCATAGCAAACATACGGCTACCATGTTGTTCATGGTGTATTGCACGTCTATCAATAGCTGATGCTTATTCTTGCCAACATAGGTAAGGCCGAATTGGAGCTCACCACCTCGGCCACTAATGAAACTTTTATGCAGGTAAAGTAAGGATTCGAGAATGTTCATTGTTGATTATCTGCAAGATCCTAGTAGAAGGGTGGACAATATGGTTGATGGATGATTTTGACATGCATACCTATGGAACTTTACAGTCGGATTAATGAAGTTGGGAAAGTTTCACCCAAGCTTGCATCAAAATATTCACACAAGCAATGGCCAATATAAACTTATCATCCTCAGAATATACAAGATGGTTGATGGAGTGTTGACATTGTCCTTAGAGCAAGATATGTGCAAGTTATTTTTCGGCACACAAGCTTTGCCGAAAAACAGGGGGCATGTGTTGACACCAGATTTTGGCACAGTCAAGAAATTATTTAAGATGGACTCAAATGGAGAAGTGATCTACATGAAAGAGTTCCGTATTATTGATATGAACATCTTTGAAGTTTGGTTCATCGCCATCTGATTTCATCTCGAAGGCCGAAACTATGCTCAAAGTACTAAGATCTTATATTTAGAGTACAGTTTGGCCGATTAAGCCCTCAAGACGACATCAAATTGAAAAATGATCTACATGGATTGTCTTGATCCAAGTTCATATGCAAAAGTTAGAGCAATCAAAGTGCATCCCTGTCATGACGCGAGATGTGGCATGCCCCACCAGACGCATGTCTGATGGGTAGTGCGAGGGAATAGCCTGTTTTGCATGACCGATTTGACTCACAAGATGACCTCTGATCAAAAAACGTTCAACATGAAAGTTATTCGCCTCGTCGAAACAGTCAAGATAGCTTTTGGGCTCGTTTTCATACGAGATCATTTACCACCACAAAAAAGACCCACAAGGTGCAGCCAGTTTAAACCGAATAGTTTTGGAAAGTTCAGACAAAACCAATCCGAATTTGACTGGAGTTTTGGACGTGAATCCAAGCCTTTTCCTTGCATGAGAAGTCCAGCCGCCTCTTATATACCTAAGGGGTGACAGCCGATTGAACAAAACACAATCGAACAAATCATCTACCACTTTTTACCATTACTTTTATCTCTCTCCCTTGTTCTTCTTCTTCCTCGTTCTTCGTTCGTTCTTCTTTTGCAGGGTGGCAAACCTCGAGGCCCTAGGGGCGGTCAGGTCGACCTAGGGCAGCCGACCGCGCACCCTATCGGGGTCCCTCCCGGGCATGTGGGGTTTCGGGTCTTCAAAAGCGCCCGTCGGATTGCTTGTGTATCGCGCTTCCGGACGGGTCTCCTTCGACGTGAGCTGCGGTGCATCACCCTCGACGTTGGTGGTACATAGTGACGTGTTCGTGTGTGAACACACTTTGCTGCTGCCAGTTTTTTGAGGGGTCGCCACTGCCATTTTCAACAGATCGAATTTGGCTGTGCATCTTAGAGCATCTCTAGCCGCTCCCCCAACAGGCCCCCATGCGAATTTTTAGCGCCGGCGGCCGAAAATCGGCCCAGTCGCGCTCTTAGGACCTCGTTTTGCGCCGGTTTGGGCCAAATCCAGAGCCGGCGATCCCGCCCTGAACCCAAGCGTCCGGGTGTCGCCTGGGGGCGCCGGCAAAGGCGAAAAGCAGCGTGGGGCCGCTCTGTCGGCGAGAGGAGATCCTTTTCCTGCCGTTTCCTCCTGCTTCCCCCCTCGGCTTCCCTTCCTTCTCCATTCCTCCTGCCAACTCCGCCTCCTCCCTACCCTTCCGCCCACCATGCCGCCGAAGAAGTACGTGATGCCCCGCACCGCGACGGATCCCATAGCCGCCGCCGTCGCCCAGCCGAAGCAAAGGAAGCCGAGGGCGCCGCCGTTCAAGCCCCCGGGCATGAGCAACACCGACTAGAAGGTGGATGTGCAGCGCCGGGAGGCCGTCACCGCCGATAGGTGCAACATGGCCAAGAAGGCTAGGGAGAAAGCGGTGCATGCGGCGGCCATGGCGGCGGAGGAGCAGGTGGAGCGCGTGACGGCCGAACAAGCCGAGGCGATGCGCGCGGCGATGATGAACCCACCCGGTAGGCACAGCCCGTACGCGGCCTAGAGCTAGCAGAGCGTCGGCTCTCCGGCCGGGTTCTCATTGTCGCCACACCCATGGAGCACGCCGTCACCGGGCTATGCCGATGGCGACGCCCACGGTGGCTTCAACCCCAACATCACCTTCCCCCATGGGCGCCCAGTCCAGCATATGCCATCGCCCACGTTCGCCGGCGTGCAGTACCCCCTGTACACGTACTCGCCGCTGGACTATGCAGCCTCGCCGACGCCACCTCTCCACCGTGGCCTCTACTCGCAAGCCTCCTCCTCGTCGCATCCTGGCGACGCCGACGCGACGGAGGCCGACATGGAAGACATCATCACAGCCGGCTCGGCTGCCGCCGCCGCTTCCCCCGGGTTCACTACCCAAGATGGCTCGATGGATCTTGGTGATATGGCCGACATGGATGACGAGCTCGACTACGGCGAGGAAGAGCCGGATGAGGAGGAAGAAGAGGAGGAGGAGCCGGCACCGACGAAGAAAGGCAAGAAAAAAAAGAAGATGGTGGCCAAGACCGGCGAGCCGCGCATCAAGTGGGCATCCAAGGAAGAGGTGTGCCTCGCTGAAGCGTGGAAGGTCGTCTGCCTCGACCCGGTCACCGGCACGAATCAGAACATCGAGACGTATTGGGCCTGCATCAAGGCCGAGTTCGACGAGCGCAAGCTCGTCGACCCCTACTTCAAAGGCGTCCACATGAAGCATGGGTCGAAGGCGATTGCGAACCATTGGGGGCTCATCCAAACGGCGTGTAACAAATGGCACGGGATCGCCGAGGAGGTCGCGGCTCGCCCGAAGAGCGGCACAAGCATCGAGGATCAGGTATAGCAGGCAATCCTCACTATTGCTTTCGCCGTGTGCGCGCCAGTGCGCGCGCTAGCACTGACTAATGTTCTTTCCTCGGTGCAGTGCTACCTCTTGAGCACTGCGTTGGTTTTCCCTTGAAGAGGCACTACAAAAAAAAGACACATCCGTGACATTTTGGGCCGAACGAAAAAAATTCTGTCATACATATGACACTTCTATGACGATAATTGTGACAAAACCCGGTATCATCATAGATGTGGTGGGCTCCTACTTCTATGACAAAAAATCATGACAGAAAATGGGCTTTTCGTCTTGGGCGGGCAGGAGACGCAGCTGCATGACATTCTTTGGGCCGTCCATGACGGAAAAAACCGTGGTAGAAGCGAGGGCGAGGAATATTTTGGGGAGTTCCCGGTTACGGTGGGAGGTCGAGGGCCGAGCTATGCGCGTTTCTCTCGTACACGTACGCGCGTGTGTGCGAGGCGTTGGCTCTAACTGAACCCGAGCGAGGCGTTGGGCTCTAACTGAACCCGAGCGATTGCACTGCAGGCTACGAGTTACTGAACCCGAGCGATCGATCGATGGCTGTTAACTGAACCTGATCGAGCGATTCCTTCGCTACTGCTGCTAACTGAAGTTGATCGATTGGATGAACAGTGAGCGTTGCGGGGGGGGGGGGGGGGGGTTGGATGAACAGTGAGCGGTGGCGTTGCCTCTAGATGAACAGGACCTCATGGTGTGGAGGGCTGGATGAATAGTATACGATGGAGGGGTGCCCGTGGAGGGGTGATTGAACAGGACCCCGTGGTGTGGAGGGCTGGATGAACAGTAGATAGTGGAGGGGTGCCCGTGGAGGGGTGGTTGAACAGTAGCCGGTGGAGTAGCGCGCGATGGAGGCTGGATGAATAGGAGCCCGTGGAGGCTGGAGGAGGTCGACGGTAGCCCGTGGAGGCTGGAGGAGGTCGAGGTGGAGATGAACAGTATCCCGTGGAGTCCCATTTTGTGGTACGCCACACCCCTCCCTATGAACAGGACCCCCGTTTCGACTGTAGCGCTCCAACACAAGTCCGTTTCGTCCGCTTTGCGGTACACCACACCCCTCCCGATCAACAGGACCCCCTTTTCGACCGTAGGAGGTCTGTTTCCTCCATTTTGCGGTACGCCACACCCCTCCCTATCAACAGGACCTCCGTTTTGACCGTAGGAGGTCCATTTCCTCTGTTTTGCGGTACGCCACACCCCTCCCGATCAACAGGACCCCATTCCGAATGTAGGAGGTCTGTTTCCTCCGTTCTGCGGTACACCAGGCCTCGTTTCCAACACATGTTCTGTCCAAGCCCTCCCGATGAACACGACCACACATTCCGTTCTGACCCAGCCGGTTGGCTCCCACGCGTTCCATTGCCTCCCGATGAACACGATGCATTCCGTTGCCTCCCCATGAACACGACACATTTTGTTGCCTCCCCATGAACACGATGCATTCCGTTGCCTCCCCATGAACACGACGATGACGTTGTTTCTCTGTTCCGACCCAGCCATGTACACGAGCCCTGGCCGTACGTATGCGCGAGTAGGCATTCGAGACCCCACCCGTATGTACGTACGTGGCCGTATTTTCTTTCTTGCACCTTGGCCGCTATACGTACGTGTACATGCTACGTGCGCGCCTCTACTACGACACGTGCGCGCCTCTACAACGACCAGTATGTACGTACACGTTCACGACCAGAATGACAACGCTACGTACGCTTCGACCAGGTGGGTCCCGACTGTCAGGCACTTCCTTACCTGCGAAGATGTAGCTGGTGGGTCCCAGCAGTCAGGTGGCGAATCGTTTTTTGCGCGGACGCACTTCCTTGCGTGCGAAGATGTAGCTGGTGGGTCTCAGCAGTCAGGGGGAAATGTTTTTTCACGAAATACGGTGGCCCGTCCGATGGGTCCCTGCTGTCAGGTGGAGGAATAATTATTTTGCACGTAATAAGGAGGCACTTCCTTGCTGCGGCCGTGGACCCAGCTGTCAGCCTCTCCATGTACAGTCCATGTCCGATGGAAGCCGTTCCTTGACCACGTTGACCACGCCGCTGTTGGAAATATGCCCTAGAGGCAGTAATAAAAGTATTATTATATTTCATTGTTCATGATAATTGTCTTTTATTCATGCTATAACTGTATTATCCGGGAATCGTAATACACGTGTGAATACATAGACCACAATATGTCCCTAGTGAGCCTCTAGTTGACTAGCTCGTTGTGATCAACAGATAGTCATGGTTTCCTGGCTATGGACATTGGATGTCGTTGATAACGGGATCACATCATTAGGAGAATGATGTGATGGACAAGACCCAATCCTAAGCATATCACAAAGATCGTGTAGTTCGTTTGCTAGAGCTTTTCCAATGTCAAGTATCTCTTCCTTAGACCATGAGATCGTGTAACTCCCGGATACCGTAGGAGTGCTTTGGGTGTATCAAACGTCACAACGTAACTGGGTGACTATAAAGGTGCACTACAGATATCTCCGAAAGTGTCTGTTGGGTTGACACGGATCGAGACCTGGATTTGTCACTCCGTATGACAGAGAGGTATCTCTGGGCCCACTCGGTAATGCATCATCATAATGAGCTCAAAGTGACCAAGTGGTTGATCACGGGATCATGCATTACGGTACGAGTAAAGTGACTTGCCGGTAACGAGACTGAACAAGGTATTGGGATACCGACGATCGAGTCTCGGGCAAGTAACGTACCGATTGACAAAGGGAATTGTATACGGGGTTTGATCGAATCCTCGACATCGTGGTTCAACCGATGAAATCATCGAGGAGCATGTGGGAGCCAACATGGGTATCCAGATCCCACTATTGGTTATTGCCCGAGAGGCGTCTCGGTCATGTCTGCGTGTCTCCCGAACCCATAGGGTCTACACACTTAAGGTTCGGTGACGCTAGGGTTGTATGAATATGAGTATGCAGCATACCGAATGTTGTTTGGAGTCCCGGATGAGATCCTGGATGTCACGAGGAGTTTCGGAATGGTCTGGAGGTAAAGAATAATATATAGGAAGTGGTATTTCGGCCATCGGGAAAGTTTTGGGGTCTCCCGGTAATGTACCGGGACAACCGGAAGGGTCCCGGGGGTCCACCGGGTGGGGCCACCCATCCCGGAGGGCCCCACAGGCTGAAGTGGGAGGGGAGCCAGCCCATAGTGGGCTGGTGCGCCCCCTAGGCCCACCCCCTGCGCCTAGGGTTGAAACCCTAGGGTGGGGGGGCGCACCACATGCCTTGGGGGGCACTCCTCCCCCCTTGGCCGCCGCCCCCTTGGGAGATTCAATCTCCCAGGGCCGCCCCCCCCCTGGGGGCCTATATAAAGGAGGGCAGGGGGGAGGGCAGCCACACCCTTGTGCTTGGTGCCTCCCTCCCCCTGCAACACCTCGTCCTCCTCCCGTAGTCGCTTGGCGAAGCGCTGCTGGAGTTCTGCTGCATCCACCACCACGCCGTCGTGCTGCTGGATCATCATCAGCCTCTCCTTCCCCCTTGCTGGATCAAGAAGGAGGAGACGTCTCCTATCCCGTACGTGTGTTGAACGTGGAGGTGCTGTCCGTTCAGCACTTGGACATCGGTGATCCGAATCACGTCGAGTACGACTCCATCATCACCATCCCCTTGAAAGCTTCCGCACGCGATCTACAAGTGGTATGTAGATGCAAACTCACTCCCTTGACTCGTTGCTTAGATGAACTCATAGATGGATCTTGGTGAAACCGTAGGAAAAATTTTAATTTTCTGCAACGTTCCCCAATAGCCGCACCGAGAGCACCAGGGCGGTGGACGACGGCGAGGCCTAGGAAGGGGACGACGCGGAGCCGGGGAAGACGTGGCAGTGGATGCCCACGCGTAGAGGAGTACGAGGGTTCACTGGTTCGCTGCGGTGTGAGGCTGCCGTTGCCGCAGAATAACAGGGGGTGTGGGTGAGTAGAGGGATGGCCTGGCCAGCGGTGGGAGTAGTAGGGGGCGGTGAGGCCTCCGCCGCATCGCAGCCGGCCACGGGAGGCAGGAGCACGAGGCACCACCGGCGCTGGTTTGGGCGGCTGGAGCAAGAAGACCAGAGGTTGAAGAAGCACTACGACCGTTGGATGGACATCGTACGGTCACTGGAGCTAGAATCGTGCATATTGACTAAGTTGACAAAGCCCTCCGTCCCCGTCAACTTAGTAGGCCCACGAGTCAGCCTGCCACTATACTGGGTCCCAGCTAACAGGGGGAGTATTCATTTTTTTGTGCGTAATAAGGAGGCACTTCCTTGCGTGCAAAGATATAGCTGGTGGGTCCGAGCTGTCAGCAGCGGTAATGTTTTTTTCACAAAATACAGAGGCCCTTTCGGTGGGTCCCTGATGTCAGGTGGAGGAATCATTATTTTGCACATAATAAGGAGGCATTTCCTTGCGTGCGGCCGTGGACCCAGCTGTCGGCCTCTCCATGTACAGTCCACTTTAGATGCATGTCGGTCGTTGACCACGTTGACCAGGCCGCGCCGAGAGCACCATGGCGGTGGACGACGGCGAGGCCTAGGAAGGGAACAACATGGAGGCAGGGAAGACTCGACAGTTGTTTCCCACGCGGAGGGGAGTACGATTGTACGAGGGTTTACTGGTTCGTCTGCCGTCGCCGGAGAATAACAGCAGGTGTGGGTGAGTAGAGGGATGGCTAGGCCAGCGATGGGAGTATGGTGGGGCGGTGTGGCCTGCGCGGCAGCACAGCCGACCATGGGGAGGAGGGAGCAGGCAGTCCCGCCAGCGCTTGTTTCAGCGGCTGGAGCAGGAAGAGCAGAGATTGAAGAAGCACGACGGCCGTTCGATGGACATCCAACAGTCACTCCTTGTGTGTCAACCTTTTTTTAGGAAAGCCTCAATTCTGTGGAAAATAGCATACAGCCCATCTGCCATTATTTCTAATAATTTACAGCCCATTTGCTAATTCTTAAGGTTTTTTTGGAGCCCATATTCTTTTTGTTAGCATTACAGCCATATTGTGGCCACGGTTAAAAAATTATACAAAATTTTGCATATTTCGGTGTGGTCCGAACTGTTTTTAATCCCGAAATTTCGACTCACATTCAAACTGATTTTAAAAATAAATGTATATCAATATAAAATCCAACAAATTCTCCACGCATAAAACTTAATGTAATTTAAAATCTCGAAATGAAAAAAATATATTTGAAACTAATTGCCGGTTTGATGTGTTTTAAAAATGTACAACCCATTTCTCATTACTGATAGGCCATTTTCTCGGCCAGCCAAATGAAGCTCTCCTCGTCTTTAAAGATTTGCAGCCCAACAGGCCTGACAAAGCGACTTACTTGGCAAATCACAAAAAAACTGGGCTGTGGCTGTGGACCTAGCTGTCAGCCTCTCCACGTACAGTACTCTTCTGATGGAAGTCGGTCGTTGACCACATTGACCACATTGACGGCGAGGCCTAGGAAGGGGATGACGCGGAGCCGGGGAAGATGCGGCAGGGGATGCCCACGCGGAGAGGAGTACGAGGGTTCACTGGTTCGGCTGCGGCGTGAGGCTGCCATCGCCATAGAATAACAGGGGGTGTGGGTGAGTAAAGGGATACCCTGGGCCAGCGGTGGGAGTAGTAGGGGGCAGTGAGGCCTCCGCGGCATCACAGCCGGCCACGAGTGGCAGGAGCACGCGGCACGACCGGCGCTGCTTTGGGCGGCTGGATCAAGAAGACCAGAGGTTGAAGAAGCACTATGGTCGTTGGATGGACATCGTACGGTCACTGGAGCTAGAATCGTCCATATTGACTAAGTTGACAAAGCCCTCCATCCTCGTCAACTTAGTAGGCCCACAAGTCAGCCACCCACTATGGTGGGTCCCAGCTAGCAGGGGGTATTCATTTTTTGGTGTGTAATAAGGAGGTACTTCCTTGCGTGCGAAGATATTACTGGTGGGTCCGACCTGTCAACGGGGGGAATGTTTTTTTCGCGAAATACAGAAGCCCTTCCCACGTACAGTGCACGTACAGTGCGTAATAAGGAGGAACTTTCCTTGCGTGCGACCATGGACCTCATGGGTCCCAGCCGTCAGGCTCTCCACGTATAGTCCTCTTCTGATGACTCTCGTATGTTGACCATGCCGTGCCGAGCGCACCGAGGCAATGGATGACGGCGAGGACCCAGACTGGAACGACCCGGAGATGGGGAAGACGCATCAGTGGAGTCGTAGAGGGAGAGGAGTGGGAAACTTGACTGGTTCGGGTGCGGGGTAGGCCTACACTCTGTAGAGAATAACAGAAGGTGCGGAGTGGAGGGATGGCCTGGCCGTCGGCAGGGTAGCGTTTCGCCGAGGAGTGCAAAACAACACCGCTGGATGCCGAAGGCTGGAGCAGGCGGTTCCGGCAGCGCTGGGGGAAGAAGACGAGAGATTGAAGAAGAATGTCGGCCGTTGGATGTAAATCCAACACCTTCTTAGGCTTTGACCTACTGGCCCACATGTCAGCCAATCCATTTGTTTTTAGTCCATTTGGTGGGCTGGGTGAAACAATGATGTAGCATCTATGCAGCCTGTTTAAATCCCATTTGCATTTTTCTCGAAAACCGCGGACTTGCTGGGCTGGGTGAAAATATCATGTTGGGCTAGACGGAGAAATTTTATAAAAACATAAACACATGATTGCACGTCGGTAAAATCTTTGCAAGAGTATGTACGCAATCACTAGGAGTTAACTTGCCAAGTTATATATAAACAATTATTATTATTATTTTGTAAGAACTTTCAACTTACGAAATAAAATATCATTTTAATTTGATGAGTTAATAGTACGTGGGGTATTATTACTTTTTAGGCTAGACGTGGGACAGTTGAGTTGGTTCTAGGGGAAAGTACTGGGAGAAAACTCAGTTTACATCAAAAAAGAAAGTGGGAGAAAATTCAGAGACCTGCTGGGTCCACCTAAGGAGGGGAATATGTTGGGAGGAAGGAGATTCAAAGCACGACAGCCGAGTGAACTAGTTTTTTTACGGACAAGTGAACTAGTTTACATACATAAGCAAATAGCCACTAAAAAAAGCAATCAGGTTAATGGGTTCTTAAAAGAAATATTTCGGACAAAACAGATAATTACGAAACATAGGCTAATGCATGAAACACTCAGATGATAAAGGTGCTTATAAACAGATAAAGTACAACATCTAGACCTTCCTGGCACGCTTGATCATGACGCTGCGGCTCTCCATGTACTCGTCGGTTATGGGAAGCAGACACGCCCTCATGTCCAAGATTTACCTGTACATGTCGTAGCATGTGTATGCGTCCTTGGCCGCGTAGGTTATGTAGGCTAGATTCAGAGGTACCTCCCACGTGTTCAGGTCGTCTTCTTTCATGTTGACGTATCAGGGGTCGATGATGGTCTCAGCGAGGTCAACCACAGAGTCCTTCTCCTGCCCGTTGCTGATGATCTTGTATTGCTTCTGGATGTTGACAAGCTTGTTGCACCAGATGGCCGAATCATCACGCTCTTCCTTCTCTCCACCGTAGCGAAGGTGCAGTCGGCGCTACCGATGAAACGGGCGAATGCTCCAGAACCTGGTGCAGCCATAGGACTGAGGCGAGGCAGAGCTTCACTGAGTCCATATCGTTGGTGTACATCACATTCAACTTGGTGCAGCCATAGGACTGGACAGCGAACTCAAAGGGGAACTCCTTGCTGAAGTCCATATCCAACAGGCTCACCCCTCGGATCGCCCTTGGAGTCTCTTCGAGTGAACGAGTGTGTAGGCGGCGGCAGTTCGTTTTTCAGCTCTTGGGGAACTGGATTCAACAGTAAGCTGAGTGTGTACAGGCGACAATAGTTACTGCCCCTCCCTCGTCCGCTGCACGCCTGGCAGAAGATGCACCCTCGGCGCATTCAAACGCCTCCATTACGAAACCTACTCCGGCCACATGTCGGTTCACGAGCGGGTCTGTATTGGTACTGTAATAACAGGAGTTAGTGGTCACTTTACTTAAATTTAATTAGCTTCAATAGAAATTTATACTTAAAACAAGTAATGCATTCGCTCGTTCTATCAGTGCCACAGGATCAACATGCACAACAATTAGAATTATTATTCTCAGGACGCACACGATCAGCACATTTGTCGCACTTTCACAAAGATAATACTACCAAGTTTGAACTGTTTGTTATGGTTGTTGTCCTCTGCATCATCATGCCGTGTTTCCCAGGTTGCAAGATTCAGAACCAACAAATAAGATCCAAATAATAAGTACAACAAAGATGCCTACACATCTCATTGATTCCCAGCTTGCAAGATTCAGAACCAACAAATAAGATCCAAATAATAAGTACAACAAAGATGCCTACACATCTCATTGATTCCCAGCTTGCAAGATTCAGAACCAACAAATAAGATTCAAATAATAAGTACAACAAAGATGCCTACACATCTCACTGATTCCTAGCTTGCAAGATTCAGAACCAACCCATTAGAGCCTTTTGATAAAGTGAATATCAGGATTAAATCCATCTTGGCTAGCCATGTCATACAATCGAAGAACTTGGCGAATGCTCTTGACCGTCACAACATCTATAGTTGAGTATTCCTGTTTGCACAGCATGTTTGCACAGCACAAACAAGGAGACACGAGAGCATGATTTCGCTTTAATAGCGGCCTCCTTAAACTCAACCTCCAGCTCTACTTGGATGAGGTCTGCTTGGAGTTCCATGATTCAATTCATGCACCTTTTCTGGAGTTCACCTAAAATGAAGCAAAGATTGCATCATTCAGCTAGCAAGAAGTACTTGCTCTTGTGAGCTGGCAGATTCTTCTTTAGTAGTTGCACTAAAATTGAGGAACATTAAGGTTGGCTGCCCGGCTCATGTAAGGTGCAACTATAATTTTCTTATCCTTTTGTGCAGTTCCACTAAAATAAAGTGCCATTGTGGTGACAGTGACGGCTCCATCTTGCAAAGGCTAATAAAATGTTGCATGAGATTACTAGTAGAACTTGACCGAGATTTTGGAAACTCCAATCACCATTTTGTGCAGTTCCACAAAAATTGAGAGATGTTGCCCACGTGACATTTTAGTTGAACTGCACAAGACACTCATTCCAAAAAAAGTGTTTTGTGCAGTTCACCAAAAGGTCGCAATAGGAACAAGGTGAAATGGATATCCCTATTTGCACAAAAAGATAGAAAGTAAACAGTTGCTGGTCAATAAGAATATACGAAACATATACAAAATGAAAAGAACCATCTTAATTATGTTCATGGCAATCACGCAAGGACAGTAGAAATTTTAAAACGTCGGCAATGCTTCATGTTACCAGAAGCATTACGATCAACAATGAGATTCCTCAAATATGGAATTACTTTAATGGTGGCATTGCTTGTTTACCAGACATAGTAAATCAACAGCAGCTAAAGAGTTGGTTTAAGGGCAGGGGACCGTGGGGACACCAGGACACTCAGCAGCGTAAAGGAGCAACTTACTTATCATACTGGGGAAAACAGCAGGAGTGCCATTTGTAACACAGTTTAATTGCATCTTATCACTGGAGGCATTAGATTAACAATAACACTGGTTAGACATGTCCCTAAGGTAACAGTGTGATCGCTTCATTTTACATGCGCCCTTACATTAACAACAGCAAAAGGTTGGTATAAGGACATGCGACACTGGACGCATCAGCACAATGTACCTACAAGGAGGCATAAAGTGGTGATGCCGAGTTTGTTCATGCTATGTGAGGGCAGCAAACCTAATCCTGGAGACCTTGTACTATGTGAGGGCAGCAAATCTAATCCTAGAGACCTTTTACTATGTGAGGGCAGCAAATCTAATCCTGGAGACCTTTTACTATGTGAGGGCAGCAAATCTAATCCTGGAGACCTTTTACTATGTGAGGGCAGCAAATCTAATCCTAAGACCTTTTACTATGTGAGGGCAGCAAATCTAATCCTGAGATCTTTTACTATGTGAGGGCAACAAATCTAATCCTGGAGACCTTTTACTATGTGATGGCAACAAATTTAATCCTGGACATATTCTGTTGACTTGTCCACTAGCCGCCACTTTCTATCCTTTTTCAACCAATAATAGATATGTTCCTTATCCAGTTTGTACTGCGTTTTCCCATTATTTCCCTTTTCAACCAAGAGACCGGTTGGGTATCCAATCTCTACTACTTTTACCATATTATTTCATCTTTGAATTAAGTCCTAGATTCATGCTACAACTTTCCCCCTTTCTTCGTTGTTTGAACAAAGCCCTAGATTCGAATGCATGAAGTAGCTTTACCTCTAATAATACTAAAAAATTAGGTGGCTTTGGAAGAGCTGATGGGAGTAGAAAAAGATGCACATACAGACATGTGGGGAGCTGGGGCAGTAGAGCAAGGCCGCTTTCGAAGAACTTATACCTGAGGGTCGCCGGGATGTCGGCGGCGGCAGGTCGGACCTGCGGACAATACGGCAGGGAGGAAGAAGGGTCGGAGGACCTCCTGAGCCGGCGCTATGTCGGAGAGAACGGCACGGGCAGAGGATCGGGCCCCTCCAGCAGCTATGGGTTTCCTCCCTCGGCGGCGATGAACGCGTGAACGATGCACCTTTTAGTCCTCTACACACACCGGCCAAAGGGATCCGGCTGGATCTGTGACCAGCTATGAGCAGAGAGAAAATGTCGCTACCGCTGTCTTGTTTATATCTGGAGAGGATGAGAGAATGAAGAGAGCAACCCTAGTAAAGCAAGCGCTCAGGCCCCCGCGTCCATATATAGTGGAGTGATTATCTTTTTTCTCTCCACAACAAGCGTTTCAATTTGTGTACGTGGCATTAAAGAAAAGAAACTCTCTATTTAAGGTGACTACTGTACGACTCCTACTTACTACTAGTAGTACTACAGTATTGTTCACTTGTGCTCCCCGCCCCTCCATTCATTGAACAACCCCACGGGTGAATAAACATACAGTAAGTACTATATTTATATAGAACGAACAAGCTCAAACAATTTTCGCATAATTAAAAGTTGAGGGCGGGGCTTTTCCCGGGCAGTACGCGCGGCAGTTTTTGGGTAGGCGGTTTGACAGAGAGGCGAGGAGGGTGAGCGAGTGGGGCTATGCGATTTGACGGCACGTTACTGCTGGAAAGACTTGTGATATGACCACTCACTATTTATACCCTTATAAAAAACAATTTGGCGATGATGGTGTGCCTGCCATCTTGTAATACAGACCGTATGATCTATATCTGACGGATAGAAAGCAAACTATGATAATTTTACAAAAGATACCCGCACCTCTCTCCACATCCTTATCTCCCACAACCTCATTGCTCAGCAATTAACAAAGGAAGTCTCTGGAACAATCTAGCATGGTGGCCGCTGTCGCCTGCCGGCGCCGTCCATCCCCATGCCTCCGCTCCATTTCGACCACCAGTCACCACCATGCTCCAATCCTCCTCGCCTTATCTCTCATCTTCCATTTTTTCGATGACATTCTCGAGATACCAGTTTTCCGATAAAATTCTCGAGATATCATTAGTTTTTACACATGGGATTACTCCTGCATGGGTCAATCACAACAGGTGTTTTGTAAAAAAATGCATATTGATGTTCCGTGCAATGCATGAGAATCTTGCTTGTAATTATATAATTCAAATCACGAGCAGGAAGTGACATTTTTTGACACAACCACGTTAACATGGCCACGTAAATCACTAGCTAAAGTAAATACCATTATACTTATATCCTGATGCAAAAGGTTGAGTACATGTCCAAAGAGTAGAGTCGCACACACGCACTCTTGTCTCTCAGAATCTCTCTCTCTCTAACACACACCAGTTACGTGACGCCCACTTAAGCAAACACGTATGTTACAATTTGTGCACCCGCGGGTACACGTGATGCTGCGCATTTATTTAAGCCGGAAGGCGAACCCAAACAGTAGCTGCATTCATTCCCCTCCCGCCGCCTCTTCTCTGGTCGCCGTCGCCCGGTAGCCATGGCCTGGCCGAAGGTAACAACATACGCCATACTCGCGCCGGAGCGGCGCTTTAATATGGAAATTTTAGTGGTCATGCATGCATTTTTTTGTGCTAGCACTCCTATATAAGGGTTGACCGGTCGCTTCCCGCGGACGTGCACGGGCGATGGAAGAGAAAGGAGAAGGGAAGCGGGCTGTGGAGTAACGTTATTTACCACAATTTCTTAGGAAACTCAGTGCAATAATTGAGTAGTTTTGCAAACTACCAGTACTACACCTGAAACGGTTCAAAACCTATACTCCCTTGCCAGTGCGCGCTTCCCACGTGAAACGGTCAGCGTTGCCCTGGAGCGTTAGTGCCGCATTAATGCCCGGCCAGAGCGGAGGCGGCTTCTCACTGTCGCCGGCTTTGAAGTGGCGCGACGGCCGAGAGAGCGCCGCTTCCCGGTGCACGCGACTGCTCCACATTGAGACTGGCCATAGGCCCTGTTTGGATCCATGGGTTAGAGTTAGTTTGAGCTAGTAGTCATGAATTACTGGCGCTCCGACCGGGGTGATGCCCCCCTTCCGTTCCGCGCTCTAATCTGGTGGATGACACGTCGACCCGGATGCTGGCTCTCCCACACGTCGGAGTAGTAAGAAGGAGCAAAGAATGATGCGGTATATACTAGTACTATACTACTCCCTCCATTCCTAAATATAAGTCTTTGGAGAGATTTCACTATGGACCACATATGGAGAAAAATGAGTGATTCTACACATAAAATGCATCTATATACATACGTATGTGGTCCACGGTGAAATATCTATGAAGACCTATATTTAGGAACGGAGGGAGTACTACTCAGGTCGGAGGAGTGCGAACCACGGCAGCCCAGTGAACCAGCAGTGCGAACCACGGTAGCCCAGTGAACCAGCAGTAGGAAACAATGTGGTGATATGGCCATAAAAAACAATGTGCTACGGTCCACACTGTAGCATGTACAGTAACGCTCCTCTTTGTTTGGATCCCTGAGTTAGAGCTAGTTTGGGTTGAAATAGCCTCAAGTTATCGAAACAAGAGGGGTTAGTTTGAGCTAGTTTGCTCTAACCCAGCTAAAAAAACTAGTCCGGTGGAGAGGTTCTAATTGGGTTAGTTATCCTCAGGCCCACTAAAAGAGAACTAAAAAAATCTCCCCTGCCCGCACCAGATCGCTCCCCCCCTCTCGCACGACTCCTCTCTATTCCCCATAGGGCCGCCCACCCAAGCGTCACTCGCCCTCTCTCTCCTCCGACCGCCCTCTCCTTCCAGCCTTCACCGCCCTACTCCGGCTGCCCTCTCCCTCCGGCCTTCGAAGGTCGCCCCGCTCCCCCTTCACCAGTCGTTTTTCTCCCTCTGTCGTGCGCGGCAGCGGCGCATCTACCAGGGAGGTCGCGAGAGGGGTGAGTTTGTTCGTTCCTTCTCTGTCTCACGGCCATATCATTGATCTTGCTTGCTCTAGCGCTAATTCTGATTTGGAAAAGTAGATCCTGATCAAACTTGGTATAGATTTTTGGTGCACGCATGGAATTGTTTGATGCTGCTTGAGGACGTAATAAATCTTTCTAGAGGCATGTCGTGGAATTGTCACGTCAGATGTCCTCGTGAAAGGACTTAGTTGTGGAGCCATCGCAACTAGGAAGCTTGAAGGGGTTAATTGGGACAAAGGACACGAGAGGTTATACTAGTTCGGCTCCTTACGGTGAAGGTAAGGCCTACGTCTAGTTGGGTTGGTATTGATGTTTCAATGACCAGGGAGCGAGATATGCTATGCCCGGCTCTCGATGAGTTGTTTCTTGCCCTATGCCACCGGCGGGTCGTCCCCTTATATACACGGGTTGACGCCCTGTGACTTATAGAGTCCCGGCCGGCTTATAAACGGTGTCCGGCTCGGTGACTAGTTAAATCTACCTTATGATACAAGTCATGCCATTATGGCGGTTTACTACGACGGGCCTGAAGTCGCCTATGGGCCTTAAACCCCTTACTGAACTGCCATCTTCATGCTTGGTCTTGGGCTTCTTTCTGGTGAGTCTTCTTTGCGTAACCCGGCCCCTCCTGTGCGGCTTACATAAATAGTTATATCCCCAACATTAGGCCCCAGATTGATTTGAACCGGTTCATGTCAATCTTAAAATACCTTAAGAAATAAATATTCAACCTTCTGCCTGTGCAAAAGGTTTTCTTTAACCCACCATGACGTCATCTTTTGGATCTGCGTTAACTCGCCGTGACGTCATCTTTAATTAAATTCCTTCTTTATTCCACCATATCCTCCAACGGATCTTTGCCTTTATTGACTGTTCTGAAAATCGAGGCATCGGGGCCGCTGGATAATAATGTTTATCTCCTCGTTTCTTGCGTCGTCTCAGTCAACCTTTCCTTATAAATAGGCACGACCTAGGTCTTCTCCATTCTCCCCCTTCGGTCATCTTCTCCCTCTCACTGTCCCTCTGCCGCTAGAGCTCCGCCGCCGCCGTCGCAGATCTCCTCGTCCTCTCCAACTCAGGCTACTGCATCAACCTGTTTTGACCAGAGAAACGCGTCGAACCTCCACAGCAAACTACATATGTAAGTTTCCTCTTGTTCCTCAGATCCGCATTAGGACCCTCAAGCTCTTTGGTGTTCTTCGCTGTTCGTCAGGCCCCCTCGTAGATTTCATCACCACCGCCATTTTTTGATCTTGAAGATGGTATAAACCTGACGTGGTAGTTATTTCGCACCTATTTGAACACAAATAGATCCCTTTTCATTGCACAGAGGCCCCGTTCGGACCCTTGAGCTTCATTTGTGTCAGTTCTAGGTCAGCGGCAACTTGTGAAACCTGTTTGTTTCACCCGGAAATAAAATAATGCCTCTGTCGAATATGTTTAATCATGACTGTCCATGTGGCCGTTTTAAGTAAATAACACTGATCTGTCAACCTTACTTGCTTCTCTCAGATTTAAGGATATTCAATTGCTCTTGACATCCGTAGCGGCTTAAATATCACTGCATAGTTGCCCATATATCATTAGGCCCCTTAAGCCACCATCTTGAATAGATTTAAACTGTTTTACTCCGGGTTAAAGTTGAACCAGAACTTCTTATTTTGACATAGGCTTCAATTTACGTCATGGCACCTAAGGCCACCAAAGCTCCTGTGACCTGTAACTGGGTCCCATCCACAGTCACAAGAAGTAAACTGTCTGAGTTTGTGAAGTCTGGTCATCTGCCTAAGAAGGAGGTCATGTCTTATCGTGCCCTTGACCCGTCTGAATAGAAGCCTCAACCCAAAGAAGGGGAGGTGATAGTTTTTACGGATCACATGAGCCGGGGATTTGCTCCTCCCGGTTCAAAATTCTTCAGGGATGTTTTGAATTTCTTTGACCTTAGACCTCAAGACATCGGACCCAATTCCGTGTCAAATATTTGCAACTTCCAAGTCTTCTGCGAGGTGTACCTGGGAGAGGAGCCCAATCTGCTTTTGTTCAGAGAGCTTTTCTACTTAAACCGGCAGAATGAACGTGCCAACGGGCCCAGTCTTGAACCTGGCGGCATCTCAATTCAGGGGTGGAGAGACTGACTTTTTCCTTATGCTGAACTGCCGAGTCATCCGAAAGATTGGACTCGGACGTGGTTCTATTGTCAGGACACTTCTCCGGCTAGCGAGAGCCCTCTTCCCGGCTTCCGTGCTCTGCGCCTTGAGTCCAACCATCCGCTGGCGGATAAACTGACTGCTATTGAGCGTCTGCCTCTCGCTCCCACCATTAAGAAAATCAAAGCTCTTTTGGGAAATAGCTTAAACGGTATCGACATGGTCCGAGTCTGGGTCACTTGGCGAGTACTTCCATTAAGCCGCCGTCCAGGCTTAATGTGCACTTACTCAGGCGAAAAGGATGATCCACTGCGTCATAGCCCTGACGACTTACCAGATGATGTGGTGGAGGCTACGACCCAATCGCTGCTGAAAGAGGGCACAGTGACTAGTAATGCCTTCGGCTTACTTCCCTTCTGCAAGAAGAACCCGGCCCCCGCGGTGAGTCATCAACCTCAATGAATACTCCTTGCTATGTTACACCTTGCTTTTACTTATAATCTCTTATCTTTTTCCACAGGCCGATGACAACTTCTGGAAGGTCAAGTATGACCATGAGGCTGCCAAACAAGCCCGGACAGCCAAGAAAACTGAAAGGAAAGCCGCCAAAATGGGAACTTCGAAGAAGAAAAAGCCAAGCGCTTCAGATTTACTCAAATTGGATGACACTTCTGAGGATGACGAAGAGGTAATCCTTAATTCTCTTAACTTCTTTGTCATTATTTTATTGACATTCTATCTTTCCAGGAGGATACGGAGAACAGCCAAGCGGTTGACGAAGAGGTAACTATAATCTCCTCCGACTCAGAGCCTTTGCCAAAGCAAAAAATCCGAAGGGTGACCCGGAAAGTAAGATTTTCACATCCTCTAGCTTATCAAGATCCTCAATTTCTTTTGAAGCAACAACAGCTTGAAAACCGGAGGCAGACCCGGACCAGCAAGGATGCAGAACTCTCCTCCAGCTTACCTGACGTAAGTAGGAAGCGCCGGAATGAGGTTATCTCCGATTTACGTTCTGTTTTACCTTTGGCGGGTTTAACTCGCCAACCTCTCAATTCATCTGACTCTAATTATCAGGATTCCCCTCCTTCCTCCGGCGAGTCTATGCAATCAAACATGCCGGCTTTCAAAACCGCCCCCGGGTAACGTAACTTTGTTTACCTTAGGCTTTACCTTACGCATGCTTTTGTATTCATCCTTCTACCTTTATTGACAGCATGCAAGTGAAGCCCAGTAAGAGGGAAAAGAAGAATAAGCCGTCACAAAACCCGGTCGTGACTGAACCAGCGCTTGACATGTCAGTTCCTGACAGTTCCACCCATCAGCCGCCGCCTGAACCAGCCTCTGACATTCCAACACCAACCTCTGATCCACCCGCCGAAGATACGCTCAACACCTCTGATAACCCGAAAGCTCCTAGCCCGGTCAAGACAAATGACCTGGAAGTTGAGATTCTGAAAATTCAGTTTGTTGAGCCGGGGCAGCCCACTGTCCTTGCCAAATGTACTGCTAAGGAGGAACTCATCAAACGCCAAAAATCCAAGCTGGACATTACTGATTATACTCACTTAAGCATTGGAGATATAGTCTCTGGCTATCTTAATCAAGCGCACAACAGCCGTGACCTGGAAATTGATATGGTGAAGCAAATACAACAAAAATCTGAGGTATACCTTACGCCCCTTTTCTAAATCATACTTACTGTATTAGCCCCCAAGTCTATTGCTTATTAATAAATATGCTGTAGACTTAGAAATTTGCTTACTGCTGTTTTGTCCGGTTTAAAGAGAAGATATCTAACCCGGTTGTAGCATGATAGCTTGAACTTGTAATACACATTAGCCCCCAAGTGTCAAGTATCTTTACTTGTAAAGTGCTTGGGACTTAATATGCATGACCCGGCATTATAGGTTAAAAATTCTTCAGCATACATTAGCCCCCAAGTGTCAAGTATCTTTGCTTGCGAAGTGATTGAGACTTAATATTATCTTACCATGATTTTAATTGTAACCCGGCATCATTGCAGACCACCATAAGCCAATTTGAGTCGAAGATTGCTGACCTGAAGAGCCGTCTGATAGCTCAAGAACTTGAAACCCAAAAGGACAACTCCAAATTTGAATTTAGCATCTGTGAACAAGAGAAGTTGAAGAAGAATTTTGAGTCAAAGAAGAAAATCTGGGCTGATGAGAAGGCTTCACTGGTGACCCGGGCCGAGACAGCAGAGGCATCACTTGCAGAAGCAACAACCGAGCTGTCCGACTTAAAGCGCCAGATATTTCAAATGGTCTCAGCCATCTTTGGTAAGCTACTGTACATAACCTCAAATATTGTAATCCTTCCTTTGATGACTATTGTAATCGTTATCTCTGACCACTTTACGTTTGTGAACACAGGCCCCAGGAGCACCAACCTCAAGCAGAACATGTTGATCAAACTTAAGACGGTTTACACTCTAGTGGAGCAACTGTACACCGGGTCACAACGTGCTTTGGCCGTTGTAGCTTTATCAAATAACACTCCCCACCTTCTGCAAGACGTGCTGAAGTGCCTCGCTGTGCTACCTCAGCGGATCCAGGATTTAAGGCGGGCATCCTCAAGAGTCGGGGCCGTAGCCGCGTTGAGCCGGGCAAAGGCATGGATTCCAGAACTAGACCCGACCGACCTCGCCCTTGGATACCCGAGTCTGAAGGAGGATGGTACCGTATTTGATGATCAGGATTTCACCGCATGCGTCAAAGACATACGTCTCGTGGCTACCCTCATTGGGAACGGCACTGACCTTACCAAGTATTCGCCGGGCTATGACAGTGAGAACCGAAGAATTCCAACACCTCCATATGATCAAGTCTGCCTGATCCCTCCAACTCGTAAGCATACCTTTGCCCCTGAAGTGGACCCAGCCGGTTTAATAGATGATGAAGCTGAGTTTGAAGCCTTGAGTGGCATTGACTGGGCCTCGTCAACCTTCCAGGACAAAGCAACCGACGGAGAGGCGGAGAAGGATAACCCGGAATCTTCAAGCCCGCCGAAGGAGTGAACCGCCAGGCGTTTTATGACTTTGCAAAAAACAATGCTCCATTTATTCAGATTCGGGGAGTCTTGTAATAGGGTAGAAAAAACTCTCAATGTTTGTCATGCCTTCGCGCATGTTTATGGCACTATAACACTTTCGTAAGCCGCCATTGCTATATATATTTCCAGCCTATGTTGATCGTTTATTTCCTTGATGTTAAAATCGCCTGCCTTATCCTGCAATCCCCTTGGTAATCTCGCCTGCTTATGTGATCTTCACCATGCGGTTAAATTCAACTCCTGAAAGTCAGAACATGTAATGTTCACCTGGCACTTAACAACCTGGGGTGATCAATATTAAGCCGGAAGAACAAAAAACCACCTGATAGTGCTTTGCAAAAAAGGTCTCAAAATAGTCAAATAATTATACTTATGAAATATAATGTATAATAAACAATATTTGAAGGCTTCTGATTCGAATACAATCAATAAACCGCTCCAAAGGGGTTAAGCTAAGATTCGGATACGATCATATAGCCCCCAGTGGCTTTGGCGATGTCGATCAAGTGGGTATCGACAGCTGTGTTCTCTTTTGGTTCGAATACGACCTATGTTTGAACAGGAAGCCCCCAAGTGACCATAAGAGTTGTTTAATGACGCTGATTCGAATATGATCCACGTTAGACCCAAAGGGATTAAGCTATGATTCAAATATGATCAAGAAGCCCCCAAGTGGGTTTGGCAGTATGCCGATCAAGTGGGTATCGACAGCTATATTCTCTTTGGTTCGAATACGACCTATGTTTGAACAGGAAGCCCCCAAGTGATCATGGCGAGATTCAGATATGATCATAAGCTGGACCAAAAGGAAAGCCGAATTCAGGTATGATCCGCTCCTTGTTGGTTGTTTTCACCACCTGATAAAGAAGACATATACACTTTTGAGGATAAAAAATGACAAAGGTCCTGCTTTATTGCTTTATATAATATATACACTATCAAAATATGTACATCTTGAGAGCCGTTAGCTTAAGTGTAGTAAGGCCGGAGATGAGCAATATTCCACGGCCGGCGGGTCTCCTCCTCCGACTTACGTGAGTCTTTGTGCTCTCGAACATCGATGAGGTAGTATGACCCGTTGTGCAGATTCTTGCTGACCACAAAGGGTCCTTCCCAAGGTGGGGATAGCTTGTGCATGTCAGACTGATCCTGGATGAGCCAGAGTACCAAGTCGCCTTCCTGAAAGGTTCTGCTCCTAACCCGACGGCTATGATAGCGGCGCAGGTATTGTTGATAAATCACCGAGCGGGCTATTGCCAAGTCTCGCTCCTCATCCAACAAATCAAGTGCATCCTGACGAGCTTTTTCATTGTCAGCCTCAACGTAAGCCGCCACGCGGGGAGAATCATGCCGGATGTCACTTGGCAGAACCGCCTCTGCACCATACACCATAAAGAAAGGTGTGTAGCATGTAGATCTATTAGGCGTAGTGTTAATGCTCCACAATACAGAGGGTAACTCCTCCCCCCAACAACCCGGAGTCCGCTATAAGGGGACAAAGAGCCGGGGCTTGATATCCTTCAGGATCTCCTGATTAGCTCTTTCTACTTGACCATTGGATTGAGGATGAGCAACAACCGAGACATCAAGCCGGATATGCTCTCGTTGACAGAACTCTTCCATGGCACCCTTGGAGAGATTAGTGCCATTATCAGTTATAATGCTGTGTGGAAAACCAAAACGAAAGATCACCTTTTTCATTAACTGAACCGCCGTGTCTGCATCACACTTACTGACTGGCTCTGCCTCAACCCACTTTGTAAACTTATCCACTGCCACCAGGAGGTGTGTCTTTTTATCTTTAGACCTCTTGAAAGGCCCAACCATGTCAAGCCCCCAGACTGCAAACGGCCAAGTGATTGGAATCATCCTCAACTCTTGAGCCGGCACATGAGCTCGTCACGAGAACTTTTGACAACCGTCACATTTACTGACTAGATCCTCCGCATCAGCATGAGCCGTCAGCCAGTAGAAGCCATGACGGAAAGCCTTAGCCACAAGAGATTTTGACCCGGCATGATGGCCACAATCCCCTTCATGGATCTCACGAAGTATCTCTTGGCCCTCCGCAGGTGACACACAGCGTTGAAATGCCCTAGTGACGCTTCGGTGATGTAATTCGCCATGAACAATCGTCATAGATTTGGACCACCTGACGATTTGTCATGCCAAGGTCTCATCCTCAGGCAACTCTCCCCGGGTCATATAGGCCAAATATGGCACTGTCCAATCTGGGATGACGTGAAGAGCTGCCACCAGCCGTGCCTCCGGGTATGGCACTGCTAGTTCTTCCTCTGTAGGCACCTTGACAGAAGGGTTATGCAAAACATCGAGAAAGATGTTAGGCGGCACCGGCTTACGTTGAGATCCCAGCCGGCTTAAAGCATCAGACGCCTCATTCTTCCTTCGACCAATGTGCTCCACTTGATAACCCTTGAAGTGCCCAGCCACAGCATCTACTTCACGACGATAAGCTGCCATGAGAGGATCCTTGGAGTCCCACTTGCCTGATACCTGTTGGACCAAGAGATCTGAATCGCCCAAGCACCTTACCCGGCTTAAGTTCATCTCCTTAGCCATCCGGAGGCCATGGAGTAAAGCCTCGTACTCAGTTGCATTATTAGTACAAGGAAACATAAGCCGGAGCACATAACAGAATTTGTCACCTCGAGGGGAAGTTAAAACAACTCCAGCCCCCGAGCCTTCTAACTGCCTGGACCCGTCAAAGTGAATAGTCCAATATGTGTTATCTGGCTTCTCCTCAGGTGCCTGCAACTCTGTCCAATCATTGATAAAATCCACCAAGGCTTGAGACTTGATAGCAATACGTGGCATATATTTCAAACCATGAGGCCCAAGCTCAATAGCCCACTTGGCAACTCGTCATGTGGCTTCCCTATTCTGGATGATGTCTCCCAAGGGGGCAGAACTTACCACAGTTATAGGATGACTTTGGAAGTACTGCTTCAACTTCCGGTTTGCCTTAAACACTCCGTAAACAAGTTTCTGCCAATGTGGCTACCTTTGTTTAGACTCAATGAGTACCTCACTGATGTAGTAAATCGGCCGTTGAACCGGATGCTCCTTGCCAGCTTCCTTACGCTCTACCACAATGGTAACACTGACGGCTCGTGAGTTAGCAACCACATATAAGAGCAACAGCTCCTTATAAATGGGAGCCGCAAGGACCGGTGGCTCTGACAACTGTCTCTTCAAATCTTCAAAGGCAGGATCAGCAGCATCACTCCAGACAAAGGTGTCTGTTTCTTCATCATCTGATACAGTGGTAGGGCCTTCTCACCCAACCGGCTTATGAACCGGCTTAAAGCAGCAACATGACCTGCCAGTCGCTGAACATCATTGATGCACGCCGGTTTAGCCAGAGAGGTAATCGCCTTGATCTTCTCCGGATTAGCTTCAATGCCTCTATTTGAGACCAGAAAACCCAATAGCTTGCCTGCAGGTACACCAAACACACACTTGGCCGGGTTAAGCATCATCTTATAAACCCGGAGATTATCAAAGGTCTCTTTCAAGTCAGATATCAAGGTTTCCTTCTCTCTGGACTTCACCATGATGTCATCCACATAAGCATGAACATTACGCCCGATTTGATCGTGTAGACAGTTTTGTACGCATCGCTGATAAGTCGCCTGAGCACTCTTGAGCCCAAACAGCATAGATACATAACAGAAGGCTCCAAATGGAGTGATGAAAGCCATCTTCTCCTAGTCCTTAACTGCCATTTTGATCTGATGATAACCAGAGTAAGCATCCAAGAAGCTCAAACGTTCACAACCCGCCGTAGCATCAATGATTTGATCAATACGGGGGAGAGCAAAGGGATCAGCTGGACAAGCCTTTTTTAAGTCCGTGTAATCCACACACATCCGCCAGGTGTCGTTCTTTTTAAGCACAAGCACCGGGTTAGCCAACCACTCCAGGTGAAAAACTTCAACAATGAACCCGGCCGCTAAGAGCCGGGCAACTTCCTCTCCAATAGCTTTCTGTCTCTCTTCGTTAAACCGTCGAAGAAACTGCCTGACCGGCTTATACTTCGGATCAATATTCAGAGTGTGCTCAGCGAGTTCCCTCGGTACACCCGGCATGTTAGAAGGTTTCCATGCAAAGATGTCCTGGTTCTCACGGATGAACTCGGTGAGTGCGCTTTCCTATTTAGGATCCAAATTGGTACTGATGCTGAATTGCTTAGAAGAGTCGCCTGGGGTAAAGTCAACAAGCTTCGTCTCAGCGGCTGATTTAAACTTCAACGCCAGGTCATGCTCTATAGTTGGCTTCTTCAGGGAGGTCATATCCACCGGGTCAACATTGTCTTGATAAGATTTGAGCTCTTCCGCTGCACAGGCAGACTTAGCATAAGCCGCTTCGCCTTCTTCACACTCCAAGGCTACTTTTCAACTCCCATGCACAGTGATGGTGCCCTTGTGACCCGGCATCTTGAGCTGCAGATAAACGTAACACGGCCGTGCCATGAACTTAGCATAAGCCGGCCGCCCAAACAGAGCATGATATGGGCTCCTGATTTTGACCACCTCAAACATCAATTTCTCAGCCCTGGAATCATATTCATCTCCAAAGGCCACTTCCACTTCAATCTTGCCAACTGGGTAAGCCGACTTACCAGGGACCACTCCATGGAAAACAGTGTTGGATGTCCTCAAATTCTTATCAGTCAATCCCATGCGTCGGAAGGTCTCATAATAGAGGATATTGATGCTGCTACCTCCGTCCATGAGTACCTTAGTGAATTTATATCCACCAACCTGAGGTGCTACCACCAAGGCTAATTGATTCGGATTATCAACCCGTGGAGGGTGGTATTCTCTGCTCCATACAATGGGCTGTTCTAACCACCTCAAATAACGAGGAACTGTCGGCTCAACAGAATTTACGGCCCTCTTATGAACCTTCTGGTCACGTTTGCATAAGCTAGTGGTAAACACGTGATACTGCCCACTATTCAACTGCTTCGAATGGCTTTGATAACCCGACTACTGCTGCTGTTGCTCTCCTTGACCAGACTGTTGTTGATTATAACCGCCTTGATGTCCCTGAAAGTCGGGGTTTGGACCGCCGCCCGGGCCATGAAAACCGCCAGCTCCTGAACCGCCGCCGGACCCGAAATTGTCACCAAACGTGTTGGAATTCTTAAAAGCCTTCATGATCATGCAATCCTTCCATAAGTGGGTGGCGGGTCGTTCCCAGGTGCCGTGTCTCGGGCAAGGCTCATTGAGCAACTGCTCAAGAGATGGGCCTGACCCACCAGATCGAGGGGGTGGCTTGCCCTTACGTCTCTGATTGTTACCTTGTGTATTAGCGTTGGCCACAAACTCCGGGTTACCATTTGCCTTACGCTTATTGCCACCTTGATTCATCGGGTTATGCTGCTGACCCTTTCCATTGCCGTTCTTCTTTCCCTTCCCTGTCTTTTCCTCATCAGACGTGGGATCCTTGGTACTATCAGAGTCGGCATATTTGACTAAAGCCGCCATCAGCGTACCCATATCATTGCAATCACGCTTAAGGCGCCCCAGTTTCTGCCTCAGCGGCTCAAAGCGGCAATTCTTCTCCAACATGAGGACTGCAGAGCCGGCATCCATCTTGTCAGATGAATGTATTATCTCCTTGACCCGGCGTACCCAATGAGTCATGGATTCACCCTCCTCCTGCTTACAATTTGTCAAGTCCACAATCGACATAGATTGCTTACAAGTGTCTTTGAAGTTCTGGATGAAACGGGCCTTTAACTCGACCCATGAACCAATGGAGTTGGGTGGCAAACCCTTTAACCAAGACCGAGCCATTCCATCTAACATCATGGTGAAGTACTTAGCCATTGCCGCTGACCTCCAGCAGCTCCATGGCCATCTCATAACTTTCGATCCACGCTCCGAGCTGTAAATCGGCCGTGTAATTCGGCACCTTTTGAGGTCCCTTGAAGTCCTTGGGTAGCCGCACATTACGCAGAGCCGGTACCAAACAAGGAACACCGTCGGTTCTAGTGGCTATTCCCGTCTCAACGGAAGTCGTCGGATACTCTGGGAAATCTTGATGAGCCGTCTGTTGAGCCGCTAGCTGAGCCGCCCGCTCGTTCTCCTGACGTACTCGGTCCTGCACCAGATTATAGCCACGGGGCTGGTTACGGCGCTGGTTGTTGCTTGACAAAGCTTCAGACTCCATGTGCCTGCTATAACTCGGACTCCGGTTTTGACGAGGCGGTGCTAACCAAGGCGGAGGAGTTGAATGAATCTTGTCCCGGCTGTAAGAATAAGTCTCTGCTGAGCCAGGGCCGTCTGGAGAAGTTCTCTGACCCTCTGGGTCTCCACTGTTGTCGGGTCATCACCGTCCGCGGGGAGAGCCGCCAAGCGCGCCGATGCTGCGATTAAGTTCTCCATGGGGTTGGAAAAGTGACCCGGCTGTATCAGCACGTAACGGGGCGGGGCCATACTGAAGGAAATATGCCCTAGAGGCAATAATAAAGTTATTATTTATTTCCTCATATCATGATAAATGTTTATTATTCATGCTAGAATTGCATTAACCGGAAACATGATACATGTGTGAATACATAGACAAACATAACGTCACTAGTATGCCTCTACTTGACTAGCTCATTAATCAAAGATGGTTATGTTTCCTAACCATAGGCATGTGTTGTCATTTCATTAATGGGATCACATCATTAGTAGAATGATGTGATTGACATGACCCATTCCGTTAGCCTAGCACTTGATCGTTTAGTATATTGCTATTGCTTTCTTCATGACTTATACATGTTCCTGAAACTATGAGATTATGCAACTCCCATTTACCGGAGGAACACTTTGGGTGCTACCAAACGTCAAAACGTAACTGGGTGATTATAAAGGAGTACTACAGGTGTCTCCAAAGGTAGATGTTGGGTTGGCGTATTTCGATATTAGGTTTTGTCACTCCGATTATCGGAGAGGTATCTCTGGGCCCTCTCGGTAATGCACATCACAATAAGCCTTGCAAGCAATGTAACTAATGAGTTAGTTACGGAATGATGCATTACGTAACAAGTAAAGAGACTTGCCGGTAACGAGATTGAACTAGGTATAAGATATCGACGATCGAATCTCGGGCAAGTAACATACCGATGACAAAGGGAACAACGTATGTTGTTATGCGGTTTGACCGATAAAGATCTTCATAGAATATGTAGGAACCAATATGGGCATCCAAGTTTTGCTATTGGTTATTGACCGAGAATAGTTCTAGGTCATGTCTACATAGTTCTTGAACCCGTAGGGTCCGCACGCTTAACGTTACGATGACAGTTTTATTATGAGTTTATAAGTTTTGATGTACCGAAGTTTGTTCGGAGTCCCGGATGTGATCACGGACATGACAAGGAGTCTTGAAATGGTCGAGACATAAAGATTGATATATTGGACGACTATATTCGAACACCGGAAGTGTTCCGGGTGATTTCGGAGAAAACCGGAGTGCCGGAGGGTTACCGGAACCCCCCGGGAGAGTTAATGGGCCACATGGGCCTTAGTGGAAAGAGAGAGGGGCGGCCAGGGTGGGCCGCGCACCCCCTCTCCCTCTGGTCCGAATTGGACTAGGAGGAGGGTGGCGCCCCCCTCTTTCCTTCCCCTCTCCCCCTTCCTTCCCCCTCCTAGTAGGAGTAGGAAAGGAGGAGTCCTACTCCTACTAGGAGGAGGATTCCTCCTCCTTGGCGCGCCCTCTAAGGGCCGGCCGGCCTCCCCCCTTGCTCCTTTATATACGGGGGCAGGGGGCACCCCAAGGACACACAAGTTGATCTACGGATCGTTCCTTAGCCGTGTGCGGTGCCCCCCTCCACCATATTCCACCTCGGTCATATCGTCGCGGAGTTTAGGCGAAGCCCTGCGCCGGTAGAACATCATCATCGTCACCACGCCATCGTGCTGACGGAACTCATCCCCGAAGCTTTGCTGGATCGGAGCCCGGAGATCGTCATCCAGCTGAACGTGTGCTGAATTCGGAGGTGCCGTACATTCGGTGCTTGGATCGGTCGGATCGTGAAGACGTACGACTACATCAACCGCGTTGTGCTAACACTTCCGCTTACGGTCTACGAGGGTACGTGGACAACACTCTCCCCTCTCGTTGCTATGTCATCACCATGATCTTGCGTGTGCGTAGGAAATTTTTTGAAATTACTACGTTCCCCAACACATACTCCCATGAGGAGGTGCCATCTCCCGAGGCTGAGCCGGTCCTCCTGTTCCGGCTGTCATAAACTGATTTGCATCTGGCGGGTTACTTGGACCGGCTCCGGGTGTAGCGAAAAGATTCCAAGGATCATAAACCGGAGGTAAACGGGACTGGGATTTCTGATGTCTCCTCCTCATCGCCTCGTTGGACGCATTTAGGCTCATCGTGAGCTGGTAGGCTTCTGACTGTAGCCGCTGCGCCCGTGCATCTAGAGCCGCCCGCTCTGCGACTAATCTACTGTCCTCAGCTGCCAAGGCCCCCTTGGCCCGAGCTATCTCCTCATGCACCCGCGCCACTTCCGCGTCATGCTCATCTTTATTTGCGGGAATAACCGTGGCAGTTAACAGGGCCGTAAGCTTGTCCATGAGATCTATCAGCACCTGAGCCGGCGGGCGCACAGGGCCTCCTGCCCCGGCTGCCCCCGTCCCGAACATTATTGCTGTAGCGGTTGTAGAATTTTGGCCGGGTTGAGTCCCAGCCATGAAGACTCCTACCCATCTTGGTGGCTCATAGGGGTCCGGAATACTAGTGCCATCGGAACAGCCCCCAAGCACGCCGTCTTGCACTTGGTACAGCGAATATGTTTAACCGGCGAATGAATCATCGTCCGAGAGGACGGTCATCTCACCTCCATCTTCAGATCCTTCAGAAAGTTTCTCTCCATGGATGCAGCCCACGAAGGCACGCTTCATGATAGGTTGAACTCGGGCCTTTCACGCACGCTGAGCCGTCTCGACGAGGTCGGTGCAGTTGTCCGGCTCAGGGCCCGGTTCACCAATCCGACCGATGGAGACGTGGATTCCGCCGAAGGGGACCTGGTACCCGTACTCAATTGAGCCGGCGTCGGGGCCCCAGCCTTCATTGTCGATGTAGATCTTGCCGCGACGACTCTTGGTCATCCGGCCCACTACGTATACCTTGAGCCCTTTGAAGTTGCCCTTCAAGAACTCAAATCCACCATGCGCTGGCCCCACGGTGGGCGCCAACTGTCGTTGAATTGTCACGTCAGATGTCCTCATGAAAGGACTTAGTTGTGGAGCCATTGCAACTAGGAAGCTTGAAGGGGTTAATTGGGACAAAGGGCACGAGAGGTTTATACTAGTTCGGTCCCTTACGGTGAAGGTAAGGCCTATGTCTAGTTGGGTTGGTATTGATGTTTCGATGACCAGGGAGCGAGATATGCTATGCCCGGCTCTCAATGAGTTGTTTCTTGCCCTAAGCTACCGGTGGGTCGTCCCCTTATATACACGGGTTGACACCCTGCGACTTACAGAGTCCCGATCGGCTTATAAATAGTGTTTGGCTCGGTGACTAGTTAAATCTACCTTATGATACAAGTCATGCCATTATGGCGGTTTACTACGATGGGCCTTAAGTCGCCTGTGGGCCTTAAACCCCTTACTGAACCACCATCTTCATGCTTGGTCTTGGGCTTCTTTCTGGTGAGTCTTCTTTGCGTAACCCAGCCCCGCCTGGGCGGCTTACACAAATAGTTATATCCCCAACAAGGCCCAAAGATTCAGGTCACCTTTCTAGGTATTTCAATTTCAGGCTTACATTATTTCTAGAGGCCCAAAGATTCAGCTCACCTTTCTAGGTATTTCAATTTCAGGCTTGCATTATTTCTAGAGGCCCAAAGATTCAGTTCACCTTTCTAGGTATTTCAGTTTCAGGCTTGCATTATTTCTAGAGGCCCAAAGATTCAGTTCACCTTTCTAGGTATTTCAGTTTCAGGCTTGCATTATTTCTAGAGGCCCAAAGATTCAGTTCACCTTTCTAGGTATTTCAGTTTTAGGCTTGCATTATTTCTAGAGGCCCAAAGATTCAATTCACCTTTCTAGGTATTTTAGTTACAGGCTTGCATTATTTCTCGGCCCAAAGATTAAGTTCCCAGTCGGTGGCAAGTGGCCTTGCTACCCATGCCGGTGTCAACCTCAACTCGCAAGGGCCAGTGTCGGAGGGGTTCCCGGGGCTTGGGCTCTACAGAGCCTTCCTCCAGAGCGACGATGGCGAGCTCCTCCCTCGGTGCGTGAGGGGCTCCGGGCTCCCTCCCTATCGTGAATGACTTCCGTGATGAGTTAGCTCATTCTTTGTTTCATGAAGTGTTTTTTTATTTTGTGAAGCTTGATTGATGACTTGTATGTTTAAGTGGGATATCTCATTTGTATGGACAAAGTAAAAATTATCATGTTTTGCATGCTTGATTTGTATAGATGGTTCCTTTATGTCAATTTTGAGCGGGAGGAGGCCACAGAAGAGCCGGCCACACCAAGAGGGTGCTTGGATCCAAGGGAATTATTTTAGTCTAACTAAAAATAGTCTCTTTGAGAGGCTAAAGTTCCAAGCACCCCTGACTAAAGAGGGGCTAAAACTAGTCTTGAGACTAAAAAAATTTAGTCAGGGGTACCCCTACTAAAATGTGGATTAGTCCTCTCTCTCTCCTCATTTAACTCCTCTCCTTTAACACAGGCGAGTTCTGGATTGGAGGGTTTGGAGGATAATAAATGCTCATTAACTTGATTTTAGTCTCTTTAGTATTTGGATCCAAGCATGGGTGAGGCTAGCAAGTTTTAGTCCCACTACTTTTAGTCATGGAACTAAAACTATCCAATGGAACTAAAACGTATCCAAGGACCCTCCAAATCCGGCAGGAAATAGGGTCCAGAGTAGTCAAATGATTGAGATAGAGCATTTATTGTCAATCTAACCCTGCCATCCATACACCTCTTTGGTTTAGAGTTAGTTCAGGGTTAGAATCTAACTCTAACCTCTAACTGAGTTAGAGTTCTCCTCGTCTCAGCTCATCGCCATCATACTTTCCCCATTCCTGTGTTTTCAGTATCCTGCGAATCAAAGAGGCCTTTTTTGCGGAAAAATCAAAGAGGCCCTTAGAATGGTTTAGGTCCAATCATTTTTTATAAACGTGTTATGTCCAAAATTTAATGAACGTGCTCTGGTTTCCACAAAAATAATCCGTTTTCATGTAGTAATTCATTCATTTATTTATTCTTCTGCGAGGGGTTTGCATGTAATTCATGAGGTCTGAAATGTAAAGTACCCCGGCATATGCTCCGAGTCGTGCATGCACTACGACCTAGATGCTCTATGTCCCACATGTCGACGAATAGGAGCACGTGGAAATAGCCTAGGAGTACATATAGGAGGATAAATGCGTGAAAAAATATGTACTGTGAAGCGTAGCCGCGGTTCAAAAAGGAGACCTAAAGTGATGACAGCTATAGGTCGCACGCACCCAACTAGTGGTACTAGACATGCGACTAATTTTTCCCTCAAAAAAAGAGGCACGAGTGCTCAGTACACCTATTCTATAAACACGAGTCCCATCTGACAACAGCGTCCGTGCTACAGCTAGCTCTCCTCCCTCGTTTCTCTCTTCTAATTCTAAACTCGGCCGACCCCCGGTGGGCGGGGTGGGTTTGCTCAACTGCGGCCCCACCTCACAGTGAAAACATTACGACTGGAATAAAAATGCCATATACTCCCTCCGTTCATAAATATAAGCCTTTTAGATACTATTTCAAATGGAATACAGCATACAGATGTATGTAGACATAGTTTAGAGTGTAGATTCACTCATTTTGCTCCGTATGTAGTAGTCACTTGCTGGAATCTTTAGAAAGACTTATATTTGGGAACGAAGGGAGTACTATACTAATAAAACATTAAGGCCATGAGGCGATGCAGTGCTGGTTACAGGAGGCAAGAAGAAGAGATGCATCCATTGACGACGTCCACCTCCTCGACTCAGGACGCCGGCCTACCGAACAGCGCCTAATTAGTAGCGGCTTTCATGGCCAGGTCGACGTGCTTCTGAACAATGGCGTCCAAAGATTCCAGCCACTGGAAGAAGGCCAACGTCTTTCTGTCCTCGCTTGCCTTGTAGTGGCCTATGTAGACGATTTCCTCGTAGACGTGGATGTGCAGGTCGACGGTTTCTTGCATGGTGAGGCGTTGCGCGGCGAGCGCGGCCTCGAGGTGCACATTCTTCGTCGTGACCTCTGGCACCTGCAGGGCCACCAGGGCTTGAAAGAGCTCGTCACCATGGAGGCCGATGAGGGTGGCAGGCAATGAGGAGCCTGGGCGCGTGTGCTGGAGCAGTACGGCAAGGTTGTCCGTGCACTTCTTGACGGTGGTGAACTTGCGGATCGAGTTGACCATCATGTCATCCATGTGAGAGGCGAAGCCGGCGTCGGCGAGGGCTACGATGCCTGCGGTCGCCAGCACCGTCTGGAAATGCTGTGCGGTGCGGGGCCGCAGGCCGGCGCCTTGGATGATTTGGCACAGCCGACTGCCGCTCGCGTCCATCGCCTCCATAGGTGCTTGTGGCTTCTAGTCACTTGGTCTTGGATTGGAGTGAGCAGTGTTGCGCAGACACTTGGGAGTAGATGGATTGGAGTGGTGGGGCGCCTTTATTATATGAGAGTCCAAACTCTGTTGCATTCACATCGTGCTGGCTCTATTCTGCTTCTCCAATTAATTCCCTCTACATGTATTTGAGGATGCATCATTGATCGTTCAACGTCTCGGGAACCGCTACCCTCTCCCTCCTTGGCATTCAAGCACCTATGGACCCGTCGACGATGAGGTGCCTATGGTAACTTCATAAATTTCAAGATGATAGTGTCATGCGTGTGTGTGCGTTCATAGGGGTGAGTGTATGGACGTGTATATGAGCGCTTGCGTCTCTACTGTGTCAAAAAAACGTAAATGCGTGTCAAAAAGAGACTAGTCAGTATACTCAATATTGTGCATCTCAGAGAGGAAAACGATAGAACTAGTACGTATTTATTTACGGTGCAGATTCACTCATTTTGCTCCATATGTACTCCTTCTCGGTGTAGTCTAGTCACTTGTTGAAATCTCTAGAAGGGCAAATACTCCTTTCTGGTTTACAGGGCTATACTAGCAAGTAGTTGTACGTACTAGTACAATAGCAATTTTGTCTCATGCAAGAGCCTGGCTATATGCGTGCTCCAATGTTCGCAACTGCAACATTCGATTTGCGCTTGGCTCTTCGCCTCTTCGAGAAGACGAACAATAATGTTACTACTACTACTTCTACAGTGTCGAATGCACTGCTGCATGTCCGTCCGCCGCGAGCGGGACGGATATCTTGTTGTAGAAGTACTACTAAGCAAAAGTCTGTCCTCATTTGCGAGCAACCGTGTGCATGGGCGAGGGAGAAGGCGTGTAGTAAAATCAAGCTTCTCCTCGTTGTACGAGTTAACGCGACACATCATAGCACTGGCCCCACATGCTTGCCTCTAAACTTGGCTGAAAGACCCGCAGTGTACAATATATTTGATGCAACCTCTAACATTGACCCACCACAAATTAAAATATATGTGGCCGTATGCATCGTTCTGATGCAGAGGCCGGGGAGTCCCCTCTTTTCGAAAAAAACAAATTAAAATATATATTCCTGTCTTGACCAGATGAGCGTGCAAACTACAATCACCAGGGTGATAGGTAGGGCCAGAAGACTATTTTAATTCTTTTTAAAAAAACTTCAAGACGGCCACGTAGCATGGAGCCGACCCGAACGATTTTAAGCTTACAGGCACGGTACACGCTATCCTAGACTACTCTACACATGAAACTGCCACACAAGTGTCTGGGCTGCGCTTGGCTCTTCGCCTCTTTGGGAAGTCGAACAATGATGGAGTACTACTGCACCGGAGGAGGAGTCCAGTATGCTTCTGGCCATCTGACACCGATTGAACTGCTGCATGTCCATCGCGTGCGGGAGGGAGAGCGTGTAGCGAAAGCTTCTCCTAGTCTTGCCAGCCACCACGCTCATGGGCGAGGGAGGGACGCTCCTGCCTTTGTGTGTATGACAGGTGGGCCCGACAGGTGTGTGGCCAGCCTGTCATACAGCCAAAGGCAGGTGCAGTTAAGTCCAAGAGGGAGAGGATAATCAAACTTCTCATTGATGTACGAGTTGACGCGACACGTCAAAGCACTGCACTTGATATATTTCAATAATTTGCGTTTACTGATGCATTAATTACAACGCGTGCATGCATGCTGTGACTCTCCTTTTGATACTTGCATGTGTTGATTTAATGCACCTTGAAGTAGTATAAAATATGTGACGGTAAAGCTTTGTAATACCCTGGCCCAAGTCGAGAGATGGTTGTGCACGAGGAGGGCGAGATCATGCAGACCGAACAGGACCCAACGATGGAGATCTCTAAGGTCTCGATGGACCTCACCATGCTGCACTGCCCCTTGTGCCTTCGCCCCTTGACGCCTCTAGTGTGAGGTTCGAATACACCTTGTCCGTCCGGCTGATTAAGCAAGGTGCAGGTTTCTTGATTGATGTGTTGTTCGATTGATTTCTGCAGTGGAAGGGAGGGCACCTGGCCTGCGCGGACTGCCGTGTCGAGCGCCACGGGAACCAGCGGCAGTGCCAGAAGTGCGAGCGCGGCGGTGGCTTCGACGTGCGGAACACGGCGGTGGACTCCGTCCTTTCGTCGGTGAGGGTGGAGTGCCCGCACGAAGGCTGTGGGCTCTACCTCACTTACCACAAGCTCGCCGATCACCAGAGCGTGTGTCCGCTCGTGCCCTGCAAATGCCCCGTGCCCGTCTGCGGCTACGAAGGCCTACCGCCGGCGCTCTACCACCACATCAGCACCGTGCATCCCATGCCCGTGCACAGGATCCAGTACGGCAAGGTGCTCCAGCTGCAAGTGCCACTGTCGGAGCCACGGCTCTTGCTGTTCGCAGAGGAGGACTGCCGCGCGTTTTTCTTGGTCGGCGGCATGCTCGACATCGGCGCCTATCGCCGTGTCAGTCATCTGCATCAGAGCGTGGGCGTCCCCACTGCCGCACTACGTGGCCAAGCTGTGGGCAAACGGCCCGCCGGGGGAACCCAAAGGCACGACCGACGCCGTCAAGGTGGAAATGGAGGTGACAAGCAGCAAGGATCCCGGCGACGTCGACGTGCAGGAGCTGACCTTCTTGATAGTTCCGCCCAAGCTGCTGGCCGGGGCTAAGCTTGTGTCCCTCCACATTCAGCTTGACAAGCTCACGTCCTAAATGTTTCTACAGTGCCTTCTGTTTATCTTAGTAATATGCTAATATAGGGATTACCTTGGTAATATGCTAATATAGCTTAAGAAATGGTGGGTTTTGGTGGTGATGCAGCAATTACTTCGACATCAGATCAGTAATTTCCCAAAGTCGAACCGATATTTTGTGTCTGTTGGATATAAAGTTCCTTTGGGTAAGAAGTACTACTTGTCATCAAAATGGATAAAAGGAGATGTATGTAGACGTATTTTAGTTCTAGATACGTCCCTTTTTATCCATTTTGATGACAAGCACTCCCTCCGTTCCACAATACATGCCTTCCATTTGTCAAAATATAGATGTATCTAGACATGTTTTAGTATATAGGTACATCCATGATAGAGCCAATCGGATGGTTGAGAACACTACAATTCGTAGCTACAGATGCGTGTGTGACTCCCAGATGCAGAGGCCGGGGGTCATCATCCTCCTTTTCGAGAAAAAACAAACACGTGTGTGAGAGGACGAGTGTGTGCGTGCACCTCTTCTCTTCCTATATAATGTACTCCCTCCGTTCGAAAATACTTGTCATCAAAATGGATAAAAAGATATGTATCTCAAACTAAAATACGTCTAGATACATCCCATTTTATTCATTTTGATGACAAATATTTCCGGACGGAGGGAGTACTAAACTCAGAGTACAAGTTTTTGTGGGTGGCACGATGGTGCGTGCGGAAGTCCCGAGAGATAGGTTTAATGCATCTGAAAAAAAAAGACTAGCCTAGAGCTCGCCATGCGGTTATTCCTGTCGAACGCCCCATTAACCGTAAGATATGTATATGATGGTGCCAGTTATTGCACGTACACAGCAGTACTCCCTCCTTTCCGGTTTATAGGGCTTAATTCAAAAATCTCACCAACCAAGATGGTGAGTGGTGGAATATTTTTTGTAGTTTGCAAAAAGCACCTAATTAATGCTCTTGTTTTTCTCAAAAAATTATGTTTATCAATGCATTAATTGCAATGCATGCATGCATAATGTACATGCATTGGTCAATTTTCTCTTAATACTTGCATGCAATGATTTAATGCACCTTGGAATCTGAACATGTGTTGGGGAACGACCAAATTGAGCCTTATAAAATGGAAAAACTAAAATTTTGAGATAAGCCCTATAAAATCGGAAAGGAGGGAGTAGAAAAAGAAGTACTCCATTCGGGAATAGTGCCGCACTTCGAAACTAGAACCGTCAATAAATTTTGAGCTTGCGTCTCGTCACATTCCAAATTACTCCATGCTATATTGAATTGCAAACCTGTTCACACCGATCACAACCTAAACGGTTTCCCACTTAGGAGCGTATTAGTACCACGCTATATTGAATTGCAAACCTGTTCACACCGATCACAACCTAAACGGTTTCCCACTTAGGAGCGTATTAGTACTCGGTTATAAATACTAGTATGCCAAGATGACTACACATTCCTCCTCAACTCCTCATCCACAAAAACAAACAAGTCATTCAGCATCCTTCCCTTGCGTCTGCCATGGCCAGCGTGAGTTCTGGGTCGAGAGATTGCCACCAGGGAGAGGCGAGCATTGAAGCGGAAGCACGAGAGATGTTCTGCCTCGCTGCGAGAGCAACCGACATGTCCCACCACACGGAAGTAGTAACACAGAGGTCCCGCCGTGCCGCTGAAGCAGCACGGAGGTCCCGCCACACCGTCGATGCAGCAGACTGGTCCAGCCATGCTGCGGAAGCAGCAGAGATGTCCCGCCACACCACGAATGCAGCAGAGATGTCCTGCTGCGCCGTGGCGGCCTGGGAAAATTTCTCGCGGGTAGGCGATGACTGTTACAGGCGCATGCATGCGATCGTCCATAGCCAGATGGATCAGATCTCCGGCTGGGCGAGGTTGCAGGACGACATGAAAGCCTCGTTTGAACAGGCTACCAGCGTCATCCGGCAACTAAGGAAGGGCAATGAGAGGCTCCGGGCCGAGCATGACCTGCTAAGGGAGAAGATCGTCCGAAGTGCAGACCAGCAGGAGGAGACCAGTACCTTGTTGAAGAGGACCGGCGTCATCGTCAAGAAACTTATGGACGAGAATGACATGCTCCGCAACGAGTGCCAAAGGATGGTGGAGGAATCCTTGGATGTTCTCAAGCAGCGTCTTGAGGACACGAAAGAGCTCATCGCCGCTCGCCGTGGAGAGTAGTTCCCGGGGCCTGCAGCAACACATCAAGAAAGTAGAGATCATCGAGCCAGATCCTTGTCTTCCTTCTTCTTTTGCCCTTGTGTATTTCGGGCGTAGCCGCATGTGGCTTTTTTAATTATCTTTCTAATTATGTAAGACAATCAATCATCCTTATCTTTCTGTGGAAGATCAATGTTGCGAGGCTGGAATGAAGAAAACTCTTGTTGTGACGACCCTGGCGTTGCTGTTCTTCTAGTTGCTACTGGGCTTCCTTCAGTTTCCTAGTTTCTTTTGATGTAATAATTGGTTTAGGATGTGGATTGTGTCATCGGTTGTGAAATGTTGGGTTCTAGCACGGATGTTTGGCCTTTGTTGGCCTCTTGGGATGTAGCGATTTCAATCTGGTAGCTTTTAGTCATTCGTGTTAGGCTGGAGTTGTGCTGAACTTCTTGTGAATTGTGGTGGTTTTCAGTAATGAAAATCGGAAGGGGCAAGCCCTTCTTTGATAAAAAAATCAATTGTCCTTATATATTCATCAGTCTTGCTATAAGTCGCAGTAGATGCTATATAGGTCCGTCGGATCTTACATCAAGATCCGTGCTTTCAGATTTTCTTTTTTCTCTCTTAAATTTCAGTCGAGTGAGACATAGCCACACCATTAAACAGAGGCTCGGGCGCCATTAATGGAGACCTTGGGAGAGAGGTGGACGACAGATGGAAGTCAAAGGGCTCTCCTCCCGATAAGCACGCGCAGGGGTCTGATCGCATGCCTCTCGTACTCAAATAGCTACCCTGCAGGGCGCCTCCTAGCTAATAGAAAAATGGGGATGCGTGGCGGCACGTAAATGGTACTAGTAAGTAGAACGCCCATGTTTTCAATAATACTTGTGTTTCCAATTGTAACGTGACAGCACTTGTTCCAAAATGACTTTGTTGATTGTTAATGTGTGCGCCTTCGCAAATCGGACTGCAAATTTACCACAACATGTTGGTGCCATGTCATGGCACCAAGCCAAGTTTCATTATTTTCATGCGTGTTTTGGATTTACAGGAATTAAAAAACTAAGTTTCTCAATGTTTCCAACCCAGCCATGACGCCCAGAATTTTGAATTTCATTCCCATTTCTTGCATGGAACCTAGAAATTTACCCGAGGACACACATGTGATTTTTCAACCAACTTTGGTGCACTGGAACATGTGCTTGTATTTCAAATTTGAATTATGCACACAAAGGTGACACGTTCCCTCCCAGAACCACGAGCCTTCTTGAGAGAAGCTCCGATTTGCAAGAAGCTTATACCAAAATTTGTTCCTATTCGGCCAATTTTTTTTACCACGGCATGGTACTACCATGACATGACACCATGCCAAGTTTTATGATTTTAAAACCAAGTTTCTCAATGTTCTCGACCGAGCCATGATGCACAGATGTTTGAATTTTATTCTCATTTTTTGCATGGGACCTACTCCCTCCTTCCATCTATATAGGGCCTAATGGTGTTTTTCAAGACAGCCTTTGACTATTGACAAGATTAATAGCACATGAGATGTATACTATGAAAATTATATTATTGGAAGCTCCTTTGACATACAAATTTGAAGGTATGCGTTGTGTAAGTTGCATGTCATATATTATTGCTCTAACGTTTGGTCAAAGTTAGCCTCGAAAAACGCATTAGGACCTATATAGATGGAAGGAGGGAGTAGAAATTCACCCGAGGACACAAATGTGATTTTTTTTAACCAACTTTGGTGCACGGGGGCATGTGCTTGTAGTTCAAATTTGGATTATGCACATTAAATGACCAAAAACTCAATTAATGTGTAAATAAGGCCAAATGAAGCCGGAATAATTCCAAAATTTAACAGGGCACTCATGTAGTTCTATGTTGCCTTTGTAAATAAACTCAAGGGGGACAACGTATATCGTTTCGCACTCAAAGGTGGCATGTTCCCTCTCAGAACCACAAGCCTTCTTGAGAGAAGCTTCGGTTTGCAAGAAGCTTATACCAAAATCTGTTCCTATTCGGCCAATTTTTTACCACAACATGGTAGCACCATGACATGACATCCGTGCCAAGTTTCATGATTTTTAGACGTGTTTTGGATTTACAAGAATTTTAAAACCAAGTTTCTCAATGTTCTCGGCCGAGCCACGATGCCCAGATGTTTTAATTTTATTCTCATTTCTTGCATGGGACCTAGAAATTCACCTGAGGACACAAATGTGATTTTTGAGCCAACTTTGGTGCACGAGAGCATGTGCTTGTAGTTCAAATTTGACTTATGCACATTAAATGACCAGAAACTCAATTAATGTATAAAAAAAGACAAACGAACCCGGAATAATTCCAAAATTTAATAGGGCACTAATGTAGTTCTATGTTGCCTTTGTTAAGAAACTCAAGGGGGGCAGCGTATATCGTTTCACACTCAAAGGTGGCAAGTTCCCTCTTAGAACCACGAGCTTCCAAATCGGCCCAATTTTTTACCATAACATGTTAGTGCCATGACATGACACCATGCCAAGTTTCATGATTTCCAGGCGAGTTTTGGATTTACATGAATTTAAAATCTAAGTTTCTCGATGTTCTCGGCCGAGTCATGACGCCCAGATGTTTGAATTTCATTCTCATTTCTTCTATGGGACCTAGAAATTCAACCAAGGACACACATGTGATTTTTCAACCCACTGGTGCACCGGAGCATGTGCATGCAATTCATATTTAGATTATGCACATTAAAAGTCTAGAAACTCAATTAATGTATAAAAAGGCCAAATGAACCCGAAATAATTCCAAAATTTAACAGGGCACTCATATAGTTCTATGTTGCCTCTATAAATAAAATCAGGGGGAGGCAACGTATATCGTTTCGCACACAAAGGTGACACGTTCCCTCTCGGAACCACGAGGCTTGTTGAGAGAATCTCCGGTTTTGCAAGAGGCTTATACCAAAACTTGTCCCAATTCATCCAAAAATTATACGTATGAAAACAGGGTTTAGATTATCCCGAACATCTCGCTACCTAGACCAATAATGTACTATGATTTGAATTCAACATAAAATGGATACAAATATTTGAATTGGAGGGCATATGGTACATGTAGTTCATAGTGAAATATGATTACTGCTATATGCATGTTTTTTGTTATCAAGATAATATTTAAATTATTGTATAACTTGACAACAAACATATTCAAATAAGGAAAATTGATTCAAATTTAGTCCATATGGTAGACGACAATATATATGTTCATATGGTGGACTAAAATGTTCATATATGATGGAAGATCAAAATGTACGACTACATCAATTATAAACCGCAAGGTCACCTAACGATATATTCGAATTCAACATAACGTGGATCCAAAAATTGAAATTCGAGATCATGGCATTTGTAATCATATAAAAAGGGACATTACTCTTTCTTTGGTGGGAATTGATTTGTTTTTTGTCGTTGTTGAGGGAAGTGCGAATCGATTTGGTACTGTGCAGGGTAATCTTGTTCTCCTAATTTTTTTATATTTTTCTTGTAGTTTTTTCAATGGCATCTATAGCAATATAGTAAAAGGGGACATGACTCTCTTGTGTCTTGTATGAATTCTTTTTTTTACAGGTTAAGTTTGTTCTGCCGAACAAGGAATCCGCACCTTGTTATCCCGAAATTTTCAAGCTCGAGTATCTTTTGTCTCACCTGCGTTGAAACTCCCGCTTCTTCAACCCGTGTCGCGCCTTGTTATCCCGAAATTTGGACGCGTGCGAGAACTCCCTCCTCATCCGAAATCGCTCCCGCAGCCCAGACACGCGAAATCCCCCTTCTACCCCTCAGTCAGAAATGAAGCTCCACGTTGCGGTGTCAAAACCGGTGGGGATACAATGGTAACTTACCCTACATTTCGGACAAGCGCGTCCCTAAGCTTGGCTCCCCCCTCCCCCTTCGCCCCCCCATTCGTACACCGAGGCCGCCAAAACATGTGAAACCCCACGCTCCTCCATCGGCCTCCCAACCTCCGCCCAGCCGGAGACTCTTCCCCGACTACGTCGTCCACCGCAACAGCTCGCCGTCCCTCATCCACCGCACCGGATGAGGATCCGTTGTCAATCTCGTCGTCCCGCCAGATCAGCCGCCCCGTCATCCACCTCCAAGGAGCTGCCCCGATGTTCGCCTCATCTATCGCGCCACCTCAATCCCCACAGTGCCGTCTTGACCTGCCCCACCGGAACCGCAGCACCCTCACCAATTCCTCCGATGAAGCCGAGGCCAACTCGGCGCCCAAGGAGGTTCTGCACTCACTACTGCATTTTATCTTTTATTCGATCTCACGGGGCTGCCGGTGCTCGATACCGAGCAGACATGGCGTGTCTCCATCGACGGCGCCGTCGCTGGCCACATCATTGTCGTGGGAACGAACACCTATGGGGCTGGCGGACCGGGCCCCTTTCGGTTCGGCGGGGGGCGGAGGCCGCACGAAGAGCAGATCAAGGCGAAGCACACGAGCGATTTACCCAGCTTCGGAGCTCTCCGGAGAGATAATACTCCTACTGCTGCTTTGTGATTGTATTGAGTTCTTGCTCGGGAGCGCGGAGTGCTACAGTGCTCTCTAGCTGCTAACGAGACCGAGCATGAGTGTTTTCTGGCTTCGAACCTCTCGAACCCCCCTCTACGTTGCGCATGGGCCTCCTTTTATACGCTCAAGGGGTCACCGACAGGTGGCAACGTAGACAAGGGCAAAAATGGAAATGTGTTGCGGTTGGTACACCTACTTGTACAGTATATCCTACCTAACCCTGATTGCAGGGGACAAGGGCATTAAATGCCCATCTGCGTCGCCCAAACAGTGCAAAAAGGGACCGTCAGGGGTGCCACCGCTTGCCATGATGGCTATCTTGTCAGCGCTGCTTGCCACCTCGCACCGCTGGCTGCATAGCTTCTCGCCACGCGCGCCTGGAATGGTCCCAGGGCAACACGTAGGTGGATGTGCTGGAGCGCGGGTACAGAGTGGTAGCTTGCCGCGGCAAGCGCCTTGCCACGGTCGTTGTCTTGTCGCGTCCGGAAGCTTGTCGCGTCTGGAAGCTTGCCGCGTCCGGAAGCTTGTCGCTCATCGGGCCTTGTCGGGACGCGCGGCGCGTCGCGGCAAGTTCCTTGAGATGCCTTGGTTGGCCTTCCCGGCAAGCTCCTCTTGCCGGGGCCTTGTCTTCTTGACTTGAATACTTTGTTCTTGAATGGCTCCAAAGGAACCACGGAGGACCTTGGCGGTCACCCGGCAAGCCTTGCCGCGGGTTGCTGCGGCTGCCCGTGCACAAGTTCGGGATACTAGGGTACCCCTACTCTAGTACACCGACAGGAGCCCCCGGGCCTGGGCCACACATGGTGCCGAGCGCTGTTGGGCCAGGCCCAAAACAGGGCACGGGCACGCGCGGCCTGGTTTACGCCGTATCTTACTCCGTATCCACCGCGCCCTCCCCTAACAGCACGCGTTGAATGCGGCGTCGTGGGAGAGATCGTGGGTGGCTTCTTTATTTGGAAGAACGGAACGTCCGCCCCCTCCCTCTTTATAAGCAGGGGAAACAGGGGCAGTTCGCCCATCTCGCCAGTTGCTATCCCAATCTCAAAAATCTCCGCCGCTCCCCCCTTCTTCCAAAGCCGAAAGAGAGCAGCGTTCCGCCTCCCATCGCCACCGGCGCCGCCAACACCGTCGATCTCCCCCACCACCTCCGCCATGGCTCCGAAAACCGAGAAGGCCGTGAAGTCGGCCGAGGCGCTGCGGCTCGAGGCGCTGTGAAAGGAGCGGGCAATCTTCCTCCCTGAGCTCGCCGCGAAGGAGCTGAGGGAGTACTACTACCTCTTCTGGTCGACGGAGACGCGAGCGCATCCGCGCACGAAGGTACTCTCCGCCGCCGCTTTGGAACGGGCTCCGAATGGATACCCATTATTTGCGTTGTTCTTCTACTGCGGGCTCTGCCCGCCTTTTTCTGAATTCTTCTGTGATATCATGAACACCTACGGGTTCCACCTCCTTGATTTCACCCCCAATGCTGTTCTGACCATGGCAGTTTTCGCGCATCTCTGCGAAAACTTTGTCGGAGTCCACCCAAACGTAGCTCTTTTCCGCCACTTCTTTATGCGCCGAGTTGAGAGAGGAGAGCCTCTATCCGGCGGAATCGCCTGGATCTCGAGAGCCGGCAAGAAGGAAGCTTATCTGGAGGGGGAGCTCCGCAGCAAATGGGAGGAGTGGAGAGCAGACTGGTGCTGGATCGTCGAGGAGAACCCGCAGCCGTTTACTGCCCAGCGCCAAGCCCCAGCAGTGCGCGGCAATGATTGGAGAAACTTGGCACCGGAAGACGATAGGCTGAAGATTGCCGTCACCCGGATCCTTCGCCTCAGGCTTGCCGGGCTTACTGTAGGCGCCGTTGGCGCAGATTTTCTTCGCCACCGCGTCGCCCCCCTGCAGGAGAGGAGGAGACCCGCCTGGATGTTCGGGGGTCCGGCGGACATCATGAGGCTGCGCCCGGGCCTCAACTTCAACTTCACTGTCCTGGAGCTGGACGCGATGCTCAGGGAGCTGTTCAAGCACGACCCTCAGCATCCCGAATGGTTCAGGTTGCCGCAGGGTGTCGTTCCGCTGTGCAACAATTCCTCGCTCGACCGCATCCGTGCAATGATGCCGTTGTGCGATTCGCATGGAATTGTTCCAACTTGGCAAGAGCCCGCAGACGATATCGTGCAGGCATTCTTTGACGGCTTGGTGGAGGTGGCGGTCCGCTCCGATGAGCAGAAAAGCCTCACCCGCGACACCACCGATGCGGAGATGCAGCGCATCGCCACTAGGGCGGAAGAGGCGGCGGCAACCGCTACCGCGGGCGAGTTTGGATTCACCCTGGAGGAGGCAGAGGCAGCAGAGGCGGCAAGCCTTGCCGATCGAGATGAGCTTGCCGGAGAGCTTGCCGGCGAGGGAGAGCTTGCCGAGCCTGAAGCCGAGTCGAGCGAGCCTGCCGAGGGTGCGAGCGGCCCGCCATCTTCAGGCAGCTTGCCGCAAGCAGAGCCCCCAGCGCAGCCCCCAGCTCCACCAAGAAGGCGTCTCCGCAAGGCCGGGGACGTAGAAGGGCAGCAGACGAGTCAACAGCCGTCGCGCCGCGGGACACGCTCCACCGCGACAAGCACTGTTGCCGCGGGAGCGCCTCACGCCGTTGCGGCAACTGGAGCGGGGTCCTCCCGAACCACCGCTTCTGCTCCTGCCGCTGCCCCCGCCAAGCGGTCAAGGGAACCCACTCCTCCGCCTCGTCGCGCCGAAGGTGGGCCGGACTTCGACCTCTCCGCACTCAGCTCCGACGAGGAAGAAGAAGAGTAAGATTGTTTGCTGTACTTGTAGTTCTTCAATTCTTGCTGTTTTTGTCTTGTATCTGATTTGCTTTACTCTGAACTCATTCCTTTTCAGGACCCTGGCTCAGAGAGCGGCGAGGAGAGCCAAGGCTCCAGTGATTGTCATCGAGGACGAGCCCACCGCGACAGCAGGGGGCGCGCCCGAGAACACCTTGCCGGACCCGGCAATCATTCCCCAAAGCAGCCCCCAGCGCAGCCCCCAGCGTAAGTATATGGTTTACTTCCCGCTGTTATGGCGCGCATGGGTGTTCTTTCTTTTGCTGACATCTGACTGTTGGTTTGTGTAGGAGCAGAGCAGCCTCACCAGGAGCACCCGGAAGCCGCCCCCGAGATGCTATCTGCTTCAACTACACCGCCAAGGGAGGATTCCCCGGCAAGAGAGCGTTCTCTGGCAAGGGAGAAGTCTCCGGCAAGGGACAGTTCTCCGGCAAGGGACGGTTCTCCGGCAAGGGACAGCACCAGCGACCCCCCGGTGGTGGAGCCCATGACTGCGGATCCCAGCACAGGTAACCCTTCTTGCCTGAAAACTTCCCTTGGGTTCTTCTTCTTCTGATTTTCTTTTTGGATATTTGCTTGACTTTTCTCCCTCTTCCGGCCTTCAGATCCACCTTCCATGGAGCCGATGGAGACCGAGGTCGCCGGCGAGGAGAATGCGCGCGGCAACACTGATGATGCCACCGCCACCGAAGAAGAAGCCGGCGCTGATGATCCCGCCGGCGAAGAGGCCGCCAAAGCTGCCGCCGCAGGAGCTGGCGAGGGGTCCGGCGATCGCACTGACGACCCTGAGGCCGCAGGAGCGCAAGGTGCTACGCCGACCGCCGATCCCTTTGCCGCCGCTGCAGCGTCAGGCTCCGAAGAGCCCCAGCCCGGCGCCTACTTGAAGGCTGGCGATGGCGTCTTCATCAAGCTCCCCTGGGCATCAAGCTCCAGGGCGCCGGTCGAAGGAGAAACTTTTGATGGAGAGGTGCTCGCCTCCGCTGGGCTGACGCTGGTTGACGCGCCGAGCAGCAGTGGCGGCGAGTCCGAGGAGGAGCAGCTGCTACGGAAGCTGGTGTCGCTCTACCGCGCCCGACAAGCCAAGGTGGAATCCCGGGAAGCGCTTGTCGCGCAGGCGGGAGTGGACATCGAGAAGCGCGCGGAGGAGCTCCGGAGTCGCAACCAGGAAGCTCTCTGGTCCCTGGCAGAGGAGCGGGAGCAACTCGCCGAGGCGCGGAAAGCCTTCCTCCTCGAGAAGGCTGAAGCCGAAGAGCAACAGCAGCTTGTCGCCGAGGAGCTGTTTGCGCGGGAGGGCGAGTTGGCGCAACGAAAGGTTAATCTTGACAGCCATGAGGAGGAGCTTGCCGTGCGCGAGCAAACATTTGGCGGGGCTCTCAAGGAAGCAGAAGATGCTGCCGCAGCTGCCGAGGCCGCCAAGAAGGAACTGGAGACGAAGGTGGCGCAGCTGGAGGCCGATCTCAAGACGAGCGGCGAAGAGCTTGCCACGCTCAAGCGTGAGCGCGAGAAGGATGCCCTTGCCCATGGCGAGCTGCAGGGTCGTCTCATCGAGAAGGGCAAGGAGCTTAGCGCCGCCAAGGACTCCAACGCAGATCTTGAGTTGAAGCTGGCTACTTTCACCAAGACGCTGGACGGCGCCAGGGAGCAGGAGGTGGCCTTGACGGAGGAAATCAAGGCCAACGAAGCGCTGCTGACAAGGGCCGCCGAAACCCAGAACACTTTTAGGGAGACTGTGGAACTCTGGACAGAGGGTCTCGTGAATATCGCCACAGTTATTGACGGGGAGCTGGCGCAGCTGGGGATGGAGGACCTCGGGTACTCCTCCGACGAGAACCTCCAACCCAGCGCCAAGCTCACCTTGTTCTTCAAAGGCGTGGCGACGGCCCTCCAGCGACTCCGGGAGAAGATCCCAAAGCAGCTGGCCGACGAGTCGTGCACGATCTGTGCGAGAGTTCTGCAAAAGGTGTTGGTGAAGGTGGCCTTCCGCAACCCAGGCCTCAACCTCACCAACGTCCTCAAGAAGCTGCCTCCGGATGCTGATCTGGAAGTGCTCAAAGCCCTTGTCGCACCCATTGAGGAGAAGGTGAATGAGGTCAAGAGGGTTGATGGCGACCGCGTAGATTAGGCTGCCCGTTTCCTCCTTTCCTTGTCGCTGCTAGTCATGTTACGAGAACAATCTATTAGAGCTGCGACAAGCTATCTTGTAATATAACTTTATTTTGGGTATCGATTGCCATGTTATTTCCTTTACTTGATTCCTTCCTTTGTATGTTTTTACCCTACGCTTTTAGGGAACTTGCCGGTGCAGGCGCCTTTGCCGCGAGCGCCGAGTGCGGAACGTCAGCAGCCTGCTGGCGGTGCCGCTACCAACAAGAAACCTTGTCGCAACTAGTCGCAGCTCACTTAAGTTGTTGAGCGGACTTGAAACAAAGTAAGGGCGCAACTAGCTACGAGTTGGTTCCTCCGCGCACAGGTTTTCCATACAAAGCACAGTCGTTCGAGGAAGATAACTTAAAATTTTTAAAACTGATTGCTCAAACTTTGGCAACTTAGCTTTTCTGTCGTTTGCATTCCGGTAAGGCGAAACTTTCTTGAACGACGCCTGGTCCACATCATTATCTTCTCCTTTCCCCCCGGCAAACTTGTGGGCGAGGGAACCTTCTCTTTCCTTGAGAAAAAGAAAGAAGAGAAAATAAAGATATGGAGCCTTACGGCTCGTTATTGCTTACCGGGGGTAGGTGCTGCACAAAGTGTCAGATAACACAGGCAAAAAATAGAAAGCATGAAATTGACAAGATGTGTGGAGCACATGAGCTTTATTTATGCACGGGGTCTGCGCCCGGCTTTGTACAAAGGATTACATGCAACAGTGGCAAGACTTGTACAAAAGGTGGTTGCCGAAACAGGTTCCGGCTACCGTGCCTTACGGGTAAAACTTACGAAGATGCTCAATGTTCCAGGAGTTGCTCACCGGAAAGCCATCTTCGGTCTCAAGGCGGACAGCGCCAGGCCTAGTGACTCGTTTCACCCGGTAAGGGCCTTCCCACTTCGGCATCAACTTGTTGGAATTCTTGGCGGACTGAACGCGCCGAAGAACAAGGTCACCTTCCTCGAGACTTCTGGCATTAACTTTGCGGCTATGGTAGCGGCGCAAAGCTTGCTGGTATCGAGCAGCTCGTACAGCAGCCTGAAGACGGTCCTCCTCAAGGAGCAGCGCGTCATCTTGTCGCAGCTGCTCTTGCTCAAGCTCATCATAAGCGAGCACTCGAGGCGACCCGTATACGAGTTCCGTGGGGAGAACTGCCTCTGCTCCATAGACTAGAGCGAAAGGTGTCTGGCCAGTGGCTCGATTTGGCGTCGTCCTAATCGACCAAAGAACCACCGGCAGCTCCTCGATCCAGTTCTTTCCGCACTTGCGCAGCCTGTCGAAAGTCCTAGTCTTGAGTCCGCGCAGCACTTCAGCATTTGCCCTCTCCGCTTGACCGTTGCTTCTCGGGTGAGCAACAGAAGCGAAGCAGACCTTGGCGCCAAGATCTTGGACGTACTGCATGAAGGTGCGGCTCGTGAATTGCGTGCCGTTGTCGGTGATGATCCTGTTAGGGATCCCGAAACGGCAAACAATCGACCTGAAGAACTTGACTGCTGACTGCGCTGTCACCTTCCTCACTGCTTCCACTTCCGGCCACTTTGTGAACTTGTCGATTGCAACGTACAAGTACTCAAAGCCCCCGACAGCTCGGGGAAAGGGGCCGAAGATGTCGAGCCCCCAGACCGAAAATGGCCAGGATAAAGGGATCGTTTGGAGAGCTTGAGTTGGCTGGTGTATCTGCTTGGAATGGAACTGGCACGCTTCACACTTGGTTACTTGTGCAGTTGCATCCTGGAGGGCTGTCGGCCAAAAGAAACCTTGCCGGAATGCTTTGCCGGCAAGTGCTCTTGCGCCAATGTGGTGACCACATATGCCTCCATGTATCTCTGCCAACAGCCTTTGTCCATCTTCCCGGTGAATACACTTCAATTTCACACCGTTGAGTCTTCTTCTGTACAGTGTGTTGTCGACAAACTGGTACATACTTGACTGCCGGGCTAATTTTTCTACTTCTTCTTGCTCTTCGGGAAGTTCTCCTGTCTGAAGGAAACGGACAATCTGCTGTGCCCATGCTGGAGCTTGCGGCTCGACAACAAGGACTAAAGGCACATATGCTGCTGCGGGAACATCCGCTTCTACAGCGAGAACCTGCGGCTCAGCCGGAGCTTGATGTTCCCCGGCAAGCTTGCCAAAGCAAAACTTGTCAGGAGCGTCTGCTTCAACGGGACAAACCCTAGGGCTTGCCGGAGCAGACTGCTCCTCAGCACTCTTGGTGTTGATCCTGGGGACCTTCTTGGCGGCGGCTTCGGGGAGCTCTGCCGGAAAATAGTCACCAGAAATCAACTTCCTCTTCTTGCTCTGTCCAGTTGATGGCGTTACGGACGGTTGAGTCAGTTTGAGCACAAAGATCCCTGGTTCCACAGGTAACTTAAGTGCGGCGCACTTCGACAGGCCGTCGGCAATGTCGTTCTGAGCTCTTGGAACATGTTCCATCTGTAGGCCGTCAAAGTGCTCTTCTAACTTTCTCACTTCATCAATGTAAGCTTCCATCAACGGACTCTGATAATTCTTGTTCACTTGACGGATGACAAGCTGCGAGTCACCCCTGATAATGAGCTTCTTGATCCCAAGGTCTGTTGCGATCCTGAGACCGGCAAGCAAACCTTCATACTCTGCAGTATTATTTGTTGCTTGCTCCTTGGGAAAGTGCATCTGGACTACGTACTTGAGGTGCTCTCTGGTGGGTGCGACAAGTAGCACGCCCGCACCGGCGCCTTGCAGCGAGAAGGCACCATCAAAGTACATCAGCCACTCTTTGCTCGCTTCCTTGACGGGGATGCTCGTCTCTGGAATTTCTTCATCTGGTGTTGGCGTCCATTCTGCTATGAACTCTGCCAATGCTCTGCTCTGGATAGTTGAAGTACTCTCAAATTTGAGGCCGAAGCTTAACAGTTCCAGTGCCCACTCGACAATCCTGCCTGTTGCTTCTGGATTCTGCAGTATCCTCTTCAGCGGAAAACGAGTGACAACTGTTATCTCATGTGCTTGGAAGTAATGGCGCAGCTTTCTCGAGGCCATGAGAAGGCCGAAAAGCAATTTCTGCACACCAGAGTACCTTGACCTAGCCCCCTGCAGAAGGGAACTGACAAAGTAAACTGGGCGCTGCACCATTTTCTTCTGCATCTCCTCACGCGTCTGCGCAGATCCATCTTTGTCGGGACCAGAGCTTGCCGGTGAAGCCCCCTGCTTGTCGCTGGATGCGTTTGCCGCGGTTGCTGGCTCATCATCCGCCTCCCTCTCCGCTACTAACGCAGCACTAACCACTTGATTGGTTGCCGCTATATACAGCAGCAACTTCTCTTGTGGTTTAGGTGCGACAAGTATTGGAGTGGAGGACAGGTATCTCTTCAAGTCCTGCAGCGCAGCCTCCGCTTCCGGAGTCCATTTCATTGGACCTGCCTTTTTCAATATTTTGAAAAACGGCACGGCGCACTCAGCAGACTTAGAGATAAACCTGCTGAGAGCAGCCACGCAACCGGCAAGTCTTCGTACATCCTTGACGCGATTCGGTGCTTCAATCTGCTCAATGGCCTTGATCTTGTCGGGATTGGCTTCAATTCCCCGCTGAGACACGAAGAACCCAAGAAGCTTGCCGGAGGGGACTCCAAACACACACTTCTCGGGGTTAAGCTTGAGGTTGATCTTGCGCAGATTTGCAAAGGATTCGTCTAAATCCTGAATCAGAGTTGCCTTGTCCTTGCTCTTGACCACTATGTCATCCATGTAGGCTTCCACATTTCTGTGTATTTGTGGCTCAAAAGCGTCATGGACTACCCTTGCAAATGTTGAACCAGCATTCTTCAAACCGAAAGGCATCCGTATGAAACAGTATGTGCCACATGGAGTGATGAATGCGGTCTTCTCCTCATCCTCTTCTGCCATGAAGATCTGATGGTATCCTGAGTATGCATCAAGAAATGAAAGCAAGTCACATCCGGTCGTGGAGTCAACAATCTGGTCAATGCGCGGCAAGGGAAATGGGTCTTTGGGACAAGCTTTATTAACATCGGTAAAGTCGATACAAAGCCTCCATTTCCCGTTTGCCTTGCGCACGACTACAGGATTGGCCAACCACGTAGGATGGAGCACTCCTCTGACAAGGCCTGCTGCTTCCAACTTCTTGATTTCTTCTGCGATGAATTCTTGGCGCTCCACTGCTTGTTTCCTGACTTTCTGCTTGACGGGCCGCGCATGAGGACAGACGGCAAGATGGTGCTCGATTACTTTCCTGGGAACACCGGGGATGTCAGACGGTTGCCACGCAAACACGTCGACGTTCGCCCGTAGGAAAGTAACGAGCGCGCTTTCCTATTTAGGGTCGAGAGTGGCACTGATGGTGAAGGTACCACCAGTGCCGTCCTCCTTGGCGGACACCTTCTTGGTCTCTGGCGGAGCTGCCATTGTCTTGTTACGCTTGCCGGTGGAGCTCGATGGTGCATCCTCGACGATAGCGCAACACTCCGAAGAGGTGCGCTTGCCGGAGTTGGCATCAGAACTCTTGCCGGGCTTGGTCTTCTTCTTCCCCCCGGGAGCTTCAGTGGCAAGTGTCTTGCGATCTGCTGCTGCTGCTGCGTCCCGGTAGATCTTGTCGGCGCAGATAAGAGCATCCTTCTTGTCGCCAGGGACAGAGATGACACTTATCGGGCCTGGCATCTTCAGCATGTTGTATGCATAGTGAGAGACTGCCATGAATTTGGCGAGTGTTGGTTGGCCGAGTATTCCATTGTAAGGCAATGGAAAGTCGGCAACGTCAAAAGTGACCCTCTCAGTCCTGAAGTTCAACTCGCTGCCAAATGTCACCGGCAACGTGATCTTTCCCTTTGGCTTGCTCCTTCCCGGATTGATTCCTTGGAATGTGCCGGTCTCTTCGAGCTCGCTGTCAGGGATCTTGAGTTTCTGGAGTACCACGGAGGAGATCAAGTTCAAGCCGGCCCCGCCGTCAACTAGCATCTTAGTGACCTTGAGGTTGCGGATAGTTGGTGAAACCAACATCGGCAGGCACCCGACCACGGTTATGCGATCAGGGTGGTCCTCAATATCAAAGATGATAGGCGTGCTGGACCATTTCAGAGGCTTGCGTGACTCGACGGGTGGTTCTGCCGCATTGACTTCCCGCACCCACTGCTTGAGCTGGCGGTGTGAAGTATGCAGAGAAGCACCGCCGTCAATGCACAGGACCTCTGTGGCTTTCTGGAACTCCTGCTCACCGGTCTCGTCATCATCCATATCTTCATCCTCGTCATCATCTTCATCCTTGTCGCGGCCGCGGGGAGGTCTGTCTCCTTGCCGCTGCTTGGCCTTGCCGCGGCGTCCTCCTCGGCCGGGATGTTTCTTGCCGGATCCTCCAGTACCTTCTTGGGCCTTCTCCTTGTCGCGCCGCTCGTATTCAGCCTTCTGTTGCTCGACAAGCTGTTCGACCTTCTTGCAGCTCTGGAGATCATGGCCCTTGGTGTGGTGGATCTTGCAGTACTGCTTGTCGGAGCCGTCCTTCTTGTCGGCGACCGCCACAGCTTCGGCTTTCTTGGCATCACCTCCATTGCCGGACTGCTCAACAACTAGCACATCTTTGCCTTTTTTTTCTTCCTGTTGTTCCACCGCCGGTTTTTCCTTGCCGGGGCAGCATCTTCGCTGTCAGATTCTCCTGCTCCTGTATTCTCTCCGGGGAGTCTCCTTCCTTCCTCAGCACGTGCACACTTGTCGGCCAGGGCGTATAGCTCACTGACATCTCTGATCTTGCACGTCGCCATCTCCTCCCGCATCCTGCAGTTTCGCACGTTCTGATGGAACGCGCTGATGACCGCGGCAGGGTGGACATCTGGGATGTTGCGCTGTGCATGGCTGAATCTCTGAATGTACTTGCGCAGGGGCTCTCCTTCCTTCTGGGCGAGCAGATGGAGGTCGCTCTCTTGGCCATGAGGCTTGTGGCCGCCTGTAAAGGCGCCGACAAACTGATGGCATAGATCTGCCCAGGAGGATATGGAGTTGTCCGGCAAGTGCATGAGCCAGGACCTGACATTGGGCTTGAGCACCAGCGGGAAGTAGTTGGCAAGGATCTTGTCGTCGCGCCCCCCGGCAGCTTGCACTGCGATGGTGTAGATGCTGAGGAACTCCGACGGATGCGACTTGCCGTCGTACTTCTCCAGTACGTCTGGCTTGAAATTCTTCGTGTTGGGCCACTGGACTTGCCGCAGCTCACGAGTGAACGCAGGGCAACCTACCGCGTACGGCAAGTCGCCTGGTTCCCCTGGCGCATGCATGTCGACAATGGGCCCAGCGCGCTGGTCTAATTGACGCCGCGCTTCTCTTCGACGCTCGATGCGAGTACGAGCGTCCTCTTGCTGTCGTTCGTGAAGAACTTGGCGCTGATCGCGACGAGCTCGTGGGTCTGATGATGCGGTGGAGTCGCTGTCGAGGTTGACCCGGCGAGTCGACGATCTTGGCGTTCGGGGTGGAGAGTGCACAGTGGTTGCACCCCCACCGGTCTTGTCACCGTCGGCTCATGCCTGGCAATCTTGCCGCGGCTTCGATGTACTCGGCTGCCGTGGAGTGTCGCCGTTGGCGAAGCCGATGAGACTATGAATGGTGGCCCTCCAATCGTCGATCTTGTCTGCCGTTGGAGGGTAATCCAGGAGCAGTTGAGCTCGTGCCAAAGCTTCTGCTGGAGTCTTGGGTGGCGGTGGCGAACGGTGCGAGGAGCGAGATATGCTCGGACTTCTAACTATGTTAGAAGGAGCAGCATCCCGTCCGGGCGACCGTGTCTTGCTCGTGCCAGCATGTTGGCGCGCATGCTGGCCTTGAGCATCCCGAGATCCACCAGCTCGGTCTCGGTCCAACGAACGTATGGTACTGCGAGTACCATGACGCTGTCGGTCCCGTGCCTCTTGAGATGGGCGCGGTGCGTGTACGGACGCCGAGGTTTGCGCAGCCTTGTCCTTGGACCTGGCAGCATCGTGAGCTCCCTCGTCGATGCCCGTTCTTCCGCCGGCGTCTACCCCACCACCTGTTTGCTCCGGTGGCGGTGGGATCGACGCGGACGGAGCAGCCACCTCCGAAGTCTTCTTCTTCGGTGGCATGTCGATGAAGATGAAGAAGATGAAGTTCTGGCTCGTGTGAATGCCGGATCAGGTTCACACAACCTCGATGCCCCCTCCCTGGTGCGCCAAAGATGTCGTGGGAACGAACACCTATGGGGCCGGCGGACCGGGCCCCTTTCGGTTCGGCGGGGGGTGGAGGCCGCACGAAGAGCAGATCGAGGCGAAGCACACGAGCGATTTACCCAGCTTCGGAGCTCTCCAGAGAGATAATACTCCTACTGCTGCTTTGTGATTGTATTGAGTTCTTGCTCGGGAGCGCGGAGTGCTACAGTGCACTCTAGCTGCTAACAAGACCGAGCATGAGTGTTTTCTGGCTTCGAACCTCTCGAACCCCCCTCTACGTTGCGCATGGGCCTCCTTTTATACGCTCAAGGGGTCACCGACAGGTGGCAATGTAGACAAGGGCAAAAATGGAAATGTGTTGCGGTTGGTACACCTACTTGTACAGTATATCCTACCTAACCCTGACGGCAGGGGACAAGGGCATTAAATGCCCATCTGCGTCGCCCAAACAGTGCAAAAAGGGACCGTCAGGGGCACCACCGCTTGCCACGATGGCTATCTTGTCAGCGCCGCTTGCCACCTCGCACCGCTGGCTGCACAGCTTCTCGCCACGCGCGCCTGGAATGGTCCTAGGGCGACCATAGGTGGATGTGCTGGAGCGTGGGTACAGAGTGGTAGCTTGCCGCGGCAAGCGCCTTGCCACGCTCGTTGTCTTGTCGCGTCCAGAAGCTTGTCGCGTCTGGAAGCTTGCCGCGTCCGGAAGCTTGTCGCTCAGCGGGCCTTGCCGGGACGCGCGGCGCGTCGCGGCAAGTTCCTTGAGATGCCTTGGTTGGCCTTCCCGGCAAGCTCCTCTTGCTGGGGCCTTGTCTTCTTGAATTGAATACTTTGTTCTTGAATGGCTCCAAAGGAACCACGGAGGACCTTGGCGGTCACCCGGCAAGCCTTGCCGCGGGGTGCTGCGGCTGCCCGTGCACAAGTTCGGGATACTAGGGTACCCTACTCTAGTACACCGACAATCATCCACGGCGTCTCTCCCCCATGTCGTTGCTTCCTCGGCGGCGACTTCCACAATGGCACTAGCTACAGGTGCTCTGGCTCTCGCTCACGCTGCGGCCTTGTTCTTGTTGTCGGTCACGCTGCTGCAATGCTCCTGCTTTTGTTCATGCTGCTGCTCTGCTCTTGCTCTCGCTACTGCTCTTGCTGCACGACCTCCGACAGCTACAAGAGTTGCTGCTTTAGCACTCGCTCGCGGTGCTACTGCACGACTTGCTCTCTGCTAGTGCCTTCCCTGGTCGAGCATCTGCTAATTTAGATCACTGCTTCTCTGCTACTAGTGCTCGAATGCCCTAAACATCTATTGCAATGCTCTGTTACTAGTTCAATCAGTTTCGACAGTAAAATTCGGTTTTGACTGTGAAGTTCATTTTCTTCAGTTAAGTTCAGACTGAACAGTACTTACAACATCTGTCGGAGCGGCCGTGGCGCAGCTGATGTGTTTTACATCTTGCACTTTTTGGTGATGTATTTTACATCATCTATTGCAGATGATATTAGGGTCCCACTTCAGATTAACATTGTCTGTCTTGTCATGCTTCAGCCTCGTCGCCATACACCTTAGCGGAGCTGCTCCAACGACGGAACCGTCCATCACAGCGGAGCAGTACCCTCGGCGCCGTTTCCAGAGGCCTCGGATCTTCTTCCCCGCCTCCGACAGTCACACCAGCATCATCACCATCCTCCACGTCCAACCCAATGATGCTGAGGTCCACAAGGCTATGCCAAAGAGGTTGTACACTCGTCGCATCACTTTGTTTCTCCATTCCTCTGTTCTTCCAATTCATGTGAGCCAAACACCCAGGTTGACTGAAATCCTATGTTTCCAAATGCTCTGTTTTGCACGTGCATTCCTATCCTATTCCTGTGTTTTTCCTATCCCTGCATTTATAGACTCCTCCAATTCTAAGGAGCCCTTACAAAATTACTTCATTTTCAGATAGGCGTCAAAGAAAACTCTGTGTGTTATGTCCTGCTCCTACCATGCCGTCATCCACCCCACCTGCGGTGCACCATCGACAGAAGCATTCACTGCAGCAGAGATCCCCCCTGCAGACTTTCTTTCGCCGCCACAGATCATCTTCCCCGTTGCCGGCAGCCACGCCAACTGCATGACCATCATCGACTAAGCAGATGAACCTGAGGGCTACACAGTTCCGGAAGAGAGGTCGCAGTCTTTCGTGTTTGCTTACGTTATACATCGGTTATTATTACCCGCTACTTTATCGTTCAATCTTGAGTTTTGAATTTCCCATGGGTCTCATATCGAAACAGCAATGAATAGTATCTGTCTACTATCTGGTTCATCTGGGGTCTTCTATGTGGTTCATGTTGGGTGGGCAACAAGCAATGGATGATCCATTGTTTATCTTTTTAAACTGAAGCTATAATCTACCTGCTATCATTAGTTTTGGATCCATCCACTCGTTTGCTACCATCAGTCTTGATTTTTGCATGCACCCCTTAGGCCTTACAAAATCTAACTATTTTTTATTATGCATGTCAGATATTGTACACAATCGTACTGAACATGTAGAGAAAAAGAGAAGACCGTTGTGTGCGAATATAATGTCATGCAGACGCCGCTCCATGGTGGGCGAAGTGCCCCCCCCCCCCTCTCCTACATTTCCAGATTGTATTCCAGAGGAAGATAACTGTTCATATGGACATTCAGAAGGAGCCGACCACGCCTGTTTACCACCTGAGGTGTTTGCTCTAACCTGGCATGCTGATGTTGGTCATATCATGCATATGGCGCCTTGCATTGCTTACATTATACATCTTATATGTCATCAACTTAGTTTAGATTTGCTTTGTGTGAATGCCACCTGTTTGGTTTCTATATCATACTCCCACCGTTCCTAAATATTTGTCTTTTTAGAGATTTCAACAAGTGACTACATACAGAACAAAATGAGTGAATCTACACTCTAAAATATGTCTATATACATCCGTATGTGGTAGTCCATTTTAAATCTCTAAAAAGACAAATATTTAGGAACGGAGGGAGTATATGGGAATTATGCAATGTCATCTTCTTTAGCCAGGCATCATATACGTGAATCATGCAATGCCATCCTGTTTAGCCAGTCATCGTATATGTGAATTGTATCGTGCCATATTTTTTTCCATAATGTATTCCATTTGTCAACAATGTTTATACATTCATCTACTCTTCCTGTGCATCAGCCATTTGAGTCTGTCATGGGAAAATCCGGAGTGAAAAGAAGGTCTTCTGAGCAGTCAGTGCTACCTGTCGATGCAGATTTCTTGCTGGTTACAAATAGCTCCTTAGAGGAGGATTCAGAGAGAGATGACCAGTCGTATTCCCCCTCCCCCCAAGGTGCATGCTCTAACTTGGTTGGGTTATATTGCTCATATCATGCATATGGTGTCTTGCATTGCCATGCCATCTGCTTAGATTAGACATGCTTTGTGTGAATGCCTCATGTTTGCTTTCTATATCAGATATGTGAATTATGCAATGCCATGTTTTTCAGCCAGTTATCATATATGTGAATTATGCACCGCCATGGAGCCAGGCATCATATATGTGAATTATCTCATGCCATCTTTTTTTTCATTACGTATTCCATTTGTCGACAATCTGTGTATATTGAACTACTCTTCATGTGTATCAGCCATTTGAGCCGGTTATGGAAAAATCTGGAGTGAAAACAAGGTCTTCAGAGCAGGCAATGGTACCTGTTGAAGCATATATCTCGATGGTTACAGGGAGCTCCTCAGAGGAGGATTCAGAGACAGATGACCAGTCCTATATCCCACCTGAGGTGTATGCTCTAAGTTGCAATGTTTATATTTCTCATATGATGCATATGGTGTCTTGCATTGCTTAGTTTAGACATCATATGCACAATTTTGAATTCTATCTGCTTAGTTTAGAGATCATACATGCGAGTGCCAGCTGCTTAGTATATGAATCAATTATGTCAATTATATTATGCCATCCTGTATAATTAGACAACATGTATGTGAATTATTTCATCCCAACCTATTTTAGAAAGACATCATATAGTTTTGTCATGTCATCCTGTTTAGGTACTCATCATATGTTGAATTATGCCATTATATCATGTTAAGTTATCCATCATATATCTGAAACTGTGTCATGCTATCCTATTTAGTTAGGCATCATATATGTGAAATTGTGTCATGGTGTCCTGTTTGGTTAGACAATATATATTTGAATTACCACATATGTCTATCATACAATGTCTGTACGTTCAATTTCTTTTCTTGTTTATCAGCCATTTGAATTGGAGGGGGTGATGGCAGTATCTAAGGGAGCAAAAACCCGTTCTTCACAAAAGATAGTGCTACCCGTCGATGAAGATAGAACCATGGTTGTACTAGCCCACAAACTAGCCCCACCACACATAATCGAGACTCTTCTGGATTGCACACTTACACTGTTGGGCAGAGAACCAGCTACAACCCATCTAACCGCAACCCCAGCGGATAGTAACCCACTTATAGTTAACAAAGCACCATGTCCACAATAGAGTACCCCCACACGAGCAGTTTGTAAAGCTACTGCAGTGCCCAAAGCACGAAGACCACCACAGCTAACCCAAACTCCACGTTTAAAGCAAAAGAGCAACTGTTCTCAGGTCAGATTTCGTAGCTATGGTCCATACTCCTTTGCTGTTGCATCACTGTATTTACTCATACCAACTACTTTCAAATTTGAAGGATCCAATTGAAACTCCAATGGCGCAACAGGTATGTTTTAAACCTATTTCTTTAACTGGATTGTTGTTCTAACTTCTTGCTCTATGTTGATTTCAGTTTAAGTTGTATAAATAGTTATGTTCTCATGTGATGCACATTACAAGTGCTGCCAATGTTGTGTAGTTTCTCACACTTATATTCTGTCTATGCTGTTGTGTCTTAAAAATATATGAGTTGAACTATGTCTCTATCTTGATTAGGGAACATAAACTAGAATGATATGGACAATACAGTGACCATAGTACATAGATATATGTTTGTTTCATGCTGTTATCCTGTCCACCTTACTACTGAACCGGTTTACCAAAATGAGTTTCGTATACTACAAGCTAAACCTGTGATGTGTCTGCTTGTTTCTCTTGTAGTATGCAAAAAGAATATTGGAGAAGAGCACCCCACTATGCAATGGTAGAGAAAGTAATGTAGATAAGGTTCAAGATAGTGAGACAACCCTGTTGGTCTCCAAGAAAGGTGATAAAAATGATCTTGTAGACAGTGAGAAAACCCCACAGTCCTGCGTTGATGTAGTGTTCGAGTTACTGGCCAGTACTGCTGGCACAAGCTCTTCAAACTCCCTTCCTGAATCACTTCGGCTTCTTCAGTCTCAGCTACAAGCTGAAAGGCATCAGTAAGCTGTGCTGCGGTAAGAAGTCGAAGCGCTGAGGAAGTCCCTGCAGAATTCAGATGCGTACTTTCTTGTGCAACAGCAAGCGCTGGAGGATTTAAGCGCCAAACAAGAGAAAGTTAATAAGCTTGCTAAGCATCTTGCCAGCATTATGGGTACCCAGGTGTCGATGGGAAACGACACCTATGGGATCACTGGAATCCCTTCTGTGGTTGCGGGGCGCGGAATCGTGAGAAGAGCGGGACTACGGGATGGCACACAGGGGATTTACCCAGGTTCGGGCCGCAAAGATGCGTAAAACCCTACGATCCTGCTTTGGTGGTTGTATTAGTGTTCTTGAGCTCTTGAACTAGCTCTGGGTGCTGCGAGGTTCAAAAGAGCCGAATCCCTTCTCAGTATGCCATGGGCCTCCTTTTATAGGCGAAAGGGGCTGCCAAAGTGGCACACAGGAGGTGGAAAGTGCTACAGCATTGCGAGGTTATCGCTAGTATTACAGGACAAGACGCATTAAATGCGGGGCTTGGGTGTCCGTCACTTTATTGGGGGACGGGGGTGAGGCCCGTCCCATCCGTCGCCGCCCCTCCTGGCTTCAACACACGCCCCGGCCAGCAATGCATGCAGCGCCATGTAGGCAGGCAGGCAGCTGAGGTGGCACAGTGGTGGATCCTCCACGAAGGTCTACATGCTGCCACGCAGGTGCCTGCCCAGCTGGTTGGGTCGGTGGCTGCGCATGAACGGCGGTAGGAACTTGGCTGGTGCGGGCCTGGCAGTGGCCTTGTCGGGGCGCTTGATGATGGTCTTGTCGGGTGGCCCGGCAAGGGTCTTGCCGCGGCACGCTGGCTTCCCCGGAAAGGATCTTGCCAGGGGGTCCTATGGGTTTCTTCGGTGGGGATGGTTGCTCTCCTATCCCCATTTGATCTTGATTGCTCTATATCTTCACAAAGATCTGCATGCCACCACGGAGGTGCCTCCCGAACCCTGTCCCAACGTGACTGCTCAGTGTTGGTGGGCTTGAAGGTGGCTCGCTCAGCGGGTGTGGATGAGCTGCCCCGACAAGGATCTTGCCGGGGCTTCTGGGGCTGCCCTCGGCAAGGGTCCTTGCCAGGGCAACCTGTATTGCCCATGCAACCTTTGTGGTCTTGGTCCTTTGTTGTTTTGCTTTGCTTGTCCCTGTGGCCTTGGCTCTCCTCCGGCTTCCCTCTCTTGCCTTGCTCATGTGTGGTCGTGGCAGGTGGCTCTGACTGCCCGTGCACAAGTAAAGGGGTCAAAAGCTAGGCCCCTACTTTTGTACACCGACAGGAGCCCCCAGGCCTGGGTCACACATAGGCGCAACACGTTGTTGGGCCAGGCCCAGAATGGTGCGCGGGCAGTTGAGGCGGATTTTACCACGGTCACTGTTCCGTCTGCTGGCTTCCCCACGACCTGCGTTGAACGCGCGACATGGGGGTCATGCGCGTGCATGACGTGGGCATGCTGGTGTCACTTTTTGGTGGATAGTAAAGAGGTGGCTTGCATGTCTCTTCGAGACCGCAGGGCCTCCTCCCATTTACTGCCCTTGCTCGGGAACCGTCATTCCACGCGCCTCATCGCACCCGCTCCTTGCGCCACGTTTGCTGCATGCAGAGCGAATGACAGGCGCAGGGGTCGTGGATAGTCGCGCGCGTGCGGGTCGATTCCCATGTGCCTTCAATGGAGCGGGGAGGGCGGTCGACGGCCCTGCACGCTGTCATCTCCAGAGGCCGGATTGGCCGAGAGGGGGCGGCCGAGCCTCGCCCCCGCCCCTTTATAAAGAGAGGCATGGGAGGGATGGTGCCTCCCAATATTTCGCCGTCTGCCTCTTCCCATCTCTGCTTCCTTTCTTCTTCTGCTATGGCGAGGGGGCGTGGCGATGCTTCATCAGTGGCGGCGAGGGTTTCGGTCAGACAACGCATCACTCCTCCCCAAGAACTCATAGCGGCGGAGCCGGCCACTAGAGGGAGGGGAAGGGGGCGAGGCCGAGGCCGCCGTGGAGCCCAGGGGAGAGGAGTACGGGGCGGCAGATCCGCCTTGCCCCCTCCAGCGTCCCTTCTTCCGATGGAGGGCCATGCTGAGGATAATCCCTGTGAATTCTTCGTCAGGCTGCGCCATCCGCCACGCCGTCGCCTTTGCCTTCCAACCCCTTTTGCGCGGGAGATGGAACTGGATCCGCCGCAGGCGCTGCGGCTACACATGAGGGGTTGCGGGAACAGCGGCACATGGGTTGACGTCGAGTTCCCCGCCCCTCACGTCATGTATCTTCACCGAGGGTGGAAGACCTTCGCTCGCCTTCACAGCTTGACGGACGGTCTCGCTCTCCATTTCAAACTAATGAGGGCGGCCTCCTCTCCGTTAAGATCTTCGGGCACTTCGGGACCCCCGTGAGGTGCTGCATAGAGAGCTCCTTTGATGATGAAGAGTTCTCCTCAAGCGAGAGTGGCGAGGAAGACAGCGGCAGTGACGACGAGGGCAGCGGGTGGCAGGATGATGGGTCCGACTAGGTGTCGGGCGCCGCACCGAGCGGCACCGGCGACCCCATCATCCGTGTTGCCGTCTCCTTGAACTTCTCGGGGTCGCCTCCTTGGGTGGCTGGCATAGGGAGGCTGCGGAAGAGGAAGAGGACGAGCGGCGAGGCCGTCAAGTCGGAGTACGCAGACACCGACGCCTTCATCACGTGTTGGCGTCCTGCCGCCTCGTCTTCGAGCTCTGCCTCCGGCGCCACCATCACCATCCAGCCCTTGGACGGCCACCGAGATGTTCTCTCGGTGTCTTCTGCCACTCGTAGCTCGCCTAGGCGCCCCTTTTGCCCTTCTGCTTTCTCGTTCCATTTCCTGAGGAGAGGGACAAGAAAGGGATTACGGACACGTTATATCTTTTTAGTCTTGTAAGCCTTCGGGCCTTTGCTAGCTTTAGAACTTGTAATCCCCCTTTTTCATGTTTTTCATTTTGTTTGGACTGTACCTGTACAGGATGTTTTTAATGAAAAAAGGGATGTTTTCCGGGGATTTTCGTTCGTGGGAGGAACCCACGACAAGGGGTGAGTCCTTGTCATCCTTAAGATAAACGCTTTTTTTCCGGCAACAGGCCTTATCGTCTTCCCACCTTGCCTGACCTTTCCCACGCTCTTGGCAGAGGCAAGGATGAAGTAGGCTTAGGCCCCTCGTTCCCCTCCTTTGCTGCCGCGGCTACGACCAGATCCAAACCCAGGAAATAATCCTTGGGTGCCAAAAAGGGGGAGCACGGTAGCTCAGAGATAGAACGGGGTTTCACGCATCCTAGTCCATAACGAAATGCATGATAGGGGATAAAAGACTTATCTGGATTTGCAGCCCTCGGCGATTTTGGCTTGCCGCGGAAGGATCCTAGTTCTTGCAGCCCCCGGCAACTCTAGCTTGCCGGGGCCCGGGCGCCGGTCCGTTCCTTTTCTTTCAGGACAGCTCGACAAGAATACTTACGTGCCCTGCGAACCAAAAAAGACAGAAAAGAACAGAGAGACGCGCACTTGACCTCTAAGCTAGGGGTTAGCCGTCACCAAGCACTATCAACCCTAACCAAGGAAGAGACTCAACCTAGCATGCATGCTATAACTTAGGGCGCCAGCGCTTCGTTTATTTATGCTCAGGGTATGCGCCTGGCTTTGTACAAAGGGTTACATGCCTTGCCGGCAAGGCTTGTACAAAAGGGTGGCTTGCCGGGAGGCCCGGCAGCCGCGCCTTATGGGTAAAACTTGCGAAGATGCTCGATGTTCCATGAGTTGCTCACTGGAATGGCATCTTCGGTCTCCAGCCGGACTGCGCCGGGCCTGGTGACTCGAGTTACCTGATAAGGGCCTTCCCACTTTGGCATCAACTTGTTGAAATTCTTGGCCAACTGAACATGCCGAAGAACAAGGTTGCCTTCCTCAAGGCTCCAGGCATGAACCTTGTGGCTATGGTAGTGGCGCAAAGCTTGCTGGTAGCATGCTGCTCTCACAGCCGCCCGGAGACGATCTTCCTCAAGGAGCGTTGCGTCATCTTGCCACAATTGCTCTTGCTCAAGCTCATCATAAGCGAGCACTCGAGGTGACCCGTATATGAGTTCTGTGGGGAGAACTGCCTCTGCCCCGTAGACCAGGTCAAAGGGTGTCTGGCCGGTGGCTCGACTTGGCGTCATTCTGATCGACCAAAGAACTGCCGACAACTCATCAATCCAGTGCCTTCCACCCTTGCGCAGCCTGTCAAAAGTCTTCGTCCTTAGGCCCCGCAGGACTTCTGCATTCGCCCTCTCCGCTTGGCCGTTGCTCCGTGGATGTGCCACGGAAGCAAAACAGACCCTGCTACTGAGATCCTCAACGTATTGCATGAAGGCGTGGCTCGTGAACTGTGTGCCATTGTCGGTGATGATCCTGTTGGGTACCCCAAAACGGCACACTAGTCCCTTGAAAAACTTGATGGCTGACTGCGCTGTCACCTTCCTCACTGCTTCCACTTCTGGCCACTTTGTGAACTTGTTGATTGCGATGTACAGGTACTCAAAGCCCCCGACTACACGGGGGAAAGGGCCCAAGATGTCGAGCCCCCAGACCGAGAAGGACCAGGAGAGAGGGATAGTTTGAAGGGCTTGAGCTGGTTAATGAAGCTTCTTCGAATGGAACTGGCATGCTTCACACTTGGTTACTAGCCATCGCATCCTAGAGGGCAGTGAGCCAGAAGAAACCTTGCCGAAAAGCCTTGCCTGCAAGGGCCCTCGACCCTATGTGGGAGCCACATATGCCTTCATGTATCTCCGCCAACAGCTTTTTTTTGACCAATCAAACAATAGGAAAGGCTCCTACTGCATTTTTGTATATATATATGCCCCCCCTTTTGGGAGGGAGGGGATGTTACATTTTTACAAGTGAAACAGGGGAGGTTGAGTTCCACCCAAAGAAAAAAGAAAAAGAAGTATTACAAGAGGTTTACACAATGGAGTTCACAATGGCAGTGATAAACTGCTGATTCCTATCCTTTGCTCTATATCTCAGGTTGCCAAAGTCTATCTTGAATCTTTGTGTCCAGGATGCCAAGGTGGGGGGGATCTTACGAAAATGGTTATTGTTTCTCTCTTTCCACAGCCCCCAAGCTGCCACCAGGAAGACATCCATGAACATGGGTCTGTGGCAATTATTTTTTGCCTCCTCAAGGATTTGCAATCTGTCTCCCATTGGGGTCTAATTAATATCAAGTAAACCCCAACACCTCCGGCTAAAAGTGCAGTGGAAAAAGAGGTGCTCGACCGTTTCTTCAACATGGTTCCCACAAAGAAGGCAATCAAAGTTGCCGCCAATGTTGTAGTAACTCCTTTTTAGCATGTTGCGTGTGTTAAGTCTGTCTACCAGGAGGAGCCAGCCAAAAACTTTTATTTTAGGGATGTTGGTGGCTTTCAAAAGCCAAACAAAAGTGGGGTGCGCCTGGACATCTCTGAAATAGAATTCATAGAACGCTTTTGTGGTAAACCCCTTCCCTCCCCAAATGCAAATCCATTCATCATGGGTCAACCCAGAAATATCAGTAGGCATGGTTTGAAGTTGCATTGCCCTCACCTCGTCATGGGCCTATGGCGATAGAGGAAGATGAAAGATGGAACATAGGCTCGCGGATGCCAGAAAATCCTTGACCGAGATATCCTCTCGCGATGTAAAGGAGAACGCCCTTGGGAAGGTCACGGCTAGTGGGCTTGGCATCCAATAGTCTTTCCAGAATAGTGCAGTATCACCTGTTTTGATCTGAACCTTAGTAATCCCTCTGAACGTGGGGCTGAGCTGCATCACATCTCGCCACCAAAACAATCCACATGTATCAACTGCATGCGGGATGACTCCAGAGTAATGATTGTTCCATATCAAGTAGGCTTGAGTGCCAACGGGAAGTAGTTGGCAAGAACCTTATCGTCGCGGGCCCCAGCAGCTTGCATCGCGATGGTGTAGATGCTGAGGAACTCTGACAGGTGGGTCTTGTCATTGTACTTCTCGCCAACGTCAGGTTTGAACGTACGGTGGGAAGGCCACTGGAACTACCGCAGCTCACGGGTGAAGGCCGGACAACACACCTTGTAAGGTAGGCCACCGTAGCCTCCCGGCGCTGGGTGGTCTATAGCGGGTCCTGCCCGCCTGTCCGACTGGTGGCGCGCGTCACGTCGGCGCTCGATCGTAGTTCGAGCGTCCTCGTGAGCCCGCTCCCAGAGGACCTGGCGCTGATCGCGGTTGGTTCGCGGGTCGGACAACGCGATGGAGATATCATCATGAGCGTCGCCGCGGCGGGCCGACGCTCGGGGCGGTTGGGATGGAGGTGGGGAATACATCGTGGCCGCGTCGCCTCCGGCGTGGTCTCCGCTAGCACGTGGCAGCCCGGTGGAGCGATGGTCGACGGGTTCCGCCGACCGCGACCCGTCGTTGTTGGCGATGCCGATGAGGCTCCGGACGGTGGCCCTCCATTTGTCAAGCTTCTCGTGGCGGGAGGAAAATCGAGGAGCAGCTGTGCACGCGCTAGGACTTCCGCTGGCGTGGGTGGCGGCGAAAGCTGGGTGGACCGTGATGCGCCTTGACTCCTAACCATGTTAGAAGGAGCTGCATCATGGCTCCACAGCCGTTTGCCACCTCCATCAGCACCCTGGTGCGCATGCTAGCCCTCCTCTTCATGTGATGGGCGCACGAGACTCTTCCTAGGGCGGCGCGCAGGATCACCGGCAGGGTGACGCTGCTCATCACGCACAACCTGAGAGGAGCGCGCCATGGGCGCCGGTGCTGGCGTCTTGGAGGTCATCGTGCCGCCGCCTGGCGGGACGGCGGCACCCCTGAGGGGCCCTGCGCCGCCTACGGGGGCCCCGACTCCGTCTCTGGAGCTCGCGACTGGTGGCTCGTCGCCTGGCGCGCGAACGACGCCACTCGCTAGGCCTGAACCGCCAGGGTGATGCGGATGTTCGCGGGCGCGCCACGGGTTCTCTCCGCGACTGGCCCACTTGTTCCGTACCGGCGCCGGCAACTTGGTTCCAGACGAACCGATCGCCGTGGTCGTCTTCTTCTTAGGATCCATGGCGATGAAGAACAGCTAGGCTAACTGCTAGACCAGATTCTCACAATAGTGCTGCCCCCTACCTGGCGCGCCAAAGATGTCAGTGGGAAACGACACCTATGGGATCACTGGAATCCCTTCTGCGGTTGCGGGGCGCGGAATCGTGAGAAGAGCGGGACTAGGGGATGGCACACAGGGGATTTACCCAGGTTCGAGCCGCAAAGGTGCGTAAAACCCTACGATCCCGCTTTGGTGGTTGTATTAGTGTTCTTGAGCTCTCGAACTAGCTTTGGGTGCTGCGAGGTTCAAAAGAGCCGAATCCCTTCTCAGTATGCCATGGGCCTCCTTTTATAGGCGAAAAGGGCTGCCACAGTGGCACACAGGAGGTGGAAAGTTCTACAGCGTTGCGAGGTTATTGCTAGTATTACAGGACAAGATGCATTAAATGCGGGGCTTAGGTGTCTGTCACTTTATTGGGGGACGGGGGTGAGGCCCGTCCCGTCCGTCACCGCCCCTCCTGGCTTCAACACGCGCCCCGGCCAGCAACGCATGCAGCACCATGTAGGCAGGCAGGCAGCTGAGGTGGCACGGTGGTGGAGCCTCCACGAAGGTCTGCATGCTGCCATGCAGGTGCCTGCCCAGCTGGTTGGGTTGGTGGCTGCGCATGAACGGCGGTAGGAACTTGGCTGGTGCGGGCCTGGCAGTGGCCTTGCCGGGGCACTTGATGATGGTCTTGCCGGGTGGCCCGGCAAGGGTCTTGCCGTGGCGCGCTGGCTTCCCCGGCAAGGATCTTGCCGAGGGGGCCTGTGGGTTTCTTCGGTGGGGACGATTGCTCTCTTATCCCCATTTGATCTTGATTGCTCTATGTCTTCACAAAGATCTGCATGCCACCACGGAGGTGCCTCCCGAACCCTGTCCCAACGCGACTGCTCAGCGTTGGTGGGCTCGAAGGTGGCTCGCTCGGCGGGTGTGGATGAGCTGCCCCGGCAAGGATCTTGCCGGGGCTGCTGGGGCTGCCCTCGGCAAAGGTCCTTGCCGGGGCAACCTGTATTGCCCGTGCAACCTTTGTGGTCTTGGTCCTTTGTTGTTTTGCTTTGCTTGTCCCTATGGCCTTGGCTCTTCTCCGGCTTCCCTCTCTTGCCTTGCTCATGTGTGTTCGTGGCAGGTGGCTCTGACTGCTCCTGCACAAGTAAAGGGGTCAAAAGCTAGGCCCCTACTTTTGTACACTGACACCAGGATATTGTTTCTTGAACTCTTCTGAAGTGGTTTCAGTTCTGGACTTGTTTTGCTGCGGCGTTTATATGCTGCTTTGTTCCCTATATTTGCACTGGTGGCGCACTTTGATGCCCAATGGATGTAATATGTGTAATAGCCGTGATAGCCTAGCATAAGTTGCTTGCTTATTTATTTCCTTGTTGTCTTGTTTATTTGTTTGCTTGTAGTCAGTGCAGTTCTTTTTCCGCGGTTTGCTAGTGGCTGCAATAATCTATTTTTTAAAACTAGGCCACAATAACCATGGGCTAATATTTACTGTAGTGACACTGGGCCTCCTATGGGCCATAGAAACAGTGGGCCTTCTACGGGCCGTAGAAACAGTAGGCCTTCTACGAGCCGTAGAAACAATGGGCCTTCTATGAGCCATAGAAATAATGGGCCTTCTACGGGCCGTATCATCAATGGGCCTTATACGGGCCGTATGATCGATTGGCCAAACATGGGCCAATAACAGGCCGCATTATGGCCGTAAACGGGCTAGAGTTAGAATCGTCCGTTCATGGGCTGACCATAACGGGCCATCATTAATAGGCCGTATTTGATGACGCTATGAAAACGGCCCAACGTATTAACGGACCACAAACGGGCCGACTGTAACCACGGGCTGAATTTGGCCCACAAGCAGAAAATGACAGTAACCGGCCGTAAGTAAACGAATGCTGGAAATGAGCCCAAGAATAAATGGGCTCTGAGAAGGCCGAAAGATAATATAGGCTAGAAACGGCCCAACGGAATAACGGGCCATTAATGGGTATAAAGTGATACACTGTTCATTACGGGCCAGTTTCACCACGGGCCGTTAATGGGTGTAAAGTGATACACTGTTCATTACGGGCCAGTTTCACCACGTGCCGTTAATAGGCCAAGAGTTACATAGGGCCTCATATGGGCCGAAAGATGTCATGGGCCATACATGGGCCAGAAGTGAAAACGGGCTGGAATCATATTGGATGGCCTAGATGATGCTACTCGGCCTAATTCGGATAGGGCGTAACGGGCCTTGGGTTAGCGGGCTGTAAATGGGCTATATGCGAACAGGCCGTTAACAGGCTTTCCATGGGCCGGCCCGCCACCTTTTGACCAAGTCAAATGGGCCAGCCTTTTCATAGGAATGGGCCTCTGTTGGGCCGTGCCACGTGTCGACGTATCATAGGCGCCTTCTGTCCAATGAGTGGATGACATCTGTCCCAACGATGAGCCGACACGTGTTTCCTCCAGCCAATGATGATTTTACACGTGGAAAATCCCCATTGGTTGGGGCTGTTAACGGGTTATCAGATCCAAAACCCGACCCGATAGCTTAAGAACATTCCATTACGGTGGATGCCACGTGTTGGTCACCCTTGACGAAAGCACTTCTGTGACGCGCGATTTATCGTCATGGAAGTGGACACTTCCGTGATGATAATTTTGGTAATGTCATGGAACACTTCTACGTCAACACAGGTATGACTATCTTGATTCTGTCATAAAATCGTCATGGATGTACATGCATGACAAAAAACGTGACCCACTGTGACAAACACGTATCATCACGGAAGTGTATTTTTTTTGTAGTGAGGAAAGGGTGATGCAGCAAAGTAGCGTAAGTATTTCCCTCAGTTTTTTAGAACCAAGGTATCAATCCAGTAGGAGGCTCATCAAAAGTCCCTCGTACCTACACAAACAAACAAGAAACTCACAACTAACGCGATAAAAGGGTTGTCAATCCCTTCACGGTAACTTGAGAAAGTGAGATCTGATAGAGATAATAAGATAAGATAAATATTTTTGGTATTTTTATGATATAGATTGGAAAGTAAAAGATGCAAATAAAAGTAGATGGGAAACTTATATGATAAAAGATAGACCCCGGGGCCATAGGTTTCACTAGTGGTTTCTCTCAAGATAGCATAAGTATTACGGTGGGTGAACAAATTACTGTCGAGCAATTGATAGAAAAGTGCATAGTTATGAGAATATCTAGGCATGATCATGTATATAGGCATCACGTCCGTGACAAGTAGATTGAAACGATTCTGCATCTACTACTATTACTCCACACATCGACCGACTCCTGCCTGCATCTAGAGTATTAAGTTCATGAAGAACAGAGTAACGCATTAAGAAAGATGACATGATGTAGAGGGATAAATTCATGCAATATGATATAAACCCCATCTTTTTATCCTTGATGGCAACAATACAATACGTGCCTTGCTGCCCCTGTTGTCACTGGGAAAGGACACCGCAAGATTGAACCCAAAGCTAATCACTTCTCCCATTGCAAGAAAGATCAATCTAGTAGGCCAAACCAAACTGATAATTCAAAGAGACTTGCAAAGATAACCAATCATACATAAAAGAATTCAAAGGATATTCAAATATTTCTCATAGATAAACTTGATCATAAACCCACAATTCAGCGGATCTCGACAAACACACCGCAAAAAGAGTTACATCGAATAGATCTCCAAGAAGATCGAGGAGAACTTTGTATTGAGATTCAAAGAGACAGAAAAGGCCATCTAGCTAATAACTATGGACCTGAAGGTCTGTGGTAAACTACTCACAACTCATCGGAGAGGCCTTGGAGATGATGTAGAGGTCCTCCATGGTCGATTCCCCCTCCGGCGGAGCACCGACGAAGGCTCCAAGATGAGATCTCGCGGATACAGAAGGTTGCGGCGGTGGAAATAGTTTTTTGTGGTGCTCCTGGATGTTTTCAGGGTATGGAGGTATATATAGGCGAAGGAGGTCGGTCAGGGGAGCCACGAGGGGCCTATGAGGGTGGGGGCGCGCCCACCCCCCTAGGGCGCGCCCTCCTGCCTCGTGGCCGCCTCGGCTGCTTCTTGACGTCCACTCCAAGTCTCCTGGATTGCGTTTGTTTCAAAAAGATCGCTCCCGAAGGTTTCATTCCGTTTGGACTCCGTTTGATATTCCTTTTCTTCCAAACACTCAAATAGGCAAAAAACAGCAATTCGGGCAGGGCCTCCGGTTAGTAGGTTAGTCCCAAAAATGGTATAAAAGTGTAAAGTAAAGCCCATAGACATCCAAAACGGGTAATATAATAGCATGGAATAATAAAAAATTATAGATACGTTATGTTTCGCGACGACAACGACAACCTAGAGTTGAAGTACCTCCACATCTTCAAGCGGATCTACAAAGTGCGAGAAGTGGGTGGCTGTCCGGCGCACCCTCGCCAAGGCCAAGGAGACGTACAAGCCGGACGCGCCGACCCCGGGCGCGGCCGACGGGCACCCTGACGGCAACAAAGGGGCCAAGAAGGCGAAACACGCCGAGTCGGTTGTCGCATGCATGCAAGAGTCCATCGAGCACTGCCTCGCCGATGCCAAGACCAGGGCCGCCCAGCGAGAAGAGAAAACTGAGGTGAGGTGGGCTGCTTTGATGACGAAAAGCGCCGTCAAGCTCGACTTGCTCCGGACCAACATCGCCGCGAAACTCAAAGCTCAAGATGCCAAGAAGAGGAACAATGACCTGGCTTTCTTGATGGGTGGCGCCGACATGCTCCAGAGCGGCGACGAGAAGCTCAAGGCGTGGTTCTTGGCGGAGTGAGGCCTCATCCTGAACCAGATACAGGCGACGCCACCGCCGCCGCCCAGCCCGACGCCCGATGCCTCCGCGACGCCCAGCCCCACCGATGATGCCTCCGCGACGCTGACCAGTCCGGAAGCCGTGCCGACCAGTCTGGAAGCTGCGCCGACTCCTCCCAGCCCGCGTAAGCCGACGACGACGCCAGAGGTCGAGCTCGAAGTTTGATGCATTCCTTCCGCGTCTTTCCTTTTTTGTGCGCCGAATTACTACGTTTTCATTTGATCGCCGAACTGTGGCACCGAATCACCGAACTATTGCGATGATCGCCGGATTGTGACCTTTTTTGGAGCGGGAATGATCGAGTTTGAATATGGGGCGCCTTGGGGGCGGCACCTGGGGGCATGGTTGGGGGAAAAATGAACCCTAGGGGCCAATCTAGAGCCGGTTCGCCCCCAGGCTGCCCTTTTTCGGCGCCCTGGGGGGCCGAACGGCTGGAGATGCTCTTAGTGAGCTTTGTGAGGCGACCAGGCCCAGTTAATCAGAGTGCATTGAATTTTCCACCAGAATAGCTGCCCAGGACAGCGAGAGCTCCTGTTCGACGCTCGTTAGCGTCAAACAGATGAGCCTTCGCGTAGGGTTCGCTGAAGAATTTGCCCAAACAGGCCGGCCCATCCCCAGAGGAGTGAACACAATAAAAACTGTCACGGAAATTGCTATCGTAGGATGGAGTCTAACCCTGGAACTAACGCTAAATAAATGTGGTGCCAGCTGCTGCAACTAGGGACCGGTTTGTGTTAAATTACAGTGCCGAACTTTAAGTACTGCGTGCACTGGCAGATCTGTTTTTGAATCTTAAAAGAATTGAATAATGTTTTCTTGAACAAATTTCAGAACTCAAAGAAACTTCTAAAAATTATTATTTTTAAACGTGAACAATTATTTAAAACATTAATACAATTATGAAATTCCAAACATTTATTGATTTTTTATGTTTAATAAAAAGATAAATATATATTGAACATTTCTGCAATATACGAAGAAAAATTTGTCACTGCACATTAAACATTTTTGTGATATGCACCGAACAATATTTAAAATGCACTGAAGATTTTTGTGATATACGATGAAAACTTTTAAATATACATTGAGCATTTTGAGTAATATACGTTGAACAATTTTAAGTACACATTGAACAATTTTATGATATATATACTAAACAAAAGTTAAATACACATTGAGCATTTTTTGTGATATATGATGAACAATTTTTGAATTGTGAATAAATTGTCAAAAACTGAACTAAATTTGAAAACTTTGAACAATTTTCCAAATCATGGAAAAAAGGAATTAAGAAAATGAAAACAAAGGATAAAAGTAAAAAAGAAAAATGATAAATGAAAGGAAAGGAAAAAATAAAAACAGAAACAGAAAAAGGAAGAAAAAAGAAAAAAGAAAACAGGGCAAACTAAAAAACCGGCAAAACAAAAAACCAGGAAAAACCGGTTGAGGGAACCTTCTAGAAGGTTCCCAAAACCGGTTTGCCTGGAACTGCTCTAAAGCTCGAAGTGGGCCGGCCCGTTTTGTGGTGCTCGCTCCAGCGCTTCAGCGGAAGCGCGGCACCTGGACGCTCGCGAGCGTCAAATAGGGATCGCCCAGGACAGCAGCCCACGTTAGCGAGAGGTAAAAATCCGACTGCCCAGGCCCCAGGGGACGAACCGGAACAAGGGTTCCGGGCCCGTCTCTTCTTCGTTTCGTTTCGATCCACAGCTCGTCCTCCCCCCAACCTTTACCCCATGTCCGACGGCGGCGGCGAGCCCGGGGCCGGCGGCTCGGCGCCGGTGTGCAACTTCGTTCCGAAGCCGCCGAAGAATATTCGGAAGCGTCCCGCCGCCTCCGTTGGCTCTGATGACGAAGAAGGTAGCGGCGGCGACGATTCCGGGGCCATCGCGGCGGCGCGATCTAAGAAGCCGCCGCCTACTACCAGCAAGCTCTTCTTCTCCTCCGCCGACAACTCACACGAGCCCCGCCGTTTCCAGTTCGAGTCGTCCCGGACGATTCAGTCCTCTACCGACAACCGCGCCACTGCGACGCTTGAGACGGAGACGGCGTACGACCGTGATGCGCGCGCCATTCGCGAGCGACAGCTCAAGCAGGCTGAGGAGTCCCTCAAGAAGAACCCCTCTGCCTCCTCCTCCTCCGGGGAGCTCTACAAGGGGATCCACGGCTACACGGATCACAAGGCCGGCTTCCGGCGGGAGCACACGGTTTCCGGAGAGAAGGCCGGCGGCGCTCACGGCCCCCTGCGGGCGTCAGCGCACATACGCCTCTCGACGCGCTTCGACTACCAACCCGACATCTGCAAGGATTATAAAGAGACCGGCTATTGTGGCTATGGCGATTCCTGCAAGTTCATGCACGACAGAGGTGACTACAAGTCCGGATGGCAGCTCGAGAGGGAGTGGGACGAGGCCGAGAAAGCCCGCAAACGGCGCATAGCGATGCGTGAGTTGGATGGTAGTGATGGCGAGGCAGAGGAGGAAGACAGCGACGACGAGGAGGCACTGCCCTTTGCCTGCTTCATATGCAGGGAACCCTTTGTTGACCCGGTGGTCACAAAGTGTAAGCATTATTTCTGCGAGCATTGCGCATTAAAGGTACCCCGCAGTTTGTTCTGATTTTGTGCTGATAACTATGCCTACTCATCTATGCAATCAATAAGTTTGTCATGTTGAAAATCTAGTTCATTTGCATAGCTAGGCTAATAGTTTGTGTGTAACGTGGAACTATGATTGTTTGAGTTCGAGCCATGAACTATTGAAACATCAGCACTTGCACACGACCTCAAATTCTGGAAATATTGTGGATTCAGCCCAGATATATATGAACTTACCCTATTACATAAAGCACCATATGATTATGGATACATGGCGGTGTGGTGGAAATAAATTTCTGTGTCCATGCTAGCTGATTGTTTTTTTTTTTTTTTGGACTAGCTGAATGTTTTGTTGGTTCAAGCTTCAGCCATATGGCCCATATAGCATGCAGCACTGCATTACATTTAGAATGGGGGAAATTGGCTCCAGGACACCGTTAAAATCTGCCTTTTGCCACAACACACTGAAAAAGACTGGCTTTGCCGAAAGCCACTACAGTTTTTCTTTCCTTTGCCACAGGACACTCTAGCCTTTCTAGTATCATTTCCTACTCAAACAGGCGAGAGAACCTTATAAATAAGACACTCACACCCCTGTTGCTCAACCAGACCACATCACTTGAGTTTCAGCCCCTAGACACGTACAGCAAGCACCAAATCAACATAACAACAGGCTCATGTGAATAACATCACAGTTCCCCAGTTTAGTTCACCATCACTAGTTGGTTCAGCAAAAGCAATATCAGGTTCAGCCACATTTGGCAATATGTATGCTACCAAAATACAACAATACAAGTTCACAATCAACTATTACTTGTGAATAACATTGCAGGCTACATTGCCTATTTTTTCTTTGTCCTCACAACATTCAACTTCTTAGCCTTGCCCTTCTCATTCCAATCATTGGCGTCAGATGGAGAGAGTGCTGGACATGCAACTGGCTCTATATATGCGCCTTCAAGTTCCAACAATCTCTTACGGCTGTGACATGAGATACAAGCATGTCAAATTGAGATAACAAGAAGTAATACAAACAAGTTGAAACTAAGGAAATTGTTGTCATACTTTCTTGTCATAGGGCTTGGTGTACAAACAACATCAGTTATAGTTCTAGTTGGTGTAGCTGGAGATGCAAGTAGCTCCACGGAAGTGCCTTCAAGCTCCAACAGCCTCTTACGGCTATATGATACAAGCCTGTCAGATCAAGTCCAGAAGGAATCTAAAATGATGAAAAATATGAAAATTGCAATTGTACCTCCTTGTTAAAGGGCTTGGTGTAGAAACAGCAGCAGTGATAACTTTAGTTGGTGTCGAAATAGCAGTTGTGGATGGCACTACAGTAACCTTTTTCTTGCCTCTTTTTCTCTTAGGCTTTGGAGGGGCAGGCGGTGGTGCATCAGAATCATAGACAAACTCATTGCATGTTCTCTGCATATGTCCAAGTTGCTTGCACCTTTTGCACTTTGTTGTTCTCTTTCCAGAACCTCCTTCTGCAGCTGACTTGTATCTTCTATTCCTTGGTCTCCCGGCTGCTCTTCTCAAAATTGGAGGCCACAGCTTGAACCTGGGGTTGATTTGAGGCCACTGTTTTCTATCGGTCATTGGCTTAATAGACTTTCCATAGGCTTTCTTAAACTTTGCCACAGAGTAGTATTCATGGATGTAGTCTTCGATCTTATACCCTCGAATTGAAGTGATAACCTTCAGGGCATGTGTGCATGGTTGTCCAGTAATTTGCCATCGCCTACAACTGCACTTTCTCTCATGAAGATCAACACTTTGCCTCCAAGGAACTAGATCTTTGGTAACACCTTCAACTTCAGCTAACATTTCACTGTCTTTGCCACCATCTTTATGTGAATACCTGAAGGTATAGGGCAGTCCCCTACTCCTTGCATTAAGGTCCTTTATGATGTTGGGCAGAATTTTTTCTTTAAACTTCTTGGCAACTTTTCTTCTCAAGTACTCCCTCCGTAAAGTAATATAAGAGCGTTTAGATCACTACTTTAGTAATCTAAACGCTCTTATATTAGTTTACAGAGGGAGTACATTATTTCCATGCATAGCTGTCTTATCCTATCCATCAGATCAATTACATGTAGGGACTTTTCATGCCTAATCCAGCTGTTGAATGTTTCGGCTATGTTATCCTAGTCACATTTGCTTGCTTCAGAGAACAAGTGCTTGTCCACAGGTGTTTGTGATTATCATGTATCCACCTCATGGCTTCAGGACAAGCTTCATACATCAGATTGTAGTGCTCTTCAAACCTATGACTCTGGAAAGCTCTACATGCTGGCCACAAGTGCTTTTGGAAGACCTCACCTTGGAATCTTTTCTGGAAGTTAGCAACTAAGTGCCTCATGCACTCCCTGTGCTCAACCCCATGTTTGAAGACTTGAGTAACAGCAAAATCAATACCTTTGCTTGCATCTGTTAAGATAACTAGGCCTGGAGAGGACCCAATAGCTTGGTGAAGTCTGCGGAAAAACCAAGCCCAATTTTCTTTTGTTTCCGAGCCAAACACGCCATAACACACTGGAAACATCCAATTATGCCCATCAATAGAAGTTGCAGATGCAAGTTGACCCTTCCATTTTCCAGTCAGATGTGTGGAGTCCACACCAAGGACAGGCCTGCAGCCAATCAAGAAACCATCCACACAGGCTTTGACGGCAATAAACATTCTAGTAAATCTCATCTTTTCCCCAACTTGCTCAAATTCAATGTCTACCAAACTGCCTGGGTTAGTCTTCTCCACCTCAGTCTTAAAACTGAAGGCATGCTCAAAGCTGTCATCCCACGTCCGTTGCAGTTCGTCCAAAGCCATTCTTCTTCCATCCCATACTACCCAATTTGATATCTTCATGTGATATTGTTCTTCCAGCCTTTTCCGTAATGCTACAGCACCAATTGTAGGGTCTTTCGCAAGCCAGCTAATAACCCTATCCCTGACCCAATGATTGTTTGTCATTATGTTTTTCTCCACTTGACCGGTGCTAGCACAAGTGTGTTCCTCAGGTATCTTCTTTATCTGCATTAAATGAAATAAAAATATGTATTAATACTAAAAAAGCAAACGCAAAAGAGGAAAAACTAAAAAAATTGTAGTAATACCTTCCAAGTCTTTCCATCCTGCAATTGTGATGCATGTATTCGCCACTTGCACCCTTCAGCTTGGCAATTCCCTCTATACCTTTTTGATTCAGTATATGGTGCTGCAATTTCATATTCATGTAAGATTGCATATTGCCTAATAGCCTTCTTAAAACTATCACCATCTACAAAAGTTACCCCAACTTCTATTGTTGGATTTTCTAAGTCAGTTGCATGCACCATTGTCTTGCAACCCTCTGTATCATCCACAACCAGGTCATCCTCCAAACCAACATACTGTACACCATCATCTAATTCAGAATCGGATGAGTCGGAAAGCAAAGACTTGTATGGATCTTCATCATTCAAACCAACATATTCAACATCATCATCTACCCAAGGAACATCAGTACTCTCCTGAACTGGAGAGTTAGCAATGTCAACCGAAGCATCTAAAATAACCTCACTAGCTGGGGCATCAATGCTTGCCTGCAGTGGGGCATCAATGCTTGCCTGCAGCACACAAGGCATGCTCTGCAGCCGTCCAATATCATCCAGAACACTTGTATCATCATTTTTAAGAACACAAACTTGCAGTGGGAGCTTTCTTATCTCCCAGTACATGTCAATTGCATTAAGCAGATTCTGGTCAGAAGTAACCTCTTCATAGCTACGACTCTCTTTGTCCCAATAAGTCAGACGCAACTTGTGGTTAGATCCCAGCTTAATCTTTGTACCAACATCATCTTTCAAATCGGCCCAATTAGTGATATCCCTGTCTAAAACCTTAGCAATGCTGCAAGCAGCACAATACTGGCGAGTGCCATCATCTGTCAATTTCACATAGGCGCCTACATGTACAGCAAGCCTGTAGGATGAACTGGGATCCATCCTACACAGAAAAAAGGCACAAAAGAGAGGTGGAATCAACATCCCTCTTTTGCTCGCAAATACACACCCATGAGCGCATCTAACTCGCATCTCATGTTAACCCTAGTTTCAGTAGGTGGAAGACTTACCCGTCGGGAACCCATGAGAGGTCAAGCTGTTCCGGCGGGGGCGCCTTGCTGATGGATTGTCCGGCCGCCATCTTCTATCTTCCTTGCATCACGGGAGGCGGAGGAGAAATAATGGGCGGCGGCGGCGCAAGTGCGGCGGCTGCGAGGGCACAAGGGCGTCGGCTGCGGGGGCACAAGGGGCAGCGGCTGGCGTTCGTGCGGCTGGAGAGGGATGCGAGCGAGGAGGGGATCCCAGCGAGGAGTGTTTCTGTTCCTGTTCATGCGGCCCTGCCTATCCGTATGGGATGGGGGCAATTTGGACAAATCCTTGTCCCTTTCGGCTGGAGTGTCCTGTGGCAAAGGAATGAAAAATTGCAGTGGCTTTCGGCAAAGCCAGCCTTTTTCAGTGTGTTGTGGCAAAAGGCAGATTTTAACGGTGTCCTGCAGCCAATTTTCCCTTTAGAAGGTCAAGTCCAAGTTTATATTTGATTTGTGAGTTCTTATAAATTCGTTTTCCTATCTGTATTTAGCTGCTTGATATGAATGTTTTTTTAATTGAAAAATATTAGTTCAGAGAGTACCATGCATGGCTGCTTAATAATTGAAATATTATTTGCTTGGTGCATCTTTCTGTTGGAGTTACAGAGCCTTATTTGATACATTGGACTATCTTACGGCCTGTCCTGTGTGCAAATAATAAATTAATACATATACAGAGAGATGCCAATGGGATTCAAAGGGAATATGGAAAATATACTCGTCAATAGATAAGTTTTTTTCCTTTGATATGGAGGAAGTGCATGCACAGAGCTTGCATAGTTAGATGACTTATTCGTTAGTCTCTACGTTCTAGGAAGTGCATTCACAGAGCTTGCATAGTTAGCCCAGATCTATAGAGAATGTGAGCAAGGAGTCTGGAAACATAAATTCTGCACAGCCAACCTGTTGCATACAATTCGATGTTAGGTGCTACGTGTCACGAGTGCATGGGTCAGTTGTAGTCTTTTGTGTCAACATTCTAGGGTTTATTTAATCCACATGGAAACTTGACTAACAAAAACATTAGGTGTTCTCTTACGAAATTCCATCTAGCTACTCAAGAGTTACCGAGTAATTGTACAAAGAAAACAAGTCTAAAGTTCTGACCATCTTCATCTGTTGATTTCAGCATCACTCGAAGAACAAGAAGTGCTTTGTCTGCAATAAACCGACGCTTGGCATCTTCAATGCAGCGCAGGAGATCCGGAAGAAGCTTGCCCAGGACAAGAAGCAGCAGGACCTTTGATGACTGTTGCACAATGTAGGTTGTATCATGGAGGATTACTTCTCTTCTGTAATTGTATTGTTTGAAAATGAGGGGGGGAATGTCCAGGAATCAGTTTTGTTTCTTTAGCTCTGTACTAGCTCCTACTACTTACCATTAGCCACCATCTCAGGTTCTTGTTGCATTGCAGAAGCTTGTTGTCTCACTGGTTCTGGATGGGTCCGAATCTTTAAGTGTCATGCACATTTACCGCAACCTAAAAAATGGGTCGGTGCGGAGGTATTATTTGTCTTAACTGACCTTCGTTTGCTCTTGGGGGCACCATCTGTCTTACGCTTTTGGCTTTGGGCCGTCCCAGGTCGTGGTCAGCGTGGCACATAATAGAGACGACAGCAAGAGGGGCCTGAAAATCCTATTTGACGCTCGTTAGCGTCAGAATGTTGTGCTTTCGCTGAGAGAGCCATCGGTTGGGCCGGCACATGTACGGGATTAGCGTTTACCGTTCGATGCGTTCGCTGCCGCTTCCTTCTCTATTCCTTGCGGTTCTTTTTTCGTTTTTGTTCTATGATTTTTTCTTCCAGTGTTTTCACTGTTTTGCCCGGTTTTCAGTTGTTTTCGTCCTGTTTTTTATTTTTATTTGTTGGTTCCTTTTCTATTTCATGTTTCTTTTTTATTTTCTCTTTCTGTTTTTCTTCTCTTTATTACGCATTATATAAAAAGTTCACTGCATATTACAAAAATCTCCATCATATTAAGAAAATGTTCATCGTATATTATGAAATAGTGCACCTTGCGTTCTAAAATTGTTCATTGTGTATTACAAAAATGTTCATAGCATATTATGAAATTGTTCAACGTATATTAAAAAAAGTTCATTATGTATTTAAAATTTGTTCATCATATATAAAAATTTTGTTCAACGTATACTACAAAATGTTCAGTTGTGTATTTTAAATTTTCCAGTGTTTGTTTAAAAGAAAAGTTCTCTGTATTTTAAAGTTTGTTCAACACATATTATAAAAATATTATTTTAAAAATAACATGATTTGCCGCTGCCTTTTATACTTTAATTGTAGGTAGCTAGCTCGGCTAGTTGGCTCACTTGGATCCAGAATGAGGTCGGCAGTTCAATCCCAACTTGTGAGCTTAATTTTCGAATTTTTGCTCGACGCGTGCTTATTGGGCCAGCCCGTTTGCGCTTCGCTTCAGCGAAGCCGCGTCGCTCGGACGCTCACGGGCGGCGTATAGGAGCTCTCATGGATCACGTCTCAGCTAGACAAGGCAAGGAGACCCTCTGTCCCTCTAATTAGAGCATCTATAGTCGGGCGTTTCAAATCTGTCTCAAACGTCCGGGCGGACTGACCGGTTACAAAAAAACCGACCCATCCGAACACCTCAAACCGTCCTCAGACGCCCAGACTGTTCGGCGTCCCTCATATCCAGCCCAAATATGAGGCGGCCCGAGCATGCCCGGACGCATCCGCCTAACAAGCCCGGCTCATTACCGACCCCACAGTTGTCCCACAAAAAACCCTATCCGGCTCCTCGCTCCAAACCTTAGCTCACTCCACTCTCCTCTCTCGCTCTGTCCTCTCCTCTCCCCGCATCGATTCCGATCGAATTCAATTCGGCGCAATGTCGAGCTCTGGCAGCCGCTCCAACTCCGAGCTGGATCCTGACTTTCAGCTCGCCCTCCGCATTGCCTTGGAGCGATCCAAGATGGAGACCGGGGGCAGCTCCGGATCTGCAGCGTCACTGTAGACGCAGCTCCCCCGCCGGCGTAGCACGAACGCTGACGCTGGCCCCTCCCGGCACGTGCGCAGCTCCGACAAGCCTGCGCAGTCCGCGCCTCCCCAACGCCATCCCCTTCCCCCGTCGGCTGCTGCTCCCTCACGTGGGACAGCGGTGGGTGTTTGTGCCCGCCCCGCCGGCCCGGACACGCACGCTGGAATCGGTGGCGTGCGCCCGCTGCGGGAGGCAGCGGGAAAGGGAGAGGAAGAAGGCGGAGCAGTCCGTGCGCCGCTGCCGCGGGATGCAGGAGGAGCCCGATGAGGACGCGCGGCTCCTCGATTGGGTCTACCGCCGGTCGTTTACGACCGCGAAGACGGACGCGCGGCGGCTCCGCCAGAAGAACACCAAGGCGCTCCAGATTGCCATTGAGCAATCTGAGCCCGAGGCGGCTCGGCTCGCGAAGCTCAAGCGGCACTAGGACAAGGCTGTCCAGCGGATGAAAGGGATCATCATCGTCTCCAACACCTCCTCCTCCGACGACGACCACGGCTCCTCGTCCGACGACTAGGACTATCCTCCACCAGCTGCCGATGCCTACAGCCGCGCTGGCGACCGGAAGAGCAAAGGGCTGGTGAACCTTCTCCGTTTTTAATTTCAAGTTTTTAGTAATCTAGTTTAAACTTGTCTGTCGATTATGTGGATTATGTGAACTTTGGCGATCTTTTAAAGATCGGAATGTGCATTTCTATTTTCGTTTGATGATCTACGTTGTTTAGTTCTACGTTGCATGCTTTAGTATGGATATAGGGTACCGGATATGAGATACACGGACGTGGACGACGGGATTTGAGGAGTGCCCGGCCAGTGCCCACAGACGTGTCCGGAAGCGTCTGCAGGCATTTGAGGGCCCGGATTTGCTATCCGCGGCTGTAGATGCTCTTAGAGAGATGCTGGAGTTGCCATCCGCGGACAAGTGTATTTCAGCCGCCTACTGATTTGGCGTTTCATTGCTAGACACTAGCAATTTGGATGCCAATCTCGCCGCGTGCAGAGCTCTGTGGTTCCATCTCTATTGGTGACCCCACTTCGTCATTTCTCTACCAAAGTTGACGATTCCTCAAGCTCATACCGTCTTCCCGAGGAGGCCTCGCGCCAACGAGGCTTGGCATGGGGAGGCCAACCCACGAGAAGAACCGGGTGCATAACTGGAGACATGCTCGGCCCGACCACGAGAGATCACTCACTCCCACCAGGGAAAGCGGAGCGGGCTCGAAGACCATTGCCACACAAAGAAGTCGTCACGAGCACTATGCTCTGCAAGGAGGCCCTGGGACCGCTCTCCAAGTTACTTTGGTGACAAGGAAAGTGAGAGCAAGTCTCGACCAACATTGTTTTCTTTTTAAACGAAGGCTCAAGAAGAGTCCGGCTTTGAATTAACAAAGCCATCAACCGGCCACGATTACATCGAACAAACAAAGGAAACAAAGAACAAAATAGCAAGCCGATACATGGTGCTGTGTAAAAACTATCAGGCTACTACAAACTACTAGCAAAGATATGAAAACTAAAGCACAAGTCCAGCTAGAAGTCGAAGAAGCCCTCCATAGCGAGCAGAACACCACGCAGGGCACCGGCAAAGCTTGGGGAAGAACCAAACATTGTCAGCAAGGAGTCAAAAGGCAAATCTTGCACCCTCCTCGCATTGGAGATCCGGGAGACTGCTTTCTCGAGCAAGCTCATGCAGCCCTATGTCAAGCCGTTTGCCAAGACTAGAGCTCTTTGAAGGTGTACTCCATCGCCATCCGCGTTGTCATGGGGGTGGCACAATGGAAATGTGCAATATTTTCCTCCACTGTCTCATCGGAATGGCGTAAAATTGGGTTTTCAACTTGGGGGGGGGGGGGGGGGGGGGGCTCATTTTGGTCCTATGAGCGCCTTTAAGGAATCTTCATCATCATCCTGGGAAACTATGTGTAGCCCTCGGTGTCAGGAAACCTTCACATTGCAAAAAAATGCAAGGGAATCCCTCCAACTTCTTCAAGAGGTTCTCCATGATTCGAAGTCACATCAACAAAGCTCCGAACTCAACAATCATCGATGCATTTGTTCAGACTCTGCACCAAGAAAAGCTAAATCGGGCCCTCAACCATAACCCTCCCTCGAACCACCAAAAAATTGTACTACAGTGGAAGATTATGCTCGAGGCGAAGATGGTGACATGCAAGAGATCGACAAAGGTCTAGAGCCGTGTCGGGTCCTCCAGTGTCCGAACTCAAGAAACTCCTCAAAGACACCAAGATTGAAGTCATCCATATCCCAAAGAGCGACGGATCATGGCGCTCAGGAACGCCAAGCCGAAGAACATCCATTTGACACAATCGTCCACTCTCCTCAAATGCCTCACGAAGAAGGATGGAGAAAACCTCCCCGACAAAAATTGGGCCAAGATGTGTGGGATTCATCCTTCACCGAGGTCTACCACCACCAAGGCACTCAGACAGAGCTTCTACCGGTCAACAATAGTCAAAGACATATAGTTGCACTCCTCCGCAAGTGCCGTCATGCCTAATACAACAAAATTGGCCAATGCTTCGATATGCATGCTCAAGAGCATCCATATTGCTTGGCTATTTATTCGCTTGGGACTGGACCACGAAAGGGCGACACCGGAAAACTGGGCTGGGCCTATAACTGTACAAGTGCATGTTATAGCTATGCCTTTTTCGTCTTACTACGAGTGAAGAATAGACTACTTCGAACGGGAAACCCTACTTGGCGCTTAAGGCGCCAAATAAAGTTACCTGTACGCATCGCACAATAGAACATAAAATAGGCCGGTCCGTAAAGACTCCAGGGGATATTCTTGCTTTGGGAACCCTATAGAAGGTTTCTCTCATTTTTTCCACCCAGTTCTCCTCTCGTTTTCATTTTATTGACTTTGGTTGGTTTTCACTAGGTTTTGTCCGATTTTTATTTTTCCATTTTAAAAACATGAACTTTTTAAAAAATAACCATTTTTCAAATCCATGAACTTTTTTAAGCCCATAAACATTTTTTCAAATTCTTGACTTTTTAGATTTGTGAATATTTTATTCACATTCATCTAAAAATTATTTCACAAACTTTTTTTAATAAAAAAAATTCGAACCAACCACAGGAACGAGCTAGCCAGCCAGGACCGCACGAGTTTTATTGGGCCGATTCATCAGAACCCCTACGCGGTGTAGCGACAGTTGGCCCCGTGTTTTTTATTGGGAGCCCCTATGCGGCGCTGCAGGCGCCCGTTGGTGCTACCGGCGCTCGCTAGCGACGCCTAGCGGGCCGGCCCACCAATAGACTCGATAAGAAACGCGAAGAAAAAAACAAAAAACATGCTGTCCCTGTGGTTCGAACCCTGCACCTCAACATTCACAGCTTAAAGCCGTAAAACTAGACCAACCTAGCACTTCTGCGTACAGTTGAGAAAACCGCGCTAGTTAATGTTTCCTTTAGTAAAACGTTACCTCATAACAAATATAATTTTTTTATTCTTTTTAACAAAACAAAATCATCGATTTTTAGCAAAAAAAATCATTGATTTTTGGGGAAAAAAGTTATTTTGAAATAAGTTCATCAATTTCGAAAAAGGTTCACCTATTTGGAAAAGAGTTCATTGATTTTGAAAAAAGTTCATCGATTTCAAAAAACAGTTCACCGATTTTGAAAAAGAGTTCATCGATTTTGAAAAAAAGTTCATGGATTGTGAAAAGAGTTCATCGGTTTTGAAAAATAGTTCATCAATTTAGAAAAAAAGTTCATCAATTTTGAAAAAAAGTTCATGGATTGTGAAAAGAGTTCATCGGTTTTGAAAAATAGTGCATCAATTTAGTAAAAAAGTTCATCGATTTTGAAAAAAGTTCATCGATTTTGAAAAAAGTTCATCGATTCTGAAAAAAAGTTCATGGATTGTGAAAGGAGTTCATCGGTTTTGAAAAAAAGTTGATCGGTTTAGAAAAAACGTTCATCAATCTCGAAAGAAGTTCATCGATTCTGAAAAATAGTTCATCGACTGTGAAAGAAAGTTCACCGATTGTGAAAGAAAGTTCACCGATTTTGGAAAAGAGTTCAATGATTTCGAAAAAAAACGTTCTTCCAAATTAGCAAAAAAAAAGGAAAAAACGTTCCGAAAAGAAAGAAAAAGAAAAAGAACCAAAAAAAATAACAAAACCGTTCCGAATAAAAAGAAAAAATAAATAGGAAAAAGGAATTGTCATAAGAAGAAAATTAGGAAGAAGCAGAAGATATAAGCAACTAATGCGAGTTAGTGGGGTGGTTAGTGCGTGAGGCGAACTACAGCGAGGTCGCGGGATCGATTCCCATCGACAGCGCTCCTTTATAGGAAATGCCTTTTTTATTTCACGCGATAGAAACCTACCGCGTACCTTCCCTGCCCACCGTTGGGCCGGCCCATTCCTTTTTTTCAAACCGGGGTTTTCTTTTTTTCTCTCTTTTTTTATCATTTCTTTTTCTCTTGTCCTTTACAACAACATTTTCTACCTTTTATATCTATTTTCCTTTTTCCATTTATATTTTTGACATTTTTTATTTCGTAAAAATTAGCGAATATTTTTCAAAGTTTGTGAACATTTCTCATACATGCAAACAACTTTTGAATTCATGAATGATATTTCCAACTCGTGATTTGTTGAACTAACAAACATGTTTTTTTTTCAAATTTGTTAACATTTTACAAATTTAGAAAATAAAATAACATTCATGAATTTTTTTCAAAACACGTAACATTTTTTGAATTCGTGAACATTTTCCAAAACACGCAAACATTTTCTGAATTCATGATCATTTTTTGAATTCATTTTTCAAATTTGCAATATTTTTTGAAATTCATGAGCTTTTTTCAAAAATCAACAATAATTTTCCGAAATCACAAACAATTTTTGTATTTTCCAATAATTATTGAATTCATGAACAAATTTTTAATTTTAGGAATTTTGTAAAAATGGTGAACATTTTTCTAAATTTCATTTTGTTCATTATCCTAAATATTTTTTTATGAAGTATCAAACAAAAAAAAACAAAACAAAAAAAAACAAAAAAAAGAAAAACCTGAAAAAAACAGGGGTGCCCGCCACGCACATGGGTCGAGACAAAAGCGCCCGCGGTGGCAGGTACGCACACACGGACGACTTTTTTTGAAAGCAACATAGCTTTATTACTTAACGGTGAATGGGCATATCGCCCAGGACACAAGCGCCCACATGGGTGGGTACATCAGACTCCCACTGCATACAGTGGTTGGGTTCACATAAACGCCCTAGATTGGCCAACTCATGAGCGACCGAATTTGCACTCCTTGTACAAACAGAAATACAGAACTTGGAGAACCAAAGCTTCAGCTGGTATTTCATGTCCTCAATCACAGCCGCATATGCTGACGAGTCCACCTTCCCAAGGTCCAAAGCTTCAGAAAGGAGTTGAGAATCAGTTTCGAACTCCACCCGGACCATGCCTAGTTCTGCCGCAGTGTTGATAGCTTGAGACATAGCTGCGGTTTTAGCAGCAAAAGCATCACTGACATCCTCGCCTCGTCCGGCCCGTGCACATAGCAGATGGCCTTCGGTAGATCGCACCGCCACACCCCATCCAGCATGGTCCTGCCCAGCTACAAATGAACCATCGACATTTATTTTGTACTCGCATTCTTTCGGGGGGCGCCATTTTTCTGGGGGAAGTTTAGTTCCAGCCTTCGCAAAGATATGCATAAACTCATGAACACTGCTCCTTGCCCTTCGAGCCACTTCCTCGGCCGCTATGGGCAGCTCCCCGTCTCGCAGCTTGTTTCTTTGGACGACCACAGCCACCAAAAAGTGAGCACAAGGAGCCGCTTTTTTACATCGAGCCCCCAAAGAAAGTCCATCATTGCATGCACAGACATGATGCGCTCCAGTTCCATACGCTCTTCCTCCATAGCTAGCTCCCTCCAGACGCCCTTTGCCGATTTGCACTTGATGAATAAGTGCGCCCCGTCCTCATCAACCTTGCCACAGAACAGGCACTTGGTGTCCGCGATAGGGATGCCTCCGCGCGCCACATTGGTGCGAAGTGCTAGGGATTCATGTTGTACTCTCCAAGTAAACATTTGGATGGTTTTAAGGCAGGGTAGTTTCCAAATTCGTTTCCACGAGTCATCGTCAACCCAGTCCAAAACGCCAGGGTTCGAGCTGCTTCCACCCACGTCTCCATTCCTCTTGGTTTTTCTAGTTGGCCGAAGAGTTTATAAGCAGATTTGACGGAATGGATCCCCTTGCCATCGTACTGCCAGGCTATAAAATCTTGGACCCCTTCTCTCAGCGGGATCTGAAGTGTGTGTTTGACATCATCGGCCCAAAAAGTATCTCGCACCAACTGCTCATCCCACTGGCCTGTAGTCAGATTAATGAGCTCACTTACCCTCTCCAGGAGATTTTTCCCTCTAGCAGTCAGGACTCATCGTGACCAAGGCCGCGGTATCGCCGGGTCTGACCAAATATTGACTTGAGTGCCATCCCCAATCCTCCAAATGTAACCTTCTCGGAAGAGTTGTAGCTCATGGAGCAAGATTCACCAGGAGTAAGAGATACCATCTCTACGGGTGACCATTAGAATTTGATCATTTGGGTAGTAGCGAGCATGCAGAACTTGTGCACACAAGGAGTCCGGGTGCTGAATAAGCCTCCAAATTTGCCTTAACAACATGGCCATGTTGAAACCGCGCATATCCCGAACTCCGAGCCCTCCCTGAGCTTTCGGCAACGTAAGTGTTTTCCAGCCGATCTAGTGGAAGGTATTTTCCTTGTCTTGTTGGCTCCACCAATAGTTCCCGACCAGCGAGCTGAGCTTCTCGCAGAAAGATTTAGTCAAGTAGAAACAGGACATGGCGAAGGTGGGAATGGCCTGTGCTACGATCGTGACCAGGGTCTCCTTCCCGGCCTTGGCAATTAGTCGTTCCTTCGAGCCATACACCCGGCCAACCATGGCACCCTTGACAAAGGCAAAAGCTTTCCTCCTTGACTTCCCAACATGAATTGGCAAGCCTAGATACTTTTCGTTACACGTCTCGCTATGGATTTGCAAAGCGTTTTTATAGTAGTTTTGACCCGTCCTCCATATTAGGGCTAAACATTAAGGCCGAATTTTCGAGGTTTATGCACTGCCCCGAGCAGTCCTCATACAGGTCCAGCACGCGGCGCAGCTCATGGGCCTCCTCCTGCTTCGCTTTCAGAACTAAAAGCGAGTCGTCCGCAAATAGCAGATGTGACAGCATCGGTGCCCCCTGACAGATTCTGACTACACTTATCTTCCCCGTCACTTCTGCATCGTGCAGCAGGGCCGAGAGTCCCTCCACGCAAATAACGAACAGGTAGGGCGAGGCTAGATCTCCCTGCCGTAGACCGCGAGAGGGGGAGAACTGTTCTGCCAGCTCCCCATTCACCTTGATCTGGTACCTTACCGAAGAAACGCAGGCCATGACTAGATCAATCCACATTGTCCCGAAGCCTAGTTTGGTCAGCATAGCTCTTAGGAACTCCCATTCGACCCTATCGTAAGCTTTGCTCATGTCAGCTTTGACTGCTGCAATTCCTTCCTTGCCTCTCTTCTTATTCAGTAGATAGTGCATCACCTCATACGCCACCAGAACATTGTCAGTGATCATCCTCCCGGGGATGAAGGTGCTCTGGTTCAAGGATATAATCTCTGGGAGTACAAGTTTTAGGCGGTTGGCGATGACTTTGGAAACCAACTTGTAAATCACATTACATATACTGATCGGCCGTAGGTCCTTGATCCTACTAGGGTTTTGTTGGGGAACACGGTAATTTCAAAAATTTCCTACGATCACGCAAGATCTATCTATGTGATGCATAGTAATGAGAGAGGAGAGTGTGTACACGTACCTCGTAGACCGAAAGCGGAAGTGTTATGACAATGCGGTTGATGTAGTCATACGTCTTCATGATCCGACCGATCCAAGCGAACGTACGGCACCTCCACGTTCAGCACACGTTCAGCTCGATGACGTCCCTCGTACTCTTGATCCAGTTGAGGCCGAGGGTGAGTTCCGTCAGCACGACGACGTGGTGACGGTGATGATGATGCTATCGGTGCAGGGCTTCGCCTAAGCTCTGCAACGGTATGATCAAGGTGTGTAACTGTGGAGGGGGGCACCGCACACGGCTAAAAGATCAACTTGTATTGTCTGTTGTGCTATTGGGGTGCCCCCTGGCCACGCATATAAAGGAGGGAGGGAGAGAGGAGGCCGGCCAGGTTTGCGTGCGCCGGGGGGTCCTACTTGGACTCCTAGTCCAAGTAGGATTCGCCCCCCCTTTTCCTTTCTTCCACTGGAGGGAAAGGTAAGGGAGAGAGGGGGAAGGAAAGAGGGGGGCCGTCCCCCTCCCCTAGTCCAATTTGGTTTGGGCAAGGGGAGGGGCGCCCCTCTCACGTGTCCCTTTCTCCTCTCCTCCAATATGTTGGAAATATGCCCTACAGGTAATAATAAAATGGTTATTATTATATTTCCTTATTCATGATAATTGTCTATTGTTCATGCTATAATTGTGTTATCCGGAAATCGTAATACATGTGTGAATACATAGACCACAACATGTCCCTAGTGAGCCTCTAGTTGACTAGCTCGTTGATCAATGGATGGTTACGGTTTCCTGACCATGGACATTGGATGTCATTGTAACGGGATCACATCATTGGGAGAATGATGTGATGGACAAGACCCAATCCTAAGCATAGCACAAGATCGTGTAGTTCGTTTGCTAGAGCTTTTCTAATGTCAAGTATCATTTCCTTAGACCATGAGATCGTGTAACTCCCGGATATCGTAGGAGTGCTTTGGGTGTACCAAACGTCATAACGTAACTGGGTGGCTATAAAGGTATACTACGGGTATCTCCGAAAGTGTCTGTTGGGTTGGCACGGATCGAGACTGGGATTTGTTACTCCATATGACGGAGAGGTATCTCTGGGCCCACTCGGTAATGCATCATCATAATGAGCTCAATGTGACCAAGTGGTTGGTCATAGGATCATGCATTACGGTACAAGTAAAGTGACTTGCCGGTAACGAGATTGAATGAGGTATTGGGATACCGACAATCGAATCTCGGGCAAGTAACGTACCGATTGACAAAGGGAATTGCATACGGGATTTACTTGAATCCTCAACATCGTGGTTCATCTGATGAAATCATCGTGGAACATGTGGGAGCCAACATGGGTATCCAGATCCCGCTGTTGGTTATTAGCCGGAGAGCTATCTCGGTCATGTCTGCGTGATTCCTGAACCCGTAGGGTCTACACACTTAAGGTTCGATGACGCTAGGGTTATTAGGAAGACTTGTATGTGATTACCGAATGTTGTTCGGAGTCCCGGATGAGATCCCGGACGTCACGAGGAGTTTTGGAATAGTCCGGAGGTAAAGATTTATATATGGGAAGTTGTCATACGGTCACCGGAAAGGTTCGGGGGCATATCGGTATTGTATCGGGGCCACCGGAGGGGTTCCGGGGGTCCACCGGGAGGGGCCACCTCTCTCGGAGGGCCTCATGGGCCGTGGAAGAAAGGGAACCAGCCCTTGGAGGGCTGGGCGCATCCCCCCTTGGGCCCATGCGCCTAGGGTTGGGGGAGAAACCCTAGTGGGGGCGCCCCCCTTGCTTGGGGGGCAAGCCCCCTCCCCTTGGCCGCCGCCCCCTTCTAGATCTCATCTAGAGGGGCATGGCCCCTTCCCCCTTCCCCTATAAATAGAGGGGCAAGGGGAGGGCTGCACAACACATCCAAGGCGCAACCCCTCCCCTCCCCAACACCTCTCCTCCTCCGATTAAGAGCTTGGCGAAGCCCTATCGGAGTACTGCCACTCCATCACCACCACGCCGTCGTGCTGCTGTTGGAGCTCTCTTCCTCAACTTCTCCTTCCCCCTTGCTGGATCAAGAAGGAGGAGACGTCACCGCTCCGTACATGTGTTGAACGCGGAGGTGCCGTCCATTCGGCGCTAGGATCATCAGTGATTTGGATCACGACGAGTACGACTCCATCAACCTCGTTCTCTTGAATGCTTCCGCTCGCGATCTACAAGGGTATGTAGATGCACTCCTCTCTCTTGTTGCAAGATGACTCCATAGATTGATCTTGGTGATGCGTAGAAATTTTTTATTTTCTGCAAGGATCCCCAACAGTGGCATCATGAGCTAGGTCTATGCGTAGTTTCTATGCACGAGTAGAACACAAGATTGTTGTGGGCATCGATTTTGTCAATTTACTTGCCGCTACTAGTCTTATCTTGTTTCTACGGCATCGTGGGATGAAGCGGCCCGGACCGACCTTACACATACGCTTACGTGAGACAGGTTCCACCGACTGACATGCACTAGTTTCATAAGGTGGCTAGCGGGTGTCTGTCTCTCCCACTTTAGTCGGATCGGATTCGATGAAAAGGGTCCTTATGAAGGGTAAATAGAAATTGGCATATCACATTGTGGTTTTGGCGTAGCTAAGAAACGTTCTTGCTAGAAACCTATAGCAGCCACGTAAAAAACATGCAACAACAATTAGAGGACGTCTAACTTGTTTTTGCAGCATATGCCTTGTGATGTGATATGGCCAAAAGGATGTGATGAATGAAATATATGTGATGTATGAGTTTGATCATGTTCTTGTAATAGGAATCACGACTTGCATGTCGATGACTATGACAACCGGCAGGAGCCATAGGAGTTGTCTTTATTTTTTGTATGACCTGCGTGTCATTGAATAACGCCATGTAATTACTTTACTTTATTGCTAAACCGTTAGCCATAGTAGTAGAAGTAATCGTTGGCGTGACAACTTCATGAAGACACGATGATGGAGATCATGATGATGGAGATCATGGTGTCATGCCGGTGACGATGATGATCATGGCGCCCCGAAGATGGAGATCAAAAGGAGCAAAATGATATTGGCCATATAATGTCACTATTTGATTGCATGTGATGTTTATCATGTTTTACATCTTATTTGCTTAGAACAATGGTAGCATAAATAAGATGATCCCTCATAATAATTTCAAGAAAGTGTTCCCCCTAACTGTGCGCCATTGCGAAAGTTCGTTGTCTCAAAGCACCACATGATGATCGGGTGTGATAGATTCTAACATTCACATACAACGGGTGTAAGCCAGATTTACACATGCAAAACACTTAGGTTGACTTGACGAGCCTAGCATGTATAGACATGGCCTCGGAACACAAGAGACCGAAAGGTCGAACATGAGTCGTATAGAAGATATGATCAACATGAAGATGTTCACCGATGATGACTAGTCCGTCTCACGTGATGATCGGACACGGCCTAGTTGACTTGGATCATGTATCACTTAGATGACTAGAGGGATGTCTATCTGAGTGGGAGTTCATTATATAATTTGATTAGATGAACTTAATTATCATGAACTTAGTCTAAAATCTTTGCAATATGTCTTGTAGATCAAATGGCCCACGCTAATGTTGCCCTCAACTTCAACGCGTTCCTAGAGAAAACCAAGCTGAAAGACGATGGCAGCAACTATATCGACTGGGTCCGGAACTTGAGGATCATCCTCATAGCTGCCAAGAAAGCATATGTCCTAGAAGCACCGCTAGGTGAAGCACCTGTTTTCCCAGCAACTCAAGACGTTATGAATGCCTGGCAGTCGCGTAGTGATGATTACTCCCTGGTTCAGTGCGGCATGCTTTACAGCTTATAACCGGGGCTCCAAAAGCATTTTGAGCAGCACGGAGCATATGAGATGTTCCAAGAGCTGAAAATGGTTTTCCAAGCTCATGCCCGGGTCGAGAGATATGAAGTCTCCGACAAGTTCTACAGTTGTAAGATGGAGGAGAATGGTTCTGTCAGCGAGTACATACTCAAAATGTCTTGGTTGCACAACCGCTTGTCTCAGCTGGGAGTTAATATCCCGGATGACGCGGTCATTGACATAATCCTCCAGTCGCTCCCACCTAGCTACAAGAGCTTTGTGATGAACTACAATATGCAGGGGATGGTGAAAACCATTCTTGAGGTATTTTCAATGCTGAAATCAGCGGAGGTGGAGATCAAAAAGGAACATCAAGTGTTGATGGTCAATAAAACCACTAGTTTCAAGAAAGGCAAGGGTAAGAAGAACTTCAAGAAGGACGGCAAGGGAGTTGCCGCGCCTGGTAAGCTAGTTGCCGGGAAGAAGCCAAAGCATGGACCCAAACCTGAGACTGAGTGCTTTTATTGCAAGGGAAGCAGACACTGGAAGCGGAACTGCCCCAAGTACTTAGCGGACAAAAAGGCCGGCAACACCAAAGGTATATGTGATATACATGTAATTGATGTATACCTTACCAGTACTCGTAGTAGCTCCTGGGTATTTGATACCGGTGCGGTTGCTCATATTTGTAACTCAAAACAGGAGCTGTGGAATAAGCGGAGACTGGCGAAGGACGAGGTGACGATGCGCGTCGAGAATGGTTCCAAGGTCAATGTGATTGCCGTCGGCACAGTACCTCTACATTTACCTACGAGATTAGTTTTAAACCTCAATAATTGTTATTTAGTGCCAGCATTGAGCATGAACATTGTGTCTGGATCTCGTTTAATATGAGATGGCTACTCATTTAAATCCGAGAATAATGGTTGTTCTATTTATATGAGAGATGTGTTTTATGGTCATGCCCCGCTGGTCAATGGTTTATTCTTAATGAATCTCGAATGTGATGTTACACATATTCATAGTGTGGATACCAAAAGATGTAAGGTTGATAACGATAGTCCCACATACTTGTGGCACTGCCGCCTTGGTCACATTGGTGTCAAACGCATGAAGAAGCTCCATACTGGTGGACTTTTGGAGTCTCTTGATTACGAATCATTTGACACATGCGAACCATGCCTCATGGGCAAAATGACCAAGACTCCGTTCTCCGGAACAATGGAGCGAGCAACCAACTTATTGGAAATCATACATACTGATGTGTGCGGTCCAATGAGCGTTGAGGCTCGCGGAGGCTATCGTTATGTTCTCACTCTCACTGATGACTTAAGTAGATATGGGTATGTCTACTTGATGAAACACAAGTCTAATACCTTTGAAAAGTTCAAGGAATTTTAGAATGAGGTAGAGAATCAACGTGACCAAAAAATAAAGTTCTTACGATCAGATCGTGGGGGAGAATATTTAAGCCACGAATTTGGTACGCACTTAAGGAAATGTGGAATCGTTTCACAACTCATGCCGCCTGGAACACCTCAACGTAATGGTGTGTCCGAACATCGTAATCGCACTCTATTGGATATGGTGCGATCTATGATGTCACTCACCGATTTACCGCTATCATTTTGGGGATATGCTCTAGAGACAACTACATTCACTTTAAATAGGGCACCGTCTAAATCCGTTGAGACGACACCGTATGAATTATGGTTAGGGAAGAAACCTAAGCTGTGTTTCTAAAAGTTTGGGGATGCGATGCTGTAACGCCCCGGATTCGATGCGCCAGGTGTATTCCAGTTATTCGTCGTCGTTGCCATGTCATGTGCTTGCGTGTTGCACTTTGCCATGTCATCATCTGCATTTCATATCATGTCATCATGTGCATTTCATTTTGCATACGTGTTCGTCTCATGCATCCGAGCATTTTCCCCGTTGTCCGTTTTGCAATCCGGCACTCCTATGTCCTCCGGCGTTCCCCTTTTGCCTCTTTTCATGTGCGGGTGTTAAACTTTCTCGGAATGGCCCGAGGTTTGCCAAGAGGCCTTGGTATAGCACCGGTAGACCGCCTGTCAAGTTTCGTGCCATTTGGAGGTCGTTTGATACTCCAACGGTTAACCGGGTAACCGCAAAAGCCTCTTTTGTGTGCAGCCCAACACCCCTTCCAAAGTGGCCCAAAACCCATCTAACTCCCCTCCTTGCTCTCAGTCGTTCGATCACGATCGCGTCGCTGAAAACCGCTCCTCATTTGGACTCTCCTAGCTCCCTCTACCTATAAATCTAGACCTCCCCCGAAACTTTCGGGTCATTCCACCCCTAACCCTAGCAAATCTCCCTCGCCACCTCCGGACATGTCCGGCGCCCGCCGGACGTCCCGCGCCGCCGCCCCGGACCAGTGGCCGCCCGCCACGTGTCCCTCCTCTCTCTCCCCGTGCCGCCGGCCCGCCGGGCCTGAGGCCGGCCCGCCCGCGCCGCGACCGGGCCCCGGCCGCGCCCCGCGCCCCGATCTCCTCGCGCCGCCGCCGCCGGCCGGCTCCTCCCCCGGCTGGAGCCTTGCCGCCGCCGCGCCTCGCCGCTGCTGCGGATCCCGCCGCCGTCGTCCTCCCCCGTCGGCGCCCCGCGTCCTCCCCGCCTCGCCGCCCGCGCCCGTCTCTGCCCCCGCCGCCGGCCGCCGCCAGCCTCGCCGGCGTCGCCCCGGCCTCCGCGCCGCCCCGCGCCCGCCGCCCTCGGCCTCCTGCTGCCCCGCCGCCGGTCCCGCTGGCTGCGGGTGCCGCCGGCCCCGCGCCCCTGCCCGTCGCCGGAGCCCTTCCCGCCGGCTCCCCCGCTCCTCCCGGCGCCTCGCCGCCTCGCCGGAAGGTCGCCGGACCTCGCTGGCCGGATCCGGTGGATCGGGATGAGATCCACCGGGATCTCAACCAAACGGGCCGCGGTACCGCTTCGTCCCGCGGGATCCCCTCGTCCATTTTCCCCCGAGGTCCATTTTTGCCTAAGTCCCCGATTTTTTTTGACATTACCATGCCATATTCATCGCATTGTATCTATGCATCTGTAGCTCCGTTTTGTGCGTGTAATATGTCAAATTGTTCGCCTCGACGACTACATCATTTCATTCCATCGCATCATTTTCATTTGAGCTCATCTTGGTGCCTGAAATGCTGTTGGAAGAGTGCATGTTGCTGTTAACCTGCTGAAACTGTTATAACTTGCTCATTTGTCATTTTTGCCATGTTTGATGTGTGCATCCTATGAGGTTGATGTCTAAATGTGTTTTGATCTATGCTATGTCATCTTTACAGAGGTGCAACCCATGTATTTTTGTGATTTGTGTGCTGAGTGCATCAAGCTTGTTAAGTATGGTACTTGCTGTTGCTGTTTTCCTGACAGATTCTGTTATATTTTGTTGCTATGTAAACATGTTGCTACTAATCATTCTATGCATAATATGGAGATGTTCTATAAACATGTTTTGATCTACATGTCATGCTCTATCCATTCATGCCCTTGGTTGTAATTATAGCCTGCTGTAGCATGTTCATATCTTGCTCCAAAGTTGCTTGATAATGTTGCTATCAGCCTGTTAACATTAAGTTCACTAGTTCCCATGTGTTTTGCTAGTGATCCATGCATCCTATGAACTTGTTCTTGCCATGTATAGATTCACAAACATGTCTTCTTACTGTTGGTTGCCTTGCCATGCCATGTATTTCTCTGTGGTGAGTGTAACAAGCTCACCAACATGCCTACTTATTGTTGTTTCTGCCATGTTTGAATCTGTAATATAACTTGCCATGTTTACATGGGTGCCATCATATTTTCTGATCCTTTTTGGCTCATGGTCAGTAAGGGACTTTTGTTCTATGCAATCAGCAGATTCACGCCATGCCTTTGTTTGCCATGATAGCTTCCTATAACATGTTGTTTGATAGCTCTAAACATTGCAACCTGATGTTATTTCCTGATAAGTCTGAAACTGTTATTATTTGCAATCTTCCCATGTCATTTTGAGCATGTTCTAGTGATTTCTGGAGATAGCTCAGTGTTCATGTTTTGTTATGCTTTACCTGTACTTCATGCCCATGCCTTTTGTTCTTATGTTGGGGTGCTGTAGCTTGTTGTTTTGATGCTTGCAAGATGCCTAGTTGCTGTTATGGACAGATTGTTGCTATGACTTGTAGAGTGTATGTGTTGAACCGTTGCTCCGTTTTGAGTGTGCTCTATATGAAACTTGATTAATTTTGCATGTAGTTCCATATTATCATGTTGCATCATTGTTTTGGTGTGTTTGCTTGATGTTTGTATGCATTTTGCATCAATGCCATGCTTGACTTGTTTTGCTCATATCTTCTAGGCCGTAGCTCCGAATCTAATGAACTTTATATGTAACTTGACTAGAATTTCATGTAGATCATCTTGGTGCATCATAACTTGCTGTTTAACAACTTGAACATAAGGTTTATTCAGTTCTGGACCAATTTCGAAATTTGCATATGAGGACTTACCGGAATTGTTATATGTTGTTCCCGGCCTCATTTAAACTTGCCTTGATGTGTTGTTCTTGTTTGCATCATCTCTTGCCATGAGTAGCTTCATGTAGCTTTGTCATGCATCATGCTTGTTGTGCATCATGTCTTGTTCATGTGTGGTGTGTTTATCATGTTGTGTGCTTCTTCTCGATAGTTCCCGTTTCGTTGCGATCGTGAGGATTCGTTCGTCTACGTGTGGTTCGTCTTCGTGGCTTCATCTTTTCATGGACTCATTCTTCTTCCTTGCGGGATTTCAGGCAAGATGACCGCTACCCTGGATCTCACTACTATCATTGCTATGCTAGTTGCTTCATTCTATCACTATGCTGCGTTACCTATCATTTGCTCTTCAAGCCTCCCAAATTGCCATGAACCTCTAATCTTTGACACCCTTCCTAGCAAACCGTTGCTTGGCTATGTTACCGCTTTTGCTCAGCCCCTCTTATAGCGTTGCTAGTTGAAGGTGAAGTTGAAGATTGCTCCATGGTGGACAGGTTTATGTTGGGATATCACAATATCTCTTATATTATTAATGCATCTATATATTTGGTAAAGGGTGGAAGGCTCGGCCTTATGCCTGGTGTTTTGTTCCACTCTTGCCGCCCTAGTTTCCGTCATACCGGTATTATGTTCCCGGATTTTGCGTTCCTTACGTGGTCGGGTGATTTATGGGACCCCCTGACAGTTCGCTTTGAATAAAACTCCTCCAGCAAGGCCCAACCTTGGTTTTACCATTTGCCTCACCACCACCTACTTTTCCCTTGGGAGTAATTAACCCAAGGGTCATCTTTATTATAGCCCCCCCGGGCCAATGCTTGTCTAAGTGTTGGTCCAAACTAGAGCACCGTGCGGGACCATTCCTTGGCAACTTGGATTCGTCGGTACCTGTACGCTTCGCTTATCCGGTGTTGCCCTGAGAACGAGATATGTGCAGCTCCTATCGGGATTGTCGGCCCATCGGGCGGTCTTGCTGGTCTTGTTTTACCATTGTCAAAATGTCTTGTAAACCGGGATTCCAAGACTGATCGGGTCTTCCTGGGAGAAGGAATATTCTTCGTTGATCGCGAGAGCTTATCATGGGCTAAGTTGGGACACCCCTGCAGGGTATAAACTTTCGAGAGCCGTGCCCGCGGTTATGTGGCAGATGGGAATTTGTTAATGTCCGGTTGTAGGTAACTTGACACCTGATCCGAATTAAAACGCATCAACCGCGTGTGTAGCCGTGATGGTCTCTTCTCGGCGGAGTCCGGGAAGTGAACACGGTTTCTGGGTTATGTTTGACGTAAGTAGGTGTTCAGGATCACCTCTTGATCATTGCTAGCTTCACGACCGTTCCTTTGCTTCTCTTCTCGCTCTCATTTGCGTATGTTAGCCACCATACTTGCTTAGTCGCTGCTGCAACCTCACCACTTTACCCCTTCCTTTCCCATTAAGCTTTGCTAGTCTTGATACCCATGGTAATGGGATTGCTGAGTCCTCGTGGCTCACAGATTACTACAACAACAGTTGCAGGTGCAGGTTATGCGATGGTCTTGACGCGAGAGCGATGTTTTCTTGTTTGGAGTTATTCTTCTGCTTCTTCTTCGATCAGGGGATAGGTTCCAGGTCGGCAGCCTGGGCTAGCAGGGTGGATATTGTTTGAGTTTCTGTTTATGATTCATCCGTAGTCAGATGTTGTTCTTGTATGTTGTATTGTTGTATTCGTGTGGCATTGTATGCCTTTTGTATGTATCCCCAACTATTATGTAATGTTGATGTAATGATATCCACCTTGCAAAAGCGTTCCAATATGCGGGTCTATCCTTGGTGGGACCTTCGAGTTCCTTTTGGATAGGGTCGCATATTGGGCGTGACAAGTTGGTATCAGAGCCTCGACCGACCTTAGGAGCCCCCTTGATTGATCGTGTAGTTTGGCCATTGTTGAGTCTAGAAGAAAACTATTTTCGGAGTCTAGTTATATCGGAGAGTAGGAATTCTTTTTACTCCTCAGTCCCTTCGTCGCTCTGGTGAGGAATCTTGACGTAGGTGTTTTGAACTACTCCTCTTCCCCTTCAAATTTTTCTTTAGGATCACGCGGTTAGTTTTCGTTCGTTGTCCATCCTCTTTTCAATCCGGCGCATTTCTCTTCGAGTGGTTTCGATCCTCGTCATCTTTTGCAAGATCAGTCGTCAGTTCTTTCTTTTTCGATGGTGTTTCCCTGACCGAAGTTGTCCTTTTTCCCACCCACCCTCCCTTTTTTTCTTCTCGAAACCGGAGTCCGTAATCGAGTATCCATCCTACTTGTGCGAAGTCTTTGCTTTCTATCCTCTTTGTTTTCAACAGGTGTTTTTCTCTTCAAGATATTCGTCGGTTCCCCTTTCCAGTTTCCTGTGTTTTTTCCCGCCCTCCCACCCTTTTTCTTCCCGGAGTTTGAGTCTCTTTTGTCCATCTATTTCATTCGCACGGAGCCTCTTCAGTCTTCCCTCAATTATTTCAACCGGTGAATTCTCTTCTGTTAACATTCTTCATCTCTTTTCCGGTGGTTTCAATTCAAGTTTTTCGGCTTGATCACATTCTTTTCCTCAGCTCAAGTGTTCTCCTTGTTCGTTCACCTCTCGCCAGTTTATCCTTCCGGAGTGCTCAAGACATCTCAGGAGATTCATCTGTGTTCGAATTAATTCGGGGTTGTCACCTCATTCAAATATTTCAATAATTCCGGTGCATCATCTATCTGTTCAACATCCCTTTCCAACGGTGTTTTCTTTAGTGGGCCCTAACCCACAGGTCTTTTCCCAGGATCTTACCTGACTCTTCTAATTTCGCCGGAGTTATTCTCAATTCTTTTCAAGTGTGACGTAAGAATGGATTCCATCAGTCAGATGCCTTTCCAAGATCGATTTCAAATCATTTTCATCGTCGGCTCAACTTCTTTGCTTTTCATTATCCCGGAGTATCTCAGTAATTTTGGTGGTGTTTCCCGTCGTCATTTGAAGTTTGAAGAAGAGTTTCTCTTAAATCTTGTCCGTTCTCCCGGAGATTCGCGGTGCTAGCTCGATGTTATCCTATCAAATTGTTTCAAGTCATGCAAATTCTTTTCATCCATCCGGAGCATTTCAGGAGTTGCTTTCCCTCTCGATCATCCGGAGGCCATCTTTTCGGAAGATTTCTTCGTTCTAAGTTTTCAAATTCGTTCTCCAATTATTCTATATCCGTGCCCCTTCGTTCATCTCAGTATTCTTCCAGTGCTTCGTTCAAGTGTTCTTTAATCAGCTCATGATCTCTTTGTTCGTTTGCATCTAAATCCCCTCAAGCATATTGTTTTTTTTCTAATTCTTCCCGGTGATTCATTCTCTTTCGTCATTCAATTTTCGAATTCTTACGGTGGTTCGTTCAAGATTCTTTTCCTTGATTATCTTTTAATTCATTCGTTCTTTCCAATCATTTCCGTTTGTGGTTGGTTATCACCTCGTAATTTCGAGATGTTTTCCATAAGTCCACAACAAGCTTATTCTTTCGTTGTTGATTTTCTCAACAACTCCATTCAATCTTTTCTTCTAAAGGTTCTTTCAATTTCATTCGTGGCACAAGTTGTCATATTCTTATTCGTTTTCTTCATTCCATTCTTTCAATTCTTTTCGGAGGTTTTGTGAATGTCTTCATCAAGTATCTTTCCATCCTCTCCAGTTCATATTCTATTCTTTCCATGTTCAGCCGGAGTGCTTCCTAAATCCTTTCAGTCTTATCCATTTCTTTTCTCATTCTAACCACTCCGGTTAGAAAGAGTCGTTTCTTAGTATATCTGATTCCGTGAGCTTTCGATTCTCGTCATTCTCCTCGTTCATCTCTTCTTCTCGAGTGCTCTCGATTCTTTGCTTCTTCTCTTGAGTTCTTGTTTCATCTCATCCCTTTTTCCCTTCCGTCTCGGTCCTAAGATCTCGGGACGAGATCTCTTGTTAGTGGAGGAGTGTTGTAACGCCCCGGATTCGATGCGCCAGGTGTCTTCCAGTTATTCGTCGTCGTTGCCATGTCATGTGCTTGCGTGTTGCACTTTGCCATGTCATCATCTGCATTTCATATCATGTCATCATGTGCATTTCATTTTGCATACGTGTTCGTCTCATGCATCCGAGCATTTTCCCCGTTGTCCGTTTTGCAATCCGGCACTCCTATGTCCTCCGGCGTTCCCCTTTTGCCTCTTTTCATGTGCGGGTGTTAAACTTTCTTGGAATGGCCCAAGGTTTGCCAAGCGGCCTTGGTATAGCACCGGTAGACCGCCTGTCAAGTTTCGTGCCATTTGGAGGTCGTTTGATACTCCAACGGTTAACCGGGTAACCGCAAAAGCCTCTTTTGTGTGCAGCCCAACACCCCTTCCAAAGTGGCCCAAAACCCATCTAACTCCCCTCCTTGCTCTCGGTCGTTCGATCACGATCGCGTGGCTGAAAACCGCTCCTCATTTGGACTCTCCTAGCTCCCTCTACCTATAAATCTAGACCTCCCCCGAAACTTTCGGGTCATTCCACCCCTAACCCTAGCAAATCTCCCTCGCCGCCTCCGGACATGTCCGGCGCCCGCCGGACGTCCCGCGCCGCCGCCCCGGACCAGTGGCCGCCCGCCACGTGTCCCTCCTCTCTCTCCCCGTGCCGCCGGCCCGCCGGGCCTGAGGCCGGCCCGCCCGCGCCGCGACCGGGCCCCGGCCGCGCCCCGCGCCCCGATCTCCTCGCGCCGCCGCCGCCGGCCGGCTCCTCCCCCGGCCGGAGCCTTGCCGCCGCCGTGCCTCGCCACTGCTGCGGATCCCGCCGCCGTCGTCCTCCCCCGTCGGCGCCCCGCGTCCTCCCCGCCTCGCCGCCCGCGCCCGTCTCTGCCCCCGCCGCCGGCCGCCGCCAGCCTCGCCGGCGTCGCCCCGGCCTCTGCGCCGCCCCGCGCTCCTCGCCGGCAACCGCCGCCCTCGGCCTCCTGCTGCCCCGCCGCCGGTCCCGCTGGTTGCGAGTGCCGCCGGCCCTGCGCCCCTGCCCGTCGCCGGAGCCCTTCCCGCCGGCTCCCCCGCTCCTCCCGGCGCCTCGCCGCCTCGCCGGAAGGTCGCCGGACCTCGCCGGCCGGATCCGGTGGATCGGGATGAGATCCACCGGGATATCAACCAAACAGGCCGCGGTACCGCTTCGTCCCGCGGGATCCCCTCGTCCATTTTCCCCCGAGGTGCATTTTTGCCCAAGTCCCTGATTTTTTGACATTACCATGCCATATTCATCGCATTGTATCTATGCATCTGTAGCTCCTTTTTGTGCGTGTAATATGTCAATTTGTTCGCCTCGACGAGTACTTCATTTCATTCCATTGCATCATTTTCATTTGAGCTCATCTTGGTGCCTGGAATGCTGTTGGAAGAGTGCATGTTGCTGTTAACCTGCTGAAACTGTTATAACTTGCTCATTTGTCGTTTTTGCCATGTTTGATGTGTGCATCCTATGAGGTTGATGTCTAAATGTGTTTTGATCTATGCTGTGCCATCTTTCAAGAGGTGCAACCCATGTATTTTTGTGATTTTTGTGCTGAGTGCATCAAGCTTGTTAAGTATGATACTTGCTGTTGCTGTTTTCCTGACAGATTCTGTTATATTTTGTTGCTATGTAAACATGTTGCTACTAATCATTCTATGCATAATCTGGAGATGTTCTATAAACATGTTTTGATCTACATGTCATGATTTATCCATTCATGCCCTTGGTTGCAATTATAGCCTGCTGTAGCATGTTCATATCTTGCTCCAAAGTTGCTTGATAATGTTGCTATCAGCCTGTTAACATTAAGTTTACTAGTTCCCATGTGTTTTGCTAGTGATCCATGCATCCTATGAACTTGTTCTTGCCATGTATAGATTCACAAACATGTCTTCTTACTGTTGGTTGCCTTGCCATGCCATGTATTTCTCTATGGTGAGTGTAACAAGCTCACCAACATGCCTACTTATTGTTGTTTCTGCCATGTTTGAATCTGTAATATAACTTGCCATGTTTACATGGGTGCCATCATATTTTCTGATCCTTTTTGGCTCATGGTCAGTAAGGGACTTTTGTTCTATGCAATTAGTAGATTCACGCCATGCCTTTGTTTGCCATGATAGCTTCTTGTAACATGTTGTTTGATAGCTCTAAACATTGCAACCTGATGTTATTTCCTGATAAGTCTGAAACTGTTATTATTTGCAATCTTCCCATGTCATTTTGAGCATGTTCTAGTGATTTCTGGAGATAGCTCAGTGTTCATGTTTTGTTATGCTTTACCTGTACTTCATGCCCATGCCTTTTGTTCTTATGTTGGGGTGCTGTAGCTTGTTGTTTTGATGCTTGCAAGATGCCTAGTTGCTGTTATGGACAGATTGTTGCTATGACTTGTATAGAGTGTATGTGTTGAACCGTTGCTCCGTTTTGAGTGTGCTCTATATGAAACTTAATTAATTTTGCATGTAGTTCCATATTATCATGTTGCATCATTGTTTTGGTGTGTTTGCTTGATGTTTGTATGCATTTTGCATCAATGCCATGCTTGACTTGTTTTGCTCATATCTTCTAGGCCGTAGCTCCGAATCTAATGAACTTTATATGTAACTTGACTAGAATTTCGTGTAGATCATCTTGGTGCATCTTAACTTGCTGTTTAATAACTTGAACATAAGGTTTATTCAGTTCTGGACCAATTTCAAAATTTGCATATGAGGACTTACCGGAATTGTTATATGTTGTTCCCGGCCTCATTTAAACTTGCCTTGATGTGTTGTTCTTGTTTGCATCATCTCTTGCCATGAGTAGCTTCATGTAGCTTTGTCATGCATCATGCTTGTTGTGCATCATGTCTTGTTCATGTGTGGTGTGTTTGCCATGTTGTGTGCTTCTTCTCGATAGTTCCCGTTTCGTTGCGATCGTGAGGATTCGTTCGTCTACGTGTGGTTCGTCTTCATGGCTTCATCTTCTTCATGGACTCGTTCTTCTTCCTTGCGGGATTTCAGGCAAGATGACCGCTACCCTGGATCTCACTACTATCATTGCTATGCTAGTTGCTTCGTTCTATCGCTATGCTGCGTTACCTATCATTTGCTCTTCAAGCCTCCCAAATTGCCATGAACCTCTAATCTTTGACACCCTTCCTAGCAAACCGTTGCTTGGCTATGTTACCGCTTTTGCTCAGCCCCTCTTATAGCATTGCTAGTTGCAGGTGAAGTTGAAAATTGCTCCATGGTGGACAGGTTTATGTTGGGATATCACAATATCTCTTATATTATTAATGCATCTATATATTTGGTAAAGGGTGGAAGGCTCGGCCTTATGCCTGGTGTTTTGTTCCTCTCTTGCCGCCCTAGTTTCCGTCATACCAGTATTATGTTCCCGGATTTTGCGTTCCTTACGCGGTCGGGTGATTTATGGGACCCCCCTGACAGTTCGCTTTGAATAAAACTCCTCCAGCAAGGCCCAACCTTTGTTTTACCATTTGCCTTACCACCACCTACTTTTCCCTTGGGAGTAATTAACCCAAGGGTCATCTTTATTATAGCCCCCCCGGGCCAATGCTTGTCTAAGTGTTGGTCCAAACTAGAGCACCGTGCGGGACCATTCCTTGGCAACTTGGATTCGTCGGTACATGTACGCTTCGCTTATCCGGTGTTGCCCTGAGAACGAGATATGTGCAGCTCCTATCGGGATTGTCGGCGCATCGGGCGGTCTTGCTAGTCTTGTTTTACCATTGTCGAAATGTCTTGTGAACCGGGATTCCGAGACTGATCGGGTCTTCCTGGGAGAAGGAATATTCTTCGTTGATCGCGAGAGCTTATCATGGGCTAAGTTGGGACACCCCTGCAGGGTATAAACTTTCGAGAGCCGTGCCCGCGGTTATGTGGCAGATGGGAATTTGTTAATGTCCGGTTGTAGGTAACTTGACACCTGATCCGAATTAAAACGCATCAACCGCGTGTGTAGCCGTGATGGTCTCTTCTCGGCGGAGTTCGGGAAGTGAACACGGTTTCTGGATTATGTTTGATGTAAGTAGGTGTTCAGGATCACCTCTTGATCATTGCTAGCTTCACGACCGTTCCTTTGCTTCTCTTCTCGCTCTCATTTGCGTATGTTAGCCACCATACTTGCTTAGTCGCTGCTGCAACCTCACCACTTTACCCCTTCCTTTCCCATTAAGCTTTGCTAGTCTTGATACCCATGGTAATGGGATTGCTGAGTCCTCGTGGCTCACAAATTACTACAACAACAGTTGCAGGTGCAGGTTATGCGATGATCTTGAGGCGAGAGCGATGTTTTCTTGTTTGGAGTTCTTCTTCTGCTTCTTCTTCAATCAGGGGATAGGTGCCAGGTCGGCAGCCTGGGCTAGCAGGGTGGATATTGTTTGAGTTTCTGTTTATGATTCATCCGTAGTCGGATGTTGTTCTTGTATGTTGTATTGTTGTATTCGTGTGGCATTGTATGCCTTTTGTATGTATCCCCAACTATTATGTAATGTTGATGTAATGATATCCACCTTGCAAAAGCGTTCCAATATGCGGGTCTATCCTTGGTGGGACCTTCGAGTTCCTTTTGGATAGGGTTGCATATTGGGCATGACAAGTTGTATCAGAGCCTCGACTGACCTTAGGAGCCCCCTTGATTGATCGTGTAGTTTGGCCGTTGTTGAGTCTAGAAGAAAACTATTTTCGGAGTCTAGTTATATCGGAGAGTAGGAATTCTTTTTGCTCCTCAGTCCCTTCGTCGCTCTGGTGAGGAATCTTGACGTAGGTGTTTTGAACTACTCTTCTTCCCCTTCAAATTTTTCTTTAGGATCACGCGGTTAGTTTTCATTCGTTGTCCATCCTCTTTTCAATCCGGCGCATTTATCTTCGAGTGGTTTCGATCCTCGTCATCTTTTGCAAGATCAGTCGTTAGTTCTTTCTTTTTCGATGGTGTTTCCCTGACCGAAGTTGTCCTTTTTCCCACCCACCCTCCCTTTTTTTCTTCTCGAAACCGGAGTCCGTAATCGAGTATCCATCCTACTTGTGCGAAGTCTTTGCTTTCTATCCTCTTTGTTTTCAACAGGTGTTTTTCTCTTCAAGATATTCGTCGGTTCCCCTTTCCAGTTTCCTGTGTTTTTTCCCGCCCTCCCACCCTTTTTATTCCCGGAGTTTGAGTCTCTTTTGTCCATCTATTTCATTCGCACGGAGCCTCTTCAGTCTTCCCTCAATTATTTCAACCGGTGAATTCTCTTCTGTTAACATTCTTCATCTCTTTTCCGGTGGTTTCAATTCAAGTTTTTCGGCTTGATGACATTCTTTTCCTCAGCTCAAGTGTTCTCCTTGTTCGTTCACCTCTCGCCAGTTTATCCTTCCGGAGTGCTCAAGACATCTCAGGAGATTCATCTGTGTTCGAATTAATTCGGGGTTGTCACCTCATTCAAATATTTCAATAATTCCGGTGCATCATCTATCTGTTCAACATCCCTTTCCAACGGTGTTTTCTTTAGTGGGCCCTAACCCACAGGTCTTTTCCCAGGATCTTACCTGACTCTTCTAATTTCGCCGGAGTTATTCTCAATTCTTTTCAAGTGTGACGTAAGAATGGATTCCATCAGTCAGATGCCTTTCCAAGATCGATTTCAAATCATTTTCATCGTCGGCTCAACTTCTTTGCTTTTCATTATCCCGGAGTATCTCAGTAATTTTGGTGGTGTTTCCCGTCGTCATTTGAAGTTTGAAGAAGAGTTTCTCTTAAATCTTGTCCATTCTCCCGGAGATTCGCGGTGCTAGCTCGATGTTATCCTATCAAATTGTTTCAAGTCATGCAAATTCTTTTCATCCATCCGGAGCATTTCAGGAGTTGCTTTCCCTCTCGATCATCCGGAGGCCATCTTTTCGGAAGATTTCTTCGTTCTAAGTTTTCAAATTCGTTCTGCAATTATTCTATATCCGTGCCCCTTCGTTCATCTCAGTATTCTTCCGGTGCTTCGTTCAAGTGTTCTTTAATCAGCTCATGATCTCTTTGTTCGTTTGCATCTAAATCCCCTCAAGCATATTGTTTTTTTCTAATTCTTCCCGGTGATTCATTCTCTTTCGTCATTCAATTTTCGAATTCTTACGGTGGTTCCTTTTGGATAGGGTCGCATATTGGGCGTGACAGATGCTTATGTCAAGAAACTTCTGAAAAGCTCGAACCCAAGTCGGAAAAATGCGTCTTCATAGGATACCCTAAGGAAACCATTGGGTATACCTTCTACCTTAGATCCGAAGGCAAGATCTGTGTTGCCAAGAACGGGTCTTTTCTGGAGAAAGAGTCTCTCTCGAAAGAAATAAGTGGGAGGAAAGTAGAACTCAATGAAGTACTGCCTCTTGAATCGGAAAGTAGCATAGCTCAGGAAGATGTTCCTGTGGTGCCTGCACCGACTAGAGAGGAAGTTAGTGATGATGATCAAGGTACTTCGGATCAAGTTGCTACTGAACTTCGTAGGTCCACAAGGACACGTTCCACACCAGAATGGTATGGCAACCCTGTCTTGGAAATCATGTTGTTAGACAACGGTGAACCTTCGAATTATGAAGAAGCGATGGCGGGCCCAGATTCCAACAAATGGCTTGAAGCCATGCAATCCGAGATAGGATCCATGTATGAAAACAAAGTATGGACTTTGACAGACTTGCCCGATGATCGGTGAGCGATAGAAAATAAATGGATCTTTAAGAAGAAGACGGACGCGGATGGTAATGTTACCATCTATAAAGCTTGACTTGTCGCTAAGGGTTATCGACAAGTTCAAGGGGTTGACTACGATGAGACCTTCTCACCCGTAGCGAAGCTGAAGTCCGTCCGAATCATGTTAGCAATTGCCGCATTCTATGATTATGAGATATGGAAAATGGACGTCAAAACGACATTCCTTAACGGCTTCCTTAAGGAAGAATTGTATATGATGTAGCCAGAAGGTTTTGTCGATCCTAAGAATTCTAACAAGGTATGCAAGCTCCAGCGCTCCATCTGTGGGTTGGTGCAAGCATCTCGGAGGTGGAACATTCGCTTTGATGAAATGATCAAAGCGTTTGGGTTTATGCAGACTTATGGAGAAGCCTGCATTTACAAAAAAGTGAGTGGGAGCTCTGTAGCATTTCTCATATTATATGTAGATGACATACTTTTGATGGGAAATGATATAGAACTTTTGGACAGCATTAAGGCCTACTTGAACAAGTGTTTTTCAATGAAGGACCTTGGAGAAGCTGCTTACATATTAGGCATCAAGATCTATAGAGATAGATCGAGACGCCTTGTAGGTCTTTCACAAAGCACATACCTCGATAAGATATTGAAGAAGTTCAATATGGATCAGTCCAAGAAGGGGTTCTTGCCTGTGTTGCAAGGTGTGAAATTGAGGTCGGCTCAATGCCCGACCATGGCAGAAGATAGAGAAAAGATGAGTGTCATCCCCTATGCCTCGGCCATAGGGTCTATTATGTATGCCATGCTGTGTACTAGACCTGATGTAAACCTTGCCGTGAGTTTGGTAGGAAGATACCAAAGTAATCCCGACATGGAACACTAGACAACGGTCAATAACATCCTTAAGTACCTGAAAAGGACTAAGGATATGTTTCTCGTTTATGGAGGTGACGAAGAGCTCGTCGTAAAGGGTTACGTCGATGCTAGCTTCGACACAGATCTGGATGACTCCAAGTCACAAACCGGATACGTGTATATTTTGAATGGTGGGGCAGTAAGCTGGTGCAGTTGCAAGCAAAGCATCGTGGTGGGATCTACATGTGAAGCGGAATACATGGCAGCCTCGGAGGCAGCACATGAAGCAATCTAGATGAAGGAGTTCATTACCGACCTAGGAGTTATTCCCAATGTGTCGGGGCTGATGACTCTCTTCTGTGACAACACTAGAGCCATTGCCCTTGCCAAGGAGCCCAAGTTTCACAAGAAGACCAGGCACATCAAGCATCGCTTCAACTCCATTCGTGAAAATGTTCAAGATGGAGACATAGATATTTGCAAAGTGCATACGGATCTGAATGTCGCAGATCCGTTGACTAAACCTCTTCCGCAAGCAAAACATGATCAACACCAGAACTCTATGGGTGTTTGATTCATCACAATGTAACTAGATTATTGACTCTAGTGCAAGTGGGAGACTGTTGGAAATATGCCCTAGAGGCAATAATAAAATGGTTATTATTATATTTCCTTGTTCATGATAATTGTCTATTGTTCATGCTATAATTGTGTTATCCGGAAATCGTAATACATGTGTGAATACATAGACCACAACATGTCCCTAGTGAGCCTCTAGTTGACTAGCTCGTTGATCAATGGATGGTTACGGTTTCCTGACCATGGACATTGGATGTCATTGATAATGGGATCACATCATTGGGAGAATGATGTGATGGACAAGACCCAATCCTAAGCATAGCACAAGATTGTGTAGTTCGTTTGCTAGAGCTTTTCTAATGTCAAGTATCATTTCCTTAGACCATGAGATCTTGTAACTCCCGAATACCGTAGGAGTGCTTTGGGTGTACCAAATGTCACAACGTAACTGGGTGGCTATAAAGGCATACTACGGGTATCTCCAAAAGTGTCTGTTGGGTTGGCACGGATCGAGACTGGGATTTGTCACTCCGTATGACGGAGAGGTATCTTTGGGCCCACTCGGTAATGCATCATCATAATGTGATCAATGTGACCAAGTGGTTGGTCACATGATCATGCATTACGGTATGAGTAAAGTGACTTGTCGGTAATGAGATTGAACAAGGTATTGGGATACTGACGATCGAATCTCGGGCAAGTAACGTACCGGTTGACAAAGGGAGTTGCATACGGGATTACTTGAATCCTCGGCATCGTGATTCATCCGATGAGATCATCGTGGAACATGTGGAGCCAACATGGGTATCCAAATCCCGCTGTTGGTTATTGGCCGGAGAGCTATCTCTGTCATGTCTGCGTGATTCCCGAACCCGTAGGGTCTACACACTTAAGGTTCGATGACGTTAGGGTTATTAGGAAGACTTGTATGTGATTACCGAATGTTGTTCGGAGTCCCGGATGAGACCCCGGACGTCACGAGGAGTTCCGGAATGCTCCGGAGGTTAAGATTTATATATGGGAAGTTGTCATACGGTCACCGGAAAGGTTTGGGGGCATATCGGTATTGTACCGGGGCCACCGGGAGGGTCCACCTCTCTCGAAGGGCCTCATGGGCCATGGAAGAAAGGGAACCAGCCCTTGGAGGGCTGGGCACATCCCCTCCTTGGGCCCATGCGCCTAGGGTTGGGGGGGAAACCCTAGTGGGGGCGTCCCCGTGCTTGGGGGGGGAAGCCCCCTCCCCTTGGCCGCCGCCCCCCTCTAGATCTCATATAGAGGGGGCCGGCCCCCTTCCCCCTTCCCCTATAAATAGAGGGGCGAGGTAAGGGCTGCACAACACATCCAAGGCGCATCCCCTCCCCTCCCCAACACCTCTCCTCCTCCGATTAAGAGCTTGGCGAAGCCCTGTCGGAGTACTGCCACTCCATCACCACCACGCCGTCGTGCTGCTGTTGGAGCTCTCTTCCTCAACCTCTCCTTCCCCCTTGCTAGATCAAGAAGGAGGATACGTCACCGGTCCGTACGTGTGTTGAACGCGGAGGTGCCATCCGTTCGGCGCTAGGATCATCGGTGATTTGGATCACAACGAGTACGAGTCCATCAACCCCGTTCTCTTGAACGCTTCCGCTCGCGATCTACAAGGGTATGTAGGTGCACTCCTCTCTCTCGTTGCTAGATGACTCCATAGATTGATCTTGGTGATGTGTAGAATTTTTTTATTTTATGCAACGATGCCCAACACAATAAGGCCCACTAGGCCCAATACTTCTCCCAGGGGGTTCCGGTGACCTCCCGGTACTACAGAAAAATGCCCGAACCACCCGGAAACCATTCTAATGTCCAAATGCAACCTTCCAATATATGAATCTTTACCTCTTGACCATTTCGAGACTCCTCGTCATGTCCGTGGTCTCATCCGGGACTCCGAACAAACTTCGGTACATCAAATCACATAACTCATAATACAAATCGTCATCAAACATTAAGCGTGCGGACCCTACGGGTTCAAGAACTATGTAGACATGACCGAGACACATCTCCGGTCAATAACCAATAGCGGAACTTGGATGCTCATATTGGTTCCTACATATTCTACGAAGATCTTTATCGGTCAAACCGTATAACAACATACGTTGTTCCCTTTGTCATCGGTATGTTACTTGCCCGAGATTCGATCATCGGTATCATCATACCTAGTTCAATCTCGTTACCGGAAGTCTCTTTACTCATTCCGTAATACTTCATCCCGCAACTAACTCATTAGTCACAATGCTTGCAAGGCTTATAGTGATGAGTATTACCGAGAGGGCCGAGAGATACCTCTCCGAAACACGGAGTGACAAATCCTAATCTTGATCTATGCCAACCCAACAAACACCCTCGGAGACACCTGTAGAGCACCTTTATAATCACCCTTTTACGTTGTGACATTTTGTAGCAAACAAAGTGTTACTCCAGTATTCGGGAGTTGCATAATCTCATAGTCTGAGGAACATGTATAAGTCATGAAGAGAGCAGTAGCAATGAAACTGTAATGATCATAATGCTAAGCTAACGGATGGGTCATGTCCATCACATCATTCTCCTAATGATGTGATCCCATTCATAAAATGACAACACATGCCTATGGTTAGGAAACATAACCATCTTCGATTAACGAGCTAGTCAAGTAGAGGCATACTAGGGACTATAAGTTTTGTCTATGTATTCACACATGTACTAAGTTTCCGGTTAATACAATTCTAGCATGAATAATAAACATTTATCATGAATTAAGGAATTAAATAATAACTTTATTATTGCCTCTAGGGCATATTTCCTTCAGTTTTTTCACTTTAGGTATGAGGAGGACAGTTGTGTCATTCCACCCTTCCGGCATCACACCTCCATTGAGCACTGCAATAACCTCATCGGTCACTTTGTTGCCCATAAAATGCCAGTGCTTCTTATGGACGACCGAGGGCATGCCATCCGGCCCCGGAGCCTTTAGATCCCCAATTTGATCAAGCGCGACCTTGACCTCCTCTCTAGTAACCTCAGCTTCTAGGATGGCCCTCATGGCGTCAGTGACACAGGGCTAGACTTTGTCGATAAGATCAGTTAATCGGTTGACACCAGAGGTAGTGAAGAGGTCCTGAAAAAAAGAATAGACATAATTAGTGAGCTCCTCCCCTTCTTTCACCTCTTATCCATTTGTGGGCCAGATTTGGGGACACCCGGACGCGTACGCCATTTTGGACTTGGCCCACTATGGCCCACCTTGACCCACATATGTTCACCCCTATCAGCCCTTCAGACCAAACCCTAGTGATACGTCTCCAGTGTATCTATAATTTTTGGTTGTTTCGTGCTACTATATTATCATTCTTGAATACTTTATATGCAATTTTATATCATTTTTGGGGACTAACCTATTAACTTAGTGCCTAGTGCCAGTTGTTGTTTTCTGCTTGATTTTGGTTTTACAGAAAATCTATACCAAACGGAGTCCAAATGCTATGAAACTTTTTGACGCTTTTTCTAGACAAAAGAGACCCTGAAAGCTTCCGGGGAGGGCCAGAAGACCTACGAGGAGACGACAAGGCAACAGGGCGCACCCTGACGCCTTGTGGGCCCCATGTGGCTTTGTCTGACCTATTTCCCCTTCTATAAATTCGCAAATATTCCAAAAAACCCAGAGAGCAAGACAATACAATTTTTTTGCCGCTGCAAGCCTCTGTTGTTCCGCGATCCCATCTGGAGGTCTTTCCCAGTACTTTGCCAGAGGGGGAGTCAATCATGGAGGGCTTCTACATCAACCTTGCTGCCCTTCCGATGATGTGTGACTAGTTCACCACAGACCTACGGGTCCAAAGCTAGTAGCTAGATGAATTTCTCTCTCTTTTTGATCTTTAATACAAAGTTTTCCATGGTCTCCATGGAGTTCTATCCGATGTAATCTTCTTTTGCGATGTGTTTTTGGGATCTGATGAATTGTGGGTTTATGATCAGATTATTCATTGAAAGTAACTGAGTCTTTTCTGAACTTCATTATGCATGATTATTATAGCTTTGTATTTCTCTTCGATCTATCAGTTTGGTTTGGCCAACTAGATTGATTTATCTTCAGTGGGAGAGGTGCTTTGTAATGTGTTCAATCTTGAGGTGTTCTTGCCTAGTGACAGAGAGGGGTAGCGAGGCACGTATTTGTATTGTTGCCATTAAGGATAAAATGATAGGGTTTATTAATATTGCATGGATTTATTTTGTCTACATCATGTCATCATACTTCATGCATTACTTTTTTGGTCATGAACTTAATACGTAGAAGAGGCAAGCATAGAAGCGCTCTCGAAGTGGAGTTATAGTAGTAGATGCAGGCAGGAGTCGGTCTACTTGTCACGGGCGTGATACGTATATACATGATCATTGCCATGAATAACATCATAACTATCCGCTTTCCTATCAATTGCCCAACAGTAATTTGTCTACCCACCGTATGTTATTCTTATGAGAGAGATGCCTCTAGTGAGGACTATGCCCCCCGGGTCTAGTTAAATCATAATTATCATATTACTAAAACTTAAATTTCATTGATGCAATTATTTTATTTTTCAATTTATACTTTTATCACTACCATAATTGATCCTTGCAAATAACAAGTACAAGGGGATCGACAACCCTCTTGCCCGCGTTGGGTGCAAGTATTTGTGTGTGTGTGTGCAGGTGATGTTTGACTAGGATTTGCCTGGTTCTCCTGTTGGTTCGATAACCTTGGTTCACATTGAGGGAAATACTAGCCGCTACTATATTGCTTCACCCTTCCTCTTCGGGGAAAATCCCAACACAGCTCACAAGTAGTAGAAAGAATTTATGGCACTGTTGCCGGGGAGACATCATCAAATACCTATAGGTCCCTTCACACAAACTTATCACTTACTTGTTCTACCTTTTTATTTTCTTTTATTTAGTCTCTTTACAAAAAATACAAAATACAAAAATATTTCATTTTGCTTGTCTGCTTGAATTGCCACTATGTCTCAAGAAAACACTAAGTTGTGTGAATTCTCGAATACTAATAATAATGATTTTATTAGTACACCAATTGGTCCTCCCGCCACTAGTGTGGAGTCATATGATATTAATGCTACATTGCTAATCTTATTATGAAAGATCAATTTGCTGGAAATCCCATCTTAATACCTTTGTTGAATTATGTGATATGCAAAAAAATGTGGATAATGATATTGTTAAGTTTAAATTATTTCCTTTCTCACAGCTAAGAGATCATGCTAAAACTTGGTTTTCATCCTTACCTCGAAATAGTATTGATTCATGGGATAAATGGAAGGATGCATTCATTGCTAAGTATTTTCCTCACGCTAAGATTATATCTCTTAGAAATCAAATCATGAACTTTAAGCAACTTGAGAAAGAACATGTCACACAATCTTGGGAGAGAATGAAGTTACTGATTAAAAATTGTCCCACACATGGAGTGAGCTTATGGATGATAATACAAAATTTCTATGCGGGACTAAAATTTGTGTCGAGAAATCTTCTAGACTCTGCTGCAGGTGGTACCTTTATGGGAATTATATTAAGAGAGGCCACAAAACTTCTTGACAATATGATGACAAACTATTCTCAATGGCACACCGAACGGGCTCCAACTGGTAAGAATGTAAACTCACTACAAAAAAAGACACATCCGTGACATTTTGGGCCGAACAATTTTTTTTCTATCATACATATGACACTTCTATGACGATAATTGTGACAAAACCCGGTATCATCATAGATGTGGTGGGATCCTACTTCTATGACAAAAAATCATGACAGAAAATGGGCTTTTCGTCCTGGGCGGGCCGGAGACGCAGCTGCATGACATTCTTTGGGCCGTCCATGACGGAAAAAGCCGTGGTAGAAGTGAGGGGGAGGAAAATTTCGGGGAGTTGCCGGTTACGGTGGGAGGTCGGGGGCGGAGCGATGCACGTTTCTCTCGTACAGGTACCCGCATGTGTGCGAGGCGTTGGCTCTAAATGAACCCGAGGGAGGCATTGGGCTCTAACTGAACCCGAGCGATTGCACTGCAGGCTACGTGTTACTGAACCCGAACGATCGATCGATGGCTGTTAACTGAACCCGATGGAGCGATTCCTTCGCTACTGCTGCTAACTGAAGCCGATCGATTGGATGAACAGTGAGCGTTGCGTGCGGGGGGGGGGGGGGGGTTGGATGAACAGTGAGCGGTGGCGTTGCCTCTGGATGAACAGGAACCCGTGGTGTGGAGGGCTGGATGAACAGTAGACGGTGGGGGGGTAGCCGTGGAGGGGTGGTTGAACAGGACCCCGTGGTGTGGAGGGCTGGATGAACAGTAGACAGTGGAGGGGTGCCCGTGGAGGGGTGGTTGAACAGTAGCCTGGAGTAGCGCGCGGTGGAGGTTGGATGAACAGGAGCCCGTGGAGGCTGGAGGAGGTCGACGGTGGAGATGAACAGTATCCCGTGGAGTCCTGTTTTGCGGTATGCCACACCCCTCCCGATGAATAGGACCCCCGTTTCGACCGTAGGAGGTCCGTTTCCTCCGTTTTGCAGTATGCCACACCCCTCCTGATGAACAGGACCCCCCTTTCGACCGTAGGAGGTCTGTTTCGTCCATTTTGCGGTACGCCACACCCCTCCCGATCAACAGGACCCCCGTTTCGACCGTAGGAGGTCCGTTTCCTCCGTTTTGCGGTACGCCACACCCCTCCCGATCAACATGACCCCCGTTTCGACCGTAGGAGGTCCGTTTCCTCCGTTTGCGGTACGCCACACCCCTCCCGATCAAAAGGACCCCGTTCCGAATGTAGGAGGTCCGTTTCCTCCATTGTGCGGTACGCCAGGCCTCGTTTCCATCGCCTGTTCCATCCAAGCCGGTTGGCTCCCACACGTTCCGTTGCCTCCCGATGAATACGATGCATTCCGTTGCCTCCCAATGAACACGACGCATTCCGTTGCCTCCCCATGAACACGACGATGACACTGTTTCTCTGTTCCGACCCAGCCATGTACGTATGCGCGAGTAGGCGTTCGAGACCCTGCCCGTATGTACATACGTGGCCGTATTTTCTTTCTTGCACCCTCGCCGCTGTACGTACGTGTACACGCTACGTGCGCGCCTCTACTACGACACATGCGCGCCTCTACAACGACCAGTATTTACGTACACATTTGCGACCAGAATGACAACACTATGTACGCTTCGACCAGGTGGGTCCCGACTGTCAGGCACTTCCTTGCCTGCGAAGATGTAGCTGGTGGGTCCTAGCAGTCAGGGGGGCGAATTGTTTTTTTTGCCCGGACGCACTTCCTTGCGTGCAAAGATGTAGCTGGTGGGCCCCAGCAGTCAGGGGGGTGAATCATTTTTTTTGCCCGGACGCACTTCCTTGCGTGCAAAAATGTAGTTCGTGGGTCCCAGCAGTTAGGGGGGCGAATCGTTTTTTTCGGACGCACTTCCTTGCGTGCGAAGATGTAGCTGGTGGGTCCCAGCAGACAGGGGGAACATTTTTTTTCGCGAAATATGGTGGCCCGTCTGGTGGGTCCCCACTGTCAGGTGGAGGAATAATTATTTTGCGCGTAATAAGGAGGCACTTCCTTGCTGCGGCCATGGACCCAGCTGTCAGCCTCTCCACGTACAGTCCACGTCCGATGGAAGCCATTCCTTGACCATGTTGACCACGTCGCGCCGAGAGCACCAGGGCGGTGGACGATGGCGAGGCCTAGGAAGGGGATGACGCGGAGCCGGGGAAGACGCAGTAGTGGATGCCCACGCGTAGAGGAGTATGAGGGTTCACTCGTTCGGCTGCGGTGTGAGGCTGCCGTCACCGCAGAATAACAGGGGGTGTGGGTGCGTAGAGGGATGGCCTGGCCAGCGGTGGGAGTAGGAGGGGGCGGTGAGGCCTCCGCGGCATCACAGCCGGCCACGTGAGGCAGGAGCACGCGGCACGACCGGCGCTGCTTTGGGCGGCTGGAGCACGAAGACCAGAGGTTGAAGAAGCACTACGGCCGTTGGATGGACATCGTATGGTCAATGGAGCTAGAGTCGTTCATATTGACTAAGTTGACAAAGCCCTCCGTCCCCGTAAACTTAGTAGGCCCACAAGTCAGCCTCCCACCAAGGTGAGTCCCAGCTAGCAGGGGGTATTCTTTTTTTTATGCGTAATAAGGAGGCATTTCCGGTGGGTCCAAGCTGACAGCAGGGGGAACGTTTTTTTCATGAAATACAGAGACCCTTCCGGTGGGTCCCAGCTATCAGGTGGAGGAATCATTATTTTGCGCGTAATAAGGAGGCATTTTCCTGTGTGGGCCCCTATTGTCAGCCTCTTCCGATGGCTATTGTTTGTTGACCATGTTGACCTTCCTGCACCGAGAGCACAAACGCGGTGGACGAGGGTGGGGCCCAAGAAGAGAACCACCCGGAGCCGGCGAAGCCACCGCAGCGGATGCCCATGCTGAGGGGAGAACGAGCGTTGACTGGTCGGCTGCGGGGTGAGGCTGACATCGCCAAAAAATAACAGGATGTGTGGGTGGTGTCGGTGTCAAAACCGGCGGATCTCGGGTAGGGGGTCCCGAACTGTGCGTCTAGGCGGATGGTAACAGGAGACGAGGGACACGATGTTTTTACCCAGGTTCGGGCCCTCTCGATGGAGGTAAAACCCTACGTCCTGCTTGATTAATATTGATGATATGGGTAGTACAAGAGTAGATCTACCACGAGATCAAGGAGGCTAAACCCTAGAAGCTAGCCTATGGTATGATTGTTGTAATGTATGTTGTCCTACGGACTAAAGCCCTCCGGTTTATATAGACACCGGAGAGGGCTAGGGTTACACAGAGTCGGTTACAATGGTAGGAGATCTACATATCCGTATCGCCAAGCTTGCCTTCCACGCCAAGGAAAGTACCATCCGGACACGAGCCGGAGTCTTCAATCTTGTATCTTCGTAGTCTTGGAGTCCGGCGGATAATGATAGTCCGGCTGTCCGGACACCCCCTAGTCCAGGACTCCCTCAGTAGCCCCTGAACCAGTCTTCAATGACGATAAGTCCGGGTGCATAATGTTCGGCATTGCAAGGCGGGTTCCTCCCTTGAATAATCCAGAGAAGATCATGAACACCAGGATAGTGTCCGGCTCTGCAAAATAAATTCCACATTCCACCGTAGAGAGAATAAAATGTACACTTAGTTCAATCTGCTGATGTATTATGCGGCGTGACATCACACCGCCACCAGGCCTTTGTTTGAATTACTATACCACCTCAGCATGTTTAGCGAAGCGGTTTCCTTGGCACGTCTTGTCGAAGCAGAGATCGTGTTCCCCTTATTCCGGGATTCTCATCAATACGTGCGTGGGTAACCCAACCGCGCCATTGATGGTGGCGCTTGGGAGATAAGCGAGTTTTACCAGGCTGGTGGGGGACGCATAGTTTTGTCCGCCTATATATAAGGGATAAGGATTCACCTTCTCACCTACGCCTTCTTCCTCCTTTGCTTATCCATCCCCGCGAACTCAAGCTCCAACGCCCGAGCTCGCGCATCTCGCCTCAACCTTCTCCGAATATGTCCGGAGCGGGAGGTAAATGGTTAGCCTCCACCGTCAAGGAGGAGGACATCACCAAGCTGCGCAGCACCGGATACCTTCCCGGCGATATCGCGCATCGGCTGCCCGACGAGGGGCAGCTCATCCCTACCCCCGGGCCTCATGAGAGGGTCGTCTTCCTCCCCCACTTCCTCCGCGGACTGGGCTTTCCGCTCCATCCATTTGTCCGGGGGCTCATGTTTTACTACGGCCTGGATTTCCACGATCTGGCGCCGAACTTTATCCTCAACATCTCGGCGTTTATCGTCGTGTGCGAGGCCTTCCTCTGCATCCGGCCCCACTTCGGCCTGTGGCTCAAGACCTTCAACGTCAAGCCGAAGGTTGTGAAGGGTACGCAAGCGGAATGCGGAGGCGCCATGTTGGGCAAATTGCCCAACGTCCCTTGGCTGGAAGGGACCTTCATGGACTCCGTCAAGGGGTGGCAATCGGGGTGGTTTTATATCACCGAGCCGCGCAAATCCACATGGGCGGCGGCCCTCGAGTTTAGATCTGGCATCCCCATGCAGCTCACCTCCTGGAAAGAGAAGGGCTTGCAGTGGGGGAATCCGGTGGAGGTGACGGGACTCCGAGCATGTATCAAGAAGATGGTGAGCAATAGGCTCAGGCTCGTCGATGTGGTCCAAGTCATGCTCATCCGGCGGATCCTACCATGCCAAGAACGGGCATTTAATTTGTGGGAGTTCAATCCGGAACAGCACCAGGCGCTAAGCGGGCTCTTCGATACAACATACGAAGGCGCCTGGAGGGTGCTGTTCAAGGGCGCCGAAGCCCCCGCGTCCGCGACCGAAGACCGCGGATTCAGCTCGCAGCATCCAACTGACGAGGTAAGTGATTCAACCCCATTACGGGACACGTGATAATTAGATTGACTCTAGTGAGGTTTCATTCTGCCTCTTCCTTTGACAGGAATGGATGGAGAAGGCCAAGCTGCTCATCAGCCCGGCTCCCATGCCAGAAGACCCAGCGGACGCCCGCTTAACAGGGCTGCTGGTTCCAGCACCGCACGTGGTGCCGGAGAAGAAGGCCAAGAAGGTGGCCGCGGGGGCTCGAAAGAGTTCCTGCAATCAAGCGTCTGACGACGACGAGGACTCCTCCCCCGAAGACGAGGAGGAGTACTCTCTCCCGGAGGAGGGAGAGAAGAAAAGGAAGGCTTCCCCCATTGGGGAGGCCGAAGGGTCCAAGTGGGGGAGAACTATCCCCCCGGACAGTTCCGCCAACATCAGCGTTGGTGAGGATGAGTGGCCTCCAAGGGCCAGGTGTCCGGCAAGATCGTAAGTATCCGGATCCTTGATGTGTAATTTTTTTTATGTCGCGTAGTATCCTTCTAACGCCGCATTCTGCCCGTAGTCCGGCCAATGATGATCTCCCCGACTCATCGAGCGGGTCATTGGCCTCGTCAGATGTGAATTCCATCCCGACTGCCTCCACCCCACGCGCCGATGAGGACGTCGAGGTGGGATCCCAGAGAGGGACCCATCAGGAGGAGGCTCCGGAGGCGCCGTCAGGCAGCCTCCCGGACTTCGTGCCGGACTCTACATCAGAACCCGCAGTGGTTCCAGAGTCCGGCAAGCGGCCCCTTCGAAAGAAGGGCAGGACCGTGACGCCGGCGGCCTCCGTCCAACCGGAGGCGCCGGATAACCTGCCGGAGGCACTTAAAGGCGCTTCCATCGAGGAAGAACACCGCACTATCATGAGTGCGGTGATTGAGAAGGTTCAGCTCGCTAAGAGCGGGCTGACCAAAGCCTGCAGCAGCCTTTTAACAGGCTTTGAGGTAAGAAGTTAAAATTATGTAATGTAATACCGCATAGACAGTAGCCCCTGATGCTTAGTTCGGTGTTCGGAAAGAAAAGCCGGACTAAGGATCTATAACAAGATATACGCAGGGTTGCCTAAAATATGTCAATATGGGTTTGCAGGCTGCACTGCTGACCTCTTCCGCACTAACGGCGGAGGTTGACGTGCTGAAGAAGGAACTCGAGCGGTCCGAGCAAGAGCTCGGCCATGCAAAGAAGCAGCTCGAGGAAAAAGAAGGTGAGTAACACCTCTTTGAATAAGTACCTTACAGAAAAGGATTTTGGTTGCAAATAAAATTAACAAGGATAATATGTGTATTGCAGGGGCCACTAACGAGGTGGCAGCCCTGTGGGATGCTGTGTCTGCGGCTGAACGCAATGCGGCCGCGGAATGGGCTGAGCGAGAAAAGCTAGAGGCACGTGTGGCGGAAGTTCGGCAAGAGCTCCAGGCTCTCATGGAAAAACATGAGAGTTTGGAGCATGACTCCAAGACTCGAGAGTCCGAGCTTGCCTCGGCTCTCGAAAGTGCCAAGTCCGCCAAGGCCGAGGCCCGTAAGGCCCTTCAGGAGGTTGAGGACATAAAGAAGATAGCGGCGGGTAAGGCGTTTTTCATGCAAAGCAGGCATGCTAATGTGAACTACCTGACACTTACCCGCATTCGGAGCTCTCCAGGGGCGTTTGCAGATCTGCCGCGTAGTGCGTTTGATGCCGCCGCATTCTATCGTGGCGAGGAGGGGAGCTCGACAGAGAAGGTCTTCTGGTCTCAGTATACTGAGGCCGGCCATCCGGTGCCCCCAAGCGACCAGCTGAAGCAGCTGGTCGAACTCCACAAGGTAGCTGAGGAAGCCATGAAGGGCCTCATAGTCCGGCTGTGGCCTGGACAGGCCATGCCTGGTAGCTACTTTGGCCTCGTGCGGCGGCTGGTGGATGCATGCCCCAGGCTGGATGTAGTCAAGCGCTCCGCCTGTATCGAAGGTGCTCGTCGGGCCCTTGCCCGCATAAAGGTGCAATGGGGCAAATTGGATGCGGAGAAGCTTCTCACGGACCCACCGCCGCCGGGCAAGGAGTATCGCACGCCGGAGAAGTATTATAAAATTGTCCTGAAGGGAGCCTGCGATATTGCAGATGAGTGCTCCCGAAATGTAATCTTTGAGTGAACTCACTGTTTATTTATCCTGTGCGCTGAAAACTTCATTCATATGCGCCATGAGCAACGCTTGTTTAATTTAAAATATTACCTTCTGTGCGGCCGTTTGTAAAATCTGAGAGATGGCAAGTCGTTGGCTTCAGCCCTCATGCCACAAGTGCTGGGGTGTTCGAGATAAACTTGAGCACTCTTGTTCCCATTTTTGGGTCCATCTAGGGAGGCGCTCAACACGACGAACAAGGCAACCGGACTTATAATGCTTGAACACTCTCACTTAGCCATAGAATTCTATAATTTTAAATTTCGGCGAAGCCCCTGGTATTCGGAAGACCGAATCCGGGGCGCTATCCACGCCTTCATCGGACATTATCCGGAACTTTGCTCGAAGCGGCGTGAGTCTTTAAGGACCCGAAAAAACCTCTCGAACAGCGACCAGTCTCTCGCCTTATCATGCCAGCCAGTTTTAGCTTTCTGCACTGAGGCGTTAACCCGGCTCAACCGGGGCGCAATCGCAGTGGTTCTCCCAGTGCCACCTTAGCCGACAGAACGGAACGTAAGGCACCAAAATGTGGGACCCGGGCAAACCCAACTATTGACCCAAGACATGATTCGGAGCCGATTCATATAATGCTATAAGTTCGGGGTGCCGCACTTGTGAAAGTGTTCGGACTTTATCACACCATAGAGTGGGGAACATAAGCCCCTGGTGTATTATCCCATACCAAAATATACGGGTGCCAGATGTCATATAATGAGCATATATATATATAATGTAATGCAATTGCGATCATAAAGGTGCTGCATTATTAATGAAAGAAAAAGTCTGCTAGTAGAGCGGACTGATACAAATAGTGCGGTAAGCAAGGGATTTGGACTAAATAAACATGTCCCCCTCCAGGGATGAGCTGCGGATTTGGTGTATATAATCGAATTTAATGCTCGTAATTGAGACCACCTGAGTGTTCGGCGCGGCCTTCTTTAGTCCCTGACTGTTGCATCATGAGTTCGGCAGGTTCACCGCCGGACAGGGCTTCTGGTTAACAAAGTCCTGTGTACAAAAAAGAAGAAAAATAATAAAAAAAAGAGGGGCACATTTGCGAGCCCCCGGTGTGGTCGAACCGCACTCTGGGTCCGTTGTGATCGTGCCCCCTCCCCTGTGCCCATGGTATCTCCAAAGCGTAATGATGTACGCGGAGTGTTATTCTTGTGATCATACGCAGGCGAGGGTTGGGGCCGCATTGCTACGCGTGCTCTGATCGCGCCAGGTGGTCTTGGTTGGCATTGCTCCGGGCGCGCTTTGCTGTATCCGGCCGTTTAACGGCCGGACTCGAGAATTGCCTTAGAAGGCTGCTCTGTACTTCTGCCGTGAGAGCCGCTGTATGTTCCTCCGTTCGGAGGGAGCGTTCCGTATTCCCATTGACCGTGATGACTCCACGAGGGCCTGGCATCTTGAGCTTTAGGTATGCATAGTGCGGCACCGCGTTGAATTTGGCAAATGCGGTTCGCCCGAGCAGAGCGTGATAGCCGCTGCGAAACGGGACTATGTCGAAGATTAACTCTTCGCTCCGGAAATTATCCGGGGATCCGAAGAATACTTCCAGTGTGACTGAGCCTGTGCAGTTGGCTTCCACTCCTGGTATGACACCTTTAAAGGTTGTCTTTGTAGGTTTAATCCTTGATGGGTCTATGCCCATTTTGCGCACTGTATCCTGATAAAGCAGGTTCAGGCTACTGCCGCCGTCCATCAGGACTCTCGTGAGGTGGAACCCATCGACGATTGGGTCTAAGACCAATGCGGCGAATCCGCCATGGCGTATGCTGGTCGGATGGTCTCTTCGATCGAAAGTGATCGGACAAGAGGACCATGGGTTGAACTTTGGGGCGACTGGCTCCATCGCATAGATGTCCCTTAGTGCGCGTTTCCTCTCCCTCTTGGGTATGTGGGTCGCGTATATCATATTCACCATGCGTACTTGTGGGGGAAAACCCTTCTGTCCTCTGTTGTTCGGCGGCCGGGTCTCTTCCTTGTCGTCGCTATTTAGCCCCTTGTCATTGTTTTCGGCAATTAACTTGCCGGCCTGCTTGAACACCCAGCAATCTCTATTGGTGCGGTTAGCTGGCTTTTCAGAGGTGCCATGTATCTTGCATAAGCGGTCGAGTATTCGGTCCAGATTGGACGGACCCGGAGTGGTTCTTTTAAATGGCTTCTTCCGTTGACCGGGTTTAGAGCCACGGAATCTGGCATTGACTGCCGTATCCTCCTTATCGTCGCCGTTAATTCGGCGCTTGTTTTTGTTTCGACGTGACCTGCCGTTGTTGTCCTTAGTATCCGGACTGCCAGAATTTTTACGGAGATTGTTGCTGCGGGCTAGCCAGCTGTCCTCTCCCGCACAAAAGCGGGTCATTAACGATGTGAGGGCTGCCATGGATTTCGGCTTTTCCTGCCCCAGGTGCCGGGCTAGCCATTCATCCCGGATGTTATGTTTGAAGGCTGCAAGGGCCTCTGCGTCCGGACAATCGACGATTTGATTTTTCTTCGTCAAGAACCGTGTCCAGAATTGTCTGGCCGATTCATCTGGCTGCTGAATGATGTGGCTTAGGTCATCGGCGTCTGGTGGTCGCACATATGTGCCTTGGAAGTTATCAAGGAATGCGGCCTCCAGGTCCTCCCAACACCCAATTGACTCTGCGGGCAAGCTGTTAAGCCAATGCCGAGCTGGTCCTCTAAGGTTTAGTGGGAGGTACTTTATAGCGTGGAGATCGTCGCCGCGGGCCATATGGATGTGGAGAAGATAGTCTTCGATCCACACCGCGGGGTCTGTTGTGCCATCATAAGATTCGATGTTTACGGGTTTAAACCCTTCGGGGATCTGATGATCCATTACTTGTCAGTGAAGCATAGCGGGTGTGCGGCGCCCCTGTATTGAGCGATATCGCGACGCAGCTCGAGAGAGCGCTGTCTGCTGTGTTCGGCCCGGCCGGGGTTGTTGTATCCGGCACGAAGGTATTCGTCGTGGGTCGTAGGGCGCCCACGTGATCCATAGATGGATCTGGATTGCCTTGCTTTGTCCTCCAATATGTCTCGCATGTCCGGCGCGTTCCCTCTTGGCTTCATACTTTTGGAACGATGCCGGGGTATGGTCTTGGCTGGGGGCCTGGATGCCTCTCTGTCACGACCACGGGGTGGTCGGTCAGCCATATCGTGCGCTGGTGATGGAGGTACGTATGCTTCCTCCTCTAATCGGGTGAGCAGCTTGCGTTTTGGGTAACTTTTGGAGGGACGTTCGAGTTTATACTCTTCGGCCGCGAGGACCTCGGTCCATCGATCGGCCAGCAGGTCCTGATCAGCTTGAAGCTGCTGCTGCTTTTTCTTTAGGCTGTTTGCTGTGGCGATAAGCCTGCGCTTGAAGCGCTCTTGTTCGACGGGATCCTCGGGTACGACGAATTCGTCATCGTTAAGGCTTGCTTCGTCTTCGGAGGGAGGCATATAATTATGATCCTCAACCTCTTCGTCTGCCGCCCCCTCATGAGGGCTTGCTTCTGCATCCTCCTGCGCTGAGTCTTGCTGGAGGGGATTGTCTTCGGCACTCTCTGGAGTATTATTATCTCCTGTGCCGGAATCTCCATTCTTGCTGTGGCGATATTTAGAGCGGCGCCACTGATGCCGGCGCTTGGGCTGTTTCTTTAAGGGATCTGCCTCCGCTGTTTCTTCGCCGTCCCCATCTTTTGGGGTATCCACCATGTATATGTCATATGACGAGGTGGCCTTCCAGTGCCCTGTGGGCGCTGGTTCCTGTTCGTCTCCGGCATCGTCGTCCATAGCGTCGATGTCTTCGGAGTCATAGTCTAGCATGTTGGTTAGATCGTCGATAGTGGCTACAAAGTGGGTGGTGGGTGGGCTCTGAATTTCTTCGTCGTCCGTATCCCAACCATCCTGGCCATAATCCGGCCAGGACTCTCCTGAGAACGAGAGATGCTTTAGTGAATTCAAGATATCGCCAAAAGGCGAGCATTGGAAGATGTCCGCGGCGGTGAATTCCATAACCGGCGCCCAATCCGGATCGATTGGTAGGGGCACGGGAGGTTCGGAGTCCGGCGCCTCGGAATCACGAGTTTCGCAGGGGACAAGATTAGTGTTCGGCTCCATCGCCGTGGACGTTGGAGCCCCCAGGGCGGCGTCTATCCACCGACCCTCGATCTGGGCGATCGGCTCCGGGCTAATGGCCGAAGCGGATCCGTGTGCGGCCACCAAGGCACTGTTCGGCGGCAGAGCTAGATCATGCCCATCATCACAGTGCGGCGCACTTGGCTGTGGCTCGAGTCCGTCGAGGATCAAGTCTCCGCGGACATCGGCCGTGAAGTTTAAGCTTCCAAATCTGACCTGACGGCCAGGGGCGTAGATTTCGATCTGCTCCAGATGGCCAAGTGAATTGGCCCGCAGTGCGAAGCCGCCGAATACGAAGATCTGTCCGGGGAGAAAAGTCTCACCCTGGACGGCGTTGTTGGTTGAAGATGCCATCAAGCCTATCGGTGACGACACAGAGGAACTCTCAATGAAAGCACCAATGTCGGTGTCAAAACCGGCGGATCTCGGGTAGGGGGTCCCAAACTATGCGTCTAGGCAGATGGTAACAAGAGACGAGGGACACGATGTTTTTACCCAGGTTTGGGCCCTCTCGATGGAGGTAAAACCCTACGTCCTGCTTGATTAATATTGATGATATGGGTAGTACAAGAGTAGATCTACCACGAGATCAAGGAGGCTAAACCCTAGAAGCTAGCCTATGGTATGATTGTTGTAATGTATGTTGTCCTACGGACTAAAGCCCTCCGGTTTATATAGACACGGGAGAGGGCTAGGGTTACACAGAGTCGGTTACAATGGTAGGAGATCTACATATCCGTATCGCCAAGCTTGCCTTCCACGCCAAGGAAAGTACCATCCGGACACGAGCCGGAGTCTTCAATCTTGTATCTTCGTAGTCTTGGAGTCCGGCGGATAATGATAGTCCGGCTGTCCAGACACCCCCTAGTCCAGGACTCCCTCAGGTGGTTAGAGGGATTGCCTGGCGGAAGCACAGCCAGCCATGGGAGGAGGGAGCAGGCAGTCCCGCCGGTGCTGGTTTGGGCGGCTGGAGCAGGAAGATCAGAGATTGAAGAAGCACAACAGCTGTTGGATGGACATCCAACAGTCACTGCTGTGTGTTGACTAAGTTGACAAAGCCTTGCGTACGCGTCAAAAATAATTTAGGACAATGTCATCGTCAACCTAGTAGGCCCAGAGGTCAGCCTCCAAATCTGTGGAAAACAGCATACAACCCATTATCCATTATTTTCAATAATTCACAACCCATTTGCTAATTCTTAAGGATATTTGAAGCCCATATTCTTTTTATTAGCATTACAGACTATATATTCTGGGCACTGCTAAAAAATTCAACAAAATTTTGCATATTTCGGTGGGGTCTGAACTCTTTTAATCACGAAATTTCGAGTCATGTTAAAAATAGTTTTTAAAAAATTATATCAAAATAAAATTCAAAAAACAATTCTCCGCAAAAAAAGAATGAAATTTAGAATCTTAACTAGCAAGATGCCCGTTCGTTGCACGGAACATGAAGATGCATTTGTATGAGTAGTTTATCTTGTGGGTGAAAAGATGATATTTTAATGTAATTGCCAGTTGGCTTTGGTTTTTATGAGTAGAGAGTAGAGAAATCCTGAAAAAAATGATATTTTAATGCAATTGCTAGTTGGCTTTGGTTTAAAAATTTACAGCCCATTTCTTACAACTTATAGCCCGTTTTCTGGGGAAGCCCATTTCTTATCCCTCCTCGTCTTGAAAGATTTGCAGCCCAGCAGGGCTGAGAAAAGCAAGTAGGCCTCGGTTTTGGTATTCTCCAAAAAAAAGAACTGGGCTAGCCAATTTCAGAAAGAAAAAAATATCAACTGGGCTCGTCATGTGCTTAATAAAAGCGTAAGCGTGGGCTAGACGGGCCACAGCCCCCGCACAGCGCGTACTTGAGCTCCATCTCTGAAACTGAAAAACAACTGGGCGAGCTGCTGGGTCCCTGGTGTTATCCGCTCGTTGTGTAATTTTCTCGTTTACTGACTACATTGATAATGGCATGGAACCTACTCCCTCCATTCCAAAATAGATGACCCAACTTTGTACTAACTTTAGTACAAAGTTAGTACAAAGTTGGGTCATCTATTTTGGAACGGAGGGAGTAGTTGTCAAACAATTAGGAGGAAGTATTGTTTTGGCTTGTAATAATGAGGCACCTGCTTGCGAAATGCAATGACCCTGGTGGGTCCCTACTGTCAGCCTCTCCACGTACAGTCATCTCCTGATTCCTCTTGGTTGTTGACCATGTTGACAACACCAGATGGCGGCGAGCACAGCGAGCTAACCAAGGCGGAGAACGACGACAAGGCCTCGGACGGGAACGAATAGCAGCCATGGAAGATGCGGCAGTGTAGTGGCAGGTGGAGGGGAGTACGAGGGCAACAACATGCAAGTCAAGCATACAAATGGTACAAAAAGCCCAAGGATTAATTGTTCATCAAATTTTTAGACAAAACCCAGATTGAACATGATAGTAACATCTAACCCAACCACTCTTTTTTGCAGTCACAAACAAATGGATCGGTCTGATCCATAAAATCAACATCCTGTGCAAAAAAAATTATTTTAGGATGTCTACAACTTGTTGTAAATAGAAGCCGAGCACGTTTAGAAGCCCATTTGTCCACCTGAAACTTATTTTTTTGCTGTTCAACATGTTTGTCCGTGAGAAATCTCTTGCTGTAAAAATTAAGCCTCATGGACAATAGTAACCTCGCATTCAACAGGAAGAATGTGACAAAGCTTCTGTTTGCCTGGTTGGATGCATATCGTCCCATCGTTATTGTCCTCAAACGAATGTCATGAGAACTGAGAAAATCCTTGTGCTTATTACGCAACGATTTGTTATATGTTTTTCTCCATGTGGTTCTGCCTAAGTAGACATGAATATTGAAAACAGTTAAGGTCTGAAAAAAGAGTATGTCGAAAGAACGACAGCTGAACAGTTAATTCTAGTACAATATATACGGGCTTTCAATGTGCATGAAATCATCACCTCTATGTATAAATTCTCCAGAGATCGAAAGCATCGCAGCAAGCCAATAATTATGTCCAGATCAAAACTATACATTCTGATATATATGATCTTGACAGAATCCAGCAGCATTGATAGGCTACCAATGGACGAACTCTTCATTGAGCATATAACATAATATTAGTACCCAAAGTGTACTCCAAGATGATATAAAACGTATGCGCACAAATGAAAAATGCAGCATATGATTACAAATGTGTAGATGATAATATACGGTATCTGAAAAGGTGAGGAGCCAAACACCAACTCCTTGTGATTATTAAACGGGTCACGAATTACACCCAAGGTCTCCAGTTTGGGCCCAGAGACGATAGTTATTTCTGAAGGTGTATAACAATTATGAAGGAGCAACCTTTCAAGTGAAGGGGCATCTTCGATGATGAGCTGTTGTCCTTCAAAACAAATTTCAATGCTTTTAAGGTGAGGCGACTTTATCTGGAGACAACTGATACCGATTTCTATTCCCAAAACAATTAGCAAGCGCTCCAGGGCAGGGCAACTAGAGTGGATGATGCTGTGCAGTGAGGCCTCCGACAGATAAACCACCACAAGCGAAAGTTTTTTTAGCAGTGGGAGTCGAAGCATTTGTACCAGATCGTCTGGTAGATGGCACCGGGCGAAGGTGGCGGTGTGGAGAGAGGAGGAAAACCGCGATGGACAATGTTGGTGTGGGCACGAATTCTTGGTATGTTCGTGGTATGAAACTTTCGTGGTAATGGTAGAACTCAAACTGCTGGAGTTTTGAGGCATTGAACGGGGCCCTGCTGGTGAGAAGAGACGATGGCTCTGATGAGATCAAATTCAAGAAGGACAGATATCTGACGACAGTCGAGATTGAGGGGCGCGGTGCACCATAGAGGGCGCCACCGAGTTGAGAGGACTTGTGTGCTGCAGCAATCCTTGGTGGGGAGAAGCGAGATGATCTCCTCAAGGATGACGTCCGGGAGATCACTGATGCGGTCCACCGGAGATTCTACCGGTTCCTCAGATCCGGGTGGGGGGGGAGGGGGGGCTCGCCACTTCTCCTCGCGCTACCGGGTGCGGGATCTACAACCAGCGTCACCGCTGGCGGGAGCCTCATCTTCTTGGCGCTGGGGCCAGCCGACTCCAATTTCCTTGTGGGCGTCGTGCCGAGCTCACGGGTTTGAGCAGAGTAGCTAGAGATGAGCCTAGTGGCAGTGCGAGTGGGGAAGAAGGAGGGCTGGGGATTTCTGTAGGAGTGGAAGAAGAGGAGCAGGCATTTTCTATACGAGTGAGGAAGAAGGTGAGCGGGGTTTTTTGGACGAGTGAGGAAGATTGGGGAGCGGGGGGAATTGGGCGGGGAGACGGAAGCGGGAGAGCGAGCTGTTCGTGTTTATAAGGCCCGCTGCACTAACTACTCGCTTTTTCCCAAGAACCGCTCTCTTCTTTTGTGTTGTTGCATGACTGTCGATGCATGCAGGATGCATGTGCCCGCCGGCCACTGCATGCGCCTGGTTTGTTACTAGGCCTATTTAATAGGGTGGTTATGGAGTAAATTAAGGAGATTTATTTTCTCTTTGTGCACCCACCAAATTAGAGGATGTGGTACTGGATGCAGACACTCACATTAAACTAACATTCAGAAGAACAAAAGTTCAGCATGTCTATGCATCTCAATGATTCACCATACTATAACCAATATACAAAACTGTGAGAAGGTGTGGAAATAAAGAAAATCAGCCGATGCTTCTCTGAGCAAAGGGCCTCCCTGCGCACGCATTAATTTCCTGGGCATGCTTGTTTCTTCTCAATGTTGCGATCACTTTGAGCATGTTGGCAACTCCACAGCTAGCTAGCTGCCTCATCTTGCAATTGATGCTAACACATTTGCAGCAAACACATGAGGCAATAGAGATGACTCAACATGGGTCCATATTGTGCAGTTCCCCTGATATCATATTCATTGTCCTGAATCTGAAAAGATAGGAAAACAATAGCTATACTTAAACGATGTTGCAAAACAGTAGCACATATCAATAGCTCGGCATGACAAAACACGATCATCTGGACGAAGGGGATACTGACCTGCCTGAGGAAGATTACATATAATTTCATAAGTCCTTGGTTGATTTCCACCTTCGGCTACACTGCTTGTTTGCTCCTCCACACATGACAGGATCGTTCCGCACTGCATTCAACAAGTCAAAGTACGAATAAGCTAATTTCATCTTGCGGTGGTCATTGTACGTAGTTACGGATGTAGGAATACCTGGAGCACCATGAGGTTAGCTGATAGCAGGTAGATGCAGAGCCATATAAATTTTGTGCGGTGCTACCAAAATTGAGGTTTGTATCCCTTCCCGCTATGAGAATTCTTCTTGAAGTTGGTAGAATGTGATGGCTTGTTCTTTGCATCATACTTGCCTTTCCCCTGAGATTTGTTCTTGTTGTTTTGGGGCTGGCTGGGCTAGAAGTTCTTCTCGTGTACCATGTGGGCACTAGAAGCTCCCTCGGCGACCCGAGCACGTGTGTCTTTTGCTCTCGCCTTCTCCTCAAAATCAAGAGTGCTAATGAGATCCAAAACAGAAAACTCATGTCTCTTGTTTTTCAGAGAAGTAGCAAAATCGTTCCACGAAGGTGGAAGCTTGGCAATGATGGTCCCAGCAACAAATTTGTCCGGCAACACACACTTAAAGTACTCAAGTTCCTTAGAGAGTGACTGTATCTCATGAGTCTGCTGAACAATAGAGCGCTCATCCGTCATCTTGTAGTCACATAATTGCTCCATGACGTACAACTCGCTGCCAGCGCCCGAGGGCCCAAATGTGGCCTCGAGCGCAGCCCACATGTCTTTGCCGCTATCAAAGAACATATACGAATCCACAATGGAATCGTCAAGAACACTCAGCAGGGTGGCTTTGAAGAGGGTATCCATGTTCTCAAAAGCTTCCTGCTGTGTGGGATTAAGATCGCCCTCAGGCTTACCCTTAGTGGCGTCATAGCAGTACATGATCTGAAACCAATATACTGCTCTTGTGCGCCACCTTTTATATTGCACCCCCTTAAAAGTAGGCGGCTTCAAAAGCGCAGCAAAACCACTCGGAGTAAATTGCCTGTGATCAGGTTTTTGGATTGGATTGTTGAATATATGAACAATTTAGTATGAGCTTTAATCCGAATCAGCAGTAAATAGATCATGACGACAATTGCAAACATCAAAGTAATGATGTGGACTAAATCAGGAGGACAGAATCACATACTGTACAGCGGGAGCAGAACCGATGTGGTTGATGTTGTCACTCATGTCGTTGATGAAGAGGTTACCGAGGTCGGGGAAGAAGGCTGTCGTTGAGGAAGTCGTTGCTGGCAGCATTCACAGGAGTGTGCTCCCCCAAAACCTGATCGCCCCTCTCCCATACAGGATCACGAAAGGCGGGGTTCGGAGGACTGCTGTCCCTTCTCGCTGTGCACGCCGGAAGGAGGGCTGGAGAAGAATTGCGTGGTGTCGCTAAGATCTGGAACGGTGCGAAACCATATGATACAGCGGCGGCTAGGGTAGAGCATGTCAGGTCGGTCGTGCGAGTATAATAGTAGGCCTTTGGCCCCAAACCCCACGTCCAAGTGAATAATAGCTCAAAAAAAGTCAATAATAGCCCCACCAAGGTTTGTCAAAAAAACGGAGTAATTAAGGCGTCTGTTAGTCCCTTTAGTATAAATACAATATCATTAATAATGGCCCCACCTTTTGTCTCACAAAGTAGAGTATGTTGGAGTACAACCGACTACACGTTTACAATCAGCTTCTCTTCTCTCTCCTCTTATCTCTCCTTCAACTAAGCAAAAATACTATATTTAAATCCTTATAGCCTGCTTATGTCATCTAATTATAGTACATTGTGTAGTCTGAAATGTCGGGCGTGCAGCAGGCGGTGCCCTCGGTTGGCGCACCGCTTCAACGATGGAAGCAGTGAGAGGTCGCGTCGCCCTGACTTGCCATCAATGTGGAGCGGCGGGCTCAGCTGGCACCGGGCAGGAAGCGCGCACGGGAGGGGGGAGGGGTTTTTGTTGGGCCAAGAAGGTGAGAAGCCAACTTGGGATTGGTCCGGACGGGGAAATATCATGTGCTCCCATACTCTGCATATGACACTAGTCTATGTTACTACTCCCTCCTTTCCGGTTTATAGAGATATTTAGAGTAACATAGTAATATGTTTAAGTACAAGTTACTCCCCACTATGACCAGCCTTTGCCTCTCCCAGTGCTCCACCATGTATAGCTGCTAAGCCTGCCGCGTAGGCATAAAATATGATGTGGCACCAATAAACTAAGCACCTATGCAGTGAACACTTGAGTTACTAAGCCATTTAATGCACTTAGCACCTCATCTAAAGAGCATTAATAGTATAGCCAGCTGCTGGCTATAAGCCTACAACCCATCTTATAGTAAACATGTACAAAGTGCCTAGGAGCACGTGCTAGAGCTGGCTCTTCATGAAGAGCCTGCTTACCTTCTCTCTCCTCTTCTCTTTCCTCCAACTAAGCAGAAATATACCACTGTTTATTCCTTATAGCCCGCTGACTCAGCTCTATTGTACTTTCTCTAAGCACATCTAAGCACTTGCTAGCACCCCTTGACCATGGACCTTGACGGTGTACGTCACCTTGTGTCTCATAATTTTCCTCGTCATCATCTGAGTCCTAGAATATCTCACCCACATCATCATTAGCATGCAGCCGCCTTGATAGACAACATGCGTAGAAGGAGTAGAGGCGACTGGGGACGCACCACCACCACGTCGTGGGCACTCCGTATGTGCTCGTGTGCGTGCAGCGTGCATGTTTTTCTATCGGTGCTAGCTCTAAGGCCGAGGCTGCGGTCGTCTTCGTCTCTGACTATTAGTTGAGCAACGACGACAAAGAGGTGCTGCAAGACATGCGTATTCACCGTTGCGTGCGATCTTTGCCATAGCACGACGAACCGGACGTCGCCGCGGATGGTGCACGCCTCCATGCAGCCGAGTGTGTGCGCATGCATGTGTTATTCACGTGCATTCTGCGGCCGAGCGTGTGTCCATGCACGTCTTGTGTACGTGCGTTGTGTGCTCCATGTTGTGCGCATATGTGCATGAGTTGGATCGGATGGAGTTAGTGCGTTGGCTTGTGTACATATTTTAGAGTGTAGATTCACTCATTTTGTTTCGTATGTAGTCCCTTATTGAAATATCTAAAAAGACTTATATTTGGGAACGGAGAGAGTATAAAACATCTTCAACTTAGCATCATAATGTACCATTTCTAGTGGTTAGCGAAAAGTTCATGTTCTTTTAGTTGTTTATAGGTGGGTAGGCGGCAAAAAACAGGGGAAAACGCGCAAGGTTCCTTGCAGACACTCCACCGCGAGGTTCCTTGCTCCTCCTCGATCGTCGGGAATCTATGCTCTTCAACTCTTTTATTTTACGTGAGCTTTGTTCATCCTTTTCCCAACACGCGAGACATCTAGCATCAACGTGCATGTGTCATGCAAGAAAATGGAGATAATCAGATAAGCAGTGGGTAAGTGAGTCGTGCGGGGGGGGGGGGGGGGGAAGCCGGGGGAAACCCTTCCCGTAAGTGAGTCATGCACTTCGATGGCACCTACACAATATTTTTTCTCCTCGATGGCATGTGAATGGCACATGAATAGTGCATGTACTCAACGACGGAGCACGGGATGGTAGCAATGACATGGCCAGCCCTTTTTTGGAGAGAGTACGTACTACTAGTAAATAACTTTGATGTGTCCCATGAACTCGCAGAATGACGAGAAGCTTGATTATGCCTTCTCCCTCGCCAACGCGTGCGCGGTGGCTCGCAACACGAGGAGAAACTTTTGCTTACAAGGGTGGACGTGCAGCAATTCATTTGGTGTCAGATTGCCAAAAGCACTACTGTAGAACCATCGACTTCCGAAAGAGGCGAAGAGCAAAGCGCAAGGTCACCTACTAACCATCGACTTCCGGAAGAGGCTAGGCATAGTGGGAGTAACATAAGTAGGGGTACCTCCTTTTTTTTATTCTAGAAACAACCACACGCGAATATCAAGATGCAGAGGCCGGGCGTCATCCTCCTTTTCTAAAAAAATGTATAACAAATTTCCTGCAGTCCGTGCTCAGCCCTCCTCTATCTCTCTTCTCAGCCAGCCAGCCGACGCGCGGAGCCCATCGTCTGTTTGCTCACATGCAGCCCCACATGTCAGTGAAAACACAAGAGGACCCACTGAACCTGGACATCTTTCACCTCGACATGCTGGCGATGAAAAACAAATCCAACAAAGATCTTCGGTGGCCACTTTTGGAGTTACTCAAGAGTAGTAAGATTCTATTTACAGTTTAACCCAAGATGCACATCTCGTGGCTTCAACTACCACTCTATTTTCTTTCATGACACGACTTGGATGCTGGATGTCCCACGTGTCGGCAAAAGGAGGAAGAACCCGACCAAATCTTCGGTTGTGCTCTCGGATTAGACTAGTTGTGCTAACTTAAAATTTTTATTGTGTACTCCCTCCGTTCCAAAATACTTGACTTCCATTTGTCCAAAAATGGATGTGCCTATATACTAAAACATGTCTAGATAAATATATATTTTGACAAATAGAAGGCATGTATTGTGCAATGGAGGGAATAGAATGGATGCAAGTTTCTGTATTGGGAAGAAGAGTACATCCATATATTGATAGAGCGCAATTTAGTAGATGTTCTATCACTTTTAGCTAGCACAGAGGCTATAGATGAGATTAGTGCACTTGTTGATACTCCTACTTGGTATGCGTGTTGCTGCTTAGACGCAGAGAAAAACAGACCATAGGGAGTACTAGAATAGAGGCTAGACATGAGACTAGATGCGAGGAAGCAACGTCTACTTCTTTACACTCGAAGAAGAAAGAAGCACGCAAGATCGAGCCTCCGCAGATCAACAATGAATGCAGCAAGAAGGCACTAATCCAACTCAGTAGAACGAAGGGAGTAGAATGGATGCAATTTTTTGTATTGGGAAGAAGAGTATATCCATATATTGATAAAGCGTTGGAGTTGGTCTTACAAGTGGGACCGCAGTTGAGGAAACCGACTATCGGCAAACCCCCACCTCGCCCGCCGCGCTATGGCTGAGTTAGAGAAACGATGATGTAGGACCTTGAAGTATGTCTAGAGGGGGGGGTGATTAGACTACTTGACCAATTAAAAACTTAACCTTTTCCCAATTTTAGAGTTTGGCAGATTTTAGCTATCTTAGGACAAGTCAAGCAATCATCACACAATTCAAGCAAGCATGCAAAGAGTATATTGGCAGCAGAAATTAAAGCATGCAACTAGCAAGAAAGTAAGGGGAAGGGTTTGGAGGATTCAAACGCAATTGAAGACACGGATGTTTTTGGCGTGGTTCCGATAGGTGGTGCTATCGTACATCCACGTTGATGGAGACTTCAACCCACGAAGGGTAACGGTTGCGCGAGTCCACGGAGGGCTCCACCCACGAAGGGTCCACGAAGAAGCAACCTTGTCTATCCCACCATGGTCGTCGCCCATGAAGGACTTGCCTCACTAGCGGTAGATCTTCACGAAGTAGGCGATCTCCTTGCCCTTACAAACTCCTTGGTTCAACTCCACAATCTTGTCGGAGGCTCCCAAGTGACACCTAGCCAATGTAGGAGACACCACTCTCCAAGAAGTAACAAATGGTGCGTTGATGATGAACTCCTTGCTCTTGTGCTTCAAATGATAGTCTCCCCAACACTCAACTCTCTCTCATAGGGTTTGGATCTGGTGGAAAAGAAGATTTGAGTGGAAAGCAACTTGGGAAGGCTAGAGATCAAGATTCATATGGTAGGAATGGAATATCTTGGCCTCAACACATGAGTAGGTGGTTCTCTCTCAGAAATGGTAAGTTGGAAGTGTAGGTTTGTTCTGATGGCTCTCTCCACGAATGAAGAGGAGGTGGAGGGGTATATATAGCCTCCACAAAAAATCTAACCGTTACACAAAATTTACCAAACTCGGTGGGACCGATCGCTCACTTCAGTTAGACCGAAACGTTACGAAGGGAAACAGAGAGATTACAATCCCATCTCGGTGAGACCGAGATCCCTATCAGTAAGACTGCTTTGCCTAGGGTTTGTGGCAGTGGCTATGACATTCAAACTCAGTGGCGCCGGGTAGAAGGAATCGGTGTGACCGATTTTGGCTTTAGGTTTAGGTCATTTGTGGATGTGAGAAAGTAGTTGAGGGTTTTGGAGCATATCACTAAGCACATGAAGCAAGAGGCTCATTAAGCAACACCTCATCCCTTCTTGATAGTATTGGCTTTTCCTATAGACTCAACGTGATCTTGGATCACTAAAATGTAAAATTAAGAGTCTTGAGCTTTTGAGCTTGAGCCAATCCTTTGTCATTAGTATTTTGAGGGATCCACTTTCATCATCCATGCCATGCCATTCATTGAGCTTTCCTGAAATAATAGTCTTGGAATAGCATTAGCTCAATGAGCTATATGTTGTTATGAATTACCAAAACCACCTAGAGATAGTTGCACTTTCAGATGAGGTTGAAGAGATTGCTCTAGCACGGACTCCAAGAAATATGGTGTCAGATGGAAGTCGTGCTGGCGGTATGTGCTGTACTCCTGGACGTGAATGCTTGTTCTGGCCCATGCCACCCTACTACTCCTACTACTTACTATATAGTACTAGTATCGAGGATTCGAGGTGCTGGTTACGTAGTACAATGTGGCTACAGTAAAAACACCCGCACGACGCGCGAAGCATGTGAAGCTAGTACAAATAGTGTACTACTATTGTTGATTGGCCTCATCCGATAACCTGTTGCAATGCACGTACAATTATGTATTCGGAAAATATTTTTTTGCCTCGTCGCACCACTCACTCACAGAAGCAACTCGAAAGCCATTCATAAATTTAGTAAGTTTATCACAGGCATATCATTTTATTACATACAACAGGTCATCAACCCACATCGACAACGAGGATACATTACAAATACTAAACTTTTCACCACACAACAAATAACAAGCAATGAAATGAACTTCAACTCAACCATTCCTCAGCGTTGGAAACGCTTGCTTTGAACCACAAGTGATTCCCTGGGACGGGGCATCTATTGTCGATCTCGAGACCAACGCAGGAATGATCATCCAAGCTGAAGCGGCCTACTATATCAGTACCAGGGTAGGGAACCACGCTAATGTCCGAGGTATAGACACAGTTGCTTCTCATAAATGGTGCTAGTAACATTGTGTCAACAACAGTTGGATTGCCTTTCACCATCATCGGATAGTTTTGTCCAAGGAAGAGCGAGTTTTCTCCAAGACTATCAATTCTGTACCAGGGAGAAGGTGTTGGCGCTAGCACACTAGTATCCATCCCGAATACCATGCAACGGGTGTTGGAATAGGTTCGGAGAGTGCGACCATGGGAGACTACACCTGCTTCCTTAGCAGTAACATCATCAGTGGGCTGTATACACATGAGAAGAGGTGATCCATCGGAATTAGTTGCCAGGCGCCAACGAGTATATGGGCGCTGCTCGTCCTCATGCTCGTGATCATCACCATCGTCATCTCCCCCTTGGTTATAAAAATTTTCAAGTATAGGTGGTGGAATGTTCACAGGACCTTGGAAACACAAGAAGAAGGTTAATTAGTAAAGGGAAACTTGCTAACCCGCATGCATGTGGATGAAACAATTATAATTATGGTGGAAGACAAATGTACCGAAATCATAACAATTCCATGCAAAAACAATGCCACGAGTGGTGGCAGCAAACACAAGGCCCTCGTATTGAATTGCATCACAGTACTCATGTGTGTACAGAAACTGATTTTTGAGCAATGTCCATCGAGTCAAACCAGCAACGATGGCAACAAGCTTGTCGAAGATAGCAACAACTTCATAGTTGTTGTAATTCCAAGAGCGGGTGGGAACTCGAGAAATTGCTATCTTCCATAGAAGACAGTCACCATGATTGTATTTGAACGTGCGTACAATACCGGTGTGCTCAACCTCTGGGCAGTCTGCAAAGATTTTTGGAAGTGGAACCCGGTCACGAGTGTACACATTCACAAGTTCCCACTCACAGTTGGACCCAATGTAAACAACCCAATCTCCATTTGCGCCTACCCAATCCTTGCCATCAAGCGATGGCATCTTAACATCATACGTATCATTATCAAGCGGCGTCAACTTGCACAGGGCGAGGCCTCCGTCGTGACGGCGCCAGTCATCAGGGTCACGGCGATGAAGATAGGGGAGATCAAACCGCTCCTTGACTCTTGGGTTCCTTGTAATGATGTTATTAGTTGAGTCAAGAATGGGCTTGAACGAACCTGCCATGCTAGCCAAGGTGATGACGTTGCACCGATCAATGAGTTCCTCCACCACGTCATCTTTCAGATCGGGGCAAGAATAACGGGGTTGTTTCCGTCCTGTTCCCTCCATGGAGAAGACGATCGAACAATGGCAGAAGAAAGGGTGAAGGGATGAAGGAAAATGGAGGAGGGAGAGGAAGAGTGTGCGACAGCAGTTCCAAATCGAGAGGGAAATGCGAAGAGTCGGTGGACGGTTGCGGTTTGCCACGGTTCACGAAGGGGCGCCCCGACCTACATGTCGGTTCAGAAATACTCCTACTACTCGCCGTCGTCTCACTGATATGTTGGAACGGGACCACATGTCAACAAAACATGGTGTGTAATTTCTCGTGCAAAATGCGATCTGGCCGTGTTGGCCCGAGGTGCCGCATTAGGTTTCTTTGAAAGTTTGCCGCATTAGTTATCGACCTTTATTTTTTTTAACATGCAATCTGAATGGATAGCTCCTGTGGTCATCACACATGAGCGGATATAGTGATGGTTGATTCACTCGAGCAACTTATTACTATGGGAATATGGGAGTACCAGCGGATTCAAGGAACAGAGATGGTTGCTTCGTCCGAGCAACTTACTGTGGTGAAGGTGGGGCTATGTGATTTGACTGCTCACTAGTCATTACTACTGCGGTGCAACGACCGGGTGAATCTTCCCCTGAAGTTGTGTTGTGCACTCAATATTGCTGCATGGCAGGTGGAGCCGGATGAAGGATGTCCAACATGTCGGCGAAACGAGGTTGAATTGTTTCTGGCATTGCTATCAATCCTTCAGGATTTGTTATATGTATGCATAATTTTGATGAAATTGTACTGTGATGCTATGAACGTTTCAACTCTGGTTCCCGCAGGAAAAAAAAGGTTTCAACTTAGGATTCATGTGTCTTGCCTCGAGATTATCTCGTTACAACATTCCATCAAATACAAATGAAACTACCATGGCTAATGCATCTCAATGGTTCTCAGATCAGCTCCAATATTCACATCACAACTGAAGACAAAGTTGTGAGAAGGTGTACAAATAAAGAAAAAAAATATAATTGATCGATGTTGTTCGTAGGCATGGCTCCATTTCCTTGGCATAGTGTTCATTGCTTGGCAGCTAGTTTCACCCAGCTCTGTAGCCAAAAAAGAGGTGTATGAAGGACACCACAATCCGATCATTTTGTGCAGCTCCACTAAAATCAGGCGGACCATCCCTGTTTGCAAAGATATCCAGTCAGTGTGATTACAATAATAGTGGAACTAGATGATGAAACATAACACACATAAATAGAAGCCGATCACCTCTACGATCTCTCTTTAGGACTAACTTCTTGTTGGAGAAGATTAGGCATAGAGTTGGATGAGGAGGATAGCAAAACCAATCTCCCTTTCCGCAGTCCCACAGAAATGTAAAAACATTGCCCGTGTGACATTTTGGCGGAACTGCACAAAACACTCTTCGGAAAAGTGATTTGTGCAGTTCACCAAAAGGTCGCAATAGCAACGAGGTGAAAATGGATAGCCCTGTTTGCAAAAGGAGGTCGAAAGGAAACAAGTACTGCCCAATAACACGAGTTGAAGACACATACGCCGACAAAAAAGAAGCATGTTCCATGTAAAAAGGGAAAGATAGCACATGGTGGTTTATCAAAAATGGTTTGAGGACGAGATTGCAAGATGGAAAGTACGCCGGCCGAGATACGATTTAAGAAAACAACTAAAGAAGATCCACATGCAGCAACATGGGAAGATGGGCAGTGGAGCAAGGCCGGAGGAAGCTGTACCTGAGGGTCGTCGGGATGTTACTAGGAGGGCGCCGGCGGCCGGGATCTGCCCATACTGCGGCATTGAGCAAGTGGCGAAGGCCCTACCGCGCTAGAGCTTGGTCAGAGAGAACAGATGGTACCGCAGATCGGGACGAGCTGCCTCAACATCGTCGAACAGAGAGACGATGCACATCCTCCCTTTCTGCCGGTGGACGGGATGCGGCCGGATCACTGACCAACGCTGAGAGAGAGAGGCCACAGTGGCCTTGTGTGAGATTGTGTGACGAGACTCACGAGAGACAAACCCATTTTTCCATTTTCCCCACGGCAATCATTTTATATTCTAGGCATGGTACCCGACCCTCCTTTGAGTAAACAACCGCTACACGCGTCAAATTATCACGTGGGCTGCCTTTTTGTACAGAAACAAACTCCACCGTGTACCCGCGCGGGTGTGGCCGGGAACGAGACGTGAGTACTTGTGTCCTGCGTGCACTTCTTCTTTAGGTGCAGGTACATATGTGGGTGGGTGTGAGAGAGATGGTTTGTGCGAAACAGAGGCAATGAGTTGATGATATCTCAATCAGAAAAACGTAACATATGCAATGTGTGTGAAACGGAGTCATGGACGTGAGATATCAATAGAATTGAAAACAGGGATGAAGTGTGTGGCGGCGCGATCGATAAAGAGTGCCATCGAATTTGTGTTTGCCCACATCAAAGATACAAGGCGGCTGGCCTACTGGAATTTGAGAGGGCAGAGGTGCAGTTCTTCTCCGTCGCATGGATACCTACCTACAACGTTCGACTATCGGTGTGTGTGTGTGGGGGGTGGGGGGGGGGGGGTAGAGACCGGTCGACTAGTATATGTGTGGGGAAGGAGAGAGACCTAGCTATGTATTGATGGAGATCGATCGACATCCATGGATATGTGTAGCAGAGGAATAAGGTTGGTAAAAATACAAAGGTAGAGCGTCGGAGGGTTGGTGGTGGAGTGGCGTCTCGCAAATGGTGGGAGAGGCCTGTTAGACAAGCGGAGGGTATGAGTGCAATATCAATAAGAGAGGGCGGGGGATGTCTGTCTGTCTATGCACATGCGTGTGAGAGACGGGTCGGGAGGTATTCAAGGATGATGAGGGGAGAAGATATGGTTGTGGTAAGCATGCGTAAGTACATAGGAAGATCAACCGTCGTGTGTCCAAGAAAAGGAGACACATAACTAGCGAGGTAAGTGTATCGGTGCTTGATGAAAACGAATTATAGTCGACCTGGCTATATGTAGGGAGATCAGTTCATATACACGCCTGCATGTGTTAGAAGCAAATAAGGTCTGGAGAGGCAGATAGGGGGAGAGGGTGTGGCTAGGAGGTGGTGCGAGAGGCCTACCATGTCGGGGGGGGGGAGGAGTGTGCGAGCATGTGATTAATGAAAAGAGGGGCGGGAGTGTGCACCTGCGTGGAATCGTATTGGACATATGGGGGCATGGACGGTGAGAAGAGAAGAGGGGAAGTATATATGTGTTTGTTGTAGGCACACTTGGCTAGAGAGGTATATCGACCGGTGTGTGCCAGAAAGAAGGAGCCGGGGGCCTACACACACCGCTGGTGGACTACCTAAAGAGAAATAATGAACGTGCGCGATGGAGGGGACGCTAAGGGTGTGTGAGGGGGGCGGGCGTGTGCATGCACGATAGAAAGTTAGCACTAGCTAGCTACAAATAGAAGAGGACCGTCAAGGTGTAAAAGATGAACAAAGATCATAATTCATTATAAAAAGGTGGATATGGATACTTGAAGAAGATATCACAATTTAGAACATTGATTATAATTTGGGCTAATGTGTGGGTTTTGCAACTCAGGTCTAAATACTTGTCATAATGTAGGGGGCGGGGCACTATACTTTGTGTGATAAACACGGTGTACGTATGGAACATGGTTTAGATTATGAATATATAGTTAGTACATCAAATGTACTATTATTTGGAATCAACATCAAGTGTATTCAAAAAATAGAATTCCAGTTCATGTAGTACACATAGTTCATATCTATCTCTATAGTAATCATGTGGTGTGTTATTAAGGTAATACACGAATGATGGTTGAAGTTGGTAACAATCATGATTGTAGATTCTTATTGAAATAGAGAAACGAATTCAAATTTAGTTCGAATTGCAGCGGTAGTATAGACATTTGGAATGCACTAAAATGTTGGTATGAGTAGGTTACATGCATTATAGAGCAAGCAAAAAAAATTAATCGGACATAACTGGATTCATACTCCCTCCTTCCATCTATATAGGGCGTAATGAGATTTTTAAGACCGCCTTTGACTATTGACAAGATTAATAGTACATGACATGCACAATGTGAAAATTATATCATTGAAAGAACCTTTCACAGACGAAGTTAACGGTGTGCTTTGTGTAAGTTGCATGCCATATATCATTGCTCTAATATTTGGTCAAAGTTAGCATCGAAAAACGCATTAGGCCCTATATAGATGGAAGGAGGGAGTAGCTTTGAATAGCATTTGTATAGTAAAACGGGGCAAGACTCTCTCTTTGTGTGGTGTGAATAGTTTTATTTTTTTGTTTTCTTTTTGGTTGAGGGAAGTGCGAATTGATTTGGTACGTACAAGTACAATATTACTACATGTTAGGCTTGTCCCTAAAATTCAACCCGCGTCTTGTTAAATCCCGAAAATTCAGATATCGTGCTCCCAAAACTGGCGCCTTCACAACCCGCGCCTTGCTATCCCAAAATTACAGCACGCGCGAAAACTCCCTCCAGCTGCCAAATCCCGACATGCGAAATCCCTCTTCTAACCCTGAGCCGAAAGGGCCATAGTTCAAATCGGTGGGGGGTACTTTTGTAACACACCCTACATTTTAGACAAGCGCGTCCCTAAGTCATGATTCACCCCATCCCATTGCCCCCTTTTCGCCATTCGAAATCCCAGGCCGCCATAACCTCTCCGCTCCAGCCGCGAAACCCCACCCTCCTCCGTCCGCCATGTCACTGCTGCCCAGCCGGAGCCTCTTCCCCGACGACGTCGTCCACCAAACTAGCTCGATGTCCCTCGTCCACCTCCCTGGATGAGGATCCGTCGTCCATCTCGTCGTCCTGCCGGTTCAGCCACCCCATCCTCCACCTCCAAGGAGCTGCTCCGACGATCGCCTCGTCTATCATGGCTGCTCCATCCCCACAGTGCCGCCTTAGCCTGCTCCACTGGAACCGCAACATCCTCACGGACTCCTCGGACGAAGCCGAGGCCTACTCGGCGCCACCAAAGAGGTTGTAAACTCATCGCATCACACCTTCTCCTTAACTCGACCTCCCGGCGCCGACGGTGCTCCATCCCACACCCCCATGGAGCGGCTACCTTGAAGTCGGCACCGCGGGCGACATCTCCATGGCGGCTCTCCCCCAGTGCGAGGCCCCTTCGGCGGCGGGGTCCATACCAGCCGGATTTGCTGCTGCTGCTCTGGCTCTCGCTCGCTCGCTCGCGCTGCTGCTGCTGCTCTGGCTCTCGCTCGATCGCTCGCTCGCCCAGCTGCTGCTGCTGCTCTCCCCCTTGCTCGTGCTGCTGCTCTGCTCGCCGGAGTTAGGGGGGCTCGCCGGAGTTAAGGAAGAACCACCCGCAGCGGGGACGGGGGCTCGCCGGAGAGGTACCCCACTATCTATCTTAGGGTTCAGGGTGGGGGGGGCGGGGGCCTAGAGGGCTGGCCGGGGTGGCGGTGGCGAGTTGTTTCGGGGCGGCAAGGCGGCGCTGGGGCCGGCGGTTCGGCCGGTGGTGGCAGGCGGCTCAGGGGGGTGCAGGTTGAGGATGAACTGCAGGCCCTCCCTAAACTACATGTCAAGTGCCTCTCTGCTACCATTGCGTTCAGTTTTGATAGTAGCATTCAGATTCCACAGTAAATTTCAGTTTCGACAGTTAAGTTCAGAGTCAATAGTTTTTACCTCATCTGTTGTAGTCAGGTGGTTTTTGGTTATGTTAATTTTACATCCATTTTACATCATCTATTGGAGATGCTATTAGAATCCCACTTGAGATTGACGATGTCTGTCTTCTGCTGCTTCAGCCTTGACGTCTTATGGCTCACCGGAGCTGCTCCAACGACAGAACGATCCATCACAACAGAGCAGTGCCCTGGACGCCGTCTACAGATTCCTCAGATCTTCCTCCACACCTCCGACTGCCACCTCTGCCTCAATTGCTTCAGTGACCAACCCAATGATGTTGAGGTCGACACGGCTACGGCAAAGAGGTTGTACACTTGTTGCATCACTTATTACTATACATTCACGTCGATCCATTAGGGCTATTTTGGTTCAACGGAAAAACATAGCAATAGGGGATTTTCCAATGGCACTCTACTATTCAATTATTCATGCATTTTGTTGAAAGGAATGAAGCAAAACATCCACCTGGACCTACTTTTCAAAATCCTATGCATGAAAACAAGACCAAGTGCATTATTGCCAGAATAACATTCTAACTGTACACACTTTCATATGGTTTCTCTTTATTTTGGCCATGTTTCTTTGCATTCCTCTGCTCTTCCAATTCCTGTAAACCAAACACCCAAGTTGACAGAAATCATGTGTTTACAAATGCTCTGTTTACCATGTGCATTTTCCTATCCTATTCTGGTGTTTTTCCTATCCCTGCGTTTTAAGAATCATGCAAGCCAAATGAGCCCTTACAGAATTACTTCAGTTACAGGTACGTGTCGAAGGGAACTTTGTGTGGTTTGTCCTGCTCCTGCCGCGACGTCGTCCACCTCACCTGAGCTGCTCCATCGACAGAAGCATCCACCAAACCAGACATCACGACTCTTGACCGCCTTTCGCCGTCTCAGATCTCCTTCCCTGCCACCGGCACCCACCCCAACGGCATCACCATCATCGACTCAGCAGATGAACCTGAGGAGTACACGGGTCCACAAGAGAGGTCGCACTCTTTTGTTTCTGCTTATGTTATGCATTGCTTAAACTTACCTGCTACTTTATCGTCCTGTTCAGCTCTTGGACTCCCAACTTAGGTCCAAATTAATGTTCAAACTTGAGTTCTAAATTAGTTGTGGGGCACATATCGAGGCAGCAATGAATAGTATGTCTGTCTAATATCTGGTTCACCTATGTCTGTCTAATATCTGGTTCACCTAGGGTATGCCTATGTTGTTCATCTTGGGTGGGAAACAAATAGTGAAGCAATCATCATCTGTCTTTTTATTAATTTAAAGCAATCATCAGCCTGCTATCATTATTTTTTGATCCATCCACTGGTTGTTACCATCACTCTAAATTTCTGCATGCTCTCCTTACATAATCTCACCATATTTTTTCGTATGCATGTTAGATATTGTACACAGTCATGCTGAACATGTAGAGAAAAAGAGAAGAGTTTTGCGCGGCAATACAATGTCATGCAGACATCGCTCCATGGTGGGTTCAATGGCAAACCCTCCCCACCCCTCTCCAGATTGTAATCCAGAGGAAGATATCTATTCTGAGGCGGATTCAGACGCTGCTGACAACTCCTATTTACCCCCAAGGTGTTTTCTCTACCTTGGCATGATGATGTTAGTCATATCATGCATATGTTTCCTTGCAGTGCCTACTTTTGACATCATATATGTCATCTGCTTAGTTTAGACATGTTTTGTAATGCCACATGTTTAGTTTCTATGTCATATATGGGAATTATGCAGTCTCATGTCTTTTAGCCAGCCATAATATATGTGAAATATGCAATGCCATCATGTTTAACCAGGCATCATATATTTGAATGATATCTTGCCCATCCTTTTCTTCATTACATTTCCATTTGTCGACAATGTTTGTACATTAAACTACTCTTCCTGTGAATCAGCCACTTGGGTGGGAGATGGAAAAATCTGGAGTGAAAACAAGGCCTTCAGAGCAGACAGTGCTACTTGTCGAAGCAGATCTCTTGTTGGGTCCCGATAGCTCCTCAGAGATGGATTCAGAGACAGATGACTAGTCCTATTCCCCTACTGAGGTGTATGCTCTAACTTGGCACGGTTATACTGCTCATATCATGCATACGGTGTCTGCATTGCATAGTTTAGACATCATATACACAATATTCAACACCATGTTCTTAGTTTAGACATCATATCGAATGCCCTTTTTTAGCATATAAATCACATACGTGAATTAAATGATGCTATCCTAATTACTTAGATAACATGTAGGTGAATTATGTCATGCGATCCTGTTTAGTTATTCATCATATCTTTGAATTATGTTATGCTATGCTATCCAGTTTAGATAGACATCATATATGTGAAATTATGTCATGCTATCCGTTTTAATTAAACAATATACATGTCAACTATTTCATGCCCTCTTTTTTCCACACTATCTATTGCATCTGTCTCTCATACAATGTCTGTACATTCAACTATGTTTCCTGTTTATCAGCCATTTGAATTGGAGCGGGTGATGCCAGTATCTAGCGGAATAAAAATACGGTCTTCAAATAAAACAGTGCTACCTCTTGGTGGAGATAGCACCCCGGTTGTACATGCACAAGAACCAGCCCTACCACACATAACCCAAACTCTCGCAGATTGTACCCCTACTACAATGGACAGGGAACCAGCTTCACCCAATCTAACCCCAACCCCAGCCGATAGTAACCCAGTTCCTGTTGACACAGCACCATCTCCACCACAGGGCTCCCAAACAAGAGCAGTCAGTAAGGCAGCTCCAGTGCCCAAAGGGCCAGTACTATTACGGTGAACCGCAACTCCACCAGTTAGTACGCCTATTCTTGTGGAGGAAGCACAACCAGCCAGTTGTAGTTTAGCATCTATCGCATTTGATGTTGTTAAATCGTATGTGCGTATCTTCCCATCTTGGAAATATTATACTGAAGATGAAGGAAAATGCCAGTTGCAGGTGTTTGTCCAGGAGTTATGTGTAAGTAATCTTATTCATGGCAATTACTTTGCTTCGTCCCATACATCCTACCTCCATGATGGTTATAATACAACAAATTTTCCCATTTTTCTCTATAGAGAAGGACCGATTTGGAAACTCAGGATGAGGTAACCTGTGCTAATACCTCTGCTATCTTCAAGAATGATTGGTGGTAGTATCAGAATTACATGAAGAAAACGTACTTCACCGGCAAAGAAACTCATCAAATTCCCTTACGTTCTCCTGAGACACATTTACTGGACGATGACTGGGAACGCCTTGTTCTGTACTGGTCCCGAACCAAGAATGTGGTAAGGTCTATGAGCTCATTTTCTATTTTTAAGTATTATATTCTTGCGTCTTACTGTACTCTGTTTATGTAGAACAAGTGCCTAAACCTGAAGAACAACTGTTCTAATTTAAGGTTCCATTGCTAACATAGTTCAAAAAAGTGCTAGGTGTTAATTGTGCGTTTTGCCACCGCCTTGCGCTTTACTGACCAAAGCGCATGCTTATGCGCAGTTATGCACAGATTAAGCGTAGTTATGCGCAATGCGTTTTGCCAACGCCTAGAGCCTAGGCGCGCTTAAGCGCTCGCTTAGGCGCGCCTTTTTTAACTATGATTGCTTTGCTCTTGTATCACTGTATTTACTGATACAAACTTATTTTTAAATTTAAGGATCCAATCGAAACTCCAATGGCACAGCAGGTATGTTCACGCATGTTTCTTTAACAGGTTTGCTCTTATCAATAGCTCTTTTGATTTCAATTTAAATTGTTTATACAGTTGACTTTCATATCATGCACATTACTAGCATCACAACAGAGCCAACAGTGTTGTTGTACATGTAGACCCGTGGTACCCATCTGAAATCTTGTTGTGCCGTGTAGTTTCCCACGCTTTGTATTCTTTCACTGCTGCTTTGTCTTGAACTGATATGATTTGAACCGTGTATCTATTTTGATTTGGCAAGACAATGCAGTGACCATAGGACATAGATATATGTTTGTTTGATGCTTTTATTATGTACTAGTACTTGGCAATAGAAGACTTGGTAGTTTAATCCTATCCACCTTACTAATGAACTGGTTCACCGAAATGAGTTTCATATACTAGTACATGCTAAACTTGTTATGTGTCTACTTGTTTCTTCTTTTAGAATGCTGACAGAATATTGGGGAAGGGTGCCTTATTAAGCAATGGTAAAGGAAGTAATGAAGATAAGGTTCGGGATAGTGACACATCCTTGTTGGTCTCCAACAAAGCTGATAAAACAGCTAAGGAAGACTATCTTAAAGACAGCGAGACAACCCCAAAGTCCTTTCTTGGTTTAGTGTTCGAGTTACTGGCCACTACCGCATGCACAAGCTATTCAAACTCACTGTCTGAATCAGTTCAGTTTCTTGAGTCTCAACTACAAGCTGAAAGACATCGATCAGCTGTGCTGCGACAAGAAGCGGAAGGACTGCGGAAGTCCCTGGAGCATTCAGATGCATACTTTCTGGTGCAACAGCAAGCGTTGGAGGATTTTAGCGCCAAACAGGACAAAGCTAATCAGCTTGCTAAGCTTACTGCCAGCATGGTGGATACCCAGGATAACGTTTCTTGAGCTCTTCTGAAGTTATTTCAGTTATGCTCTTGTTTTGCTGCCGCGTTTATTTGCATTGGTGGCCAATTTTGACGGCCAGTGTATGTAATATGCTGCTTTGTTCCCTATATTTGCACTGGTGGCGAACTTTGATGCCCAGTCGATGTAATATGTGTAATAGCGATAATAGGCTAGCCTTAATTGCCTGCTTATTTATTTCCTTATTGCCTTGTTTAGTTGTTTGCTTATAGTCACGGCAGTTCTTTTTCTGTGTTTTTTTAGTGGCCACAATAGCCTATTTTTGGTAACTAGGCTAAAATAATGATGGCAACACACGGACTGTTGTAACCATGGGCCTCCTGCAGGCCGTATGATCCATGGGCCTTCGTTCGGCCGTAGCACCATTGGCCTTCCATACGGGCCGTAGGATCCATCAGCCTTCTATACGGGCCTTAGGGATCAATGGGCCTTGTACGGGCCGTAGGGTCCATGGGCCTTGTACGGGCCGTAGGGTCCATGGCCTTCTACGGGTCGTACGATCCATGGGCCTCATACGGGCCGTACTATCCATGGGCCTCATATGGGCCGTAGGATCCATGGGCCTTCTATAGGGCGTATCATCATTTCGCCAATCATGGGTCGTACTATTCGTGGACCATAACGGGCCGTTAATAGGCCGTATTTGATAACTTTATGAAAACAGCCCAACGGGTTTTTTTTTACATGAAAAAGGCCCAATGTATTAACGGTCCACAAATGGGCCGACTGTAACGACAGGCTGAATTTGGCCCACAAGCAGAAAATGACAGTAACGGGCCGTATGTAACCGAATGCTGCAAATGAGCTCAAGAATCAATGGGTCCTGAGAAGGCCGAAAGATAACTTGGGCTGGAAACATCCTAATGGAATAACGGGCCGTTAATGGGTATAAAGTGATACACTATTCATTACGGGCCAGTTTCACCACGGGCCATTAATGGGCCAAGAGTTACAAAGGTCCTCATATGGGCCGAAAGAAGTCATGGGCCACACATGGGCCGGAAGTTAAAACGGGCTGAATCATATTGGACGGCCCAGATGACGCTACTGGGCCTAATTCGGATAGGGCGTAACAGGCCCTGGGTTAGCAGGCTGTAAATGGACTACATGCGAACATGCCGTTAACAGGCTTTCCGTGGGCCGGCCCGCCACCTTTTGACCAACTCAAACGGGCCAGCCTTTTCACAGGAATGGGCCTCTGTTGGGTCGTGCCATGTGTCGCCGTATCATAGGCGCCTCCGGTCCAATGAGCGAATGACATCTGTCCCAACGGTGAGCCGACACGTGTTTCCTCCAGCCAATGATGATTTTACATGTGGAAAATCCCCATTGGTCGGGGCTGTTAACGGGTTATCGGATCCAAAACCCGACCCGATAGCTTAACGGCGTTCCGTTACGGTGGATGCCACGTGTTGGTCACCCTTGACGAAAGCACTTCTGTGACGCGCAATTTATCGTCATGGAAGTGGACACTTCTATGATGATAATTTTGGTAATGCATGGAACACTTCTACGACAGCATAGGTATGACTATCTTGATTTTGTCATAAATTTGTCATGGATGTACATGCATGACAAAAAACGCGACCTACTGTGACAAACACGCATCATCATGGAAGTGTATTTTTTTGTAGTGACTCTATCAAAGAAGTTGCTACCTTGAGTGATAAAATGGATACTCTTATGAATATGCTTACTAGTAAAAGTGCCCATGTTGATCCTAATGATGTGCCACTATCTACCTTGAATGTGCAAAACAATGATGCAATTGATGTGAATTTTGTCGCTAGAAATAGTTTCAACAACAATGCTTATACATGGAATTTCAATTCTAGACCGTATACTGGTAATCCCTCTAATAAGTATGGTAATTACTATTATAATTCATATAATAATAATAGGATACCTACTGAACTTGAGAATAACATTAAAGAATTTATTAGTTCTCAAAATATTTTCAATGCCATGGTAGAAGAAAACCTACATAAAGTTGATAATATGGCTAGAAACATGGATAGAATTGCTCATGATGTGGAAAATCCTAAAATTAAAATTATGCCACATAAAATTGATGCTACTAAAACTTTAAAGTCTATTCAAGTCACCATGAATGAAAGTAGAGAAATAATTTCAAAGATTAGAGCTAAGCGTGAATTCCTAGAAAAAGCGATTCTACCCGGGTTTTATCATAATCATGATGAAGATATTAAAATGGTTGGGGTGACACCCATTGAATCTTTGTTTAGTAATATAAAACTTGATAAAAAAAGGTACTGGAGATGAGTCAACTTTAGCTAGAAGGCATCCCAGTTGTTCGGAGGTTGATGATCTTAATGATAAAAACAATAAAGGTGGGTTTGAAGAGGCCAAGACTTTAATAGCGATGTGCCCACTATTTTGGATTACAACGACTTTAATTATGATAATTATTCTATGATTGAATGCATTTCCTTGTCGCAATCTATGATGAACACACCTAATACTTACGAACAAAATAAAACTTTTACTAAACATATTGTAGAAGCAATGATTAAAGCTCATGAAGAAAAGCTAGAATTGGAAGTATCTGTACCAAGAAAATTACAAGACGAATGGGAACCTACTATTAAAGTAAGATTAAATATTATGAACGTAATGCTTTGTGTGATCTAGGTGCTAGCGTCTCTGCTATACCAAAATCTTTATGTGACGTGCTAGGTCTCACCGATATGGACGAATATTCCCTTAACTTGCATCTAGCAGATTCAACTATTAAGAAACCATTGGGTATAATTAATGATGTTCTTATAATTGAAAATAGAAATTATGTGCCCATGTATTTCATTGTGCAAGATATTGAATGCAATCCGTCTTCTCCTATAATACTTGGTAGGCCTTTTCTACGAACCATTACTCATATGTAAGAAGGAAATATAAATTTCCAATTTCCACTAAAGAAAGGGATAGAACGCTTCCCAAGGAAGATGATTAAACCACCATATGAATCCATTATGAGAGCTACCTATGGAATTACTTTGAAGGATGATAATACTTGAAATAATGCATTATGTAGACAGGCCGAATGAGAGAGAGAGAAAGGACCTGAGTCATTGTCCACATGAGGATGGCTGGGCTGAATTGGTGTTTTTTTCAGAGGACCAAATTCCTGCGATTGTGTGGTTGTACAGAGAGGTTTTCGGATTGCTCTTTTGTAGTTCTGCGGTATTCAAAGTATAACATAAATGTATTTTCCAAAAGATCACTAATATTCCCAGTTAAGACAAGTTATAATAAATATGAATGACTAGTTTTCTCATGTGTCATACAAAAAAAGCTTGATGAACATACTGTGTCATATTTGCATATAAGTTTGCAAATCAAAATGTTCACACATCTAAAGACATGAACATGATTACTTCACTTGCACGACAATGTCACCAATCCTTCACTTGCACGGCAAACAACTTAGAGATAATCCGAGTGTATTCCATTCAGCAGCCATCCCCACACTTCTGTAAGAAAATGCATGTCACTTTGGTCCTCACTTGTACTAGGATAAATATGAAAATTGTACTATCTCAACTATGCATCATGTATTAACAGCAACAACAACAGCCAAACTCATGTAATATTCAACAACAGCAACAACCAAACTCATGTCATATTCAACAGCCAAACTCATGTAATATTCAATAGAAGCTATATGAACTATTCAGCAGCAATTCAACAACAGCTATCTGAATTATTCAATGTGTAATAATAGCAATAACGGCAGCCTCGCTCATGTAATATCTGAACTATGAAATAATCTTAGTAGTACACACTTCACATGACCCCATGTATGCACTACACTCATGAAACAACCTTAGAAGCACACATATAACACTACACTCATGTAATATCTGATTTTTTTGCAGTTTTCATGTACAATACGAACAACACATGGGTACACCACAGGGAAGAAGGAAGGAGGAGCTCACCATGCAGTTTGGGCGATGTGGGTTGGTCGTCGGGATGCTTCTCCTTGCGCGGGGCGGGGGGGAGGGGAGGGAGGATCTCAGGCGTCAATGGCGTGAGGGTGACATCCTCCTTCCCATTGTGGAACTGCTCATCGCTGACGGTAGCACTGGCGGTAGCAAGGACGGGATCCGGCTGGGAACTCACTGGGAAGGCCGGATCTGTATGCCTTCGAGAGGTATCGGGCGGCGACGGGGTGGGCCGGGGCGGCAGCGCTGACGGTTTGGAGAGGGAGAACGCGAGGGAGAGGGGAGACACGAGAGGAGCCAACCCGTGCGTGTATCTGTCGAGCGAGGAGACACGGGATCGAACCGTTTTTCTTAGCGGTGGCAATCTGCACGTAAATAATAGGAACTCCAAATTATTAAAAAGGACATGTCTAGGGAGCAGGCTGTTCCCTAGCGTTCCCTGGAAACCTCCCAGAAAAGGAAAGTGCCTGTCTCCCCCATCGCAAAAAAGGAAGGAGATTCCCCCCGCTACAAAACCTGGTCCCCCGCCAGCCCTTAGCCCCGCCCAACCTCTCACGTGATTACTGAACCTCACCAGCCCCCACCCCCGCTTTTCCCATGACCCTGAGGCGCCTCCAGCCAGACCCTCTCCACCATATCTTCTTCTCCCCCAAGCAATAAAGCAAGAAAAGGGGGCAGTTCCACCATCCCAGATCTGAAAACCTTCATAGCCCTGCAATGGCGGCCACAAAAAACTAGAAAATCAGAGAACAAGCCAGAGAAACGCAGGAAGAGCTGCTGGAGCAGAAGCACAGAGGTAATTCATCAAAAAATTGCTCACCTTTTCCCTTACTTTTGCCCTTATGCTATCCTCATGTACATAATTAGTCTTGTTGATCCAACATGTCTTTGGTTTGTTGCATCTCTGCTTCTCCCTAATGCATAAGAACATAAGAACACATTGTAAAAAGCCCTAAAATCAAATCAACCCCCCTAGAACTGTTGTTTCTCTGCTCATGTTAACTTGGCAATCTGCTCATCCTGTTTGGGCAAAACTAGTCTTACTATCAGGCAACTGAAGGTGGTTACATGATATACACACAAATCAAGAAGATGTTGTGGGGCAAAAAATTAGACTTAAGAAGCATCTTGCATAACAAATCTATACTTTCATAACAACTCTGGTAGGAGAAAAACTAAAATCTATTCTTGGCAATTGCTATACCCTGTTCAAGCAAGAACAGTGTTGTTGTTGAGCAAGTAGTGTTGCTTATGTCAGATACACAAAACTGTGTCCAGAACTGTGACATATCAAGAAGATGCTGTGGGGCAAAAAATTAGACTTAAGAAGCAACTTGCATAACAAAATCTATACTTTCATAACAACTCTGGTAGGAGAAAAACTAAAATCTATTCTTGGCAATTTGTATACCCTGTTCAAGCAAAAACTTGTGCTATTGTTGAGAAAGTAGTGGTGCTTATGTCAGATACACAAAACTTTAGCAAAAACTGTGTCCAAAACGGTGACATATATGACACTAATAAGGAGCATACAAAAGATGAAACTTTTGCAACTTACAAAAAATGTGAAACTTTATGCTTGGTAGGCAACAAATAACAAAAAGTTTTTGTTCTACCTCAAAACATGGCTGATAATGACAAGTTGTGTTGCAAAACAACATTCTTATATGACAGCAAAACCATTTACAAAATCTGAAAGGTATGTTCTTTCAACAGTGGTGATATGTGATAGACTGGGGAGGATATCATGGGGTTTGTGATTACCTTCATTTACAAACTGGTTTTCTCCAAAAAGTGTTGTCTTCCACGCTTGCACAGATAGATAAAAACTTGATATTTTGATCCTGCAAGAAATAAAGGACAAGAAAATTTTCCTATACAGAGAAACCCCCCATGACAACTTCTACGTCGCTTGAAACACAAATATGTGGATACGGAACACACTGAACATAAAAAAGCACAAATAGTTTTGTTGCTACTACGGAAGATAGGTTAAACACAAGTACTGCACATAAAAGGCACAACATTGTTGCCCACAAATTGCTGCTGTTTTAAAGTTCTAACATAAAAATACTAGTGCTCTCTGTGATTTTGCCATAAATTCCATGCTCGATCTTAATGACTCTGAAAGGACACTTGCTTCATGAGAAACCCTTGGATGGCATGCAGATAGAAACAAGAGTTGCCTGCGTTAAAAAGAGAGAGAAGAAGAATTATGATACACACAAAAAAAGCCTATGTAATTATGCTCAAATTGTTTCCTTGAAATAGGAAAAAACAAATGGACACTATTCTTCTAATTCTAGTGTTCTTAGGTGGTTGTGCTATTGGTTTGCCTGTATTTACTGTGCTACTTGCTTGCATCATTCTGCTGACTTGCTTTACCTTTTTCCCATGTTGAAAAAAAACAAAAAGGTTGACAATGATTGACCTGAATGAGGAACCAGATGAAAATAATGGTGATCCTTCCTACTGTACGCAACATGCTGCTGAAAATGCAGAATTTGTGGCGGTATCACCTAATCCCCCTATCATGCAAAGAGTCGGTGATGCTGCTACAGAAGCAATGGAGACAAATGGCCAGTCAAGTCGTGGGGGAGGGCCTCCAGACAGTACACAAGTACCAGGAGCAGTAGCAGATGAGAGTGATGCTCATACCCTTGGTGGCACAGGTGCTGCAGGTGATACTGGTGGGACTGTTGGTAATGGTTTGGGTGTTGAAAATGGTGATGAAGCTTGGTCACAGCCTAAGGAGCCTGATGTGGGCATGAGGTTTGACACTTTGGAAGATGCCAAGGAGCACTACAATGCATATTCCTTGCAGATGGATTTTTCAATCAAAATGAATACTTCAAGGAAGGATTTGAAAACCGGGGACTTGATAAAACAACCGTTTGTTTGCAACAAGTTTCGAAAGCCTGATGTCGATGACGGAGGGGCAGAAAAGATTCCTGTGCTAGATGACATTGTTGAGAAAGCAAAAGATGATAATGAAGATGAGGCTATTGTCTATCTTGATGATGACAATAAGGGAAAAAAGAAGAGCAATAAACGAAAGAGAGACAAAATTGTGCAAACTGGTTGCAAAACTAAGATGATTGTGAAGGTAATAGATCACTGATACGTCTCCAACATATATATAATTTTTTATTGTTCCATGCTATTATATTACCCGTTGTGTATGTTTATGGGCTTTACTTTACACTTTTATATCATTTTTGGGACTAACCTACTAACCGGAGGCCCAACCTGAATTGCTGTTTTTTAGCCTATTTCAGTGTTTTGAAGAAAAGGAATATCAAACGGAGTCCAAACGGAATGAAACCTTCGGGAGCGATCTTTTTGGAACAAATGTGAACCAGAGGACTTGGAGTGGAAGTCAAGAAACAAGCGAGGCGGCCACGAGGGTGCCCAGCGCACCCCCTAGGGCTGGGCACGCCCCCCACCCTTGTGGGCCCCTCGAGCATCCACCGACCTACTTCTTCCTCCTATATATATACCCATGTACCCCGAAAACATCAGAGGACACCACGAAAAACTATTTCCACCGCCATAACCTTCTGTATCCGCGAGATCCCATCTTGGAGCCTTCGTCGATGCTCCGCCGGAGGGGGAATCGATCACGGAGGACCTCTACATCATCTCCAAAGCCTCTCCGATGTGTGGTGAGTAGTTTACCATAGACCTTCGGGTCCATAGTTATTAGCTAGATGGCTTCTTCTCTCTCTCTGAATCTCAATACAAAGTTCTCCTCGATCTTCTTGGATATCTATTCGATGTAACTCTTTTTCTGGTGTGTTTGTCGAGATTCGATGAATTGTGGGTTTATGATCAAGTTTATCTATGAGAAATATTTGAATCTCCTCTGAATTCTTTTATGTGTGATTAAGTTATCTTTGCAAGTCTCTTTGAATTATTAGTTTGGTTTGGCCTACTAAATTGATCTTTCTTACAATGGGGGAAGTGCTTAGCTTTGGGTTCAATCTTGCAGTGTCCTTTCCTAGTGACAGTAGAGGCAGCAAGGCACGTATTGTATTGTTGCCATCGAGGATAAAAAGATGGGGTTTATATAATATTGCATAAGTTTATCCCTCTACATCATGTCATCTTTCTTAATGCGTTACTCTATTCTTTGTGAACTTAATACTCTAGATGCATGCTGGATAGCGGTCGATGTGTGGTAGGTGCACGCAGGAGTCGATCTACTTGTCATGGACGTGATGGCTATATACATGATCATGCCTAGATAATCTCATAATTATTCGCTTTTCTATCAATTGCTCGACAGTAGTTTGTTCACCCACCGTAATACTTATGCTATCTTGAGAGAAGCCACTAGTGAAACCTATGGCCCCCGGGTCTATCTCTTATCATATAAGCTTTCAATCTACTTTTATTTGCATCTTTACTTTTCCAATCTATATTTTAAAATACCAAAAATATATTTATCTTACCATATTATCTCTATCAGGTCTCACTTTTGCAAGTGGCCGTGAAGGGATTGACAACCCATTTATTGCATTGGTTGCGAGTTCTTGTTTGTTTGTGTAGATGCGTGGGACTTTTGTAGAGCCTCCTACTGGATTGATACCTTGGTTCTCAAAAACTGAGGGAAATACTTATGCTACTAGTATTGCATCACCCTTTCCTCTTCAAGGAAAACCAACGCAAGCTCAAGACGTAGCAAGAAGGATTTCTGGCGCCGTTGCCGGGGAGGTCTTCGCTCAAGTCAAGACATACCAAGTACCCATAACAAACTCATCTCCCTCGCATTTACATTATTCGCCATTTGCCTCTCGTTTTCCTCTCCCCCACTTCACCCTTGCCGTTTTATTCGCCCTCTCTTTCCCAGTCCCCTCTCTCTTTTGCTTGTCTTTTTGCTTGCTCGTCGTCATGGCTAGTCCTCCTATCCTCGTTATTACTCCCGAACATGAAATTCTTAATTTTAAGCAAAGGGAGGGAGAAAATCTAAAAGATGCTTGGCATAGAATTTGCAATGCTCAAAATAGATCTACTAGGAAGCTTTCTACTTCCGTTCTTCTTCGCAATTTTTATGTAGGCATTACTCCGTGGAATAGATGCATTCCCGATACCATTACCGGAGGGAATTTTTTGGATAGCCATACCTTTGATGCTTATAATGCTATGTTAGATTTGTTTGGTCCTCCTCCTCTCTTGGTAAATGGGACTATTTTGACTCTAACACATGTGATGCAAAGGCTTGAAATTATTGAAAATAAAGTTGCTACTGTTGAGTTAATTGAAAATCTAGATAAAAAGATTCATAACCAAATTACCCAATATGGATCTAGGGTTGGAGTTACTTTGAAATTTTTTAAAGAGAAGAACCTATAGTTAATGAAAGAATAGATCTAGATTCTACGAGAATCGGTAAACTTGAGGATATCATTACCAACTTAGGGTCGGTCTTTTCATCCGTGAAAAACACTCCAAATCCTCCTACCAAAACTGCCAAATTTATTTATGTTCCTAAAAATAAGGGTGAATCTTCTAATAAGGGAAATGTGGATCTCAAATCAATAAGTGTTCATCCCAATTGTCTCTCTATTATTAAGGAACCATTTGCCACAAATGAATTTCTTGAATTCTTGCGTAAGGGCTTAATCATTGCTAAAAAGGGAGAAACCCCTAAAGATTATAAGTGCTCTATTGAGGAGTTACATGCCAAAGACGGCACTACGTAGATCTATCCTTGCTTTTATGCCTAGCTAGGGGCGTTAAACGATAGCGCTAGTTGGGAGGCAACCCAATTTTTTTTGTTTTTTTTTGCTTCTGTTTAGTAATAAATTTTGCATATAGATTCTGTTTAGATGTGTTTTTATGTTTTAATTAGTGTTTGTGCCAAGTAGAACCTATAGGATAACCTATGGTAATAGTTAATTTGATGCTGCTGAAAAACAAAAACTTTAAGCGCGCAAAAATAATTTTAGTAATTCACAAAAACGTGATTTTGCGTTGATTATTTTTGCTGCAGATCAATAGACAAATTGCCCAGGACTTCTATTTTGTTAGGATTTTTAGAGTTCCATAAGTATTCGAGAGTTACAGATTGCTACAGACTGTTCTGTTTTTGACAGATTCTGTTTTTCGTGTGTTGTTTGCTTATTTTGATGCATCTATGGCTAGTATGTAGGGCTATGAACCATAGAGAAGTTGGAATACAGTAGGTTTAAAACCAATATAAATAAAGAATGAGTTCATTACAGTACCTTATGTGGTGGTTTTGCTTTCTTGCACTAACGGAGCTTATGAGATTTCCGGTTGAGTTTTGTGTTGTGAAGTTTTCAAGTTTTGGGTAAAGATTTGATGGACTATGGAATAAGGAGTGGCAAGAGCCTAAGCTTTGGGATGCCCATGGAACCCCAAGATATTCAAGGATAACCAAAATCCTAAGCTTGGGGATGCCCCGGAAGGCATCCCCTCTTTCGTCTTCGTCTATCGGTAACTTTACTTGGAGCTATATTTTTATTCGCCACATGATATGTGTTTTGCTTGGAGCGTATTGTATGATATTAGTCTTTGCTTTTTAGTTTACCACAATCATCCTGGCTGTACACACCTTTTGGGAGAAATCCACTTGATTGGAATTTGTTAGAATACTCTATGTGCTTCACTTATATCTTTAGAGCACGGCGGTGGCTTGATTTTGTAGAAATTGTTAATCTCTCATGATTCACTTATATTATTTTGAGAGTCTCTTAGAACAGCATGGTATTTGCTATGGTTATAAAATTGGTCCTAGAATGATGGGCATCCAAGTTGGGTATAATAAAAACTATCATAGAAAGTGAATTGGATGCTATGATCAATTTGATACTTGACAATTGTTTTGAGATATAGAGGTGGTGATATTAGAGTCATGCTAGTTGGGGTGATTATGAATTTAAAGAATACTTGTGTTGAAGTTTGTGATTCTCGTGGCATGCATGTATGGTGAACCGCTTTGTGATGAAGTTGGAGCACATTTTTATTTATTGATTGTCTTCCTTATGAGTGGCGGTCGGGGACGAGCGATGGTCTTTTCCTACCAATCTATCCCCCTAGGAGCATGCGCGTAGTACTTTGTTTTCAAAGACTTGTAGATTTTTGCAATAAGTATATGAGTTCTTTATGACTAATGTTGAGTCCATGGATTATACGCACTCTCACCTTCCACCATTGCTAGCCTCTCCTGTGCCGCGCAACTTTCATCGGTACCATACACCCACCATATACCTTCCTCAAAACAGCCACCATACCTACCTATTATGGCATTTCCATAGCCATTCCGAGATATATTGCCATGCAACCTTCCACCGTTCCATTTAGATTACACACATCATCATTGTCATATTGCTTTTTGCACGATCATGTAGTTGACATCGTATTTGTGGCAAGGCCACCTTCATAATTTTCATACATGTCACTCTTGATTCATTGCATATCCCGTTACACCGCCGGAGGCATTCGTATAGAGTCATATCTTGAGTTGTAATTTTGAGTTGTAAGTAAATAAAAGTGTGATGATCTTCATTATTAGAGCATTGTTGCAAGTGAGGAAAGGATGATGGAGACTATGATTCCCCCACAAGTCGGGATGAGACTTCGGACTTCATAAAAAAAGAGAAAGGCCAAAAAAAGAGAAAGGCCAAAAAAAGAAAAAAAAAGAGAAAAAGAAAAAAAAGAGAAAAAAAATGAAAAAGAGAGAAAAAGACAGAAGGGACAATGCTACTATCCTTTTACCACACTTGTGCTTCAAAGTAGCACCATGATCTTCATGATAGAGAGTCTCCTATGTTGTCACTTTCATATACTACTGGGAATTTTCATTATAGAACTTGGCTTGTATATTCCAATGACGGGCTTCCTCAAATTGCCCTAGGTCTTCGTGAGCAAGCAAGTTGGATGCACACCCACCTAGTTTCTTTTGTTGAGCTTTCATACATTTATAGCTCTAGTGCACCCGTTGCATGGCAATCCCTACTCACTCACATTGATATCTATTAATGGGCATCTCCATAGCCCGTTGATATGCCTAGTTGATGTGAGACTATCTTCTCCTTTTTTGTCTTCTCCACAACCACCATTCTATTCCACATATAGTGCTATGTCCATGGCTCACGCTCATGTATTGCGTGAAAGTTGAAAAAGTTTAAGATTACTAAAGTATGAAACAATTGCTTGGCTTGTCATCGGGGTTGTGCATGATTAAATACTTTTTGTGATGAAGATAGAGCAACAGCCAGACAATATGATTTTGTAGGGATAACTTTCTTTAGCCATGTTATTTTGAGAAGACATGATTGCTTTGATTAGTATGCTTGAAGTATTACTATTTCTTATGTCAATATGAACTTTTATTTTGAATCATTTGGATCTGAACATTCATGCCACAATAAAGAAAATTACATTGAGAATTATGCTAGGTAGCATTCCACATCAAAAATTCTGTTTTTATCATTTACCTACTCGAGGACGAGCAGGAATTAAGCTTGGGGATGCTTGATACGTCTCCAACATATCTATAATTTTTTATTGTTCCATGCTATTATATTACCCGTTTTGGATGTTTATGGGCTTTACTTTACACTTTTATATCATTTTTGGGACTAACCTACTAACCGGAGGCCTAGGCCAAATTGTTTTTTTTGTGCCTATTTCAGTGTTTCGAAGAAAAGGAATATCAAACAGAGTCCAAACAGAAAGAAACCTTCGGGAGCAATCTTTTTGGAACAAACGTGATCCAGAGGACTTGGAGTGGAAGTCAAGAAACAAGCGACGCGGCCACGAGGGTGCCCGGCGCGCCCCTAGGGCTGGGCGCGCCCCCCACCCTCGTGGGCCCCTCGAGCGTCCACCGACCTACTTCTTCCTCCTATATATACCCATGTACCCCGAAAACATCGGAGGACACCACGAAAAACTATTTCCACCGGCGTAACCTTCTGTATCCGCGAGATCCCATCTTGGAGCCTTCGCCGGCGCTCCGCCGGAGGGGGAATCGATCACGGAGGGCCTCTACATCATCTCCAAGGCCTCTCCGATGAGTTGTGAGTAGTTTACCACAGACCTTCGGGTCCATAGTTATTAGCTAGATGGCTTCTTCTCTCTCTTTGAATCTCAATACAAAGTTCTCCTCGATCTTCTTGGAGATCTATTCGATGTAACTCTTTTTGCGGTGTGTTTGTCGAGATCCAATGAATTGTGGGTTTATGATCAAGTTTATCTATGAGAAATATTTGAATATCCTCTAAACTATTTTATGTGTGATTAAGTTATCTTTGCAAGTCTCTTCGAATTATCAGTTTGGTTTGGCCTACTAGATTGATCTTTCTTGCAATGGGAGAAGTGCTTAGCTTTGGGTTCAATCTTGTGGTGTCCTTTCCCAGTGACAGCAGGGGCAGCAAGGCACATATTTTATTGTTGCCATCGCGGATAAAAAGATGGGGTTTATATCATATTTCATGAGTTTATCCCTCTACATCATGTCATCTTTCTTAATGCGTTACTCTGTCCTTTATGAACTTAATACTATAGATGCATGCTGGATAGCGGTCGATGTGTGGAGTAATAGTAGTAGATGCAGGCAGGAGTCGTTCTACTTGTCACAGACGTGATGCCTATATACATGATCATGCCTAGATAATCTCGTAATTATTCGCTTTTCTGTCGATTGCTCGACAGTAATTTGTTCACCCACCGTAATACTTATGCTATCTTGAGAGAAGCCACTAGTGAAACCTATGGCCCCCGGGTCTATCTCTTATCATATAAGCTTTCAATCTACTTTTATTTGCATCTTTACTTTTCCAATCTATATTATAAAATACCAAAAATATATTTATCTTATCATATTATCTCTATCAGATCTCACTTTCGCAAGTGGCCGTGAAGGGATTGACAACCCCTTTATTGCGTTGGTTGCGAGTTCTTGTTGGTTTGTGTAGGTGCATGGGACTTTTGAGGAGCCTCCTACTGGATTGATAACTTGGTCCTTAAAAACTGAGGGAAATATTTACGCTACTATTGCTGCATCACCCTTTCCTCTTCAAGGAAAACCAACGCAAGATCAAGATGTAGCAATGGCAGATGGGAGGTGATCTACTTTGTTGGCGAGCACAACCATCCGTTGGTTGACAAGCCATGTTTGACTAAGTATTTGCGATCACACCAAGGGATCCTGCCAGAAGAAAGGGCCTTCCTTACTCATCTTCATGACTGCAATTTAATTATAGGTTTTAAACCACACACCCCTCCCCCTAGCTTCTGACTTTAAGAACCTGGAAATGCTTAGTGGTTGTGTGTTTCTTGGTCCATCAACAACTACCTGATTTTGCGTGAAACATGTGACTGATTTGCTTGAAACATATGACTTAGTTGCTTGATAATGCCATTAAATTGCTTACAATAGTACAAAAAGGAGATAAATGCCTGATATTGTTTCTGGATGTTGGACTTGCCTAATGTTTACCTGTTTGTTGCTCAATGCAAAGTTCCTAGTTGCCTAGTTTTTTCATCTGTAAAACAAATTTGGTGTTGACTCTACACTTGCCTATGATTAGTCTCTTTGTAGCTAAAATGTATGATAGTACTTGTTTCTGTATGAGGTTAACTTGCCTATGATGGAAATTTTTATTGCTCACTAATGCCTAGTTACCACCCCCTGTTTTGTTTTGTGTATTTTTCTCATGTGTTGCCTGAGGCGTATTGTTGTAGTTGCTTGTATAGCTTCATGAATTGCATGAGCTTTGCATTTGAGTTGCCTTGCTGAAAAACAACAAAGAAACTATTTTTGATACTGTTTTGTGTAGAAAAAAGGATTGACCACCATTGTGACTTCATGTCAACAGGTCGTATGATGCACATCATGTCAGATTTCTATGGGTCAGAACTCATTGTACCTTATGGCACTAAGCACATTACAAACCTCAACATGCTCTTGAACAAGGATGATACAAAAGAAGGAGATATGATAGAGACAGTTGCTTACTTTAAAGATCAGCACAGAGAGGATCCAGATTTTTTTACAAGATAAAATATGATGAGGAGGACAGGGTTGAGAATATTTTCTGGGTCGATGGTGCAGCAAGGAAGGCGTACGAGGAACCTTATCATGATTGTATCTCCTTTGACACAATGTATATGACTAACATGTAGAACATGCCCTTTGCACCATTCATTGGGATTAACAGGCATGGGCAGTCATTCATGTTGGGCTATGGCTTTGTTAGGAAAGAGTTGGTGTCAAGCTTTGATTGGTATTCCAGACCTTCCTTGAGGCAATGCATAATGTAGCACCCACCAACATCATAGCCGACCAAGACATCGCAATGGCACAGTCAATTAAAAAGATATTTCCTACAAGTGTGCACCGCTGTTGTCGCTGGCATATTATGAAAAAAGCACAAGAGAAGCTTGGAGCATTGCTGGGGCGAAACCCTAGCTTGTCCAAAGATTTCAACAACTGTGTTGACTTCAGCTTGACGCCAGAAGAATTTGAGGCAGGGTGGTGTGAGCTGATGATGAAGTACGAGGCTATGACTAACTCCCACTTTGAGAATCTATACAAATACAGAGAAGCATGGGTACCCTGTTACTTCAAGCACCAATTCTTCCCTTTCTTGCAGTCAACTCAATGCAGCGAGGGGTTCAACACTATCCTTAAACGATATGTGAGCCCACACAAGTCCATTTTGAACTTTGTGAAGCAATATCAGAAAATCCAAACACACATACTAGTCCAGGAGGGTTCAAAAGACTATAGGACAGGACATTTGCAGACTGAGATGTGGTCATCTTACCCAATAGAGAAGCAGGCGTACGGATCATATACTAGGGACTTGTACGAGAAGTTTCGTGATGAGTTTCAATTGACTACAATGTACAACGTGCGACCGCATGGTGAAAACTTGTATGAGGTTTACCCAAATCAAGAGTGGGTTGCCAAATATGGTTCTAGGGGCTATTTTGTCTCGGTGATAGCTAGTGCTAGAGACTATAGATGTGACTGCTGCAAGATTGAGAGGGACGACATGCTTTGCTGCCATATCTTGAAAGTTTTCAACCAACTTGGTGTTGATGAAATCCCAGCGCAGTATATATGTCGTGGTGGGCGCATGGCAGATGCCATGGGATGGCTAAAGAGAGGAGGAGGCTCGAGGGCGCTGGTGGGCTCCAGAGGCAAGGTTGGCATGAGCGGGCGCGGGACGCCGGACATACCTAGATTCGGGGCTCTCTGGAGAGATAACACCCCTAGTCCTGCCGAGTGTAGTATGATGTTTGATAGTACAATGTTGCTCCTAGAGCTGTATGGAGGAGGAAGGAAAGCTGGCCAAGGCTTAGGCTGCTCCTTCTCCCTGGGTGGATGTTGTTGTTCTGGTGGCTAGTTCCCCTCTACGTTATGTTGCTTACTTGCCCGTATGTGAGGGCTCCTGGGGGGTTTTATAGACCAACCCCCCAAGGGTACAATGGTAATGTTACAAGTTGGTGGGTCCGGGTTATCGGTGTTCGGGGACCCGGGCTGGGACTCGTTGGGGGCCTGTGGTTCGCCGGGTTCCCCTAGGCGCGGGCCCTGCATGCCTAGGGGGACTGTGTGTCGTCTTGTCGATCGTCAGGGCATGGCCGAGTTGAGTCGTGTACAGTGGCGCTCCGTCAGGTCGCCGCTCGCTGTCGTCAGCGGTGGGGGCGGGGGCACTATAGCCACGCCGGCCCTGGTCAGCGGGTAGGTGAGGGGCACTGTTGCCACGCTCCGGCTGACTAAAGGCATGGGCGGGGCACTGTTGCCTTGGTCATCGGTAGCTGAAGACTCGTCCCATCGTACGGCCTGGATGGGACTTGAGCTGACCCGTGGCTAGATTGCGGAGCACGCCACTGGTGGAGCTGTCTTATTGAGGAAGCTTTGGTTGTGTTGGGTTTGGCTATCTTGTGCTAGTTGTTGAGGCTGGGTCGATGCGTCTTGCCGGTTCGGAGAGCTCGGACGGGTAGCAGGGTTTGGCCGGGTCGAGCGACCCGGCCAAGTGCGTGCCGGCTTGAGGGGCGATGCTGGCCCCGTTGTTTTTGAAAAGGATCCGGGTTCAGTTGCCTGCCCAGGGTTCAAACATCTCCTGGGCAAGTATTAGGAGCTCAAGGAGCAGCCCGCCGCCAAGGATGAGGAGCTTCGCGTCGCCACAAGTATCTTCATGCTCTTTTCTAGTGGGGGCGCGCTGGCGCACCCACTGGGTGTAGCCCTCGAGATTCGGGCCAACTGTGTAATAGTTGGGCCAAATCTTAAATCTTGCTTTCTTCTTTGCTGAATCTTTCTTTTTCGCAGCTGAGGTGTTGTCCCCGCAGACTCGTCTGCTCCAGGCTGGTCATCACTATGACCGGCTTGTTGCCAACACCGGCCGTCTTGGCGCCGAGGTGGCGCAGGCGGCCGCGGCTCGGCAGTCGCTCGATCAGGCCAACCAGCTGCAGGAGCAGCTGGCGGGTCATAAGAGCCGCCTCGAGGCTGAGGTGGAGCTCCTTAAGGCAGAAGCCGCCAAGGTGGTGGAGGCGCAGCAGGCCCTGGTTGAGGCGGACCAGCAGCGCGGTAGGCTGGCCGACGACAAGGGCCGGCTCTAGGCCGAGGTGGATCGCCTACGGGGGCAGGTTACCACGGCTGAGGGGGCCCGACAGGACGAGGCCCGTCGTCGCGAGGCGGCCGAGAAGGCGGTCGACGACAAGGCGCCAAGCTGAAGGCGGCCCTTGCCAAGGCGGCCGATCTGGAGAAGGCGCTCTAGGAGCGCGACCGCACCATTGAACAGGAGCGGCATGGTACGTTGCTCGAAGCGCAACACCTGGAAGAGTTCTTCTCCAGTAAGTGCTTTTCTTGTGTTCTGCCGGGTCGGGACCCAGCCTTTCGTCCTTGTTGTCCTTCTTCTCATATGCTTTGCCTTTTGTGGCAGGAGCCTTCCCGGAGACGCAACAGCTGGCGGAGGAAGTCGTCCGCTTTCAGCGCGACCCGACCAGAGTTGTTGGATCCGGGACGGACCCGCGGGTGGCGTGGACCTTCCCGAAAATCATCGCCGCCACTGAGGCCCGCCTACGGGTCTTGGGGACGCAGATGGGGCGGCTGTCCCAGGCCGGCACTGCGATGACGGCAGCCCTTTGGCCGGACTCCGTTGAGCCAAGCAGCTTCATGCGCCTGGCACGTTGGCTAGAGATGGGGCCTGACCGGCTTCACGAGTGGCGTGTCTCCGCCGCTCGTGCCAGCGCTGAGATGGCGCTCCGGTTCGCGCTGTCTTGGCATCCGGACCTGCAGCTGGACGCGCTAATGGGCCAGCGGGCCAGCTCGGAGCAGCTGTTGCAGGAGCAAGCCGGCTGGATTGCCTCCCGGGCCAGCTACATCGCCGAGTTCGCCTTCCACGACGAGTTCCACCCGGAGCAGACGAAAGACGGCAGGGTCGTGGATGCTGACGACTACGGCCTACTTTTCCATGATTCAGAGGGGAGCTTCGAGGAGACGGGCGTCTACCACGATGGGGGTGCCGAGGAGGACACCGGTGCCTCGCTGGACCCGGAGGCCGCCAGGGGAGAGCTGTCGATGTCGCGATGCGATGCTCGAGATGCCTGAGACACTCTTAGTAGAATTTGTTAGGTAGCAGGTCCACCCACCCATTGGGGTTTTAGGGTGTAATGAACTCGGGCCGTGGGCCTTTTACATATTTATGTGTATATGTTGTGAATGTTTCTGCTTTTGCTTTTCGTTTTTCAGACCAATTTCTTGCGCTTTCCCTTTCTCAAACCTCCCCCTGGGCCGGCTGGCTTCGGTCCGTGACAAGGAGTTCGGTTCTTTGAGAAGGAGTTCGGTTCTTTGAGAAGAGCGCGCAGGACTTGGGCTCTTCAAAACGTTGAGTGCGAGCGAAACACAAACTGGGCCAGCTGGCGGCAACCCGGCGGAGCCGGCAGGCGAGCAGTCGGTCGTGCGGCTGTTCATTTCCTGAGCGGCGGGCCGAGTTGATCGACCCGGCAGCCTTTGACTTGGTGTTTGAAGTGTTAAGGAGCGCTGGACCATTGTGCTTGCCAGCCGACAACCGAAGCCGGATCTGTGGCTTTAGGGCGAAGTGGGGGGCCGCGGCATCCATATTGTATCAGGAATCACCAAGTAAGGCGGCAGGGTGGCGATCGAGCCGGCCAGCCCCCGAGCCCCTGGGTCGAGCGGGTCGGACCGGAGGCCGGGTTCAGTGGCATAGTGGTGCGAAAAAGTAGGGACGCAATAAGTTGGTCAACAAAAGGCAACCCCCGAGTCTCGTTCAGGAACCCCATAGTTTCATGCGTTTACAAAAGGTGACGATACATACACTCATGCGGCTAACTGTAAAACGGGCGGAGGAGTTCCGCGTTCCACGGCCGGGTCGTTTCTTCATCGATGGTGTCTCTCTTGCGCTTGTTTGACTTGCATGCGTCGATGAGGTAGTACGCGTTGCGATCGCGCAAGGCCCTGCTCACGATGAATGGGCCCTCCCATGGAGGGGACAGCTTGTGCTGGCCTGCTTGCTCTTGGACAAGTCAGAGGACGAGGTCACCCTCGCGGAACGTGAGGGGCTTGATCTTCTTGCTGTGGTAGTGCCTCAGGCCTTGCTGGTAGATGGCCGAACGACTGAGCGCCAGGAGGCAGGCTTCTTTGAGTAGGTCAACGCCGTCTTCGCGGGCTTCTCTGGCTTCGGCTTCGGTGTACATCGCGATGCACGGCGAGTCGAACTCGACGTCGGTCGAGATGATGGCTTCGGCTCCATACACGAGGAAGAACGGGGTGAACCCGGTCGACCGATTCGGCGTTGTGCAGAGACTCTAGAGAACGGTCGGCAACTCGTCAGGCCAGCTGCTGGGTGAGTGGACGAGTGGCTCGACGAGTCGCGGCTTGATGCCGAACAAGATGAGTCTGTTGGCCTGCTCGACCTGCCCGTTGGACTGCGGGTGCACAACGAAGGCAAGGTCGAGGCGGATGCCGGAGATGGAGCAGTATTGCTCAAGCGCGCCCTTGGCGAAGTTGGTGTCGTTGTCCGTGATGATGCTGTTCGGCATGCCATAGCGAACCGCTATGTCCTTGATGAACCGGACGGCTGTTGGCCTGTCTAGTTTCTTGATTGGTCGTGCTTCGATCCACTTGGTGAACTTGTCCACTGCCACCAGCAGGTGCGTCATGCCGCCTCGAGCGGTTTTGAAGGGTCCCACCATGTCGAGTCCCCAGACCGCAAAGGGCAAGGCGATCGAAATGGTGCGAAGTGCTAATGCCGGCTGGTGGCTGCGCTTGCTGAAGCTTTGGCACCCCTCACACTTGAGAACGAGTGACTCGGCATCTTGGAGGGCCGTGGGCCAGTAGAAGTCGTGGCGGAACACCTTGGCTACCAGGGATCACGACACGGCGTGGTGCCCGCATTCACCCTGGTGTATGTCGAGGAGGATGTCGATACCATGTTCCTGCTCGACGCAGCTGAAAGCACAAGTGCTCCCTGGGTGATTTTGGTAATTAATGTCAACATATCTCTTGTTGGACTAATACTTTTACCTAGTATGTTTCAGACAAGTTCAACAATGGAGTGGCATGGACTAAAGGATGTGGAACCCCTTAAAGATGCTAAGGACAAAGGATTGGCTCAAGCTCCAAGCTCAAGACTCTAAATTTTATATTTTAGTGATCCAAGATCACATTGAGTCTATAGGAAAAGCCAATACTATCAAGAGGGGATGAGGTGTTGCTTAATGGCTTACTTGCTCAAAGTGCTTAGTGATATGCTCCAAAGCCCTCAACTACTTTCTCACATCCACATATGTCCTAAACCAAAAGTTAAACTCGGCCCCACCGATTCTTTCTATCCGGCGCCACCGAGTTCAGATGTCTTAGCCACTGCCACAAACCCTAGGCAAATCGGTCTCACCGATAGGGATCTCGGTCTCATCGAGATGGGATTGTAATCTCTCTGTATGTCCATTACCAAAATCGGTCTCACCGAGTTTGTGTAATCGGTACTACCGAGATTACAATGCAAACTCTCAGGTTAGCTTATTACCAAAATCGGTCCCACCGAGCTTGTGTAATCGGTCAAACCGACTTTGCCTGACCAACTCTCTGGTTAGCTTATTGCCAAAATCGGTCCCACCGAGTTTGTGTAATCGGTCTCACCGATATTACGTTATGCCCGAACCCTAACCATATCGGTCCTACCGAGTTGCATTTCGGTCCCACCGAAAATCCTAACGGTCACTAGATTTGTTGAATCGGTTCGACCGAGTTTCTCAATTCGGTCCCACCGAGTTTGGCAAGTTGTGTGTAATGGTTAGATTTTGTGTGGAGGCTATATATACCCCTCCACCCACTCTTCATCCGTAGAGAGAGCCATCAGAACGTGCATACACTTCCAACATACATTTTCTGAGAGAGAACCACCTACTCATGTGTTGAGGCCAAGATATTCCATTCCTACCATATGGATCTTGATCTCTAGCCTTCCCCAAGTTGCTTTCCACTCAAATCTTCTTTCCACCAAATCCAAATCCTGTGAGAGAGAGTTGAGTGTTGGGGAGACTATCATTTGAAGCACAAGAGCAAGGAGTTCATCATCAACACACCATTTGTTACTTCTTGGAGGTGTCTCCTAGATTGGCTAGGTGTCACTTGGGAGCCTCCGACAAGATTGTGGAGTTGAACCAAGGAGTTTGTAAGGGCAAGGAGATCGCCTACTTCGTGAAGATCTACCGCTAGTGAGGCAAGTCCTTCGTGGGCGACGGCCATGGTGGGATAGACAAGGTTGCTTCTTCGTGGACACTTCATGGGTGGAGCCCTCCGTGGACTCTAGCAACTATTACCCTTCGTGGGTGGAAGTCTCCATCAACTTGGATGTACGATAGCACCACCTATCGGAACCACGACAAAAACATCCATGTCTCCAATTGCGTTTGAATCCTCCAATCCCTTCCCTTTACATTCTGGCAAGTTGCATGCTTTACTTTCCGCTGCTCATATACTCTTTGCATGCTTGCTTGATATGTATTGTGAGTGTTAAACTTGTTCCTAAACTCCACTCCAACTTAAAGAAGTTAAAAACTGCAACTTTTGGTACTTAGTGTCTAATCACCCCCCCTCTAGACACCTCTTCTCGATCCTTTCAACTGGTATCAGAGCTTTGGTCTCCATTGTTTTGGTTGAAACACCATTGGAGGAAGATGGATGAGTCTACTATTGGGAGTCTTAGACATAGATTGCCTATACTTGATGGAGAGTACTTTCATGAGTGGAAAAATGAGATGCTTGTGATTTTCAGTCAATGTCATTTGAACAAGTACATTGCTAGCCCTTGTGCACCTCATGTTAATCCTATGCATCCTACCCTTGATGAGTCAATTCACATGATTCGCAATCTTAGAACTGTTGAACTTATCACTAGAGGCTTGCCTAGAAACTTGATTGGATGTTTGCCTACTCTTAAGTGTGCCTACACCATATGGAAATTTCTTGAGGAACTCTTTCCAAATTATTCCTTGAAAAGTCTAGATGAAATTCTCCATAAGTCTATTGCCTTGAGTAAGATGAATTCCAATGATCCTATGTTTGGTGATTGTCTATTTGAGCTTAAAAACCTTATGCGTACCAAAGGAGATGTTGGAATTATTAGTGATATTATTTCCGAAGCTATAAAAATTCATAAGCAAGATCATTGTCAAACTCACTCTAATGAATCACCCTCTCTAGGATTTGATCCACCACATGACGATGTTGAACATGGATACTATGACAAGGATGATGATAGTGACTTTGATCTTGATGATCCAATGAGACACTTTGGTCTTATGGCAAATCTTCGGGGATATATGGCAGGAGGAAAGGAATGGGTTCTTGATAGTGGATGTACAAATCACATGATCGGAGATAAAGATATATTTCGTGAGCTTGCTGAAAATGACGGTCCTCGAAAGTATGTCACTTTCGGTGACAACTCAAAGGGTAAGGTGGTTGGCCTCGGTAAGGTGGCCATATCACATGATAGCTCCATACAAAATGTCATGCTCGTTGAATCTCTTGGATACAACTTACTTTCAGTATCTAGACTTGTTGATTTCGGTTTCAATGTCCTATTTACTGAAGTAGATTGCCAAGTGTTTCGTAGAGATAATCATAAAATGGTCTTTACCGGTGTACGTAGAGGTGATCTATACATTGTTGATTTCATTAAAAAGGCTCAACCTAGAACTTGCTTTATTGCTAAATCTTCTAAAGGTTGGTTATGGCATAGACGATTAGGTCATGTTGGTATGTGAAACCTTGACAAGCTTATTAAAGGAAATCATATCCTTGGAGTTAACAATGTCATATTTGATAAGGATAGACTTTGCAGCGCTTGTCTGGCAGGTAAACAGGTTGGAGGGAGGCATCCCGTGAAGAACATCATGACCACAAGGAGGGCACTCGAGCTACTTCACATGGATCTTTTTGGTCCCAACGCTTACAAAAGTCTCGGTGGGAATTCTTTTGGTCTTGTTATAGTTGATGATTTTTCAAGATTTACGTGGGTGTTCTTTCTCGATGATAAATCGCAAGTCCAAAAGATCTTCAAAAACTTCGCCAGGAAGGCCCAAAACCAGTTTGAAGTGAAGATCAAGAAGGTTCACAGCGATAACGGAACGGAGTTCAAGAACGCAAATGTGGATACCTTTCTTGACAAAGAAGGTATTCCACACGAGTTCTTGGCTACATACACACCTCAACAAAATGGAGTTGTTGAGAGGAAGAACCGGACGCTCATCGAAATGGCGAGAACGATGCTTGATGAGTACAAGACGCCGAAGCACTTTTGGGCGGAAGCGGTTGAGACAGCTTGTCATGCAACAAATTGCTTGTATCTTCACAAGCTACTCTGCAAGACGGCATACGAGCTTCTCACCGGTAACAAACCCCAAGTTGGATACTTTCGAGTATTCGGCTCAAAGTGCTACATTCTTGATAAGCATCGTCGTTCTAAATTTTCTCCTAAGTCTCATGAAGGTTTCCTACTTGGTTATGGCTCAAACTCTCACACATACCGTGTCTACAACAATTTCACCCGAAAGGTTGAAGAAACAGTAGATGTGAAGTTCGATGAATCTAACGGCTCGCAAGTAGAGCAATTGCCAATTGATGTAGGAGACAAAGACCCCTCGGAAGCAATTCAAGACTTGTCTATTGGCAAGATTCGTCCAACAGAAGTGAAGGAGGGTACATCGTCCGTCCAAGTGGAAGTTTCTACCTCACGACAAGGTGAACCAAGAGTTGATATGGAAGCATCCACAAGTGGGACACACCAAGATGAAGAAAACAAGGAAGTGCACCAAGACGAACGTCAACAACCTCCTTCTCCACCACGACAAGAGAACGACAATGCCAACAATGAAGCAGACCAAGAAGAAGAACAAGATGAAGAAGATGTTCAACCAAGACCCAAGCAAAAGCTTTCACGAGTTCGAGCAAGAATTGCTAAAGATCATCCCATTGAGCAAATCTACAAAGACATCCAAACCGGGAGAATCACTCGCTCTAAAACTCATTTAGCTAACTTTTGTGAACACTATTCATTCATCTCTAGCACTGAACCTATGAAGGTTGAAGAAGCATTGGAAGATCCGGATTGGATAAACGCTATGCATGAAGAGCTACACAACTTTGAGAGGAGTCAAGTTTGGACATTGGTTGAGAAGCCCTACAACAACCACACCATCATCGGTACCAAATGGGTGTTTCGCAACAAGCAAGATGAAGATGGACAAGTAGTTCGCAACAAAGCACGTCTCGTCGCCCAAGGCTACACACAAGTCGAAGGTATGGACTATGGTGAGACTTATGCTCCCGTTGCTAGACTTGAGTCCATTCGCATCTTACTTGCCTATGCTAATCACCATGATATCACCTTGTACCAAATGGACATTAAAAGTGCTTTTCTAAATGGTGAAATAGAGGAGGAAGTTTATGTTAAATAACCTCTCAGCTTTGTTAATCCTAAGAAACCTGATCATGTTTACAAACTTCACAAAGCTCTTTATGGTCTTAAACAAGCTCCTAGAGCGTGGTATAAGTGCTTGACCAAGTTCCTTATTGAAAAAGGCTTTGAAATTGGAAAAATAGATTCTGCTCTTTTTACTAAAAGGGTCAATGGAATTGTATGCCAAATTTATGTCAATGATATTATATTTGGTTCTAGTAACCCTCATTTTAGTGAAAAGTTTGGGAAGCTAATGTCGGAGAAGTTTGAGATGTCTATGATGAGTGAACTCAAATTCTTTCTTGGTTTGCAAATCAAGCAAACTAAGGAAAGGTACCTTTGTCTCTTAAGTACACCAAGGACTTATTCAAGAAGTTCAATATGCAAGAATGCAAAGGTATGACTACACCCATGCCTACTAGTGGACATCTTGATTTGACCAAAGATGGTGAACCAGTCGATCAAAAGGTTTATCGCTCTATGATTGGTTCATTATTATATCTATGTGCTTCACGTCCCGATATCATGCTAAGTGTGTGCATGTGTGCATGATATCAAGCTGCTCCTAAAGAATGTCATCTTAAGGCCGTGAAAAGGATAGTGAGATACTTAATCCATACACCAAATTTTGGCATTTGGTATCCAAAGAAGGCCTCTTTCAATCTTGTTGGCTACTCCGAATCAGACTATGCCGGTGACAAGGTTGGTAGAAAGTCCACTTCAGGTACTTGTCAATTTCTTGGTAGATCTCTTGTGTCTTGGTCTTCCAAGAAACAAAACTCGGTATCCTTATGCACCGCCGAAGCGGAGTACATTGCTGCTGGTTCATGTTGTGCTCAATTACTTTGGATGACCCAAACTCTTAAAGATTATGGGATATATGGGAAACATGTTCCATTACTTTGTGACAATGAAAGTGTTGTCAAGATTGCTCACAATCCCGTGCAACACTCTTGAACTAAGCATATTGAAGTTCGTCATCATTTCATTCAAGATCATGTTGCTAAGGGTGACATTAATCTTAAGCATGTTCGCATCGAAAAGCAATTAGCGGATATATGTTGGGGAACGTAGCAGAAATTCAAAATTTTCCTACGTGTCACCAAGATCTATCTATGGAGAAACCAGCAACGAGGGGAAGGAGAGTGCATCTACATACCCTTGTAGATCGCTAAGCAGAAGCGTTCAAGTGAACGGGGTTGATGGAGTCATACTCATCGTGATCCAAATCACCGATGACCAAGTGCCGAACGGACGGCACCTCCGCGTTCAACACACGTACAGCCCGGTGACGTCTCCCATGCCTTGATCCAGCAAGGAGAGAGGGAGAGGTTGAGGAAGACTCCATCCAGCAGCAGCACAACGGCGTGGTGGTGGTGAAGGAGCGTGGCTATCCTACAGGGCTTCGCCAAGCACCACAGAAGAGGAGGAAGAAGAGACGCAGGGCTGCACCAACGAGAGATCGAATCGCGTGTTATGGGCAGCCCTAGGCCTCACTATATATAGGGGAGAGGGAGGAGGGTGCGCCCCCTCTAGGGTTCCCACCCCTAGGGGGGGCGGCAGCCCTAGATGGGAAAGGGGAGGCGGCCAATAGGGGGAGAGAGGGAGGCGCCCCCTAGGGTGGGCCTTAGGCCCATCTAAGCCTAGGGTTTCCCCCTTTTTTCCTCCTAGCTGCCCCTTGGGCCATGTGGGAGGCGCACCAGCCCACTCAGGGGCTGGTCCCTCACCACTATTGGCCCATGCAAGCCTCCGGGGCTTGTGGCCCCACTTGGTGGACCCCCGGGACCCTCCCGGTGGTCCCGGTATGTTACCGATAAACCCCGAAACTCTTCCGGTGACCAAAACAGGACTTCCCATATATAAATCTTTACCTCCGGACCATTCCAGAGCTCCTCGTGACGTCCGTGATCTCATCCGGGACTCCGAACAACATTCGGTAACCACATACAAACTTCCTTTATAACCCTAGCGTCATCGAACCTTAAGTGTGTAGACCCTACGGGTTCGGGAGACATGTAGACATGACCGAGACGTTCTCCGGTCAATAACCAACAGCGGGATCTGGATACCCATGTTGGCTCCCACATGTTCCACGATGATCTCATCGGATGAACCACGATGTCAAGGACTTAATCAATCCCGTATACAATTCCCTTTGTCTATCGGTACGATACTTGCCCGAGATTCGATCGTCGGTATCCCAATACCTTGTTCAATCTCGTTACCGGCAAGTCTCTTTACTCGTTCCGTAACACATCATCCCGTGATCAACCCCTTGGTCACATTGTGCACATTATGATGATGTCCTACCGAGTGGGCCCAGAGATACCTCTCCGTTTACACGGAGTGACAAATCCCAGTCTCGATTCGTGCCAACCCAACAGACACTTTCGGAGATACCTGTAATGCACCTTTATAGCCACCCAGTTACGTTGTGACGTTTGGTACACCCAAAGCATTCCTACGGTATCCGAGAGTTGCACAATCTCATGGTCTAAGGAAAAGATACTTGACATTAGAAAAGCTTTAGCATACGAACTACACGATCTTTGTGCTAGGCTTAGGATTGGGTCTTGTCCATCACATCATTCTCCTAATGATGTGATCCCGTTATCAACGACATCCAATGTCCATGGCCAGGAAACCATGACTATCTGTTGATCACAACAAGCTAGTCAACTAGAGGCTCACTAGGGACATGGTGTTGTCTATGTATCCACACATGTATCTGAGTTTCCTATCAATACAATTCTAGCATGGACAATAAACGATTATCATGAACAAGGAAATATAATAATAACTAATTTATTATTGCCTCTAGGGCATATTTCCAACAGTCTCCCACTTGCACTAGAGTCAATAATCTAGTTCACATCGATATGTGATTAACACTCAAGGTCACATCCCCATGTGACTAACACCCAAAGAGTTTACTAGAGTCAATAATCTAGTTCACATTTACCATGTGATTAACACTCGATGAGTTCTGGGTTTGATCATGTTATGCTTGTGAGAGAGGTTATAGTCAACGGGTCTGAACCTTTTAGATCCGTGTGTGCTTTACAAATCTCTATGTCATCTCCTAGATGCAGCTACCACGCTCTATTTGGAGCTATTCCAAATAAATGTTCTACTTGGAGCTATTCTAAATTGTTGCTCCATTATACGTATCCGGTATCTCTACTCAGAGCTATCCGGATAGGTGTTAAGCTTGCATCGATGTAACCCTTTACGACGAACTCTTTTACCACCTCCATAATTGAGAAAATTCCTTAGTCCACTAGTTACTAAGGATAACTTTGACCGTTGTCCTGTGATCCATTCTTGGATCACTCTTGTACCCCTTGACTGACTCATGGCAAGGCACACTTCAGGTGCGGTACACAGCATAGCATACTGTAGAGCCTACGTCTTAAGCATAGGGGACGACCTTCGTCCTTTCTCTCTATTCTGCCGTGGTCGAGCTTTTAAGTCTTAACTTCATACCTTACAACTCAGGCAAGAACTCCTTCTTTGACTGATCCATCTTGAACACCATCAAGATCATGTCAAGGAATGTGCTCATTTGAAAGTACCATTAAGCGTTTTGATCTATCCTTATAGATCTTGATGCTCAATGCTCAAGTAGCTTAATCCAGGCTTTCCACTTGAAAAACACCTTTCAAATAACCCTATATGCATTCCAGAAATTCTACATCATTTCTGATCATCAATATGTCAACAACATATACTCATCAGAAAGTCTATAGTGCTCCCACTCACTTCTTTGGAGATACAAGTTTCTCATAAACTTTGTATAAACCCAAAATCTTTGATCATCTTATCAAAGCGTACATTCCAACTCCGAGATGCTTACTCCAGTCCTTAGAAGGATCGCTGGAGATAGCATACCTTTTAGCATCCTCAGGATCGACAAAACCTTTTCTGATTGTATCACATACAACCTTTCCTTACGAAAACTAGTAAGGAAACTTGTTTTGACATCCATCTGCCAGATTTCACAAATGCAGCTAACGCTAACATGAATCCGACAGACTCAAGCATCGCTACGGATGAGAAAATCTCATCGTAGTCAACTCCTTGAACTTGTGAAAAACTCTTCGCCACAAGTCGAGCTTCATAGACGGTGACATTACCGTCCACGTCCGTCTTCTTCTTAAAGATCCATTTATCTTAATGGCTTGCCGATCATTGGGCAAGTCCACCAAAGTCCATGCTTTGTTCTGATACATGGATCCGATCTCGGATTTCATGGTTTCTAACCATTTGTCGGAATTTGGGCCCACCATTGCTTCTCCATAGCTCGTAGGTTCATTGTTGTCTAGCAACATGACCTTCAAGACATGATTACTGTACCACTCTGAAGTAGTATGTATCCTTGTCACCCTACGAGGTACGGCAGTGACTTGATCCGAAACTTCATGATCACTATCATAAGCTTCTACTTCAATTGGTGTAGGTGCCACATGAACAACTTCCTGTGCCCTGATACACACTGGTTGAAGTGATGGTTCAATAACCATATCAAGTCTCCACCGTCCTCCCACTCAACTCTTTCGAGAGAAACCTTTCCTCGAGAAAGGACCTGATTCAAGAAACAATCCATATTGCTTTTGGATCTGAATTAGGAGGTATACCCAACTGTTTTGGGTGTCCTATGAAGATGCATTTTATCCGCTTTGGGTTCGAGCTTATCAATTCTGAAACCTTTTTCACATAAGCGTCGCAGCCCCAAACCTTTAAGAAACGACAACTTAGGTTTCTCTAAACCATAATTCATATGGTGTCATCTCAACGGAATTACGTGGTGCCCTATTTAAAGTGAATGTGGTTGTCTCTAATGCCTAACCCATGAACAATAGTGGTAATTTGACAAGAGACATCATGGTACGCACCATATCCAATAGGGTGCAACTATGATGTTCGGACACACCATCACACTATGGTGTTCCAGGCGGTATTAATTGTGAAACAATTTCCACAATGTCTTAATTGCGTGCCAAAGCTCATAACTCAGATACTCATTTCTATGATCATATCATAGAAATTTTATCCTCTTGTCACAATGATCTTCAACTTCACTCTGAAATTACTTGAACTATTCAATAATTCAGACTTGTGTTTCATCAAGTAAATATACTCAACATCTACTCGAATCATCTGTGAAGTAAGAACAAAATGATATTCACTGCATGCCTCAGCACTCATTGGACTGCACACATCAAAATGTGTTACTTCCAACAAGTTGCTTTCTAGTTCCATTTTACTGAAACCGAGGATTTCAGTCATCTTGCCCATGTGGTATGATTTGCATGTCTCAAGTGATTCAAGATCAAGTGAGTTCAAACGGTCCATTTGCATGGAGTTTCTTCATGCATATACACCAATAGACATGGTTCGCATGTCTCAAACTTTTCAAAAACGAGTGAGCCCAAAGATCCATCAACATGGAGCTTCTTCATGCGTTTTATACCGATATAACTTATGTGGCAGTGTCACAAGTAGGTGGTACTATCATTACTATCTTTTGGCATGAACATGTGTATCACTACGATCGAGATTCAATAAACCATTCATTTTAGGTGCAAGACCATTGAAGATATTATTCAAATAAACAGAGTAACCATTATTCTCCTTAAATGAATAACCGTATTGCGATAGACATAATCCAATCATGTCTATGCTCAATGCAAACACCAATCTCGATGGTAGAGGGAGCGTGCGATGCTTGATCATATCAACATTGGAAACACTTCCAACACATATCGTCAGCTCACCTTTAGCTAGTCTCCGTTTATTCCGTAGCTTTTATTTCGAGTTACTAACACTTAGCAACCGAACCGGTATCTAATACCCTGGTGCTACTAGGAGTACTAGTAAAGTACACATTAACACAATGTATATCCAATATACTTCTATCGACCTTGCCAGCCTTCTCATCTACCAAGTATCTAGGGTAATTCTGCTCCAGTGGCTGTTCCCCTTATAACAGAAGCACTCAGTCTCGGGTTTGGGTTCAACCTTGGGTTTCTTCACTAGAGCAGCAGCTGAATTGCCGTTTCATGAAGTATCCCTTCTTGCCCTTGCCCTTCTTGAAACTAGTGGTTTTACCAACCATCAACAATTGATGCTCCTTCTTGTTTTCTACTTTTGCGATGTCAAACAACGCGAATACCTCAAGGATCATCATATCTATCCCTGATATGTTATAGTTCATCACAAAGCTCCAGCAGCTTGGTGGCAATGACTTTGGAGAAACATCACTATCTCAAATGGAAGATCAACTCCCACTCGATTCAAGTGATTGTTGCACTCAGACAATCTGAGCACAAGCTCAACGATTGAGCTTTTCTCCCTTAGTCTGCAGGTTAAGAAAATCGTTGGAGGTCTTATACCTCTTGACGTGGGCACGAGCCTGAAATCCCAATTTCAGCCCTCGAAACATCTCATATGTTCCGCGACATTTCCAAAAAGTCTTTGGTGCCTCAACTCTAAGCCGTTTATCTGAACTATCACGTAGTTATCAAAACATGTATGTCCGATGTTCGCAACATCCACAAACGACGTTTGGGGTTCAGCACACTGAGCGGTGCATTAAGGACATAAGCTTTCTACTGTCCGCATAATCGCTACTGTCAACTTTCAACTATGTTTTCTTTAGGAACATATCTAAACAGTGGAACTAAAGCGCGAGCTTACGACATAATTTGCAAAGATATTTTGACTATGTTCAGGATAATTAAGTTCATCTTATGAACTCCCACTCAGATAGACATCCCTCTGGTCATCTAAGTGATTACATGATCCGAGTCAACTAGGCCGTGTTCGATCATCACGTGAGACGGACTAGTCATCATCGGTGAACATCTTCATGTTGATCGTATCTACTATACGACTCATGCTCGACCTTTTGGTTTCCGTGTTCCGAGGCCATGTCTGTACATGCTAGGCTCGTCAAGTTAACCCTAAGTGTTTTCGCATGTGTAAATCTGTCTTACACCCGTTGTATGTGAACGTAAGAATCCATCACACCCGATCATCACGTGGTGCTTAGAAGCGACGAACTGTAGCAACGGTGCACAGTTAGGGGAGAACACTTCTTGAAATTGTTGTAAGGGATCATCTTATTTACTACCGTCGTCCTAAGTAAACAAGATGCATAAACATGATAAACATCACATGCAATCAAATAGTGACATGATATGGCCAATATCATTTTGCTCCTTTTGATCTCCATCTTCGGGGCTCCATGATCATCATCGTCACCGGCATGACACCATGATCTCCATCATCATGATCTCCATCATCGTGTCTTCATGAAGTTGTCTCGCCAACTATTACTTCTACTACTATGGCTACCGGTTAGCAATAAAGTAAAGTAATTACATGGCGTTGTTCAATGACACGCAGGTCATACAATAAATAAAGACAACTCCTATGGCTCTTGCCGGTTGTCATACTCATCGACATGCAAGTCGTGATTCCTATTACAAGAACATGATCAATCTCATACATCACATATCATTCATCACATTCTTCTTGGCCATATCACATCACATAGCATACCCTACAAAAACAGGTTAGACGTCCTCTAATTGTTGTTGCATGTTTTACGTGGCTGCTATGGGTTTCTAGCAAGAACGTTTCTTACCTACGCAAAACCACAATGTGATATGCCAATTGCTATTTACCCTTCATAAGGACCCTTTTCATCGAATCCGTTCCGACTAAAGTGGGAGAGACTGGCACCCGCTAGCCACCTTATGCACCATGTGCATTTCAATCGGTGGAACCTGTCTCACGTAAGAGTACGTGTAAGGTCGGTCCGGGCCGCTTCATCCCACAATACCGTCGAAACAAGATTGGACTAGTAACGGTAAGCATATTGAACAAAATCAACGCCCACAACTACTTTGTGTTCTACTCGTGCAAAGAATCTACGCAATAGACCTAGCTCATGATGCCACTGTTGGGGAACATAGCAGAAATTCAAAATTTTCCTACGTGTCACCAAGATCTATCTATGGAGAAACCAGCAATGAGGGGAAGGAGAGTGCATCTACATACCCTTGTAGATCGCTAAGCGGAAGCGTTCAAGTGAACGGGGTTGATGGAGTCGTACTCGTCGTGATCCAAATCACCGATGACCAAGTGCCGAACGGACGGCACCTCCGCGTTCAACACACGTACAGCCTGGTGACGTCTCCCATGCCTTGATCCAGCAAGGAGAGAGGGAGAGGTTGAGGAAGACTCCATCCAGCAGCAGCACAATGGCGTGGTGGTGGTGAAGGAGCGTGGCTATCCTACAGGGCTTCGCCAAGCACCACAGAAGAGGAGGAAGAAGAGACGCGGGGTTGCACCAACGAGAGATCGAATCGCGTGTTATGGGCAGCCCTAGGCCTCACTATATATAGGGGAGAGGGAGGAGGGTGCGCCCCCTCTAGGGTTCCCACCCCTAGGGGGGCTAGATGGGAAAGGGGAGGCGGCCAAGAGGGGGAGAGAGGGAGGCGCCCCCTAGGGTGGGCCTTAGGCCCATCTAAGCCTAGGGTTTCCCCCTTTTTTCCTCCTAGCTGCCCCTTGGGCCATGTGGGAGGCGCACCAGCCCACTCAGGGGCTGGTCCCTCACCACTCTTGGCCCATGCAAGCCTCCGGGGCTTGTGGCCCCACTTGGTGGACCCCCGGGACCCTCCCGGTGGTCCCGGTACGTTACCGATAAACCCCGAAACTCTTCCGGTGACCAAAACAGGACTTCCCATATATAAATCTTTACCTCCGGACCATTCCAGAGCTCCTCGTGACGTCCGGGATCTCATCCGGGACTCCGAACAACATTCGGTAACCACATACAAACTTCCTTTATAACCCTAGTGTCATCGAACCTTAAGTGTGTAGACCCTACGGGTTCGGGAGACATGTAGACATGACCGAGACGTTCTCCGGTCAATAACCAACAGCGGGATCTGGATACCCATGTTGGCTCCCACATGTTCCACGATGATCTCATCGGATGAACCACGATGTCAAGGACTTAATCAATCCCGTATACAATTCCCTTTGTCTATCGGTACGATACTTGCCCGAGATTCGATCGTCGGTATCCCAATACCTTGTTCAATCTCGTTACCGGCAAGTCTCTTTACTCGTTCCGTAACACATCATCCCGTGATCAACCCCTTGGTCACATTGTGCACATTATGATGATGTCCTACCGAGTGGGCCCAGAGATACCTCTCCGTTTACACGGAGTGACAAATCCCAGTCTCGATTCGTGCCAACCCAACAGACACTTTTGGAGATACCTGTAATGCACCTTTATAGCCACCCAGTTACGTTGTGACGTTTGGTACACCCAAAGCATTCCTACGGTATCCGAGAGTTGCACAATCTCATGGTCTAAGGAAAAGATACTTGACATTAGAAAAGCTTTAGCATACGAACTACACGATCTTTGTGCTAGGCATAGGATTGGGTCTTGTCCATCACATCATTCTCCTAATGATGTGATCCCGTTATCAACGACATCCAATGTCCATAGCCAGGAAACCATGACTATCTGTTGATCACAACGAGCTAGTCAACTAGAGGCTCACTAGGGACATGGTGTTGTCTATGTATCCACACATGTATCTGAGTTTCCTATCAATACAATTCTAGCATGGACAATAAACGATTATCATGAACAAGGAAATATAATAATAACTAATTTATTATTGCCTCTAGGGCATATTTCCAACAATATATTCACTAAACCACTAGATGAGAAAGTGTTTTGCAGGTTAAGAGGTGAATTGAACATCATTGATGCTTCAAACTTGGAGTAGGAACTCCATTGGATACATGCAAGACATGAGCCTATGACTAACCCTTGATATTTCTCTTATGATGACTATCTTATGTCTTGGGTACATTTGCACCTTGCATGTTATCTAACCCATGTAGGTACTTGGATGAATCTAAGTCCATGAGATTGCAAGTCACTCATATCTTGAGCAATCTCTACATCTCCAAGTCTCTACACAACGGTGGTTGAAGCCAAGGAAGCACAAAACCATTCAAACATATCCTTTGACAAATTCTATGTTGAGTTTCATGATTGTCATTTTGGATACACAAGTGCTCTTCCTTGCAAGAACTAACCCATGTAGGTAGATGAACTCAAATTTCAAGTTGTGCTCCCAACTCTTGATGAGCTACATCAACCTTGAGCAACCCACACAAGTTCAACTACATGATCATGATCAACACCACCACCCAAGGTATGTGATTCCATCTTAGAGAAGCTTTACTCCAAGTCATGAGTCAAAGCAACTCGACAAGATGTGAATACATCAAGATGCTTAAACGAAAAATGGTAACCCCATTTTGAGCTTAAACGATGAGTATGACCTATGATCAAGTGCTCTCACTTGGCTCCTAAGTCAATATACTCTAACATAGGTGACTTTGTCGCCGACCATCTCTAGATGAAGTTCTCTTGTGTTCTTTTGTGTTCTTGCATTTGTCTCTGCATATCTGTTTCCCCTTCAAAAAAAACTTCATCTAGATTTCTTTTCTTTTCTATTTTCTCCTGCATTCCCTGCATCCAATTCATTGCAAATCTCTTAGTTAATTCCTTGCAAATCCTTGTGAGATCTTAATTGTCTAGTGAGCTGAGGTGACAAGTGCTTTCTCTATGATGAAGTTGGTCACTCCGGTTTCTTGTTCTCGGTCTAACCGAATCCTTTCGGTGCAACTGAAGCATACCACTCGGTGCCACAGATTTCACTACAGGAAAGACTATTTGCCATTTATTCCTGCATTACTTTTGATCCAGCTCCACCCAATGAATCTTGTCCTCTACAAGCATCACATTTACCTTAGTGCTTTATGCTGTGACTCAAGGACCAAACCCATTCACGACAAATTCCGGAAGACCCTTCTTGGAAATTGATGTCAAAGGGGGAGAGATAGGTCACATCAAAGCTTAATCATATCTCTAGGGGGAGAGAATACTCAAGGAGAGAGTAATCTTCAAGGATCCCAGATGCTTGGTGTTCAGGAGGAGAGATGCCACATGTCTTCTTGAGGGGAAAGACATGTTCATATGTGCTTATTTGCATTAGCTCTGTTCATTTGTTTCTTTGAGCTCTGATTTTTTGTTCCCTATCTTCTCCCAATATCCCATGCTAGATTCAGGGGGAGCAAGACATCTAAGGGAAAGAAATTCTTAGATTCATTGCACATCTTTACCTTTGGGGACATGTCTATATCAAATGTGGTACTTAGTAATCACTCTCTACATGTCATCCCAGTCCTGGTACTCTTGTGGTTTCTTTTGTTTGCTCTGGCCAGCAGGTGTATCTGTGATATCTAACCTTGTTTACGTCGGATCGTTCCATCCTAAGCCAACTCAAGACCACAAGGTAAGTATATGCATCACAATCATGTGTATGAGGAATTCTTGCTGGTGTACATACTGTTTGCAAGAAGGACTCATGAGCATGAAGGTACTTTTCCCACATTCACATCTGTTGCTCTGATGCATATAGCCAAGATACATGTAACACATTGCCTACTCTATCATGGTTATGCTCTCACATGCTTCTATATGCCATATTCACATGATTGCATACATGTAGGGGGAGCCTATGCATGTTACATGTGTTTCCAAAGCTTTACTTGCTATTCTCTATATCTTTATCAAAATATTTGATGTATGTTGTCATCAATTACCAAAAAGGGGGAGATTGAAAGCACAAGTGCTCCCTGGGTGATTTTGGTAATTAATGTTAACATATCTCTTGTTGGACTAATACTTTTACCTAGTATGTTTCAGACAAGTTCAACAATGGAGTGGCATGAACTAAAGGATGTGGAACCCCTTCAAGATGCTAAGGACAAAGGATTGGCTCAAGCTCCAAGCTCAAGACTCTACATTTTATATTTTAGTGATCCAAGATCACATTGAGTCTATAAGAAAAGCCAATACTATCAAGAGGGGATGAGGTGTTGCTTAATGGCTTACTTGCTCAAAGTGCTTAGTGATATGCTCCAAAGCCCTCAACTACTTTCTCACATCCACATATGTCCTAAACCAAAAGTCAAACTCGGCCCCACCGATTTTTTCTATCCAGCGCCACTGAGTTCAGATGTCTTAGCCACTGCCACAAACCCTAGGCAAATCGGTCTCACCGATAGGGATCTCGGTCTCATCGAGATGGGATTGTAATCTCTCTGTATGTCCATTACCAAAATCAGTCTCACCGAGTTTGTGTAATCGGTACTACCGAGATTACAATGCAAACTCTCAGGTTAGCTTATTACCAAAATCGGTCCCATCGAGTTTGTGTAATCGGTCAAACCAAGTTTGCTTGACCAACTCTTTGGTTAGCTTATTGCCAAAATCGGTCCCACCGAGTTTGTGTAATCGGTCTCACCGAGATTACGTTATGCCCTAACCCTAACCATATCGGTCCTACCGAGTTGCATTTCGGTCCCACCGAAAATCCTAACGGTCACTAGATTTGTTGAATCGGTCTAACCGAGTTTCTCAATTCGGTCCCATCGAGTTTGGCAAGTTGTGTGTAACGGTTAGATTTTGTGTGGAGGCTATATATACCCCTCCACCCACTCTTCATTCGTAGAGAGAGCCATCAGAATGTGCCTACACTTCCAGAATACATTTTTTGAGAGAGAACCACCTACTCATGTGTTGAGGCCAAGATATTCCATTCCTACCATATGGATCTTGATCTCTAGCCTTCCCCAAGTTGCTTTCCACTCAAATCTTCTTTCCACCAAATCCAAATCCTATGAGAGAGAGTTGAGTGTTGGGGAGACTATCATTTGAAGCACAAGAGCAAGGATTTCATCATCAACACACCATTTGTTGTTTCTTGGAGAGTGGTGTCTCCTAGATTGGCTAGGTGTCACTTGAGAGCCTCCGACAAGATTGTGGAGTTGAACCAAGGAGTTTGTAAGGGCAAGGAGATCGCCTACTTCATGAAGATCTACCTCTAGTGAGGCAAGTCCTTCGTGGGCGACGGCCATGGTTGGATAGACAAGGTTGTTTCTTCGTGGACCCTTCGTGGGTGGAGCCCTCCGTGGACTCGCGCATTCGTTACCCTTCGTGGGTTGAAGTCTCCATCAACGTGGATGTACGATATCACCACCTATCAGAACCACGACAAAAACATCCGTGTCTCCAATTGCGTTTGAATCCTCCAATCCCTTCCCTTTACATTCTTGCAAGTTGCATGCTTTACTTTCAGCTACTCATATACTCTTTGCATGCTTGCTTGATATGTATTGTGAGTGTTAAACTTGTGCCTAAACTCCACTCCAACTTAAAGAAGTTAAAAACTGCAACTTTTGGTACTTAGTGTCTAATCACACCCCCCCCTCTAGACACCTCTTCTCGATCCTTTCAGCAGTGCTGGAACACGCCGGTGGAGCTGCGCTTGACGAGCTCGTTGTTGATGATGCTGTAGGCGGACGCCCGGCGTTGCACTTGCCGGGCCTCAGTCTCATCCATGGGGAGAACCCCGTTCTCCAGGAATTCTGATATTGGGAGGGCCCAAGACGGAGCCGTAACCACGGCGAAGACGGCCACCAGGGTGGGTTCCGAGTCAGCAGCCCCCGAGCCGGGTTGAGCCGCCCTCGGGTCGGGGATGGCGATGGCCGGATCCGGGGCGATGGCGGCCGGGTCGAGCTGAGCAGCCCCTGGGCTGGGTTCTGAAGCCCTCGGGCCGGGTTCGACAGCCCCCGGGCCGGGTTCAGCAGCCCCCCGGACGGGTTCGGCAGCCCCCCGGCCGGGTTGAGATGCAGCCAGATCGTCTGGAACGTGGATGGACTCGGAGTCCGGCGACGGCTTGACGAACGGCTTGTGCAGGTGGTCAACGAAGACGCCGGACGGGATGGATTGTCGGGATGAGGCGATCTTGGCGAGCATGTCGGCCACTTCGTTCTCCACACGCGGGACGTGGAGGAACTCGCAGCCCTCGAAGGACCCAGACAGCTTCTGGACGAGGAAGCGGTAGCTTGCCATGTTGGAGTCGCGGGCGTCCCACTCGCTGGAGCACTATTGCACCACCAGGTCCGAGTCGCCATAGCACAGGATGCGCTGGATGATGAGTTCCTTGGCAAGCCAGAGGCCGTGCACAAGGGCTTCATACTCGGCGACGTTGTTGGAGGCGGCGAAGTGAATCTGGAGCGCGTAGCGGAGTTGGTCGCCCTTCGGAGACGACGGTACGATGCTGGCCCCCAGGCCGAGTCGCATCTTGGACCCGTCAAAGTGCATGCGCCAATGCGTCGAGTCGGGGGGCGGCAGCAAGTACTGGGTCTCCAGTCGACGAGGAAGTTGGCCAGGGCCTGAGACTTGATCGTGGTGCGGGGCTCATAGAGGATGGTGTGGCCGGCCAGCTGGAGCACCCACTTGGCGACCCGGCCAGAGGCATCCCGGCACCCGATGATTTCTCCGATAGGAGCTGTGCTGACCACGGTGATGACATGCTCTTGGAAGTACTGATTCAGCTTCTTGGTGGTGAAGTACACGCCGTAACACATCTTCTGGTAGTGCGGGTAGTTCTGCTTGGAGAGGGAGAGCACCTCTCTCAGGTAGTAGACCGGGCGCTGGACGACTTGGATCTTGCCCTCCTCTGGTCGCTCGACCACCAGCACCGTGCTGACTGCCCGCGAGGTCACGGCTATGTAGAGCAACAACGGCTCCTTGTCGGTCGGCGCGGCCAGGACTGGTACAGTGGAGAGCATGCGCTTGAGGTCTTGGAAGGCCTCGTCTGCCTTGTCGTTGCATTCGAACGACTTTGCCTTCTTCATCAGCTGGTATAGAGGTAGCTTCCTCTCGCCCAGCCGGCTTAAAAACCGGCTGACCGAGGCCAAGCATCCGGTGAACTTCTGGACATCACGCAGCCGGGCCGGCTTGCGCATGAGCTCGATGGCCTTGATCTTCTCCGGGTTTGCCTCAATGCCGTGTTCCGAGACGAGGAAGCCGAGTAGCTTTCCGGCCAGGACGCCGAAAACGCACCTTTTCGGGTTAAGCTTGACCTTGTATTCACGGAGGTTGGCGAATGTTTCCTTCAAGTCGTCGAGGAGCGTGAGGTGCTGCTTGGTCTTGTTGGGGAACGTAGCAGAAATTCAAAATTTTCCTACGTGTCACCAAGATCTATCTATGGAGAAACCAGCAACGAGGGGAAGGAGAGTGCATCTACATACCCTTGTAGATCGCTAAGCGGAAGCGTTCAAGAGAACGGGGTTGAAGGAGTCGTACTCGTCGTGATCCAAATCACCGGAGATCCTAGTGCCGAACGGACGGCACCTCCGCGTTCAACACATGTACAGCCCGGTGACGTCTCCCACACCTTGATCCAGCAAGGATAGAGGGAGAGGTTGAGGAAGACTCCATCCAACAGCAGCACAACGGCGTGGTGGTGATGGAGGAGCGTGGCAACCCTGCAGGGCTTCGCCAAGCACCTACGGGAGAGGAGGAGGTGTCACGGGAGGGAGGGAGGCGCCAGGGCTTCAGGTATGGATGCCCTCCCTCCCCTCCACTATATATAGGGGCAAGGGAAAGGGGGGAGGCGCAGCCTTGCCCCTTCCTCCAAGGAAGGGGTGCGGCCAAGAGGGGGGGAGGAGTCCATCCTCCCCAAGGCACCTCGGAGGTGCCTTCCCCCTTGAGGACTCTTCCCTCCCCAAGTTTCCTTGGCGCATGGGCCTCTTGGGACTGGTGCCCTTGGCCCATATAGGCCAAGGCGCACCCCCTACAGCCCATGTGGCCCCCCGGGGCAGGTGGACCCCCCCGGTGGACCCTCGGACCCCTTTCGGCACTCCCGGTACAATACCGATAAAGTGCGAAACTTTTCCGGCGACCAAAACAGGACTTCCCATATATAAATCTTTACCTCCGGACCATTTCGGAACTCCTCGTGACGTCCGGGATCTCATCCGGGACTCCATACAACATTCGGTAACCACATACAAACTTCCTTTATAACCCTAGCGTCATTGAACCTTAAGTGTGTAGACCCTACGGATTCGGGAGACATGTAGTCATGACCGAGGCGTTCTCCGGTCAATAACCAACAGCGGGATCTGGATACCCATGTTGGCTCCCACATGTTCCATGATGATCTCATCGGATGAACCATGATGTCAAGGACTCAATCGATCCCGTATACAATTCCCTTTGTCTAGCGGTATTGTACTTGCCCGAGATTCGATCGTCGGTATACCGATACCTTGTTCAATCTCATTATCGGCAAGTCTCATTACTCGTTCCGTAACACATCATCCCGTGATCAACCCCTTGGTCACATTGTGCACATTATGATGATGTCCTACCGAGTGGGCCCAGAGATACCTCTCCATTTACACGGAGTGACAAATCCCAGTCTCGATTCATGCCAACCCAACAGATACTTTCGGAGATACCTGTAATGCACCTTTATAGCCACCCAGTTACGTTGTGACGTTTGGTACACCCAAAGCATTCCTACAGTATCCAGGAGTTGCACAATCTCATGGTCTAAGGAAAAGATACTTGACATTAGAAAAGCTTTAGCATACGAACTACACGATCTTTTTGCTAGGCTTAGGATTCGGTCTTGTCCATCACATCATTCTCCTAATGATGTGATCCCGTTATCAACGACATCCAATGTCCATAGCCAGGAAAGCATGACTATCTGTTGATCACAACGAGCTAGTCAACTAAAGGCTCACTAGGGACATATTGTGGTCTATGTATTCACACGTGTATTACGATTTCCGGATAATACAGTTATATCATGAATAAAAGACTATTATCATGAACAAAGAAATATAATAATAACACTTTTATTATTGCCTCTAGGGCGTATTTCCAACAGTCTCCCACTTGCACTAGAGTCAATAATCTAGTTCACATCGATATGTGATTAACACTCAAGGTCACATCCCCATGTGACTAACACCCCAAGAGTTTACTAGAGTCAATAATCTAGTTCACATTTACCATGTGATTAACACTCAATGAGTTCTGGGTTTGATCATGTTATGCTTGTGAGAGAGGTTATAGTCAACGGGTCTGAACCTTTCAGATCCGTGTGTGCTTTACTAATCTCTATGTCATCTCCTAGATGCAGCTACCACGCTCTATTTGGAGCTATTCCAAATAACTGTTCCACTTGGAGCTATTCTAAATTGTTTCTCCAACATACGTATCCGGTATCTCTACTCAGAGCTATCCGGATAGGTGTTAAGCTTGCATCGACGTAACCCTTTACGACGAACTCTTTTACCACCTCCATAATCGAGAAAATTCCTTAGTCCACTAGTTACTAAGGATAACTTTGACCGCTGTCCTGTGATCCATTCTTGGATCACTCTTGTACCCCTTAACTGACTCATGGCAAGGCACACTTCAGGTGCGGTACACAGCATAGCATACTGTAGAGCCTACGTCTTAAGCATAGGGGACGACCTTCGTCCTTTCTCTCTATTCTGTCGTGGTCGAGCTTTTAAGTCTTAACTTCATACCTTACATCTCAGGCAAGAACTCCTTCTTTGACTGATCCATCTTGAACACCTTCAAGATCATGTCAAGGTACGTGCTCATTTGAAAGTACTATTAAGCATTTTGATCTATCTTATAGATCTTGATGCTTATTGTTCAAGTAGCCTAATCCAGGTTTTCCATTGAAAAACACTTTAACCCTTTATGCTTTCTAGAAATTCTACATCATTTCTGATCAACAATATGTCAATAACATATACTCATCAGAAATTCTATAGTTCTCCCACTCACTTCTTTGGAAATACAAGTTTCTCATAAACTTTGTATAAATCCAAAATCTTTGATCATCTCATCAAAGCGTACATTCCAACTCGGAGATGCTTGCTCCAGTCCTTAGAAGGATCGCTGGAGCTAGCATACCTTTTAGCATCCTTAGGATCGACAAAAACTTTTGGATTGTATCATATACAACCTTTCCTTACGAAGACTGGTAAGGAAACTCGTTTTGACATCCATCTGCCAGATTTCATAAATGCAGCTAATGCTAACATGATTCCGACGGACTTAAGCATCGCTACGGATGAGAAAATCTCATCGTAGTCAACTCCTTGAACTTGTGAAAAACTCTTCGCCACAAGTCGAGCTTCATAGATGGTGACATTACCATCCACGTCCGTCTTCTTCTTAAAGATCCATTTATCTCAATGGCTTGCCGATCATCGGGCAAGTCCACCAAAGTCCATGCTTTGTTCTGATACATGGATCCTATCTCGGATTTCATGGCTTCTAACCATTTGTCGGAATTTGGGCCCACCATCGCTTCTCCATAGCTCGTAGGTTCATTGTTGTCTAGCATCATGACCTTCAAGACAGGATTACTGTACCACTCTGAAGCAGTACGCATCCTTGTCACCCTACGAGGTACGGTAGTGACTTGATCCGAAGTTTCATGATCACTATCATAAGCTTCTACTTCAATTGGTGTAGGTGCCACAGGAACAACTTCCTGTGCCCTGCTACACACTAGTTGTAGTAATGGTTCAATAACCATATCAAGTCTCCACCATCCTCCCACTCAACTTTTCGAGACAAACTTTTCCTCGAGAAAGGACCCGATTCAAGAAAACAATCCCTATTGCTTTCGGATCTGAATTAGGAGGTATACCCAACTGTTTTGGGTGTCCTATGAAGATGCATTTTATCCGCTTTGGGTTCGAGCTTATCAAACTGAAACCTTTTCACATAAGCGTCGCAGCCCCAAACCATTAAGAAATGACAACTTAGGTTTCTCCAAACCATAATTCAAATGTTGTCGTCTCAACGGAATTATGTGGTACCCTATTAAAGTGAGTGCGGTTGTCTCTAATGCCTAACCCATGAATAATAGTGGTAATTTGATAAGAGACATCATGGTACGCACCATATCCAATAGGATGCAACTATGATGTTCGGACACACCATCACACTATGGTGTTCCAGGCGGTATTAATTGCGAAAAAAATTCCACAATGTCTTAATTGTGTGCCAAAACTCAGATATTCATCTCTATGATCATATCATAGACATTTTATCCTCCTGTCACAATGATCTTCTACTTCACTCTGAAATTACTTGAACCATTCAATAATTCAGACTTGTGTTTCATCAAGTAAATATTCTCAACATCTACTCGAATCATCTGTGAAGTAAGAACATAATGATATTCACTGCATGCCTCAGCACTCATTGGACTGTACACATCAAAATGTGTTACATCCAACAAGTTGCTATCTTGTTCCATCTTACTGAAAAACGAGGCTTTTCAGTCATCTTGCCCATGTGGTATGATTTGCATATCTCAAGTGATTCAAAATCAAGTGAGTCCAAATGATCCATCTGCATGGAGTTTCTTCATGCGTATACACTAATAGACATGGTTCGCATGTCTCAAACTTTTCAAAAATGAGTGAGTCCAAAGATCCATCAACATGGAGCTTCTTCATGCGTTTTATACCATTATGACTTATATGGCAGTGCCACAAGTAAGTGGTACTATCATTACTATCTTATATCTTTTGGCATGAAAATGTGTATCACTACGATCGAGATTCAATAAACCATTCATTTAGGTGCAAGACCATTGAAGGTATTATTCAAATAAACAGAGTAACCATTATTCTCCTTAAATGAATAAACGTATTGCGATAGACATAATCCAATCATGTCTATGCTCAACGCAAACACCAAATAACAATTATTTAGGTTTAACACCAATCTCGTTGGTAGAGGGAGCGTGCGATGCTTGATCACATCAAGCTTGGAAAATTTCCAACACATATCGTCAGCTCACCTTTAGCTAGTCTCCGTTTATTCCGTAGCTTTTATTTCGAGTTACTAACACTTAGCAACCGAACCAGTATCTAATACCCTGGTGCTACTAGGAATACTAGTAAAGTACACATTAACATAATGTATATCCAATATACTTCCATCGACCTTGCCAGCCTTCTCATCTACCAAGTATCTAGGGTGATTCTGCTCCAGTGGCTGATCCCCTTATTACAGAAGCACTTAGTCTCGGGTTTGGGTTCAACCTCGGGTTTCTTCACTGGTGCAGCAGCTGATTTGCCGTTTCATGAAGTATCCCTTCTCGCCCTTGCCCTTCTTGAAACTAGTGGTTTCACCAACCATCAACAATTGATGCTCCTTCTTGATTTCTACTTTTGCGGTGTCAAACATCACGAATATCTCAAGGATCATCATATCTATCCCTGATTTGTTATAGTTCATCACAAAGCTCTAGCAGCTTGGTGGCAATGACTTTGGAGAAACATCACTATCCATCTGGAAGATCAACTCCCACTCGATTCAAGTGATTGTTGCACTCAGACAATTTGAGCACAAGCTCAACGATTGAGCTTTTCTCCGTTAGTTTGCAGGTTAAGAAAATCGTCGGAGGTCTTATACCTCTTGATGTGGGCACGAGCCTGAAATCCCAATTTCAGCCCTCGAAACATCTCATATGTTCCGTGACGTTTCGAAAACATCTTTGGTGCCTCAACTCTAAACCGTTTATCTGAACTATCACGTAGTTATCAAAACGCGTATGTCCGATGTTCGCAATATCCACAAACGACGTTTGGGGTTCAGCACACTGAGCGGTGCATTAAGGACATAAGCTTTCTACTGTCCGCATAATCGCTACTGTCAACTTTCAACTATATTTTCTCTAGGAACATATCTAAACAGTGGAACTAAAGTGTGAGCTTACGACATAATTTGCAAAGATCTTTTGACTATGTTCAGGATAATTAAGTTCATCTTATGAACTCCCACTCAGATAGACATCCCTCTAGTCATCTAAGTGATTACATGATCCGAGTCAACTAGGCCGTGTCCGATCATCACGTGAGACGGACTAGTCATCATCGGTGAACATCTTCATGTTGATTGTATCTACTATACGACTCATGCTCGACCTTTCGGTCTATGTGTTCCGAGGCCATGTCTGTACATGCTAGGCTCGTCAAGTTAACCCTAAGTGTTTTCGCGTGTGTAAATCTGTCTTACACCCGTTGTATGTGAACGTAAGAATCCATCACACCCGATCATCACGTGGTGCTTAGAAGCGACGAACTGTAGCAACGGTGCACAGTTAGGGGAGAACACTTCTTGAAATTGTTGTAAGGGATCATCTTATTTACTACCGTCATTCTAAGTAAACAAGATGCATAAACATGATAAACATCACATGCAATCAAATAGTGACATGATATGGCCAATATCATTTTGCTCCTTTTGATCTCCATCTTCGGGGCTCCATGATCATCATCGTCACCGGCATGACACCATGATCTCCATCATCATGATATCCATCATCGTGTCTCCATGAAGTCGTCTCGCCAACTTATTACTTCTACTACTATGGCTACCGGTTAGCAATAAAGTAAAGTGATTACATGGCGTTGTTCAATGACACGCAGGTCATACAATAAATTAAGACAACTCCTATGGCTCCTACCGGTTGACATACTCATCGACATGCAAGTCGTGATTCCTATTACAACAACATGATCAATCTCATACATCACATATCATTCATCACATTCTTCTTGGCCATATCACATCACAAAGCATACCCTGCAAAAACAAGTTAGACGTCCTCTAATTGTTGTTTGCATGTTTTACGTGGCTGCTATGGGTTTCTAGCAAGAACGTTTCTTACCTACGCAAAAACACAACGTGATATGTCAATTGCTATTTACCCTTCATAAGGACCCTTTTCATCGAATCCGTTCCGACTAAAGTGGGAGAGACTGGCACCCGCTAGCCACCTTATGCACCAAGTGCATGTCAATCGGTGGAACCTGTCTCACGTAAGAGTACGTGTAAGGTCGGTCCGGGCCGCTTCATCCCACAATACCGTCGAAACAAGATTGGACTAGTAACGATAAGCATATTGAACAAAATCAACGCCCACAACTACTTTGTGTTCTACTCGTGCAAAGAATCTACGCAATAGACCTAGCTCATGATGCCACTGTTGGGGAACGTAGCAGAAATTCAAAATTTTCCTACGTGTCACCAAGATCTATCTATGGAGAAACCAGCAACGAGGGGAAGGAGAGTGCATCTACATACCCTTGTAGATCGCTAAGCGGAAGCGTTCAAGAGAACGGGGTTGAAGGAGTCATACTCGTCGTGATCCAAATCACCGGAGATCCTAGTGCCGAACAGACGGCACCTCCGCGTTCAACACACGTACAGCCCGGTGACGTCTCCCACACCTTGATCCAGCAAGGATAGAGGGAGAGGTTGAGGAAGACTCCATCCAACAGTAGCACAACGGCGTGGTGGTGATGGAGGAGCGTGGCAACCCTGCAGGGCTTTGCCAAGCACCTACGGGAGAGGAGGAGGTGTCACGGGAGGGAGGGAGGCGCCAGGGCTTCAGGTATGGATGCCCTCCCTCCTCTCCACTATATATAGGGGCAAGGGAGAGGGGGGAGGCGCAGCCTTGCCCCTTCCTCCAAGGAAGGGGTGCGCCAAGAGGGGGGAGGAGTCCATCCTCCCCAAGGCACCTCGGAGGTGCCTTCCCCCTTGAGGACTCTTCCCTCCCCAAGTTTCCTTGGTGCATGGGCCTCTTGGGGCTGGTGCCCTTGGCCCATATAGGCCAAGGCGCACCCCCTACAGCCCATGTGGCCCCCGGGGCAGGTGGACCCCCCCGGTGGACCCCCGGACCCCTTTCGGCACTCCCGGTACAATACCGATAAAGTGCGAAACTTTTCCGGCGACCAAAACAGGACTTCCCATATATAAATCTTTACCTCCGGACCATTCCGGAACTCCTCGTGACGTCCGGGATCTCATCCGGGACTCCGAACAACATTCGGTAACCACATACAAACTTCCTTTATAACCCTAGCGTCATCGAACCTTAAGTGTGTAGACCCTACGGGTTCGGGAGACATGTAGTCATGACCGAGACGTTCTCCGATCAATAACCAACAGCGGGATCTGGATACCCATGTTGGCTCCCACATGTTCCATGATGATCTCATAGGATGAACCATGATGTCAAGGACTCAATTGATCCCGTATACAATTCCCTTTGTCTAGCGGTATTGTACTTGCCCGAGATTCGATCGTCGGCATACCGATACCTTGTTCAATCTCGTTACCGGCAAGTCTCTTTACTCGTTCCGTAACACATCATCCTGTGATCAACCCCTTGGTCACATTGTGCACATTATGATGATGTCCTACCGAGTGGGCCCAGAGATACCTCTCTGTTTACACGGAGTGACAAATCCCAGTCTCGATTCGTGCCAACCCAACAGATACTTTCGGAGATACCTGTAATGCACCTTTATAGCCACCCAGTTATGTTGTGATGTTTGGTACACCCAAAGCATTCCTACAGTATCCGGGAGTTGCACAATCTCATGGTCTAAGGAAAAGATACTTGACATTAGAAAAGCTTTAGCATACGAACTACACGATCTTTGTGCTAGGCTTAGGATTGGGTCTTGTCCATCACATCATTCTCCTAATGATGTGATCCCGTTATCAACGACATCCAATGTCCAAAGCCAGGAAACCATGACTATCTGTTGATCACAACGAGCTAGTCAACTAAAGGCTCACTAGGGACATATTGTGGTCTATGTATTCACACGTGTATTACGATTTCCGGATAATACAGTTATAGCATGAATAAAAGACTATTATCATGAACAAAGAAATATAATAATAACACTTTTATTATTGCCTCTAGGGCATATTTCCAACAGGTCTTCACCATGATGTCGTCCACGTAAATGTGGATATTGCGGCCCAGTTGCGGCAGCAGGCATTTCTGCATGCAGCGTTGGAAGGTGGCGCCGGCGTTCTTCAAGCCGAATGACATGGTGATGTAGCAATACGCCCCAAAGAGTGTGATGAAGGACGTCTTCAGGGCGTCGGTCGGGTCCAGCTTGATCTGGTGGTAGCCGGAGTAAGCGTCCAGGAAGGACAGGAGCTCACACCCGGCGGTCGAGTCGATGACTTGGTCGATCCGTGGGAGAGCGAACGAATCCTTCGGACAGGCCTTATTGAGGCTGGTGTAGTCGATACACATGCACCAGGTCTTGTTCTTCTTCAGGACGAGGACTGGATTGGCCAGCCACTCGGGGTGAAACACCTCCATGATGAAGCCGGCCGCCAAAAGCTTGGTGACCTCTTAACCAATGGTTCTTCTCTTCTCTTCGAAAAATTGTCGTAGGGGCTGACGGACAGGCTTGGCGTCCTTGCCAACGTGAAGTTTGTGCTCGACGTACTTCCTCGGGATACCCGGCATGTCTTTGGGGGTCCATGCGAAGATATCCCGATTCTCACGGAGGAAGTCGACGAGCCCGCCTTCCTATTTGCTGTCGAGGCGGGTGCCTACGACAACGTACTTGCTGCAGCTGGGGTCTTCTAGGTTCAGCTACACTTTCTTGGTCTCCTTGGAGGGCTTGAAGGCGGCCTCGTCGGCCGGGTCCTTGGTCGGGATCGACGCGGCTGAGGCCTCGCCTGCCATGGCGATAATCCGGTCGAGCTGGCGCCGCTCCTCAGCAATGACCAGTGACTCGGCCAACTTGGCACTGTCTCGAGCGCACTCCAGGGATTTGCGATAGTCGCCGGTAATGGTGATGAGGCCCTTGGGACCCGGCATCTTCATCTTCAGATATGCGTAATGGGGGACCGCAATGAACTTGGCGAGCGCGGGTCGGCCCAGCAGCGCGCGGTACACGCTGGACAGGTCCACCACCTCGAACCAGATTGGTTCGCGTCGGAAGTGGCTGCTGTCACGGAACAGGACGTCGAGCCGGACCTGGACAATGGGAGAGCAGGAGAGGCCGGGCACGATGCCGTGGAAGATCGTCCGGGTCGGTTCCAGGTCCTCGCCCTTGACGCCGAGCTTGGTCATCGTGTCGTGGTAGAGGATGTTGATGCTGCTGCCGCCGTCGATGAGGACTCGGGAGAACTTGCACATGCGCCGCGTGACGATGGTGGGGTTGAGGACGAGGGTGTAACCAGCCGGACTCGGCATGACCGCCGGGTGATCCTCCCGGGTCTAGGTAACCGGGCGGTCCGACCAGTGCATGAACTCTGGTTTGGCCGGGACGATGGTGTTCACCTCCTGCCAAAGGAGGCGCTCGCTGCGCTTGTCGTTGCCGAGGCTGGTGAAGACAACGTAGGCCGCGTTCTGATCCGGGTAGGCAGCGTCGCGCATCGCGCTGCCAGCTGGAGGTGGCGGTGGAGGCAGAGGTGGTTAGCCCGCGCCTGGAGCCGGAGCTGGAGGAGGCAGGACGTCGCCCCTCGTGATGCGCTTGGTGATGGCGCACTGCCGAAGCGTGTGCTTGGACAGTCTTGCGCCGCTATGGTGCTTGCAGGGGGCGTCAAGCATCTCTTCGAAGCTCATGGCGGGTTGCCACGCCGTCTTGCCGGTTTGCCGACGCTTTGCCGCAGGGTCCGCCGCAGGCTCGGTGGCCATGATGAGCCGGTTGTCGTGGCGCTACGCCGGCTGGTCGGCCTTGTGCTTATTGTTCTGGTGATACTGCTGCCGGCTGCTTTCGCCTGCCGGCTTCGGAGGGGGAACCGGCTTCGCCTTGCCGGCTTCATCCAGCGCCTCCTGGATCTTCATGGCGGAGTCGGTGTTGGCGTATTTGTCCACCATCACCATGAGCGTGGCCATGGTGGCCGGCTCGGAGCGTATGAGCTTGTGCTTGAGGAGGGTGCCGTCTCGGCACCCGTTAACGAAGTACTGGATCGCCTGGACTTCATGGACGCCCTCGCAGCTATTCCGGAGCTCGGTCCAGCGTGCGAGGTACTCGCGACCAGTCTCCGTTGGCCCCTGCACGCACATGGCGAGCTGGCTAGGGCGGCCGGGTCGCTTGTAGATCCCCGTGAAGTTGCGGACGAAGGCTTGCTTGAAATCGACCCATGTGTTGATGCTGCCCATCGGCAGACTGTTCAACCACGTGCGGGCCGACCCCTGGAGCATGAGCGGTGCATAGTGCACGGTGAGACGGCGATTGGCATCGGTGATGCCAATGGCCGTGGTGTAGTCGGTGAGCCAGTCTTCTGGCTTCACGGTCCCGTTGTACTTGGGGGTGTCGCGGGGGAGCATGAACCCTTTGGGAAAGGGCTCTTCCCAGATGTGTGGGCCGAAGCATGCCGGCTCGATAGCGCCGCTCTCCTCCACCTCCAGGGAGCGAGCGAGTTGATCGAGGCGGTGGCGAGCGTCGGCATCATCGATGGCGCGTGGGCCGAGTCAACTGGCGACCAGGCCACGGGGGGTCGGGTTGGTTGGAGCCGGACGTCGGCCATGCTGGCCGGGTCCGTGCTGGATCTCCGGGACAGGCTCGTCGCCCAAACTGCCGGTGGCTGTGGTGGCCGGGTCGCGCCGAGTTTGGGTTCGGCCGGAGTGCGCCTTGTCGGGCGGCAAGGAAGCTGTATGCAGAAGTTCACCGGGTCCGCTCAGGCGGGCGGAGCCGGATCCCGCCGGCTTGGCGAGCTGGTTGAGGCGGTCCTTCTGGGTGTTGGCCGCGTTGAGGAGTTTGCGCATCCGCCCGATGCGCTCCTTCAGCTCCTCGCCCATGAGCGGATCCAGGTCGACTGCGGCTGCCTGGGCAGCGTGCATGTTCTTCGCTGGGGTCTCATAGACGGTTGGGATGGCGCCGAGGGCCCGGCCGATCGCTCCTCCCCGGGCACACACATCGGCGACCTGGCTTGGCTCAGTCGCGGCGGGCGTGAATCCGTAGGCGGCATTGCGCTCCAGCTGAGCAGCGTCCAGACAACGTTGGGTGGCGGCGAGCGTCTCAGACAGGTCCAGCATCTGCTGGCGCCTTTCCTCGAGCTGAGTTCGGGCCTCAGCAAAGTTGGTGGCGTCAACGTCGGTGCCAATGGGGTTGCAGAGGCTCTGCATCATAGCGCGCAACGGATCGGACGGCTCGGTCCGTTCTGCTGCGGCCCTGCCTTCGGCGGCCTTCCTCGTCTTGCTCGACGAGGAGGCGCCACCGCTGGTGAGAAAGACCTCTACATGGACGTCCATTGCCTCGGCGGAGATGTCATCGCCGAGGGAGAGGGGGGAGTTGATGTAGCTGAGTACCTCGCTGGGGTACTCGTCGGCCGTGGACGCATCGGAGATGCGCAGCGCGGCGAAGGAGGCGGCGAGCAGGCCGACGACATCGTCCGCCAGCGTGACGGACTCGTCGGAGTAGGAGAAGGGCCCCGTCTGAAGCATGCTCCTGGCCAGCTCCTCGAGCTACCTCACGGTGGGCGCCAACTGTCGTGGTGGGCGCATGGCAGATGCCATGGGATGGCTAAAGAGAGGAGGAGGCTCGGGGGCGCTGGTGGGCTCCAGAGGCGAGGTTGGCATGAGCGGGCGCGGGATGCCGGACATACCTAGGTTCGGGGCTCTCTAGAGAGATAACACCCCTAGTCCTGCCGAGTGTAGTTTGATGTTTGATAGTACAATGTTGCTCCTAGAGCTGTATGGAGGAGGAAGGAAAGCTGGCCAAGGCTTAGGCTGCTCCTTCTCCCTGGGTGAATGTTGCTGTTCTGGTGGCTAGTTCCTCTCTATGTTCTGTTGCTTACTTGCCCGTATGTGAGGGCTCCTGGGGGGTTTTATAGACCAACCCCCAAGGGTACAATGGTAATGTTACAAGTCGGTGGGTCCGGGTTGTCGGTGTCCGGGGACCCGGGCTGGGACCCGCTGGGGGCATGTGGTTCACCGGGTTCCCCTAGGCACGGGCCCCGCATGCCTAGGGGGACTGTGTGCCGTCTTGTCGATCGTTAGGGCGTGGCCGAGTCGAGTCGTGTACAGTGGCGCTCCATCAGGTTGCCACTCGCTATCGTCAGCGGCGGGGGCGGGGGCACTGTAGCCACGCCGGCCCTGGTCAGCGGGTAAGTGAGGGGCACTTTTGCCATGCTTCGGCTGACCAAAGGCATGGGCGGGGCACTGTTTCCTTGGTCATCGGTAGCTGAAGACTCGTCCCATCGTACGGCCTGGATTGGACGGGAGCTGACTCGTGGCTGGATTGCAGAGCACACCACGGGTGGAGCTGTCTTGTTGAGGAAGCTTTGGTTGTGCCGGGTTCGGCTGTCTTGTGCTAGTTGTTGAGGCCGAGTCGACGCGTCTTGCCGGGTCGGAGAGCTCGGTCGGGTTGCGGGGTTTGGCCGGGTCGAGCGACCCGGCCAAGCGCGTGCCGGCTTGAGGGGCGATGTTGGCCCTATTGTTTTTGAAAAGGATCCGGGTTCCGTTGCCTGCCTGGGGTTCATCCCCCCAACAATATACTTAAAAGATGGACACCTTTGGCAATTTCCAATGCACCCCATGTTGTCGAAGAGCAACCCGATGAGATGCCACCACAGTCGAAGAAGGAACTCAGGCATGCAAATTTGATGATGGATTTTGGTAGTCTTGCTCAGGTTGCTAGTGGGTCAGATGCTGCGACGAATATTGTAAAGAAACATATGCGTGGTGCGCATCATGAAATCAAAAATCTCAACATGTCAAAGAAGAAGAAAACAGCAGCACCAACAAGTGGCCCTGATGGTTCTGCACCACCACCGAGTAGCTCTCAAGCAACTAGTGGCCCTGCGGTGCATCCTGAAGGACCTGCACAAGCCCCTTCTGGACCTAGGCATCAGCGACCTACTTCTGCGCCACCATCGAGTAACACTCAAGCAACTAGTGGCCCTGCGGTGCATCCTGATGAACCTGCACAAGCCCCTTCTGGACCTAGGCAACAGCGTCCTACTTTTGCACCGCGAAGAAAAATGCACCAACACTAGCTGGTAACTCTAAGAGTGAAGATGGACACCAACAAACAACGTTGAGGGCTGCAGCGATGCCTAGGGGGCTGTACCACTACCCAGGGGCCCTGAGGGAGTCCTGGACTAGGGGGTGCCTGGACAGCCGGACTATCATCGTCCGCCGAACTCCAAGACTACGAAGATACAAGATTGAAGACTCCATCCCATGTCCGGATGGGACTTTCCTTGGCGTGGAAGGCAAGCTTGGCGATACGGATATGTAGATATCCTACCATTGTAACCGACTCTATGTAACCCTAGCCCTCTTCGGTGTCTATATAAACCGGAGGGTTTTAGTCCGTAGGACACAACAACCATTACGACAATCATACCATAGGCTAGCTTCTAGGGTTTAGCCTCCTTGATCTCGTGGTAGATCCACTCTTGTACTACCCATATCATCAATATCAATCAAGCAGGAGTAGGGTTTTACCTCCATCGAGAGAGCCCGAACCTGGGTAAAAACATCATGTCCCTTGTCTCCTGTTACCATCCGCCTAGACGCACAGTTCGGGACCCCCTACCCGAGATCCGCCGGTTTTGACACCGACATTGGTGCTTTCATTGAGAGTTCCTCTGTTTCGTCACCGATAGGCTCGATGGCTTCTTCAATCAACAACAACGCCGTCCAGGGTGAGACTTTTCTCCCCGGACAGATCTTCGCATTCGGCGGCTTCGCACTGCGGGCCAATTCACTTGGCCATCTGGAGCAGATCGAAAGCTACGCCCCTGGCCGTCAGGTCAGATTTGGAAGCCTAAACTTCACGGCGGACATCCGCGGAGATTTGATCTTCGACGGATCCGATCCACAGCCGAGCATGCCGCACTATCGCGATGGGCACGATTTAGCTCTGCCGCCGGACAGTACCTTGGAGGCCGCACACGAATCCGCTCCGACCCATAGTCCGGAGCCGATCGCGCAGATCGAGGACGGGTGGCTGGACACCGCCTCAGGAGCTGCAACTTCCACGGAGATGGAGCCGAACACTGACCTCGTCCCTTCTAAATCCCGTGACTCCGAGGTGCCAGACTCCCTGCCGGACTCCGAACCTCCTGCGCTCCTGCCAATCAAATCCGATTGGGCGCCGATCATGGAGTTCACCGCTGCGGACATCTTTCAGCACTCACCCTTTGGCGACATCTTAAATTCGCTAAAGCATCTCTCGCTATCCAGAGAGCCCTGGCCGGATTATGGCCAGGATGGTTGGGATGTGGACGACAAAGAAATTCAAAGCCCACCCACCACCCACTTTGTAGCCACTGTCGACGATCTAACCGACATGCTAGACTATGACTCCGAAGACATCGACGGTATGGACGACGATGCCAGAGACGATCAAGAACCAGCGCTCACAGAGGACTGGAAGGCCACCCCAACCCATGATGTATATATGGTGGATACCCCAAAAGGAAGCGATAATGAGGACCAACGGGGCGCGGCAAAGGATAATCCCGCCGATAAACAACCAAAACGGCGACGCAGACGCCGCCCTAAGTCCCGCCTCGACTACAACAACGCTCCTAATGACCCAGCAATAGAGCAGGGCAAGCCAGTGGACGACGAACATGCAACCAAGCAACCGTCCGAACAGGATGAATCGGATAATCAATCCATGCCCGGCGAAACCAACAGTCCAGACGACCTCACGCCGGACACACCACCGGAAAACAAAAGACTTTCCCACAAGAAGTCAAAGCAGTAAACTCACTCCATGTGATAATACGGAAAAACAATGCAGCACCCGCTAAGATGGGTCTCGCACGGTCCACCCCAGCGGAACCTCGAGATTGGATGTCAAAACCAATCACTTTTGACCACCTGGATTATTCCAGAAGTGTTCGAAATGCAGGATGGACTGCTCTGATATTGGATCCTATAATCGACGAACTACAATTTAAACAAGTCCTGATGGACGGCGGAAGCGATTTAAACCTGCTATATCCGAACACAATCCGCAAGTTGGGGATAGACCTTACTAAAATTCGACATAGCCGCACTTCCTTTAAAGGAGTGACGCCAGGCCCTTACGCCAAGTGCATAGGCTCCTTATTACTATAAGTTGTGTTCGGGTCACCGAACAACTCCCGACGCGAAAAACTAATCTTTCATGTCGCCCCATTCAAAAGTAGCTATCAAGCACTATTGGGACGTGAAGCTTTTGTCCACTTCAACGCCATACCACATTACGCGTCTCTTACACTTAAAATGCCCGGTCCACGTGGCATCATTTCATTAAGAGGGTCATTCAAAGACCCCGGACACGGCTAGACGAGTCCGGCATAAATGAGCTAGGGGCTCCCTAGCCGCACACCCCTTCACAAAGGGTTGTGCGTATAAGCAATATTGAGCTAATATAGACTCCGCTTTATTCATTTATTAATATTTTTCACGTACTTTTTCGCACAGTTTCCTTTCAAACTAAGTTCCTCTCTTTTTACAGATGAACAACATGCATACCCATCCAGGATAACGGCACAACGGAGACACAGGCGCAGACGTGCAGTAGGGACCCGTCGCAAGGATTCTTTTCAGATTAAGACCCTGCGTAAACCTTTTTTACTATCTCTTGTTGCTATAATCCCTTGGTTTCTCATTATAACCAGAGTGGAGACTGACGTTTTGGCATCGGCCGCGTCAGAGGACCTCGCCCGTACCTGGACACTAGGGGCTTAGGGCATTGTTCTGCCCAATATTATAAAGACCGAACACCTTAGGGAGTGTTCGGCGTCTCGAGTTAGGCCTTATATGCATCAGCTCCGAATCATGTCTTTGGTCAAATGTTGGGTTTGCCCGGCTCCTGTGTTTTGCTGCCTTACGTTCCGTATCATCGGCTAACGCGGCACCAGGAGAACTACTGCGATTGTGCTTCAGTTCGGCTGGGCGAGCACCTCAGTAGAGAAAGCCGAAAACTGACTGTCATGATACAGCGAGAGACTGGTCAACCACTCGATCGACCACTGGAATGTTTAGAATTCCTCCACTTTGACGAAGGACCGTTTCCCGGTCAGGCACACACGCGCCCTGAATTCGGAGAGCGCGGTGCCCCCAGGGGCTATATCGTAGTCCCACCCTCGAACTCCAATGGCTAAGTGAAAGTGATAAAGCATCATAGTCCGGTTGCCTCGTTTGCTACGCTACCACCTCCTTAACAGGACCGAGACGTCGGATTAAGAGTGAAAATGCGCTATTTTTGCGAACACCCCCGCACCTTGTGCGTGGGGGCTGAAGCCGAAGACTGCCATCTTTCAGGTTATACACACGTATACATAAACGGCCGCATAGGAGATATTTCAATACTTGAGCGCACAAGTATAAAAAGCGATTACATCATAACCATTGTTTTACAAAATAAAACGTTCATTTGAACGTGACATTTTTCGAGCACTGCGACTCTATTACACGAGAACCACGCATAACTTCCCCAAAATAGTGCTCGGCGGGTAACCGGCTTTCGTCCGAACCCTGGGTTGCAACAGCGGTGGCATCCATCTCTGTCCAATGTGTCTTCACACGGGCGAGGGCCATCCGCGCACCCTCTATGCAGGCCGACTGCTTCATCGCCTTGATATGCGGCACCGCCCCAAGAAACTGTTGCAATAAACCAAAATAGCTCTTCGGCTTGGGCCTCTCCGGCCAGACATGAGTCACGATATCCATCATGGCAAGTCCGGACAACCTGTTCAGCTCAGCCCATTCGGCCAACCGATCGGTCAGCGGAAGTGAACGATCCGGACTATGGAATTGAGACCAAAACAGCTCTTCCGTCTTGTGATCCTTCTGACTTCGGAAGTGCACAACAGCATCCGCCGCACTCGCCGCTAAGTCCATATATGGATCCTCCGGACCCCACAGCTGGCCAAGCTGGGCATACTTTGGATCCGTAAACCTGCGGCGTAGCAGAAAAGGCTTGCCAGCCACAATGTCTCCGGCCTGACGCAGCTCCTCCTTTATAGCCCACATTGCAGAACGGGCATCCTTGGCTTCGGCGGTGGCCTTCCCCAGGTCTTCTCGCTCCGATAGGCGCTCCTTTTCAAGAGCCTCATTGCGGTCGGTAGCATCCTTCAATCTAACGGCCAGTTCGGCCATTTCTTCCCTGCTTCGGCAGTGTGCAGCCCTTTCGGCTTCTAACTCTTCGACCGCCCTCGAGGCAGCCGCATCACTCCTTCTGGCTTGCTCCTTGGCTTGAGCAAGTTCTGCCCGAAGGCCCTCCACAGCAGCAGAACCATCTGCGTCAAGCACAAATATTGTAAGAGGTGGGCTTTGGCTCCCTTAATAGGTGACTGCGGAGAAACAACTTACCTTGTGACTCATCAAGTCGCTTGTTGACTAGCACGATGTCCGCATCCGCAACATCGAGTTGCCGCATTAATTCAGCAACTCCATCAGTCCGGCTAGCCCCCGGACTATCCGCCACCTGCATAGGAAAGGCAACACTCAATACCTGCGATTTTGATCCTCGGCACGCTGTCGCTTTCGACAACCTACCGAGTCTCAGGGGCTACTATCTATACAGGGCGCACTTTATGTGCAAAACTGTCAAAAAGGGGTGTCATTTTTACATACCTCAAACCCCGCCAGCAAACTCCTGACGGCATTATGCAATCCACTTTCGGCGGACGAAATCCTTCTAATCACAGTACTCATCAATGCACGGTGATCTTCTGAGATGGACGCCCTCTCAAACAGATCCTTCAGCTCCCCCGGCCGAACATTAGTCGGCGCCGAACTCGTCGGCTCCGCCGGGTCCGGGGATACCCTCCGTGACGACACTTCAGGCTCATCCGCCCTCTCCGACGGCGCAGTAGACGGAGGTGTCTCGCTCTCCATCCTCTCCGGACGAAGATCCCCCGAAGACGAGCTCATCTGAGAAGGTCGGAGATCTGAACTACAAGGTAAAAAACTCGGTTATCCTCAGAAGCACAAATAGGGATGTCTCTCGTTACCGAACTCCCTTTTTTCTACTCACGGCTCACTGGAGGGCTGATGCTTTAGGGGAGATTGTGCGGCCGGGGCCTCCCCGGACGCAGGACCCTCTGGTGAAGATTTCTTCCCCCGCTTAGGGGCTTTGGCCTCCGGGTCTCCAGATGCGGTCCTCTTCTCCCCTTGGAGGGAGGGATTCTCGATCCCCCCTCTTTCAAGATCCTCCTTGGACGAGGCAGTAGCTCCTCTACTTTCCCCTTCGCTTTCTTCTGAAGGCGCTACCTCCAGCATCTTGACCAGCACGGGATCTGGCGCGGTCTCTAGGAGGGGGTCCGGACACCGTATCAGCTTTGCTTACGCTATCCACTCCTGTTAAAGGATAACGGGTTAAAAGGCGAATTGTAAAAAGGTAAACAAATGGTACGTCCGAACACTGAGCTACTTACTTGAGTATCCGGGCGATTGCAGCTTAGGCCGGCATCCTCGGTCAATTCCGGACACACCGCTTGTGATCCGAAGAACAACTTGTACATCTCCACGGGTGTCGTACCCATGAAGTGTTGGAGAATCTATGGTCCCTCCGGATTGAACTCCCATAGCCGGAGAGGATGGCGTTTGCAGGGCAGGAGACGCCTAATTAGCATAACCTGCATCACCACGACCAGATCGATCTCCCTCGCCTGGAGGTCTCGAATCCGGCCCTGCAATAGGGGCACATCTTTTGACGGCCCCCAGTTGAGCCCTTGGTTGACCCACGACATCAACCGTCGAGGAGGTCCCGAGCGGAATACGGGCGGCGGCTTCTGCCTGCTGCCCCTCGGAGCGGTGATATAGAACCACTCCTGCTGCCACAAGCCAAGCTCCTCTTGGAAGGAGCCCTCGGACCACGGGGCATCGGCCCTCCTGCTTACGGCTGCTCCGCCGCACTCTGCTTGACGCCCCCCGATCATCTTCGGCTCCACATTGAAGGTCTTCAGCCACAGGCCGAAGTGGGGGTGACGCGGAGGAAGGCTTCGTAGACGACAATAAATGCGGAAATATGGAGGATGGACTCCGGAGCCAGGTCATGGAATTCCAGCCCATAATAAAACATGAGCCCTCTCACAAAAGGATCCATCGGGAAGCCTAAACCCCGACGGAGGTGGGACACAAATACGACGTACTCGCCGGGCTCGGGGGTGGGGATGGCCTGCCCTTCGGCGAGCAACTTGTGTGAAATCTCGTAAGACAGGTACTTGGCCTCTCGCAGCTTTAGCACGTCCTCCTCCGTGACGGAGGAGGGCATCCACCGGCCCTGAAGGTCGGAGCCGGACATTGTTGAAGGTCCTAGGCGCTCGAATTTGAGGCTCTGGGTGTTGGAACTCGGGGCAAGGAGGAGATTCGATGGAAGATTGAAGAAAAGAAACGAGCCTTGGTCCTATTATAAAGAGGCAGAATACCAAGAGCCGTCTCCGTGACCGTTCGGGACTCGCCTTCGATAGAGGAGGCATGGCGACGGGCGCGGTTGGGTTACCCACGTCCGTATTGATGAGAATCCCGGAATAAGGGGAACATGATATCTGCTTCGACAAGACGTGCCAAGGAAACCGCCTCGCTAAACGCGCTGAGGTGGTATAATAAAAAACGATTCAAGTAAAGGCTTGGTAGTGGCGTGACGTCATGCTACAAGATATGTCAGCAGATTGAACTTGTGTACATAATATTCTCTCTACGGTGGAATGTGGAATTTATTTTGCAGAGCCGGACACTATCCTGGTGTTCACAATCTTCTATGGATTATTCGGAGGAGGAACCCGCCTTGCAATGCCAAACATTATGCGCGCCAGACTCATCGTCATTGAAGCCAGGTTCAGGGGCTACTGAGGGAGTCCTAGACTAGGGGGTGTCCGGACAGCCGGACTATCATCGTCCGCCAGACTCCAAGACTACGAAGATACAAGATTGAAGACTCCGTCCCGTGTCCGGATGGGACTTTCCTTGGCGTGGAAGGCAAGCTTGGCGATACGGATATGTAGATCTCCTACCATTGTAACTGACTCTGTGTAACCCTAGCCCTCTCCGGTGTCTATATAAACCGGAGGGTTTTAGTCCGTAGGACACAACAACCATTACGACAATCATACCATAGGCTAGCTTCTAGGGTTTAGCCTCCTTGATCTCGTGGTAGATCCACTCTTGTACTACCCATATCATCAATATCAATCAAGCAGGAGTAGGGTTTTACCTCCATCGAGAGGGCTCGAACCTGGGTAAAAACATCATGTCCCTTGTCTCCTGTTACCATCCGCCTAGACGCACAGTTCGGGACCCCCTACCCGAGATCCGCCGGTTTTGACACCGACAGGCCCTCCAACACAAAGCTTGTGGCATGTACAACAACTGTCATGATATGTGCCACTGAACAGTGGAGCAGCACCGCACCTTTTTAGGGGCTCAACAATGACAAGGCCCGTGCAAGCACTACGAGGAGCTGCGCCGCAGCTTTTGATGGATACGACACTAGCAAGAGGGCTTGTGCGACTTCCTATGGGTCCTAGACCAGCAACCTGGCATGCACCACAACCTATGGGGGCTATACAACCACCGCAGGGGCCTAACGCAACAAACACAAACTATGTGACTAGTACTGGACTAGCACCATCGCCTGCATCATCAGCAACAATAGATGCAAGGTATGGACAACATCTAGGTTCTTCGACTACACAATAAGAAAGTGGCAATGCAATTTCATCTCCTATTATGCAAGCTACTGGTGGACATGCACACCAGCCACTCAGTATTGCATCACTACATGCAGCTATTGCGGCCGCGCAAGGTACTACGATGGTTGAACAACAGTTTGGAAGACCTACTACCACACCTGGCCCTGCAATTCCTAGAGACCCTCCAAAATCAACTACAAAAGGGCGGGCGAAGTCAAAAAGAATTCAATCAGCACTTGAGCTGCATCCAAAGAGAAAGAACAAGTGCAGCTATTGTGGTTCTTTTAACCACAATGGTGCAAACTGCCCGACCAAATTGGTGTGTTGGTCGCACAATGACCAGATGGCTGAAAAGATGTGTTGAATGGCATTGGAGTCTGTATGTTTGAACATCTTAAACTATTATTTCTGGTTTATGGTTTCTTGTGGGTAACTTGCCTCAGACTGGAGTTTGAATTGCCTGGTTATGAGTTTTGAGTTGCATGTTGTGTGCTTTGTATTGCCCTGCCGACACCCTTGCCCTCCCCATAGTGGTCGAAAACTTACATACATAAGATTGTGCAATGCTAAAAAATGCAACAATTTCCTGGTTATGTAATGATCATACTATTTATGTTTTATGGGTTCTTCTGATTAATTTGCCTCACATTAAAACTTAAAATGCCTGTTTATGTAATTGAGTTGCCTGGTCCAAGTTCTTATACAGGCAACTCCCCCGGCGGTCCAAAATTCACAAATGCAAGAAAATACGCACGCATTTACATGATGCAGTACACGTGAGGGGAGAAAAAAACTGACCTATGCTAACTTGAGTATGGTTTTCCATGCAGCCTTGTTGTGCCCGCTGTCAACCCACATGTTGGTCAGTTGTTTCCTGATGCTTGGAATATCCTCAGCTGTGAAATTTGGAACAACCCTTGCCTCCCAACCGCTTGCTAGCGTAAGAGCAAAAACACCACAGTCGAACCTAAACAAAAATTGAAACAAAAAATTCTAGTTAGCTAGTTTACTCTATGTAGTACTGTCTCACTTGTAAAAAACTGAACAAAAGCACAGTTTATATGTCAAAAAGTGGATGCTTACTCAGTTTTTTGTTTTGGAACTTCGATGTTGGTAAGCCCAAAGTCATCAAGCGAGACGCGGGAGCTGGCGTAATGCTCTTCCCATAGAGCCCGAAAACTTGCAACCATTTTCCTTGCACAAACATCTAGAGCCTTGTTCTGGAGCGTGCTCCAAGAATCAAGAGCCTCAAAATGACGGTCCCTTATGTTCACATTAAAATCTAGTAATGATTGCCTGTATCTGGCTTTGTATTGTCAATATTCTCTAAAATCGGGAACATAATCTGTTAGAAAAAACAAATGGGGTTAGTAAAAAATAAATAAAATCATACTAGAAGCAGGATGCACATGCAAGTTGTGTACTTGTGTGAGTGGTTTGCCAAAAACAGAAGATGCATAGGCAAGTTATGTACTTGTGTGAGTGATTTTCCAAAAACAGAAGATGCATAGGCAAGTTATGTACTTATGTAAGCAACCTGCCAAAAAATGCACAGGCAAGTTATGCAATTATGTAAGCAACTTGCCAGAGAAAGCAATTCATAAAGTGTGGTCAACTTGCCCCCCCCCCCCCAAGAATATTTACATTGGATATATGAGCAAGGTTTTAGCAATTCATGAAAAACAATTATGTGAGCAAGGTTTTAGCAGAAAAAATGATATATAAAAAATGCATTGTTAAAAAATAAAAGAAACCATTAACTTACCATGTCTTTACGGTCCAAGTGATTCGACTTCTTGAACCGGGAAATGAGCTCCTTGTCGTTCAATTCCATGTTTTGCATCTGAACCTGGTGGAAAAAAGAATACGGACATGACCATGACCTGTTATGAAAAAAATAAAAAGAAAGAAACGCAAAACTACACTATTAACTTCTTCGCGTTTTCTTACCGAGAACATGAGGGGCATCACTAGCTTCTGTGCGTCTGGTGGCAAGTTCATCATATGGACTCTATACCAACTTCCATTACATGGCTCAAGACAAAACCTTCCTTCTTCATTGAGTTTGCAAGCTCCCTGACTGTGACAAAATATTTGCCATATTCAATTACCCTTGGGCTGCATGAAAAAAAGAGACATTCAGCTCACAAAATCCTTCCATAATTTGCCTACCACCATTCAACTCGGGGAACACACATGGGGGGGCATGGTCATATGAAGGAGAAACTATTTCAAAAATAAGTATTTCACACTAAGCCAAGTTGCCTGATTCTATAAATGGATTGCTTGTAAAAACAGTTTGAATTGCCTGGATAACATGATAGACCTTGCCTAGGAAAAAAGTGCATTGTGCAACGGCTGATAAAAAAGAAATGCAATGATATATTGTCATACCTGGTATCTAGATCTAGTGATGCTTCTTCATTAATTCTTCCATGCAAGATTACCAATGCATACAATCTATTTGCTTCAGGTTTCGACATGTAGACTTTCTTCTCATTATAGTCAATGAATGGTGACCTCTTGCAAGGAGGTGGCTTGATAATCCTTCTCTCGAATTGATGTGGATGCATCTCTCCTGAGCTACTACTGCTATAAATCTTGCTGCCTGATCCCACTTCTCCTTGGTTGGAACTTTTTTCAGGTGTTTGGTATGCATTTGGAGACGAGGTTCCAACTAAACAACTTGCGTCAAACTTACTTGCCTTTCCTTCTGCTTGTGCACACGGTTCATCTATGACTTCAAGGTCCAACGGATAATCATCATCGATTATTTCAATGAATGGCTGGGTATGTACTGGAAGTTCCTTGGACTCATGCTCAGCAAATGTGCTTGACCCAACATGTTGATGTGCTCTGTTGTCTGCAGATCCCGTGGGCAAATCATCTATGCCTAGATTGAAACTTGGTGCTGGGAAGTACTCTCTGTAAAAATCATTTGATCTTTCAGTGTCCCTTTGCTCAAAATGTTGTTTATCTTTATTTGCTGAGGTGTGATTTGTGGAGTTGGATTGGGGATTCTTGCTGTTTGGATCAGCATACCTTACAAACATCTCACTCGCATCTAGAACATTGATTTATAGTGCATTGGTTGTCTTCCCACTAACATGCATGAATTCATGGTACAGCTCCTCCACACTAGCGAAATAGGGAATCTTCCCCTGGCTAGTTGCTTCTATTACTTTCGAAACACTTGTGGCCTCAGGTTGGGCAAGCACAGTTGAGCAGTCAGGCAATTTCCCTAGGGCTATTAGCAACTTTTGTTCCAGACTTGTTCCCATGGTTACAGCTTCAGGCAAGTCTTGTATCCTTTTGACCTCCATACATGACACCGGAGGGATGTTCTCTTTCTCCTTTTTGTTTCCTGCATATTTTAATGATGCAGCCTTAGGTGATGCCTTGAAGTCTTGCACCTTGGCCCACTGGATACCATTGGCTGATTGCATCACATTTCCTCGAGACGGGTAAGGCACTTGACCATTTAAGTCACCTAGTGGTTGTGTTCCGATGTGGTTTGTTGTGCTTACTAGCACTGTAGGTCCCTTTTTTTAGTTGAACTGGCCTCACTTTTATGGGGTCGAGTGTTCCCTCTGCAAAACTTGCCTGAAAAGCAGCTAGTCTTGCTTCCTGCTTGGACTGAGTTGCCAGAATATGTGATCCACTTGCTTGACATTGGGAATGAAAATTACCAGACTGCTTTGGAGCTGCCCCTGTAGATACTGCCCCATCTCCAACTTTGTTGCACGGTGGTACTGCTGAGCTTGACGATGTACTCTTTACCACCTATGTTTTGTCATTCCCATGAATTGCCTCTTTTGTTTTAGAAATTGCCTGTTGTTGCTGTTGAGAAGGACCAGTTTTCTTCATGGCTGACTGCCTTGACTTTCCCCCTTGGCCGTATCCGGGATTTTCGGCACGATATGCTTGCGGATGCATTGCTGTTTCATTCAACACATATGGCTCCAATATGAAACTGACAGTTTTCTTCATTTTCTTTGATGGTGGGAGTGGTGATAGTTGGTTATGATGAGCTTTCTTTGGTTCTGCAAATTCAATTGGTTCAACAATTTCGCTCATTATTTTCTGGTGAATCGGCTTTGGGCATATTTCCTTAGGGTCAAATGTGAAGACCATATCCAGATCTTCTCCCCTCAAAAGCTCTTCGAACATCCTCCTCGCTTCGGTTGCCATGGAAATGTCATCAAAAACATCAATTTCTTTCACTTCAAAAACATTGAACCGTGGTTTGGGGAAACATAAGTTTTGATGTCTAACATCACAAGGTCTCTCACAGAGATGGTATCTGCCTAATCCAACCCTTTTGGCTTTCTATCTCTCTTCTTTTGAATTAGAAATTGCAGTGTGCATTGTTCATCATCATTGTTGTCTAGTTTTTCAGCTGCGGCATCCTCATCCCGACCGGAGCCGCCATTGCCGCCTGAGCCATCGTTGCCACCTCCACTGTCATCTTCATCATCGTCATCCTGCTTCCCCTGCCCATCATCTTCCTTGTCTTTATCATTCCCATCACCTTCTTCGTCGTCACCATCTTCCTTTCCTTCATCCTCTTCTTTTTCGTCATCCTCTTCCTCTTCATCATCTTCATTGTCCTTGTTCCCCTCAGTTCCGTCTTCCCTTCCCATGTCAACACTTGCCCCATCGTGGTGATCCACCGTTTGCCGTGCTCCCTGGCTACTTGATTTCCCCTTAACTCCGCTTGATCCATCATCACCATCATCGCTGTCCGAACTGCCATCGCTATCGCTTTCATCACTACCTTTATCCCTGCCATCTCCCTCACTTTCGCTGCCGACTGCCTCGATGTCGGAATTAAACGACTCCTCCTCACTTGCTAAACTGTCTCTGGCGGCTGGTACTCGCTTGCCCCTTCTATTAGACTGCCGCCTGCTTGTCTCCGCAGTAGTAGGCTCTGCCTCCTTTGCCCCCCATTCTTCATCATCTATCTTCCCAACCCCAGTCACGAGCTTCCCCACTGCATGTGAAATTACGGAACACATTTTTCGTGCACCAACCCTGTGAGCTTCTTTTGCTTCTGTAAAACATAAAAGTGGATGGAAGAGAACATTATAATTACAAATCTTCTATTGAAGAGTTTGAAACATGGTTGAATGTACAAATGGCGATAAAAAAGAAACAACAGTGAGAGGGAAAAACAAGTGCTGGATAACTTACTGTTTTGTCATATGACTCGGGCAATCTGGTGGCAACAGATTTGGTGATATGGTCCATACTGCCAAACAAGCTATCATCCGCGCACCGGGAAAACTCCGTCTTGAGCTGGTAGGTTTATAGACAAAGAAGATAAAAAAACTATGAGTGACAACAGTTCTGGCACTCCCCATACCAAAAAGAACTGAGAAAAATGAAGAAAATGGTACTACTAATTGTCTGAAAATTCCTGAATCCATGATCCCACTTTCCTGTTGCTACTATTAGTGGATACTATAGACAACAAAAATGTAGAACTGATATGCAAGTTGCTAGTTTTTAGAACATAAGTTGCTTGTGTTGTTGTAGAAACTTGCTACTTTTCGACATGTAAAATGCACACACAAAAAAGAGCTTAAAATGTACTACAACAGCTACCATTAATACAACAATCCTTCCTGTAAAAATATCCAATTGTGTGCATGACAAACAAAAAGGTTCGAAGAAGACTGATAACTACTTGGACCTACTTGAAAATATATACAAAGCACTTGCTCCAGAAAATTACATTAGCTTGCTTGTTTTTTCAATGAGAATTGCCTACTCTAAAATCGTAGTGTTGCCTAAAAATAATAGGACAATAATAGCAGAAAAATTGAGTTACCCGCAATTTGCCATATTCTCTTGGGACCTTCCTGTCCTTCTTGATAACTTTGGAAATTAAATCTGAATTCCAAACTGAAACCCTTAGTACCAAGTTCGGGATTGGCTCATCAACATCCAAAGAGTCTAGGTACAATAGCTGCGTAATGACAAAGAAAAAAGAACACAAGTTAGCTAATGATTGCAAAAAAAAAGAAAAAAAGGTAAACAATGGATGCTTAAAAAAAGCAAAATAGCTTGAAGCACTTACAACAAGGTGGAAAACACAACAACAAACGGCCTTCTTGTTGCCACGCCCCGAAGTAAACGCAAGCTTTAGTTGATCAACAACAAACTGCATATATTGGGTTCCATTATTCCATTGACATCCATGACCGCCGGGAAGCTTTTTGGGGAAATACTTAAACTAGTTGAAGGGGCAAGGAAGCACGAAAAAAATAAGAGCTAGCCAAGCACGGAGAAAGTCATTAGCATAAGATCCTCCCATGTCTATGATCATCTTGCACCATTCTGTGAGAGTTGGGGAGTTCTTGGATGTGATGTTGTAAATACTGTACATTGCCTTTGTGATTTCAGACCGATTGTCAAAGCACACTTTCCTGCCCCTATTTGGCAAATCCCATATCCTACGGACACTTGCGGCATCTACATGAATCTTTCCCTTTCTGGAATGACTATCTGCGAAATCTCAGGGTCATAATGCTTCATTATCCACTGGCTAAGATCTCCGGGCATGCTACTTGCTGCAAGGTCCAGAATGCCACCAAATTCTTTTCGAATGATGACACCCTTTTGGTCAGGAACCAAGTCCTTGTTCAACTTGAAGAGCCTTGCAGGGGATGCCATGTTCCTATGACCCTATTGCACATGGAGAAAAAAGGGATTAGCAAAAGGAATTAAATGTTCATCACATCATAGGCAACTTAGACAGCATTGCTGGGCAACTGCTTAATGAATCTGAGGCAACTATGCAAATACCTCAGTTCCTCCCGTCTTCTAGCGTTTTGGTTTTGGAGGTTGGTCGACGTCTGCACCTTCGACATTTGTATTCCCAGCATATGCAGCTTGGCTCTCGTTACTATTCTCGTTACTAATAATATCATTAGGACGCTTCCCCCGTGTAATAATTGCTTTAGTTCTGTGACGCTTGACCCCAGTTATTGGTGCACTGCTCCGTGGCTGGAAGATGGAAACCACATAAATCAATAAAAAAATGGAAAACAAAATCTCTTATGTACAGAAAGAACATATAGCATGTGCACACCTGTGTTTGATGCTCTTCATTTCCATGAGATGCAGGGTCATCATGGCTTGATCCATCAGGTCCATCCTGTTTTGACTTATGGCTTGTCCTAACCATCTATTTTTTGCTGCATATATAAAGGACAAACAATTAGCATCATCATTAAAAAACAGAAAAAAATGGTTCTGAAAAAAGTGTATATCATGCAACAAATTCATTTGACTAAAATTCTTACTAAACTAAGCAAACAGCAAATTACAAAAAAAAGTGGACCCTGAAAAGGGTTGTAAACTATCTGATTTTCACTATGTTACAACATTAATACAAAAGTACATACAAAAAACTAAGTAAAACATGACTACAGGGAGCAAGAAATAACTGTTACACATCAATCACCAGGCAACACATGATGGCATTTCAGGCAAATGCCTAATCAAGCTTGAGCAAGCTTGACATTACACAAATGCAGTAAGAAACATATAGTGACTGCTAGGCAACACATGATGGACTTTTAGGCAAATTTAGATACATTATAACTGAGCGCTTTTCCAGCCCTCTCAGACCATTAGCATTTGCATCCGTTAGATCTTAGTTTAATCTGCTTTCCTAGCCATCCGATCAGATATCTTAATCGCGCGTTGATCGCACGTCCATGCTTCGTTCCCAGCCGAACGAACGCTAGCCTTACCGGGCCGCTGCTCCGGTGGTTTTTTTTGGGCGTCTCAGATTGAATTGGGCCTACTGGGCCTGTACCGGGCTCCGGTGCGACCGAAAACTGGAAAACCTAGAACACTGGACGACGCTCCTTTCGTTTGCTCGCAGCCTCGCGTGGCGGCGCCTCTCCATGCTCGACCGATGCTGGGGATTGGACTGCCATGGTGACTGCGCTGTGTTTCCAACGACGCAACGCGACGCGATGGGACGGGAAAGAAAGCGCCTCCTCGGTCCGTTAGGTTGCACAAACGCGACGGACAGCACATCCTCGGTCGTTCGGTTACACGACGCGTCGGGATGGTGTGTGCCGGCGAACAGCCGTGAAGTTCAATCGCCAATGATGATTGATTGAGAGGTTTTTCGGCCACTAATGCCAATCGATGCTCCAGGTAGGTCAGTTTCCATTGGCGATTCATGTTTTTCATTAAATTCAGGCGAGCCTATATAATCCCAACCTTTCCCCTGCTCATTCTCAAACCATTCTCCAGCACAGCGGTGGTGGGTGATTCTTAGGTCTCCAATTCTCCCTCTTTGCCGCATCTCCTCTGCTGAGTTAGAAGGTGATGCGCTGGTTCCAGTTATCAATTGTTGTCTACATGTACAGATGTGTTCTGTGTCTAATTTAGAATTAATGATTGCAGGTTCTCCACAAGCATGAATTCAAGCTACGTACTGCTTGGTTTCTTTCGTTCTTCTAGCCGAATCTGCCGGTATCCAATGGCTAATGGACAGGTCTGTATCAGTGTGCACTTAGATGGTTGACCTGAATGCGAGGAAGGGTGCTGTAGTTCTTTAGTTCAGATTGTGTGCTATGGTTTCAGAAAGCTTGTGCTAGCGTGTGACTAGTTTTTGTTATAGCTGTAGCTGATGATTATCAGCTCAATCACCCTTGAAATACACGTAGATTATAACTCAAGAAAATATGACAATTGTGGCCACCTGCACATAAGGAATAAAGGCCTTAGATATTGTTAATTTTCGTGCACGGTTCTACTTGGTTGGCTTCTCCCTTGCTATAGATTCACCCTTCTTCCTACTTTCTCTCTTTCACCCAATTAATTATGGATTCTGACTGCTGTTATCATTTCTTCCAATTTGATGCAGGTGGTGTCAGTGTATGGTTTGGCGACTGGTTCTACTCGATTGGCTGAAGGAATCCTGTAGTTCTCGATCTCCAATGGCTAATGGCCAGGTTAATATTTGTCTGTGTACTCTTATATCCACACCCCCCCCCCCCCCCCCCCCCTCACCAAGGTTGATTTCTGCGTTGAGACTCTTCTTTGTTTATGACTTATGACAGAATGCTCTCAAGGGTTACAGTTGTACTTTGTATGTCAAGGTTCTTTTCATGCATATGAAGAAAAACAATTAGCATTGATCAATGTGCTATCAACTTCTGCATTCTTACTATTGTTGATTCTTCCAATGTGTTACTGCACAATCAAGCTTCATTCTCTTATGTGCATTTTCTATAGCATATTATCATATATATAACCATTAATGTTTTTGTTTCCAATAATTGTTATTATCTGATATGGATTCTGCTAACATGGAGACTATCATGAAAGGATTAAGATTTCTTGTTAGATCCAGTTTGCCACACCACATGATGCAAAACATAACAACCAGAACCTTGAACATGCTCGAAATCAAATATGAAAAGGAGAAGATAATATGTGTCATGATAACAATTTCTTGTTGGAAAAACATGGATTATCCCTGGCAATTAATGGTATTATGTGGTCCATGAGTCTCGTAGGTACAAGGCATGTATCTTATAGACGGGCATGGTACAATCTTCCTTTGCGTCTAAGCTGTTTCATGTGTAGCTAGCAGCACACTGGCCATCCACATGTGAAACATGGGTTAGCGATGTTAACTTTACGAGAAAATATATATTTCTGGTATCCAAAACCCGACCGGATTAACAATAAATTTGTTGATAAGACACTGCACATTCTTAATATAAAGTTGCCACTACATTTTTGCTGCACAACCAATGCCCTCATTCAAGTGCACATCCCTAATGCATGAACGAAACTGAACATGTGTTATGGTGCAGGGGCGTCTTTATTTTTCTGTCAGCATCAACTTTGCAACTGCCAGTAAGTAATCTAAACTAACAGCAGGTAGGTGTCTTCCACAAGAAAAAGAGCGCCCACTCTGCCAAGATTCCTCCCTGCATTGCAGTTGGGTTACTAAATACCAGTCGGAGCGTCCTTCATCCAATCTGATCAAAACTTGCATCTAAATAACTACCCAACGAAAAAGAAAAACTCTGAATCAATCTGGGCACAAAAACATGGTTAGAAGCGGTTCAGTTAGGGACATCTTTGTGTGCCCTCGTCCTCCCAGTGTCCAACTATCCATATTTATATATCAAAAGATATACTTATCATTGCATCAAGTTATGTTTGTTGGCTGTAAGATCATTGTTTGATGTGAAGCTCAGTACGTACTTTACAATAATGGTCTTTGCGGGCTGTGAATGTCAGTTTGGTACATAGTACATGGGAGTTGATTTTCTTTCACTCAGTTTAGGAAACCACATAAACTGCTGTCTTTTGTAAATCAATTTTAAATAAACTATCTCAATATATCCTGCTAACATCAGAAAAATCAAAACAAGCACCGATTATTTATGTGCGATTACCTCACTGAACTGATTATTTGTGGATTTATGTGAAATATATCCAATTGTATATTGACGAAAGCTGATATTCATGGTGTCCTGCATTTTTTTTAGAAGATTCATGGTGTCCTGCTACTGTAACTTAATTTCTCAAAAAGTGACATTGGATAATATAATGATTATCTGTAGAAAAACTCAACTAAATTAAATGATTTTTCTTAAAAAAATATTAATCCTATTGATAATTTAATTCATCCCCTTGTAGCTTGGAACATTTAATCCTACCAATAATTTAATTCATCTTTCAGCTTGGGATATTTGGCACACTAGCGCCATGCTAAATAAGAAGTAACATCATTTCAAATTTAATTGTGTTGCATCTTGTAGGGGAGGCGGTGTTTCATATGTTGAGCCTAGCCTACAGTAGTTTTAGAGGAGTCGCAAGTGGGCGATGGTGGAGAGGATGAGGAGGATAACGCCAACAGTGATCAAAGTAGATGCCTTCGTATCTAACATATAAACGCTGCTGTGTTACCCGCCATTCTAGCGCTATTACGTCCCGCGAGTGATTTCGTTCGCACGATCTACCACGGTGAGTACTTTTCACGCTGCTGTCAAAAATCCATCGGTTGATTTCTTTCCACGTTATGCTTTTGTGCTCAAGTGAATGACTGGTGGGCCTATTTCCCCGGCGGTCCCAGCTATGTGGTCTATCTTGCGTGCGTTCTCGGTGAGAAAAGAGGTGCGCGCTGCAGCGAGCGTCGAATTAGGCGGATCGAACATGGGTCGGCAAAAATATCTTCCTCGTCACCCCCTTTCTCTCCCTCGTCTCTTCCCATCCCGCTCCCCTTGTCTATGCCGCCGCCGCTGCTTCCCCTCTCCCTCTCCCCGCCTCCACCACCACCTCCTCTCCTGCCTCCTCCCCAACCAGCACAGCTAGAGGAGGTGACAGATTGGGAGGCGGGCAAAAGGAACCAGGCGGTTCTCCTTCCATGGTTGGGCCTCGACCTGCCACATCTTCCTCCTCCCAGTCCGGCGAAGAGGAGTGGCGGATCCGCTTCCTCAAGCGAGCAGGGGCGCACGGGGATTCGGATCTCGTTGCGAGAGGCCGCCACCACAGAAGTAGGTCCGCGGTGCCGTCACTCTGCTCAAGCTACTAATTCATCCCGTGCGGCGGCAGAAGGAGGTCCTGCAGCCTGCTTCCGTACTACTCCTTGCCGTGTGGGTCGAAATCTCCAGCGGTGCTGTCGTCTGGGTGAGCCCCCCGTCACGGCTGAGACCAGCTCGCCGCCGTCGGCCATGCCACTCTCGCCGGCGCACGGAGCACCTCCCCTCCAAGCACAGGTCCTCCCCCGCTCCCCTCTGTTCCCTCTCTCTTTCGTACATGAAGAGAGCCATGGTAGCAACACACCAGAGTACCAAATTGGAGGCCAAAGAAGCAGATTTGTCTAATTCTCATACTAGATTTAATGAAGGATGTTGCAGGTCGTTACAACGCCGATTATGGATATGGATTCATCCAGCTGCGCTGGATGAAGGGATGGTTGGAATAAGAATTGCATGTGACAAACAAGTGCTTCCTCTAGGTATTCTTTCTTGCTAATATCATTGAATTTCTCCTGAGATTTCTCCAGACCTTTCCAGATGTGATTTAGTTTTATCTTCTACATATGTTCTTGTAATGTTATCTTAGGTTCGACTTCAACAAAATATCAAACAAGAACCCTAGCAATTTAGACCTTGGAGGCTGCTTGTGAAAATGAAGTGCTTCAGGTTACTCTTTTGACTATTTGTAGTTCAGTGTTTCTATTAACTAGCCGAAGAAGGGATGCAGATGGATTCTATCTCAAGAAAATAACACCAGCCTTTCTTTGAATGTTCTTGCCCAGCCTTTTATATGTGCCATAAATATTTCTTTGTTATGGTTATTTGCTTTGCGTTTTTGATTGAGACGAGCAAGGAGGACCAGTACTATCTAGCTAGGCAATCCCATGTAAGGGAAAGCATCTACAGTTTTTTGTACGAGTCAAACTTATACAGAATACTTCATGGAGGAAGTAATATATGGGTTTTCTTTTCACTTCCTTGCTCTTGCTTACTCCAGTCTCTTGTTTATTGATAAAGGAATCAACTGACATTCCCTTTCGTTCTACAGATGGGATTCCAAATGTCAGGTGGTTTGGTGTAGAGAGAGTGATTACAATGTTTTGGTGATGGACCCACTGAGGCCAAGCCTTGAGCATCTTTTCGTTTAGTTTTATCTTTGTTTGCTGAGATAAGCGAGATCGTACTCATTCCAATTCCGGGTATAGTTTCCCTTTTTTATTATTGGCTGATGAGAAAATATAATGGCATTCCACACTATACTTTTCTGAATCATGCATGAGGGAGGAATCTCTTAAATACTAATACACAAATTTCTCTTTACCCCTTCTGTAATTTTAGCTTGTGTGTCTTGCTTTATGCAGATAATTTGTCTGCATAGCCTTCGAATGGCACATACTGACCTCAGACTGGAGAATGTTCATGTAAGACCAGTAGACAAACGTTGTGAAAGTAAGCGCCATTCTCTTTCATTCTTATTTTTAGAAATGGCCTTTCTTTATTATTGGTTGGTGAAAAAAATATTATGTCATCCTACACTATACTTTCCTGAAGCATGCATAAGGAATCTCTCAAATACTAATACACAGATTTCTCTTCACCCGTTCTGTAGTTTTAACTTCTGAGAAATGCGCAACTACTTTCTAAACCAGTAAGGTAAATTTGTATGCAAGCTATAAAGTTATTGCTTCTCAAGAATGCTATTTTTGAAATCCAATGTTCAGTTACAAAAGAAAAATATTGTACGGGGTTGTTGGAATGGACTAAGTTAGCGGTGTTGTTCAAATGCTATTCTAGGATCTTTGTATGTCAACAGTCTTAAATGATTTTCCCTCTGTTTTACAACCATTTGTGTTGCTAGACCTACTTTCATGTTCTTAGTTGGCAAATAATCAACTTAGAAAAGGTTATTTTAATTCATCATCATACATATAAACATAATAAACTTCGTTTGGTTTATGGAAAATTGATAAGCTCTATTTATTTGTTTCACTGAGCAATCTATTTATCATTGGACTTTTGGATCAGAAAATCTAATTAGTGCAACTTATTTTTTGCATAGTATGTGCATGCTTGATAGGAACAACTAACTCATGTCTCTTAGATAATACTGCGTGAGGCATGCCAGCATGCCGGCCATTCCTCATGTAAATAACTGAATTTGACATTTGAGATGTATTCTTTAAGCATGGTGGTGTACATAAGTGTACTTGTATCACTTGCCTCATGGGATTATTGTCAGCGGCCTGATCTCCTGTTATGCTACCCTTTGTCTGAATGTAGGAAAGATTTCTGATTCTCAGAGAATTATACTATTGAGATGTTCACAAAGGGCGTCCCTAATGCAAGGATGCACTTGAATACTCTTCAGGAGAGCAGGAAAAATTTGCACATTACCTAAATAGGGTTTCCATATTATTTATTTATTTGTTTTGCTTTTGTGCAGCAATTAGATTTTCCGACACTAATATTGTTGTTTGTTGCAGACATGGTTGTCACACATGCGTCCTGTCCCAATGGCTCAAATTGTTGGTCCTCGCATGGCAATGTCCCTGCTTGTATTCATGGAGTTGGTCAGCAACTCTCTTATGGCCAGCAACCTCCAACGTTTATTAACCCTCTACAGGTGAGTAGAGTTAACTTTATTCCCTGATGGATGCAGGCCTTGTTAGCTAGCTAAATTTGAATTTACACTTCCTAACATTATTATGTCGAGTTGGGCTTCTGGATTTTCATGCAAGCTTGTACCATTGATTTTTACCGCAAAGATCCATTATCAATATTTTCTCGTTGTTCTTGCTTCTAACCCATGGTTCACTGAAATTGTCGGGCATTGTTGCGTGGTTACAAATTACCTATCTGCTTTTGTACCAATCATAACTACTTTTTAGTTGTCATTGCCAATAATCTAAACACTTTTTATGTGTCAAGGGAGAGCGATTATGATGCCACTGCCTGCTGCTTTAATATCCAAGGATGATCTTTATGTTATTTATGAGACACCTTCTCTACGGTTAGAAGATCATGGTATATAGAAGTTAAGTGAACTTGGTCTGATGATTGTGTATTTTCTGTTGTTTTATCCCTTAAATATGGATTTGTCTAGCTTTCTCTTGTGATTTACTTATTATTAGAAGTGCTTTTCATTGCCTTGGTATTTTGTTGTTTTTCATTGTGTTAGGGACACAAAAGTTTATCACTATGCCTAAATATCACAGAAGACCTGGAAATAATTCAATATTCCAAAATACTTCAGTCAGACCAGAATACTTCAAAAATGGCAGTTGCATTTGTTGGTCTGATGTACATGAGAAGCCCCCATTTTGTTGGCAATAGATGCATGGTTTCTCAAAAAATAAAAATAACTTCATGTTGTATATGATGTATGGTAGTCATGTGTCTCATGTTCTTCGTGTATCGGATTCCAAGTTTTAGGATGGGTGATAAGGTTCCCATGTTTGATATTTTTTTACTTACGCAAAATTGGTCGATGCTGATGAGAATGGCACCGTCTTCCACACTTATATTTTTAATATACAATGTTCCCAATTTTATTGTTTTACTTTTTTGGTTCAATAAGATTAAGATATACACTTTATCTTCTGCTGAATCTGATGTCGTTCAGATTGTAGGAATTTTAGGATGGGTCACAAGTTTCTCTTGTTGGATGTTTTCTTTCTCTAGGCAATGCATGACATAGATATGTACTCAGCTGGACATGTTGTTGCCGAGTTTGTGTTGATTTGGCGAGAACCATCAATATTAGTTGACAAAAACCATCATGTTATTATGCCTCCATGTTATATTTAGAGGCGCAACCAGATGTGAGATTCCTACTTAGCTAGATAAGATACAGCGTTGATGGTCTTGTCTGATGTTGTAAACACAAAATATGTACAGACGAGCCTTCCAAAATACGGGTCATCTTGTCTGATGGTCTCCTCTCCTGCCGTCGCCGCCGCCGGAGAAGCTCGCCTCCGCGCCCACAAGCCTCGGATTCGGCGGGATCCAGGACGAGGAGGGGTGGATGAGACGGGGGAGGAGGAGGAGGAGAGCGTGGGGGCGTCTGGGGAGGAATATCCCCGCCGCCTCCTCCGCTCGTGACGCAGGGCCTCGGGCCATGGGGGCGTTCGTTGCAGGAGCCTCGCCGCTGACCTCCCGTGCGCGGCACCCGGCCCTGGCAGCGCCAATCTCCCCTTCACACACAGGTACTCCCCCTCTCTCCTCTGTGCCCTCTCTCTCTCTCTCTCTCTGTCTCACTCCCTTTCTTTTAATAATTCCTACAACTTTTTGTTGATTGATATTGGGGATAAATAAACTGTTATTTGTGTTGTTGATTGTTTTGATCTGGACATGGATTGGATAGTGGAGAATTGATACTAGGATAGAGAAATTGTTATTTGTGTTGCTGTTATTTTTTTGATTTGGACATGGATTGTTCAGTGCTAGAACTTCATATCATTATTGTTGAGAAGGCATTGCTAAAAGACAGTTAACTCTCTGATATTTGTCCATTCGCTTTCTATATGGAGTGGAATTAATATGTACAGATGAGCCTTCCAAACTGAATATTTGAGTGCTCATCCTAAGAAGATTAATCCACCTGGACTTTTAACTTGACTTCCAAAGAAGTTCTGAATGATCAAGCATGTTCGGGTTTTTAGTAAACTGAAATAATGTTGCACTCTAACAATAGTATTCTGATTTTCTAAGTTAACAAATCTTCTCACATATGCGATACGTCATGCAGATCGGGTCGTAGTCGGAGCACAACTAAGGTTGGCGCTGCTCAAGTGTTTGCAGCGGGATCCTCTTCTACAACGGCGATGACAAGGACTCCGCTCCCAGTTCAGTCTATCAACTACACACACAACTCCTGGACCTGCCTTCAGATTTAAGGCAAGCGCTTCAGTACTTCCTTGTGTTGCATAGTCACTAGACTGGGTTTTCTTTGATTCTATGATTGGTTTGTTTTCATCGCAATGTATGTGTCCACACAATCAAAAGGATCAAGATAGCTTCACATAGATTAGTTAATTGGCCAGGTACATACGAAGCTGTGAATCTAAACAGGACGCACCTACATCACCACACCAATATGTTGTGTGTAACACGACCATTCCTAACATACCATGGTTTGCATGCTGGATAACCGATGTGTGTTAAGATGAGCAGCAGCACGCTCACACATTATCTTTGCCGTTTAAATAACCATATTTGTTCTATGAAGTTTCTGTTATATATCTCTATGTCCATGTACTTCTCAAAAGTTACCTTGGATGAGAAGCATTGTTTTGCTGGTCTTTGTGAAGACAAGATAGGAAGATCCATGTTCTTGATCAATCAAATATGGTCAAAACTGTAGTTTTTTCACCAGTGTAATCTTATTAATAACTTCGACCAAAAGTCCTACAATCTCATTAGTAATCAGGTGTGGACAAATATGTTTTTAGTCCAGTTTGATCTAATATATCCTATTGAAGCGTACTTTGACCAAACGTCCTACAATCTCATTAGTAATTAATCAGGTGTGGACAAATATGTTTTCAATCCAGTTCGATATGATATTTTCAATTGAAGCAACAAAACCATCGTATTTGGCTTTCCGTAAGCACCAAGTTAACAATAATAGAGTTGATTAGTAGCTGATACAGTGCTATGAATTTTTATTATAGTCGTTGTTGGTATCAAACTATCAAATCAGTTTATACAGTAGAAACTTGGACAGTGCTAAGATGGATTAGCACGTACAGTTGTAAACTACAGAAAAAAGATTATTTGTCCATTAGTCGATACCGAATTTGATCATATATATTGTTCTATTGAGCTTATTATTGTAAAGTCACCAACAAGTTGAATCAGCTATAAGCCTCTCAGAAGGGTATAGCCGCCTCTGCTTCCGCATTACATCTCCATGTAAGTTTCTAATGTATGTTCACATATAATTTTGGTTGACATTATCTCTTCTGTGAATTCTGCTTGCATTTTTTCAGTTGAAACAGTAACCGAATTTGATAAGTATGCAACGATTTCTGCCCTGCAGCATGAGTAAAATGTTATGAGTTATCACTTCAGATAAGTAACCACTATATTATTTTCTGTGTAATTGACCTGTACACATGTTGTCGCTCTGCTTGAACCATCGATCTCTATATGTATTTGAGCTCCTCTCACAGGCTGACTCCTATGTTCGTGACTGAGCATGTGTGTGTGTGGCCATGGGGCAGACTTTATCTTTGACTGAATCCTTGCAACATTTTCCTTTCAGGCCAACGAACAATAAGATTCTTCTGACCTTACATGTCGAAAACCCTTCGGAAGATTTCGCTGTCCTGATCCCTGAGGGTTCCGGCTGACCTGAGGATATGATGTACTTTTTCTCTGAAGTAGTAATAAGGATTGATACAACGACGGTGTGGTACCCGAATGGCTACTTTTATTGCCTTTCGACATGCGCAAGTATTTGAGTAGCATGTGACTAATCTTACAGCCCCCCTCCCCTGATGTTTGGGATGAATGTTGTAAAATGTTTCACAAATAGATGATGGATTGATGCAATGTCTTACCCAATACAAAAGAAAATCACCCCGATAGTCTGAATGTCAAGCATTTTATGTTTCTGTTTATGTTTACAGAACGTGGGAAGGGGGCATGGCGCACTATTTCACCTTCAGGAGAGAATTGCAGTGTCTTATTTTGTTCATTTTTCTTGCACGAGTTGTGCTGTCAAGAGATTTAGAATACCACTGTTAATAGGCTCTCTGCTCTATATTCTGAAATAATAGTCATGTGTCATGTATCATCCTTGGGTGATGTTTAGGTCTAGATGTGGGTCGTTTTGTCCATAAAAAACCGTGAAGTTGTATGTGCATTTCCTTCTATGCATCTCTTCAGATATTTGATTGATGCAAATATGTACTTTGAATTCTTATTGGATGTCTCTCAATATTGCTAAGAGTATCCAATACCCTATGAACCAACCTTCAACGTAATATATAACACTATGTAGGAACATCATACCTGTATCTATTTCCCTATGCTACAAGGAGTTATTGATCAGTCTCTAAATATTCTTACTCTCATGGTTTGGAAGCTTGGTTTGCTCTCGTCCTTTGCGCTATCAAGGGTGTTGACAAAAGGGCCACCATCACTAGAGGCTAGAGCGACTTCTTCCAACAGGCGCACATGGAGGAAGGTCAAGCATATGCTTTCATCTTCAAATGCACTTTCAAGGGAACCCAAGAACCGACTATGTGACAGTACACTGGGGCTCCAGTGACAATGAGAAGGTTGGTGCTTTGAGTGTTTTGTCTTGCGATGTTTCGCTTGTTCTTGTTTCTTAATTTTTAGTCAGCTTACTTTGGTAAGCTCCTCTTATGGCAGTGCAGTATGATGGTGATCTCTGGCGGTGATCGTTCAACAGACGCAAAAAACCCAGGCCCTGGCCAACCAAAACCCGACGCAAAAAACCCAGGCCCGGCTCTCGGGCCGGGCCAACCAAAGCCCGACGCAAAAAACCCAAGCCCGACCCAGCCCGGTTGTCGGGCCTAAAAATCGGGCCTGAGCCCGGCCCATCACGCTAAAAGCCCGTCGGGCGTCGGGCCACGGGCTGGGCCTCTTCCTTAAAGGTGGAAAACAACGGGCCCGGGACCGGCCGGGCCAGTGCTTCGGGCTCAAAACCTAGGCCCGAGCCCGGCCCGTGGACAAGGCCGGGCCGGGTCGGGCCGTCAGGGCCGGGCTTCCCATGGCCAGGACTACTCACTACCATCATCGCTTCTAATTCGCTTCTTGCGCCATTGGCGCAACCAGGTCATCTAGTATAATGAACAAACCAGCCGCTTTGGTGTAAAATGCCTTTGTTTGGTCATGTTATCACTCACATGTCACATGTTGCCCGTTTATCAAGGAACATATATTTTGCATATAAGTTTAATTTCTTATGTACGCATTGTATATCCATTTTGCAAACTGTACCTCGCATAATTTTATATTTAACTTCCATGTTTCACACATACATATATATTGGAAAACACTACCATTCTATTGAACAAGTTGACGGGTGCGGCAACGCGCGCCGTCATGATCTAGTGACTATAAAAGCTTGAGCAAAAGCCAGGCATTGCATAAAGACACTAGGCAAAACAGTTGAGGGCATGTCAGGGCAACTGGCTAACAAAACTTGAGCAAGGCAGGCACACTAGGCAACAATTGAGGGCAAGTCAGGCAACTGACTAACAAAACTCCAGCAAAAAACCTGACAACTGAATCACAAAACTTAAGCAAACTGACATATCTGTAAAAATAAACACGAGCGTCGAACCACAGCACATAAACCTCATACACACACATTTCAACAACAGGAACCTACAGCATAGGTGCATTTGTTGAATGAAAAAAAAGGTGCTAGGCAACTATATGAGCATCCTATGAGCAGTTGTTCCGCAAGTCAATAGATCAACAAACTATGCACGAGAACATCTCCCTCCCTCTCCCTCCACACGTCACGACATCCTACTGAGCATCACCAAGCCTTGAAGGCACCCCAAATCCTATCTCACCAGTACCCACACCAAATCTAACGACTGCTTAATCCGTTCCAAATCAGTTAACCTATGCATAATCTCTTCCTAATTTCTTACAAGGGCAAAGGTACTCAGTGATTTCGCCCAAAAACTCAGGAGATCTGACAAGCCTACACAAAAATGGGATCAAGATGAACTGACCTGCGATTCTGCCCTCCGCCAAACAGCAAGGCGATTCTGCTCCTCCGCGCGAACCACACAGCGAAGACGCGCGCGTCGACCCTCCTCGCCCGCGTCTCCGGCGCTGCAGCGCCTTCCGCCTCCGACTGCTGCTGTATGCTGCGGGTGTAGGTGTATGGCCCCGGTCGCCGCACCGACGCGCGCCTGGCCGCTTAACCACTCCCTCCACGTCGTGCACGTTGTCCCTTCCTCACTACGCCGGAAGACGGCCGCCGAATCGCCGCGCCGCCACCGGCTGCTCCGGATTTGGTGGATTTGGGAGGAACACGTTGCGCTTCCTGCGCTCGGGGGCGGTTTCGAAATGGGGGGACGGGGAGGAGACGGAAGTGGGGAGGGGGAATCACTGCCGGGACCCATGACCGCTTCTCCGCCCAACGGGTCTCGTCGCACGACGCCACGACCAGGTGCCACTTGGGCACGCGTCGAGGAATCGCCCGGTCGAAACGAGCGACGCGCGCAACCGCGGGATGGCAATCGGACAACGCGTGAGAGCGTGTGCTCTCTAAAACAAACGAGCCAGCGCCCACTTTTTAGGATTTAGGTATTAAAAAACGTGGAGCTGGAAACCCTTGTTCACATATTTGCACTACTGGCCCAGTTTAGCATCGTGAATTTAAATTCGAGAAGTTAAAGCGTTCGGGCTGGCTTCTCTCTGATAGTTAGTGAAGTTTGGAGCTGGAGAGATTCAGAATAGGCCAAGCTGATTCTGAGAAATTTTGAGAAGTTAGAGAGATTAAGAACAGGCCCGAAGTGGCGATGTTATCTACACTATTTGCTACGTGGTCAACGAGAGTTTATTTACATGCCGGTATGAAAAACTCAGTCAACTCTGGAGCATCTCTTGCATCAGTCAACAAGAGTTTATTTATATAACATCTGAATGATGCTCCGGCGAGTGATTCATCAGGCATATAAATTCAGATAGTCTTTGAGAGAATTGAAAGAATGGGCAATGCTAATCCGCGTGCGCGCGTTGACACGCTCGATTTCCGACATGTAGCCAGTTCCCGAAATTTTTAAAAGGTTACAAACCATGTAAGCGCGCTGGGCCATGGCCTGAGCAGCCCATCAGAGACCAAGTTGAACACGGCTCACTAGGCCTACTAGAGTACTAGTTTGAGCACGGCTCACTTGGCCTAGTAGAGACCCAGTTGAACATGGTTCACTTGGACCGGTGTAGCCCGACTCAATTTCTCTCGGTGTTCACTTGTGTTCCTACGACAAGCAAGCTTTGGTGATTCTAAAAAAACAAGCAAGCTTTAGAACGACGGTTCCCTAATAAAAAGAAGCTTTTGAACGACGGGTCCACTGCCCAGGGACGAGCTGGAACAAGACGGGCACGTCTCTTCTTCGATTCGATCCATAGCTCGTCATCCCCCCATGTCCGACGACGTCTGCACTCCCTCCTGCGGTTCGACTACCAACCCGACGTCTGCACTCCCTCCTTGGGCCGGAACTTTTTCGAGGGGCTAAAAATTTATGGGTTTCTAAAAATAGCTAAAACTTAGTTGTCAAGGTTCCCCTCAAAAATGTAAAACTCAGTTGTCAAGGTTTTACTCCCTCCGTTTCAAAATAGATGACCCAACTTTGTATAAAGTTAGTACAAAGTTGGATCATCTATTTTGAAACGGAGGAAGTATTATTTACCAAAGAAATGGCTAGGTTAATTTGGTACCAACTAAATATACCACAGTATTCCGCCGCAACGTCTCTGCTTGCGAATCATATGTTGGTACGAAGAAAGTTTATGTACTCTGAGTACGTTGAGAATGTTCATACATTATTTTAGGGAAGTATCGTCTAGTACATTCCGGTGCTTTTTTTTTGGACCGCAATAACCAACGAACGTTCCCCGCGGAGCATGGCATTTGTGAACCTTTTTTATGGCAGGTTCTTCAAACACACATGACAATTTCTTTTAGAGCAAATTCTGGCAGATAGAGGATTTGTTAAATTGCCGCGTTTGCTTGAAGAAATTTTCATACTCCCGGCGCATATATTGTCATGAAAACCTTCGCTTTGCCATGGTCCCTCAACGAAATTTTACTGAATACCATTTACTTTTTTATTAAGTTGGCATTCCGGTGTTGTTGAGTGTGCATAGAAGTGAGCACCTAGTCCATTCAGAAAAAGAAAAGGTGTGAGAACTGGGTAAAATCGAACTCCGTGACATGTCCCGACCAGCACGCCCATGACTAACTCGCGCCTGCACATGCATTGGCATCCGGTCCCAAATCCAGAAACAGGAAGGAAAAAATCTTCACAAGAATATTCTTGCGTTACAGCAGTTTTGGCAGAACAAGTGGATCCGAAACAGGCAAATTTGACGGATTTGACCTATAGAAGAAATCAAATCACAGAATAAACTGTCCGTGAAACTATTTCACACGGCTGACCCGTGGCGCCTAGCTCTCAGGCGCTGCACTAGTGCAACGCCCGGGAGCTAGGCGCTAGGCGCTGCAATAGTGCAACGCCCGGGAGTTAGGCGTTACACTGTATAGTGTGGCGCCTAGCTCTCAGGCGCTGCACACTGACTTAGTAATTTTCTGAACACACGGGTGTGACGCTGGCCGTGTAGCGCCTACCTCTGAAGCGTTGCACAGTGTAGTGTGGCGCCGTCGTGTCGGGCGTCACACAAAAATGTCAGCCGCGTGAAATAGTTTCACGAATAGTTCATTCTATGATTTGATTTCGTTTATAGGTCAAATTTGTTAAATTTACCGAAAGTGGCTGGGATCAAACCCCGCCCAAACGGTTTTCTCATGTCGATGCAGCGAGTTCATGGACTCGAGAGTCCACCAGTTGTATCGGTGGTACCACGCCTTGGGGTTGCTCAAGGAAGAAACCGTTTGACGACTTTGCCATAGCACTCTGGGATCTCTTCCTTCAGGTCGGTCAGTATCATCGAAAGGAAAGAGAATTATGCAACTACTCCCTCCGTTCCTAAATATTTGTCTTTCTAGAGATTTCAACAAGTGACTACATACGGAGCAAATGAATGAATCTACACTCTAAAATATGCCTATATACATCCGTATGTGGTAGTCCATTTGAAATCTCTAAAAAGACAAATACTCCCTCCGTTCAGAAATACTTGTCATCAAAATGGATAAAAGGGGATGTTCCGTCCGGAAATACTTGTCATCAAAATGGATAAAAGGGGATGTTAAACACACGGAGGGAGTATTTAGGAACGGAGGGAGTAGATAATAATACCGTAACCTCCATCGGTTGGCAGGCAATCCATCCCAACATTGACCATGAAGTAGTTCCAACATGGTTCTGTTAACAGATCGCTCGGTTCTCACAGGTACAAAATCACTCAAAAGCATGGAGATTGACTCCTGCTCCCTGTATCTTGGCTCCTGATAAGTCAAAAGGATGAAAAGATAGGATCACATAGCCAGGGTGGTTCCTTTGTCTTGTTATGTAGATGACTTTGAGAGCGGTTGTATGATTCAGTTATATATGCACTTCTGCGGAAGAAATTCAGACAAAACATATGTATTTAGTTCCAAGAGATGTAGCTTCCAATTCCTAGTACAAGTATTATATGGAAAAGAACAATGGCTTCCAGAAATGTGATAATCCGCCAGCGATGAGCCTATTGTATAAAAAACATTTCTTGATAAAAAATGTATGATGTACAAGCACAGGCATGCTTAAATTGTACTAGTATGTGCTAACACGGATAGCTCTCCTCAGATGCAGGATGACGCTCACCTTTAAATTCTCCAATCCTTTAAGTAGTCGTACAGTTTGTTTCTCCTAGCAAAGTGTACCGGTACATGCATAAAATACGGAAGAATGGAGAAGGCATGACTTGCATTTCCCAACTTCCGGCTGGAAGAGTAACAGCAAAGATGCCAAGTTCAAAGAGTGTGAGTTTCCCATCTTTCAGGTCTTCTGTTCTTAATGATGAAGATATGATAGCCCTTGGCTTTGACGGTTTGACCTCCCTTGCACTGTTCAGAAGACACAATTAGGAAATGATTGCTATTTGACGTGTTCTGTTATATGCTCATAAGTTCTACATGAAGATCAAAAACTGTTGTTTCCATGCCTTGAGACCTTCACATGCCAGTTACATTTTGCTTGCTAGTTCTGACCATAGTCTTCTCTAGTCCCTACATATTATAGGCATAGCACCCCAACTCGTTCTCAACGATGCTTTTGAGCTACTAGTTTCTGAGCAACATTTCCTTCATTTGATCCGGCAAAAAGAATTAATCTTGGTAATGCTCTCTTCACATCTCTTCTCTTCAAGCTTTTAGTGCTACTGTCAAGAGTCAAGACACACATATCACCCCTACTTTTAAAGAATTAAAAAATATATCCTTGAAAAATGGGATCATAATGTTCTGCCTTTTGTTCAGAGAACTTACTTTTAGCTTTATAAGTTGAAACACTTTCAACAACTTCTTATTTCTTGCACTCTCTGAGAAAATTACAGCAACACGAGGGATATTTAGGTCACTACCCATGATTTTGTATTAGCCTCTGCTTATTAACTGGTAAGGTTAAGGTAGTTGAAGCACAAGCTACCAAGATTAATATTTATAGTATGATACCAATAAAGACACACTGGAGTTTGTTGGGTCTTGGGGAAGCAAAGAGACTTCATGTCTCGTCCAGTGTGCTAATACAGCTTCTCCTCATCGAAAGAAGAGACAACCAGATGCTTAGCTTAAACTCCACGTCTTTGCTTTCTTCCGAACAACCAACACGACCAAGGCGAGCTGCAGCCTTCTCTATCTAACAAACAGATTGTCTGTTTCATTCAAGTTGAGTAGCCTTTTTCCTAAATATGTGTGCTTGAACCAATGATTTTCTCTATTTTAGATCCAAGCTAGTTCAGTTGATCACTTCTAACATGCTACTGTGTCATTTGTTCATCAGCTTCGTCTTTTCCATTTGGTTCCTTTCCCCCCAAAATTGCACTACTTTAAGATACATCTTTGAGGCTCCTTGGTTACTAACTTTTGTTGTTTTAGATATTGAGTGAAGGCACCAGAGGCCAAAATGATTGCTGAGGGAGGTTATTTTGATGGTTCCAGAGATGCTATCCTCATGGCAGGATCACTGATTCACGATTCCCTGGACTCTATTTGTGACAGTACAGAGATTGAGCAAGGAAACCTCCACGGTCCCTCCTTTTTCATAGAAGATATATGCAATCCGACCAATCTTACCTCTGAGTCTGCACGAACAATCAACCATATACAACATCGGGCTGAATTTGACATGGATCAGGATCTTCACGGCCACATGATACAAGAGACCCAGGTAGAAACTTCAAATTGGGTTCCTGCAATGTTCGGTACCCAAAATCATATCATCAGCCAACAGTCAATTGAACAACAAATGGATGACTATGATGCTGCATCATATCCAGATGGTGCTCACACAGCTGCACCTGATCTCCTAAATCTTCTACAGATCCCAAGGTACAGTATGACTACTGCATTCCCTTCGACAGAACATATCTTTGGTGATCCAGGGCAGAATGCTGGCAACCAATTGGATATCAACAATGATGTTCTGGGAAGAGCAATTCATGACAGTGGGATGATGCTTGGTGATTCAACTCTACCATTACAATATAATGGTAATCAATCTCACCTATTCAAGGATCTCTATCATTCACTTCCGCAAAGTTTTGGGCTGTTCTCCAGTGATGATGAGAGAGATCGGACGATGGGGGTAGTAGGAGCTGCGGGAAATATTCTCCAAGAGATAGACGGGAGGCAGTTTGGTAGTCCAAAACTGGGAAGAAGTAAGAAAGGTGGCTTTGGCAAGGCAAAAGCTAACTTTGCAACGGAAAAAGAGAGGAGGGAGCAGTTCAATGTGAAATATGGGGCTTTAAGATCACTGCTGCCAAGCCCTACGAAGGTTTGTTCAACACATATTCTCTAGATTTTAAATGATTTTTGGTTCTCACAGTTACAGATAAATCACTTAAACGGCAACTAATCACATGATCTTTCTACAATTCGTTATCTTTTATTAGTTTCCAGATGTGGCGCCATTCCAGTATGAAGCCAACAATATTTTCTAAGCGTATAAAAAGAACCACTGGTACTGGCATTTAGAAGGTCAAAACAAGCCGGAACTTTTCATTTTTTTTTAATGTTTTCATCACCAGCAAGCTTTTACAAAGTTTCCTGGCTACAACAGTCCACCTAATATAAGTTCCACATAGATGACATACGTTATGTTGGGGAAAGTGTATGCTGGACCTTTCTGTAGGTGAATACTGGAGTTCTCGATGGATTTAGTTGACAAATTGATGTGCATAGATCATTAGTATCCAAAGACAACAAATTCGAATACAACTCCTTAGTTTATGCAGCATAAATACATTACCATTGTTAGATTTTTAGGATCTGTCACTTTTTGCTTAACCGAAGATAAAACAGTTGTGAAACAGAAAAATAATCTTACATAGATCAAATGGGATTTGATTTGACATACCCAGCATTACCTTATCACCAACCGTACTGATCCTTAAGAGGTATCTTCAGGCTATCTAAGGCAAATAAGACAAATGGAATCATGACAAAACCTTTTTAAATTGTGTACACTTCTTGTATTTTCTTGTGAATGTGATATTATGGGTTATTACAATATTTTTCTTTAGAACGACCGAGCCTCTATAGTTGGAGATGCCATCGAATACATCAATGAGCTGAACAGAACATTGAAGGAACTGACAAGTTTGGTGGAAGGCGATACCAAACATAGGATGAAGAGGCTTAAGTTGGATGATGCAGCACGTGACAACGGAGAAAGTTCGTCGCTGCAGCAAGTGAAGGACGATCAAGACAGTCAGCTGAATGGAGCTATAAGGAGCTCATGGATACAAAGGAGGTCCAAGGAATGCCATGTTGATGTCCGCATAGTTGGTAATGAGATCAACATCAAGTTCACTGAAAAGAAGAAGACTAATTCTTTGCTTTGTGCTGCAAAGGTTATAGATGAGTTTCGTCTTGAACTCATCCATGTTGTTGGGGGGATTATTGGAGATCAGCGTATATTCATGTTCAACACAAAGGTAACAATCGGATTTCTTTACTGAAAGCAACACATTGCCCCTCTTCCCCGTTTCTACTGTATTAGCACACATGGTGGTACCATTCTGCTTGACATCTCTTGCCTACTGTGCAGATATCTGAGGGCTCCTCAGTCTATGCCAGTGCGTTGGCTTCGAAGCTCCTCCGAGCTATGGAGATGGAGCACCTCGCTGTTGATATCTTCAGTTAGCTTAGCCACCATGACGGAGATTCACTGGTGCACCACAATGGTCCATTATGTTAGCATCTACCGTTACCAAAGTGTGAGCTTACTAGAAGTAACTAGCCGACCTAGAAAAAACTTTATCTTCAGTGAGTGCTGCTGAATTTTATTTTATTTTTCAAGGACCGTCTTGCACACTCGCTGTAATGATCTGATGCTTCTGATTTAGCATTTTCTGGCACTATCACCACTGCTATATCCATTACTACCCCCTTTGATTGTATGGCAGAAAATTAACTTGCAAATGTCTTGGGTTGCAACACTTGCTTCAAAATTGAGTCCAAAAGGGGAGATGGGACTGGTGCTTTAGATCCTTACCACCTTGAGCCCATCATCATCTGAATGCGGGCCACTCTTCATCGCTCGCCCGACCCATGGAACACCCGCTGCACGCGTATCGGCGAGATCTGGATGAAACGCATCGAGCAATCTGATTGTGAGTAATGCAATTGATGAAGGAGGGGGTGGTATTAGTATTACCAGTCAGATTGATTCGGGCTGCCTGCGTCCATACCAGCAAGATCGGCGGCGCTGCAGGGGTGGGGAAACTGGGGCGGCAGTGGGGTGGTTGAGCATGGTTTTTTGGGTCAGGATCTGCCAGGACTTCAGTCTTCAGGAAAGAAAGAAGGCGATGCCACTGACTGCGGTGGCCGGCGGCCGAAAAGAGTCGTCGTGCGCGTCTTGACGCCGGTGTTCCCTTTATATCGCGGACCGTAAACTAAGTTTACAGTTCGCAGACAGATACGGGCCGAAAACAGCGGCAGAACAGAAATGTAAAATGAACCTGTAAATTTCGAAAGCAGAACTTCAATCGAACTACTTCAGTGTTCATAGTACTTGATCATCATACATATTTCATACATAGCATATTTGTACAAAGTAGATCAGAAGAGCGGCGGCTGCCGTAAACCCTACTGCCAAAATTTGGCTCACCGGACCATCCGGGTGCGGCGGCAACGCGGCGACGGCAGAGGAGTTCAATCGTCATCGGAGAAGGAGACGAGGTTGACGTAGATGTCATCTTGCGCCTTGGCTTCGGGGCGCCATGCCTCGAGGTTGGCGTTGAAGTCATGCGTCTTCGCGAGCCCTTGCTTGAGGAGGATGTCGTCGAGCTCGGCTAGAGATCTACGGCGCTGCTCGGCCTCCTCCTCCTCCCGCGCACTACGCATGACGATGGCCCGGTCGAAGATGTCCGCCTCCACCGGGGGGAGGAACGGCCCGATGACGCCACTGCCAGGCCGCACCGGCTCTGCCTCGAGCTCCCTCTTCACCGCGTGGAGCGGCGGGAGCTCCTCGGCTCCCTTTTCACCGGCATGAGGAGCGGCGTACGGGAGCTCGACCCCCCCCCCCCCCCCCCCGCGCGCACGCGCGCGCGAAGCTGCCCGCGCCGGAGGACAGACGCGCCTGCCTGTGGTCGTACTCTTCCGTCTTGCGGCGAAGGAGCGGCGACGGCAGCTCTAGGCCGTGGTTCGTGTACTTCTCTGCGGCTCGTTTCCTCACGTCGTCGGCTCTGACACACCAATGGCGCTCGGGGTCGTCGCTACCATCGGAGCGGCGGCCCAAGCTCCACATCCCGCGCCACATGGTGGAGTGCAGCGGCAGATTCGAGTCACCGGCGGCAAGAACTCGAGAGGGGGGAGGGGATTAATTGTGGCGGCGCGAGGATAGGGTTTCGCCCTGTATACTCGTCGCGAACCCTTGGATATACTACGCGAGGGGGTGATTTTCCGGGCCACCGTAAAATCATTTATGGGTCGGGCGACTATACGGGCTCTGACCCAAAAAAGGGGCCAAACCCGTATAGTCGTCAGATTTTTATAATTTCGGCGTTTTTAAGGAGTCTGCTAGAGATGCTATTAGGGCAGGGCCGGAGCCCGCAGAGTAAAATGGTGAAAACCACCACGTTTGTGACCAAGGCCAAATCAACGGACGACCCCCCAAAAAAATGGTCGATAAATGGGACATCCCAGCGCGTGGGAACCAAATCTTGTCCGCATCGTGTCTGTCTCGACCTAATCCGGAGCAAATCTAGGCCGAATTTGCACCAAACCAGACAATGGACGAGTGCGCATGCGGCTTCTCGTCGTCCATCCCGGTTGTCGGTGTCAAAACCGGCAGATCTTGGGTAGGGGGTCCCGAACTGTGCGTCTAAGGATCGAAGGTAACAAGGAGGCAGGGGACACGATGTTTACCCAGGTTCGGACCCTCTTAATGGAGGTAATACCCTACTTCCTGCTTGATTGACTATGATGATATAGGGGTTACAAGAGTTGATCTACCTCGAGATCGTAATGGCTAAACCCTAGATGTCTAGCCTGTGTGATTTTGATTGTCCCTAAAGACTAAACCCTTCGGTTTATATAGGCACCGGAGGGGACTAAGGGTGTACCAAGTCGGTTTACAAAGGAAGGAAACTACACATCCGGACGCCAAGCTTGCCGTCCACGCAAAGGAGAGTCTCATCCGGACACGGGAGAAGGCCTTCGGTTCTGTATCTTCACGGCCCATCAGTCCGGCCCATGCCACATAGGCCGGCTCTCCGAGGACCCCATAATCTAGGACTCCCTCAGTAGCCCCCGAACTTGCCTTCAATGACGATGTTGTATTCGGCTTCATGTCATCGGCTTTGCAAGGTGAGTTCCCCATTATGCTTCATATAGTTCAGCTTTTGCATCAAATATTATACTTTTCAGCTTCCGCGCCGCCGTCGCCTCATCTTCCACGTGTCAGACAAAATGTGAAGGGTCCAGGTATTTTTACAAATAACCCCTTGACCATGTAGATAAGATGTTTTATAAGTGAGAGAGATCGAATCTCAGATTCCATTCCTCGCCAGATGGAAATCCTTAGGGCTTGCTACAAGAAACCAACTAAAGATGGCCAACGCTCCTTGCTCTTCCTCGTGTCCCCAAGGCCCTCAAGAAGGCGACTGGGAGAGCTGCTCGGTGTCCCATGCTCAATTGGCCACGCTGCAGGTGCAGGGATATCTCCCTCCATCGGATCTGGTCCCTGTTTGAGCGGGATTAACCACCTACAATGGCGAAGCCCTGGCGGAGAAATTCCTCAATCCCAATCCAGGAGAGCGGGTGTGCTTTGTTTCCTTCTTGCTGAGGGGCGTGGGATTTCCAATCCACCCCTTCCTCAGAGGTCTTCTGGAGTACTACGGTCTCCAACTGCACAATCTCACACCGGGCTCCATTCTACACATCGCGGGCTTTGTTGCCCTTTGCGAGCTGTTCCTAGGCTGCGAGGCCCATTTTGATTTATGGAGGAAATATTTCTACCTCGTCCCTCGCTCCCAGAAGGGATCTATTTTCGAGGTGGGCGGCGCCGAAGTATGGCGCATAGGCGGAACAGGATACCTGCCCAGTACTCCGAAGAAGGCATCCGAAGAGTGGCCCTCGGAGTGGTTCTATATTGAGGACATTGCCCTTTCAGACCCGTCCGACCAGGTCTTCCCGAATTCTTCTCTGCTCCTTTAAAGAAGCGCGCCAGCTGGCGTCCCCGAAGCTATGAAGAAGAAGATAGTGCGGTGGTTAAGCGGTTAGCAAGCAAGGTCTGAATACTTGCCCATTCCGGACTATCCATAGTCGAGGTAATGGCGATTTCAATAACGTGATGCGTTTGGCCGCTTCAATCCATGGGGTTTCCCATGTGGCATTACAATGGCGAGGATGATGCCACGCGCTGCGGGCACAAGGGTTTGGCTAATTTTGCCGCGCTGGCCGCCACATTGGCTGACCTTTTCAAAGGGGAAAAGGAAGACTTTGCCCACATGAAGTGTCGAGAAGGTTTCTCCTTGTATACTCCTATTGACTGGGTGAGTCATTGATCATAGGCCTTAATTGATCTTGTTCCCTTAACTATAGTCGTCGAGGGGATCTACAACCCCGCCCCGCAACCGGAGGACCATAATTGGGACCTCGATCCTGGATATGAAGTAGATCCGGACATATTCGTGTATTTTGAGGATGGAGTCTTTTATCAGACGAGCTATGATGGCACGGAGGTGGCCATTATAGCCGATTACCCCAGCCTTCTTCCTTCCTCCCATGTAAGTACCCAAGAGATATTTCCTCGAAAAGAGTTTTCCCATCATGACTCACCCATTGCACTGTATTGTGCTACCAAGGGGCGACGCTCGCACCGGCGTACTACAACAAAGGCGTCCTCTAAAAATACGATGCTTGCACAAGGCGCCACTCGAAAAAGAAAGGCGAACAATGATACAGCCGGGCCCTCGGTGTCGAAGAGGTATAATCCTTAAGCATACATTCAATGGATAGACCGGATAATGGCATTCCCTGTGGTGTCGTTTTGCAGGAGGAGTGTGCGCCGGACTGCTTCCGGAAACCTAGCCGGACATGCACAGACTGATCCAGCCCCGGCCCCTGCCACAAGGACTGGAGGGGATGTAGGGGCAATACTGGATTGTCATCTCCCGCAGGATTCGGATAATGTATCCGTCACAAATTCCGAAGTGGAGAGTGCGATGGGTCACCAGCGGTGGAGAGCGGCTATGCGAGAACCACATTTTACTGAAGAGGCTTTTAATGCTCTCGGCTCAACGAATGCTTATATCCGAGCTCATGATGGAGTTGCTGGAGCCACTCATCAGCTTTCGAAGGATATGCGGGTAAGAATTTTTGGGCAGATTCAATAATCATATGCCAGTAGCCCCCGAGTCTTGAAGCAGTTGGCCCAACTGATTTAAGAGTCGTTTACTTTGATAGGTACTCACGGAAAGGAGTAAAAAGTTATCCAAGGAACTGGAAGAATGCCAAACAAAGCTGTCTGCTGCTACTGTCGAACTCAAAGATTTAAAGAAATCCGAGAAGGCACCTGATGGTAAGTGCAGCAGCAGTTTTGGAGATAAAGCTTCGCGAATACAACGAGGTTTACTAATGATGCTTGTGTCTCGTTGGTAGGCTCGACAGATCGGCTGGAGGAGAGGCTAAGGGTTGCTGAAGCAGACAAATGACATGCCGAAGGGCAAGAAGCCGCTAGTCAATGTGTTTTGACACGGACCATTAATGAGAAGAACAAACTTCAAGATGCCAACATCAAGCAGGCCGAAGAACTGAAGGATGTGAGATCCCAATTATCGGATGCTTTGAAGGAAAACAAGAAATTGAAAGGCGGCATATTCACTATGCTCTGTAACCTATTAGTCAAGAATAGTCTCCTGTTTGAAGTGTTGACAAGTTTGGTTCTGCAGGTGTGCTAACTGGACGTCCGAAAGGAGACGTGTCCGGATCCCAAGGTGACCCGCTACAAGAGCTGTCCTAAGTGCACGAGCAAGCTCGGCAAGCAATGAGGAACATGGCTAAGGCTTTATGGCCATCTAATTCCCCTCTAGGAAGTATGGATGAGCTTGCGAATTTATTCAAGGGAGCTTGTAGCCGTATGGAGCTATGGAAGATATCAGCATGTCAGGAAGGCGCGCGAGAAGCCTGTGCCATGGTAAAAACATGGTATACCAAGCTTAATCCGAATCATATGGCCCGGGTTGGACCTCGGGGACAAGATGGACAAGAAATTCCTGTTAGCTTAGCGTACGACCAAGTGAAAACGGTAGCTTAGTTTTCTCAACAGGATTGTAAACTAGACAACCTACTAGAGGGTCTAGAGGAAGAGGAAGTTTTTGAGTCCAAGTAGTAATGTACTTTATCAACAAACTTTTCTCTAGCCGAAATGTAAAATGATTGTCATGGCAGACTTTCTGCTTCGACCTTCATGACCCGAGGTTTGGAGTGTTTTCGGATATTTTAAACTATTGGTAAATACCAAAGTATGCTCGGAAACTAGGCAGTCCGGTCATAGTTGCTTGAACAGACAAGTTGTATTCGGGATGTTATATTACATTTGATCATAAGAAACATCTTCCAGAGAGACTAGTTTCGTTAAGGGTTCCTTTCCCTGGGCCTGCATGTGTTTTTGCGCATGCATAAATTGTGATGCGAGAAACCAGAATACATTTTATAATTTGGGGGTGGATATTGCAACGTGGGCAGTTCATCTCTTGTCCGCCGACTGATTATTCCCTTAAGAACGCCAGCTTTCGGCTTCACCCGTCTGAGGTACAAGTCCGGATGACCCGGTTGTAACAATCGCAGAGGTGCTCCCTTTATGCCCTAGCCGAACAAACGGGAACGTAGGGCATAAGCACAGGAGCCAGGCAACCCAGCTTGGCAAAAACTTAACTCATAAAGGTGCATATAATGGCGAAGACAAGACGCATATGAGTAGACAACACATATATATGGTGAGCTTGACGCTCTAAAATAATGATCAGAATAAGCTTCTGTAAAAAGAAGCCCCCAAGTGATAAGGGGTATGTACATTTAATGATGTAAATCCCTCGAGTGTGCAGTTGATCTGAACACCGGTAAAGGTTGTAAAAACCGAAAAAGAGAAAAGATGGGTGAAAAAGAGAAAAGACGAAAAAGTTACAAGTGTGGATTTAGGCGTAGAATCTGTGGAGCCGAGCGGCGTTCCATGGGTTTGGCTCTAAACGATTATCCGAAGCGTTGCGCAGGCGATAGGCTCCTCCAGTGAGAACTTCATCTATGATGAAGGGACCCTCCCATTTGGTCTTGAGATTGTCCTTTTTCTTCTCTGGTAGGCGCAGGACGAGTTCTCCGACATTATAGGTCTTTGCTCGTACTTCTCTGCTTTGATATCGCTGGGCTTGTTGTTGGTAAAATGCGGAACGGGCCTTCGCGACATCGCACTCCTCCTCCAAGCCATCCAGGTCGTCCTGCCAATCGAGCTCGGCCTCCCTCTCTTCATACATGCGCACTCGCGGTGAGTCATGAATAATGTCATAAGGCAGTACTGCCTCGGCACCGTACACCATGAAAAAAGGTGTGTATCCGGTCATGAGATTGGGCGTGGTATGCAACCCTCAGAGCACGGAATCGAGTTCTTCAACCCAGTGCTTATCTGATTCATGCAAGGATCGCACTAGTCTGGGTTTAATGCCACTCATGATCAAGCCATTCGCCCGCTCGACCTGACCGTTTGTCTGAGGGTGATATACAAAGGTGTAATCGAGCTTAATGCCCAAATTTGCGCACCAAGGTTTTACCTCATCGGCCGTAAAGTTGGAACCGTTGTCAGTAATGACACTATGCGGTACACTGTAACGGTGCACCACACCGGATATAATGTCTATAACTGGTCTGGCCTCGGCCGTTTTGACTGGTTTGGCTTCTATCCACTTAGTGAATTTATCGACCATAACCAGTAAATATTTCTTCTTATGGCTTCCCCCTTTAAGGGGTCCGACCATGTCAAGCCCCCAGACCGCGAAAGGCCATGTAATGGGGATTGTTCACAAAGCAGTGGGCGGCTTGTGGCTTTGATTTGTGAAAAGCTGGCATCCAACACATCGCTGTACAAGGTCTTGTGCGTCTGCTCGGGCTGTGGGCCAAAAGAAACTCGTATGGAAGGCCTTGCTTACAAGGGCCCGAGCAGCAGCGTGATGGCTGCCAAGACCAGCGTGTATTTCGGCCAAGAGCTGTCGTCCTTCTTCTTCGGAGATGCACCGTTGTAAGAATCCAGTTGTACATTTCTTGTACAGTTCTCCCTCATGAACTTTGTAAGCCTTCGCCCGTCAAACAATGCGACGAGCCTCCGTCTAATCATCAGGGAGCTCGTTCCTAGTAAGGTAGGCGAGGAAAGGTTCGGTCCATGGGGCGATTACAGTCATGATTTCGTGGGCTGATGGTGTTATCTTGGTGTCTGAACCCCCGACGATATCAGAGTTGTGTTCGGAATCCGGGGGTATGGTTGGCTCTGGAACAATGTTGCCGCTGCCGTCCTGCCACACTACGGATGGCTTAAAAAGCCTCTCAACGAAGGTGTTAGGTGGAATGTGGTCACGTTTAGCGCCCATGTGGGCAAGTATGTCCGCCACTTGATTACTCTCTAGAGCCACATGAAACTCTAGCCCTTCGAATCGAGCTAAAATTTTGAGTACAACATTACGATAAGCTGCCATCTTTGAATCTTTTGCGTCAAAGTCTCCATTTATCTAAGATATTGCGGGGTTTGAATCCCCACACACTTCAAGGTGTTGTATGCCCATGGAGACGACCATCCGAAGACCATGCAATAAGGCCTCGTATTCGGCTGCATTGTTAGAATCTCTGTACAGTATTTGGAGCACATAACAGATTGTATCTCCTATGGGGGATGTCAAAACGACACCAGCCCCTAATCCGGCTAACATCTTAGAGTCGTCGAAGTGCATCACCCAGTTGGAGTATGTGCCATATTCTTTAGGGATTTCGGCCTTTGTCCATTCAGCGACGAAGTTAGCCAACACCTGAGATTTAATAGCTCGACGTGGCTTGTAAATTGTTTCAAATGGTAGGAGCTCAATGGCCCATTTGGCAATCCGGCCGATGGCGTCCCGATTGTTTATAATATCGTTAAGTGGTACTTTGGAAGCGACCGTGATGGAGCACTCTTGAAAATAGGGCTGCAGCTTGTGGGATGCCATGAAGACCGCATATGCTATCTTTTGATAGTGCGGGTATCGGGATTTACATGGTGTAAAGGCCATTGATACATAATATACCAGTTTTTGAAGTGGGAATTTGTGTCCCTCCTCATTCCGTTCGACGATGAGCACCGCACTCACTACTTGGTGAGTTGCAGATATGTAGAGCAGCATTGGCTCACCGACATTTGGTGCAGCCAGGATTGGGTTGCTTGCTAGCAAAGCCTTTATTTCCTCCAGTTCGACTACGGCAGCGTCCGTCCACACGAAATTGTCAGTGCGGCGTAGCAAACGGTATAGTGGCAACGCCTTTTCCCCTAATCTGGAGATAAAACGGCTTAAAGCTGGCACGCACCCGGCTAATTTTTGGACCTGCTTGAGGTCTGTTGGTGTTGCCAATTGTGACAAGGCTCGGATTTTAGCAGGGTTCGCTTCAATTCCTCTATTGGAGACGATGAACCCAAGCAATTTTCTGGCTGGAACGCCGAAAACACATTTTTCCTGGTTGAGTCGTATGTTATATGTTTGGAGGTTGTCGAATGTAAGGTGTAAGTCATCAACCAATGAATCAACATGTTTGGTCTTGATGACTATGTCATCTACGTATGCTTCCACAGTTTTGCCGATCTGTTTTTCCAAGCATGTTTGAATCATGCGCTGGTAAGTTGCGTCGGCGTTCTTGATCCCGAAGGGCATAGTATTGAAGCAAAAGGGCCCGTACGGAGTGATTAATGCCGTTGTGGCCTGATCGGATTCTTTCATCTTGATTTGATGATATCCGAAATATGCATTGAGGAAGCACAAGGAACCGTGCCCTGCGGTAGCATCGATGATTTGGTCGATTCGAGGTAATGGGAAGGGGTCCTTGGGGCAAGCCTTGTTAAGGTCTTTCAAATCAACACATAGTGTCGGCGTCCTAGGAACCGGGGTACCCAGACTTGCCTGCCTGCGGCCTGCGGCGTGGCTCAGGGAGTGGCCCAGTACGGCCCATCTTCATCAACACATGCTCAAGACCCTCGTGAGGGGCCAAGCCTCGCGGGGCGGACGACAGGAGGCTTCCTCGGGCACAGCCTCGTCAGGCTGGCTCACGAGGAGGCGAAGAGATCAAGGCAGGGTACCTCACGAGGTGCCCGTGACGCAAGCCATGACGACCGAAGCCAGGCGGGCGCCAGGCGGGCGCCGGCCCACGCAGAGTCCTTGTTTCCTCTTTGGTGCAAAGGGGGGAAGCGCAGGCAAGAGTATCAAGCAAAGGCAACCATTTCAGCGCAACAAGACCAAGACCAGCAGAACGGCAGGATGAAGGTCATCATGGAGCCCAAGCCGGCGTCACCGTTAGAGTCTTTGGCAGGCGAGGACCGACTTTAGCCAGGATGAGTGTACTAGATGTTCCCCTTTGAAATGGCCAATTGTTGGCGCCCTTCCCGCTCAATATTTGGGAAGAGGCCCAGGGCCTCCCTCTATAAATAGAGCTAGCCACCACAGAGAGAGGGGGGGAGAGATTTTGGGCAACTAGAGATCCAGATTTTGGGTAGGCTAGAGAGAGAGAGAGAGAGAGGCGACTGAACTCACCCAAGCAGTTCATCGCACCAGCCAAGAACAGCCCCTCGCGAGGCTGTTCTCCCCTTGTATTATTCATCATGAGCCCCCTGAGGCAATCCACCACACAACAAACTAGAGTAGGGTATTACACCACAATGGTGGCCCGAACTAGTATAAACCTCGTGTCCCTTGTGTTGTTCTTCGTGTAGTTTAGATCCTTGCGAGGCGACAAGACGTGGGTAGGCAGGAGGTGTGAGCTCTGCGCGCACCCCAGAGTTTGAACCTTGAGGGTCTACCGGAACCCGAAATCCGACATTTGGCGCGCCAGGTAGGGGTGCGCCGGAGCTTTCCCTTCCACCGACCCGCTCTCCGCCGACACCGCGGTCCGCCCTCATGATGGGCAACACGCCGCCCGCTCCGGTTGCCAGCGCCAGCACGGGGGCCAGGGGGCTCCGAGCCTTGGCCCCCGCCTTGCGACAGGTGCAATGGCCGAACAAGTTCAAGCCGGAGATGCCACCGCGCTACAACGGCACGACCGATCCGCTGGCTTTCCTGCTGGCGTACGAGGAGGCCGTCCTCGAGGCCGGGGGCGATGACAGGGTCATGGCTAACTGGTTTCCCATGGCCCTCACCAGCGTCCCGCGCATGTGGCTGCTCCACCTATCGACGGCTTCCGTGGCCTCTTGGGGGGAGCTACGTGGCCTCTTCCTCGCCCAGTACGCTGCACCGGCGCACCCGGTCATCGCAGCTCTCCTAGGTGGCTCGCAGGCACCACCTTCAGGCCGCCACATCAAGCCATTCGTTCGCCAGATCGGCGCCGCTTCCGTGCTGCATGGGGCTCCTCCGGGCTGGGCGGCGCCTAAAGCCGATCTGGCCTTCAGCTCGGATGATCACCCCTCCAACTCCCTGCTTGGGCGCGCTCCCAATGCTGTGCACCCCCACCATCTGTCAGGTGGCCGTCACCAGGACCCTCATCGACGGTGGTGTTGGCCTTAGCGTGCTCTCAGTGGAAGCCTTCAGCCTCCTCCATGTACCGCCGGAGCGGCTTCAGCCCAGGCCCTTCTTGGGCGTCGGAGGCGGCTCCACCAGCTCCTTGGGGCAGATCCGTCTTCCAGTGACCTTCGGCACCTACGACAACTTCCGCACGGAGCTAATCGACTTCGACATCACCCCCATCGGCCTCCCATACAACGCCATCCTCGGCTACCCGGCACTAGCCAGATTCATGGCCGCAACTCACCCAGCGTACAACCTCATGAAGATGCCGGGAGTAGCGGCATCCTCACCGTGTCCGGAGACACCGGGGATGCGTTGCAAGCGCTCAAGCTAGCCTTCAAGACCGCGGCGGTGGCGCAGCCCGCCTGCTCAGATGCCCCTGAGCCCAAGGGGGCTGCACCGGCCAAGAAGAAACAACTATTCACCCAAGACAAGTCGGAAACCAAGCAGGTACTGGTCGACGAGGACGGATCTACTAGCGCCACCTTCACCATAGGCTCCAACCTCGAGCCCGAGTAGGAGGAGGCCTTGGTGAAGTTCCTACGTGCGAACAAGAAGGTATTCGCGTGGGAACCTGATCAGCTAGTAGGGGTCCCGAGGGGCGTAATTGAGCATCACCTCAACGTGTGCCCCAACGTGCGCCCCGTGAAGCAGAAGGCGAGGCGACAGTCCACTGAGAAGCAAGCTTTCATCATCCAAGAGACCCGCAAGTTGGAGGCGGCAGGGATCATTAGCGAGGTCCGCTACCCAGATTGGTTGGCTAACCCGGTTGTCGTGCCAAAGAAGGGGGGAAAGGAATGCATGTGTGTCGACTTCACCAACCTCAACAAGGCCTGCCCGCAGGATCCATTCCCACTCCCTCGCATCGACCAGATCGTCGACTCCACCGCTGAGTGCGACTTGTTATGCTTCTTGGATGCCTTCTCCGGCTATCACTAGATCAAGATGGCAGTAGAAGATGTGGAAAAGACGGCTTTCCTGACCCCGTGTGGAGTGTGCTGCTATACATGCATGCCATTCGGGCTGCGCAATGTAGGTGCGACCTTTCAGTGGCTGATGTACATCGCCTTGGGTCAGCAGCTCAGGAGGAATGCTGAGGCTTACGTTGATGACATTGTGGTGAAGTCTTGGGAGGCAAAAACCCTGATATAGGACTTGGAGGAAACCATCGCGAGCCTCAACGAAGTGGACCTGCGGCTCAACCCGGAGAAGTGTGTGTTTGGAGTCCCCTCGGGCAAGCTCCTGGGCTTCCTCGTGTCCCACTGGGGCATCAAGGCCAACCCAGAAAAGGTGAAAGCAGTCGAGGACATGAGCCCGCCGAAGACCCTCAGAGAGATGCAGAAGCTCACCGGGCGCGTGACCACACTAGGACGCTTCATCTCCAAGCTGGGGGAACGAGTGCTGCCCTTCTTCAAGCTGATGAAGAAGAAGGGCCCCTTTGAATGGACTGAAGAAGCCGACAAGGCATTCCAAGATCTCAAAAGGTACTTAACCAGCCTCCGGTGATGGTGGCTCCGCATCCCCAAGAGCCCCTAGTGATCTACCTTGCAGCCACCCCCTACTCTGCCAGCGCAGCCCTGGTGGCGGTCAGGGAGGAGCGTTGGACCAAGGCTGTAGCAACCGTCTGGGTCAAAGCAAAGCAGGACCAAGAGGGCCTCACAGAGACCGCGACCGCAGCCGAGAAGGATCAGCCGCTGCAGGGAAGCACACCCGGAACAGAAGAGGCCCTTCCTCCAAGCGACCAGCCGCTGGGGGCTCCATTGTCTCAGGAGGCGCCCCGGCCTCCGAAGGACACTAGCAGCGCCAGCACTACCAACCTCGTCGAGCACCCTGTATACTTCGTCAGCACGGTGTTACGGGACGCGAGGGCGTGGTACCCCATGCCTTAGAAACTCCTCCTCGCGCTATTGGTAGCCTCGCACAAGCTGTAGCACTATTTTCAAGGCCATCCCATCAAGGTCGTCTCAGCATACCCCTTGGAAAGGGTGCTCAGGAGCCCCAACTTAGCTGGAAGAGTCACTGAGCGGAACATCGAGCTGCAAGTGTTTCAGATAGAATTCAGCACAACTAGAGTCATCAAGGGGGCCGCGCTTGCGGACTTCATGTCAGAATGGGCAGAGGCGCCAGGCCTCGAGGCTGGCGAGGATCGATCACTCTCTCCGGGAAGCGAGGCACCGGACGGTTGGGTCATGTACTTCGACGGGGCGTTCTCCCGACATGGTGCGGGGGACTGGTGCGGTGCTCGTATCTCCCACTCAAGACAAGCTCTACTACATCGTGCAACTCTGTTTCCAGCACGGAGAAAAGGTCTCCAACAACATAGTAGAATACGAAGGCCTGAAAGCCGCAGTCGCCCTAGGGGTGAAGCACCTCACCATCAAGGGTGATTCGCAGCTCCTCGTCAACTTCTCCAACAAAGTATACGAGCCGAAGGACGAGCACATGGAAGCCTACCTCGCGGAGGTCCGCAGGATGGAGAAGCAGTTCTGGGGGCTGGAGTTGCAGCATGTGCCTCGCGGCACCAATCAAGAGGCCGATGACATCGCCAAAAGGGCATCCAGGCGGCTACCTCAGGAGCTTGGCGTCTTCGAGGAGCGGCTCTTCAAGCCCTCGGCGACGCCATCACTGTCAAGCATGGCGCAGCCTCGGGAGGAGCTCCCCTAGCCACCTGCCTCAGGAGCGCGTCTGCTCCTGGCGCTGGAGCCTCAGGAAGGGTGCTGGATCACAGAGCTCAGGAGCTACCTGACACGAGGGACCTTGCCGGAAAAGGAGGAGGAAGCAGAGCGTGTGGCGCGGCAGGCCACGACATACTGCCTCAAGGATGGAGAGCTCTACCGGAGACGACCGAATGACGTGTCCTTACATTGCATTTCCAGGGAGCAAGGGAAGGAGCTACTGGCAGACATACACGGTGGAGACTGCGGGCATCACTCGTCGTCACGGACCCTCGTTGGCAAGGCGTTCTGCAGTGGGTTCTATTGGCCCACGACACTCAATGACACCGTGGAACTGGTGAAAGCTTGCGACGCCTGCCAATTCCATGCCAAGCAGATCCATCAGCCGGCGAGAGGTCTGCAGACTATACCCCTCTCATGGCCATTCGCAGTCTGGGGACTGGATATCCTGGGTCCGTTCCCTCGGGCGCCAGGAGGCTACCGCTACCTCTACGTCGCCGTGGACAAGTTCACCAAGTGGGCTGAGGTGGAAGCTGTCCGCACCATCCCCGCAGGCTCCGCGGTCAAGTTCATCAAGGGCCTCGTGAGCCGATTCGGGGTGTCGAACCGCATCATCACCAACAACGGTTCGCAGTTCACCAGTAACCTTTTCAAAACATACCGTGCTAACCTTGGAACGCAGATATGCTACGCTTCGGTAGTGCACTCGCGGAGCAACGGTCAGGCCGAGCGAGCCAACGCAGAGGTCCTGAGGGGCCGCAAAACCAGGACCTTCAAGAAGAAGCTGGAGGCCTGTGGTATGGGCTAGTACGACGAGCTCCAGTCTGTGCTGTGGTCTATCCGCACGACCGCGACCAAGCCGACTAGCGAGACCCCGTTCTTTCTGGTTTATGGAGCTGAAGCCATTCTCCCTCACGAGGTCAGACGTTGTTCCGCACGGGTCCTGGCGTTCGACAAAGCGCAGCAGGACGCCATGCGGGGGACGGATCTCGTGCTGGGGGAGGAGCATCGCCGAGAAGCCGCACTTCAAGCAACAAGGTACCAACAAGCACTGCGGCGATACCACTGCCGCAACATCCGCCCCAGGACTCTTGAGGTAGGGGACCTCGTGCTCAGACGGGTTCTCTCCAGGGAGGGACTGCATAAGCTCTCTCCCATGTGGGAGGGCCCGTTTAAGGTTGTTCATGTTTCCAGGCCCGGATCCGCACGCTTGGAGACCCAGGAGGGGGTGCCCATCCAGAACGCATGGAACATCCAACATCTCCGAAGATTTTACCCCTGAAAAAGGCCCGGTGCCTGTGAAGAAGGCGAATGCCTGTGAAGTAGCCGCGTTTTGGAAAAGGCCCAGTGCCTGTGAAGAAGGCGAATGCCTGTGAAGTAGCCGCGTTTTGGAAAAGGCCCGGTGCCTGTGAAGAAGGCGAATGCCTGTGAAGTAGCCGCATTTTGGAAAAGGCCCGGTGCCTGTGAAGTAGCCGCGTTTTGGAAAAGGCCCGGTGCCTGTGAAGAAGGCGAATGCCTGTGAAGTTGCTGCGTTGGGAAAAGGCCCGGTGCATGTGAAGAAGGCAAATGCCTGTGAAGTTGTTGTGTTTGGGAAAAGGCCCGGTTCCTGTGAAGAAGGCAAACGCCTGTGAAGCTCGCCGCCCGTGACACTTTCACGTAATAATGAGTGGGGCTGTACACGCCCCGGAGTCTCCAGAGTGCCGCCCTCAGGCCTTGGGGGCTCCCGCCCATGCCCAGTGGCAGCACTTAGCTCCGCGCTGGTGAGAAGATGTCGAAGACTAGACTAGGTGCCGGACGCGGCTTCTTTCATTTGCTTTCCGCAGTTGGCTTGTTTGTTTCTATTTGAAGTTTTTCTGAAGCTGTTACCGTTTCGAGCTCGCGACCCTTCATCCATTTCACTTGTTTGTTTCGTTTTCTCTCGCGCGAAGTCTCACGAGGGAGGAACATGGGCACCCTCGCGAGTGTTTTCTGCCCCCGGTGGTTTGGAACTTCCCTATCCGAGTCCGCTGCAGGAGCACCCCTCCCATTCCGTGCCCCACGGGCATCGCGACACGATCACGGGACTTGGGTTGGTTGTCCTCGCTACCAAGGCTGGAGACTACCCCTACTGACTAAACCCTGCAGGACACAAGGCACATGACGAGGCCCTAGCCTCAGGAGGCAAGGACCACAACGAGCTTCCACCCCAAGATAAGTGATTTCCACGCATAAACACGCGGAACGAAAACATAGCGCAGAAACAGTAGAAACAACGTGCCAATTAAATAGCGACAGTTCAACACGCCCTCGTGGGGCACCAGACAACATTCTTTTTGCGCAGGAAAGAAAGGAAAGCAAAAGGGGGCACGACTTGCCCGACGTGAACTCTCGGCAAGGGCTCGTACTGCCTCCGGAGCTCAGCTGGATTCCGCCTCTCGCTTCACCGAAGCGCGGTGTCGGGCCGACCCGCTGCCCTCTCCCAGGCGAGCGCGACGACGAGGGGGCTGGTCGCGACCGCCACTGGAGGAGCTGCCGTCCGAGGGGGGGTCACCAAAGCTTGGCGGGCCTCGGGCACCGCTGCCCGCGTGCCTCCCACCAACTTCATCCCGACCAACGCCGGGGCTAGGCGCGCGGCCGTGATCATCGTCTTCGGGGCAGAATCCGGCGCGGCAGCCATCTTCCCTGAACACCCTCGCGTAGAGGGTGGCATCGCTGTCGAACTTAAAGTGTAGAGTGCATCGTCGGCTCAGGCCATGTGCGCGGGCAAACGTTTGCCAGTCGCAGGTCAGGGCCGCCTCCCCGACGGTGGAGACCTCCAGAGTAGCCCAGGAGGCCCTGCTGCAGCAACCATCTGCTTGAAGCCAAAGGCCGCCCGGGGCACCAACCGGAAGCTCACCTATAAAGAAGCGGGGGAGCTGGAGCCAGGTGCCAGTCGGGTCCGCCGACCACACGACAAACTCCGGCAGCACCTCCACCGAGCGAGAGCGCGGCCTTGGGGGTCGCGCAGCCCCAGCGTACCTCTCGTTGGCAGCCGAACACCCACCGCTGTGCAGAGGGCTATTTCCACGGCCACGAGAGGCCGCAGCGGGAGCCGTGGGGTGCTTGCGAGGGCGGCCCCGGCCACGCTTGGCTGGAGGAGAGCCGGGCCGTTCTTGGCGAGCCTTTCGTTTCTTCGTGGTCGAGAACCTCTTCGGCGGGGCCATGGGGATGGCGAGCGGCCAAGAAGAAGAAGGGGAGTAGCAAGAAGGGATGGACTAAAAGAGCTCGCGCCGTTCCGTACATATAGTCGAGGGAGGCCAACCACCGGCCTCCACGATCACAGGTAATCATGACCCATTTTGCGTGCAGGGACTTGTCAAGTCGTGCAGTTACCGAGGCGTCGTGGGGGAGCCAGGACGCCCACGTCCAATCAACCGCCATGCGGCGCCCAAGGCCGCAGGCTGTTGGGGCCCGCGACGCTTCGCACTTGCCCCTTCGCTTCTCTGCCAAGCCAAGTCCAGGCGCCTTGGGCCCGGGGGCTACTGTCGGCGTCCTGGGAACCGGGGTACCCAGACTTGCCTGCCTGCGGCCTGCGGCGTGGCTCAGGGAGTGGCCCAGTACGGCCCATCTTCATCAACACATGCTCAAGACCCTCGCGAGGGGCCAAGCCTTGCGGGGCGGATGACAGGAGGCTTCCTCGGGCACAGCCTCGTCAGGCTGGCTCGCGACGAGGCGGAGAGATCAAGGCAGGGTACCTCACGAGGTGCCCGTGACGCAAGCCATGACGATCGAAGCCAGGCGGGCGCCGGCCCGCGTAGAGTCCTTGTTTCCTCTTTGGTGCAAAGGGGGCAAGCGCAGGCAAGAGTATCAAGCAAAGGCAACCATTTCGGCGCAACATGACCAAGACCAGCAGAACGGCAGGATGAAGGTCATTGTGGAGCCCAAGTCGGCGTCACCGTCAGAGTCTTTGGCAGGCGAGGATCGACTTTAGCTAGGATGAGTGTACTAGATGTTCCCCTTCGAAATGGCCAATTGTTGGCGCCCTTCCCGCTCAATATTTGGGAAGAGGCCCAGGGCCCCCCTCTATAAATAGAGCTAGCCACCACAGAGATAGGGGGGAAACTTTGGGTAACTAGAGATCCAGATTTTGGGTAGGCTAGAGAGAGAGAGAGAGAGAGAGAGAGAGAGGCGACTGAACTCACCCAAGCAGTTCATCGCACCAGCCAAGAACAGCCCCTCGCGAGGCTGTTCTCCCCTTGCATTATTCATCATCAGCCCCCTGAGGCAATCCACCACACCACAAACTAGAGTAGGGTATTACACCACAATGGTGGCCCGAACTAGTATAAACCTCGTGTCCCTTGTGTTGTTCTTCGTGTAGTTTAGATCCTTGCGAGGCGACGAGACGTGGGTAGGCAGGAGGTGTGATCTCTACGCGCACCCAGAGTTTGAACCTTGAGGGTCTACCGGAACCCGAAATCCAACACACAGGCGCTAGGATTTATCCTTCTTAGGTACCATGACCAGGTTTGCTAGCCAATCCGGATGTTTGATTTCTCTGATGAACCCGGCTTCGAGTAGCTTGGCTAGCTCCTCCCCCATAGCTTGTTGTTTGGGTTCGGAGAATCGATAAAGAGTTTGTTTGACTGGTTTGTATCCTTTTAATATATTGAGACTATGCTCGGCCAGTCTTTGTGGGATACCTGGCATATCGGAAGGATGTCAGGCAAAAATGTCCTAGTTCTCACGCAAGAATGCGCGTAACGCGGCGTCCACCATCGGATCCAGCTATGCCCCAATGGAAGTTGTTTTATTGGGGTCTGTCGGGCGAACTTGAAATTTGACTATCTCGTTAGCTGGCTTGAAGGAGGTGGACTTTTGTCTCTTATCGAGGATTACGTCGTCCCTGTCTACTGTGGAACGTAGAGTGGTCAATTCCTCGGCCGCAAGGGCCTCGGATAATGCCTCAAGGGCCAGAGATGCGGTTTTGTTTCCGGCTCGGAGGGCAATGTCCGGATCGCTGGATATGGTGATGATTCCATTGGGCTCGCGCATTTTGAGCTTCATATACCCGTAATGAGGTATGGCTTGGAAGCGTGTGAATGCGTCTCGCCCCAGCAAAGCGTGATACCCGCTGTTAAATGGTGCCACATGGAAGAGTAGCTCTTCGGACCTAAAATTTACTGGCGTGCCGAATACCATGTCGAGTTTGATTTTTCCCGAGCATCTGGCTTCTCGGCTGGGGATAATACCACGAAAAGTTGTGTTACTTTGCTCAATGCGACTCCTGTCCATTTGCATTTTATTGAGCGTGTCCTCGTAAATGAGGTTCAGTCTGTTGCCGCCGTCCATGAGCACTTTAGTGAGGCAGAAGCCATATACAATTGGGTTTAGGACCAAAGCGGCTGGTGCCCGGACTGAGCGGGCTCTTGGTTCGTCATCGGCGTTAAAAGTGATAGTCGTGTCATTCCAAGGGTTTACTGCTGCCGCATGGCAGACTTCGGCGAGGTCGCAGAGCACTCTCTTGCACCGATTATTCGATGGAAAGGTCTCGAAGACCGTGAATACTTCAGGATCATTGTCCTCCGAAGAATAGTTCTTTGGAGTGTTGTTAGTGAGGAGACCCTCGCCGCGTTTGGCCACCTGCCGGAGTATCCAACATGCTCGAAGGCTATGCGTTGGTTCGCTGTCCGGTGTTACGTGAATTTTGCAGGGTTTGTCGAGCCATTCCTCGAGGACAGTTTTGTGCCCCGTAAAGGGTTTGATTTTCTTGTCCATGGGATGATGGTTCGGTCCTCCGTGGGGCTGCGTCCTCTTTACCCGTCCTGGGGAAGGCCTAAAGGCCTGCGGTTCCCAGCGGGTTATCTGGGTTTTCCAGGCGCTTTCCATTGCGCAGTACTTCTGTACTATGTGTGCCAAATTGGCAAAGTGTAGTATGCGACGGCGGTTGAGGGTGTTAAAGATCCCTCATCAGTGCAATTGTTGCAAAATACTAAGATCGCGTTGTCGTCGCGGTAGTCCTTGATCTTGTTTTTGACAAGCAGGAATCTAGCCCAGAAGTGGTGGATTGTTTCCTGGGGCTGCCGCCGTACATACATTAGGTCGCATATGTCCAGAGGACCGGAGTTACTTGGGGAATATTGGTTGTGGTGGGTGGGTGGGATCAAATCCGAACCCTGACCCATCGAGGAGTCTGGATTCCGAAGAATTTCTGAGGTTAAAGGTCTGGGCTCTAGAGCATCCGATGTGTTTTCAGGCTCAGCGCCTGATTCCATGTTCGGAGGACAAGAAGTGTCTCCCGAAAGTCGAGAGTCCGGCTCTATGGGTTCGGAAAGCCGAACAAACTTTGTCCTCAATGTGGGAGAAGAGTCATCGTCGGCTTGTTCCTCCACGACTGCCACGTGATGGGTGATCGGCGAAGATCTAATTTCTCTCTGATCAGGTTTAAGCCCAAGCCGATCATAGTTGGTTGCGACCCCCAGGGTGGCAATGTGATCTAGCGGTTCGTTTAAGGACGAAACATCTGCCGGATCTAACTTGTCAGAGTATTCAAGGCCGATACGGAGGCGATTTTTAGCGGCGAGTTGGGCTGCTTCTGGCTTAATGGTCGGGCGAGCATCCATAATGAAGCTACCGAGTCGGAGGGTTTGTCTTGAAACAAGGGCCTCTCCAAAAGTGATGTTGTCTTTGATGACAAGGCGGGCCATCAATCCTTCTGTCGACGACATAGAGGAACTCCCAATGAAAGCACCAATGTCGGTGTTAAAACCGGCAGATCTCGGGTAGGGGGTCCCGAACTGTGCGTCTAAGGATCAAAGGTAACAAGGAGGTAGGGGACATGATGTTTACCCAGGTTCGGGCCCTCTTAATGGAGGTAATACCCTACTTCCTGCTTGATTGACTATGATGAATATAGGGGTTAAAAGAGTTGATCTACCTCGAGATCGTAATGGCTAAACCCTAGATGTCTAGCCTGTATGATTGTGATTGTCCCTAAAGACTAAACCCTCCAGTTTATATAGGCACCAGAGGGGACTAAGGGTGTACCAAGTCGGTTTACAAAGGAAGGAAACTACACATCCGGACGCCAAGCTTGCCGTCCACGCAAAGGAGAGTACCATCCAGACACGGGAGAAGGCCTTCGGTTATGTATCTTCACGGCCCATCAGTCTGGCCCATGTCACATAGGCCGGCTCTCCGAGAACCTGGGTAAACTGCCGAGTCCATCTTCTTCCTTGTTCATCGAGCTAGGCCGTGGGGGCAATGGATCAGTTGGCTGGAGAGGTTGAGTTCTTTGCAGACGCCCCATAGTTCGAACCTTTCTTGGGTCTGCAGAGCCCTGAATCCGACAGCACCATCAAGGAAAAGGTTTGTAGAATTATTATTGACAATGGCAGCTGCAACAACATTGCAAGTTCAGATTTGGTAGAGAAATTGGGGCTGAAACAAAGAAGGCACCCAAGTCCATATAATATGCAATGGCTCAAAGATTGTGGTACACTTCGAGTAAGCAACTAGTCACCGTTCAGTTTTCCATTGGGAAGTACCAAAATCAAGTGGAATGTGATGTGGTGCCAATGCAAGCATGCCAATTGATGCTGGGAAGACCTTGGTTGTATGATCGTTATTTGCAAATCAGCGGCCGTGCTAATCGTCTCTCGTTCCAATACGATGGAGAGCGCATATCTTTGCTCCCTTTGACACCCGAAGAAATATTGATGGATGATTTGAAATGGAAAGAGAGAGAGTGAGCGAGAAACACTTGAGTGACATGCACCAACATAGCGAGCGAGAGGATCCAAAGCCAAATAAAACCCCACAACTTAAATTGACCAAGACATGGGAAAAATAGGGGTTAGTTATGATGGCTAGGAAAAGGGACATTAGAGAGTTGAGAGAACCCAATTCCATGTTCTTTGTACTTTTGTACAAGGACAACTTTCTTTCTACTAACGATTTATCCTCTACCACTCCTAGTGTTGTTGTTGAAATTGTGCAGGGGGTATAAAGATGTGTTCCCCGAGGAAATACCACTAGGGATGCCACCACAAAGAGGCATTGAACACCAAATTGATTTGGTTCCAGGAGCCCCATTGCTGCACTGACCACCTTACCACACAAACCCGGAGGAAACCAAGGAGATTGAGCGACAAGTTGAAGGCCTACTAAACAAAGGTTATGTAAGGGAAAGTCTCTCTCCTTGTGTTGTACCCGTTCTTTTAGTACCAAAAAAAGATGTATCTTCGAGAATGTGCTACGATTGTAGGCCTATTAACAACATCACCGTGAGGTATAGGCACCCCATACCTAGGCTCGATGACATGCTTGATGAACTTAATGGTGCCACAATCTTTTCTAAAATGGACCTGCGAAGTGGCTACCACCAAATTAGAATGAGAGAGGGTGATGAATAGAAAACTGCTTTCAAAACAAAATCTGGTTTGTATGAGTGGTTAGTTATGCCATTTGGATTGACAAATGCACATATTACCTTCGTGAGATTGATGAATCATGTGCTTAGAATGTTCATTGGGAAGTTTGTGGTTGTTTACTTTGATGACATCCAGATTTATAGCAAAACTTTGGATGAACATGTTGAACACATTCAGTGTGTGCTTGCTGTCCTAAGAGAGGAGAAATTATATGCTAACGAGGAAAAGTGCGCATTTTGCACAGACAAAGTTGTGTTTCTTGGCTTTGTTGATTCAGGTCAAGGTGTTGAGGTAGATGAAGAGAAGGTCAAGGCCATCCCTGAGTGGATGCCTCCACAAAATGTAAGCCAAGTACGAAGCTTTCTTGCCTTGCGGGTTTCTACTGTCGGTTTGTGAAGGACTTCATCACCATTGCTGCACCAATGAATGAGCTAACCAAGAAAGATGTTCCCTTCAAATGGGCCAACGCACAAGAGAAGGCCTTCCAAGAGCTGAAAGAAAAATTGACATCTGCACCATTACTTGCACTACCCAACTTTGGTAAGAATTTTGAAAATAATGTGATGCAAGTGTGTGGGTATTGTAGGCATACTAATGCAAGAAGGTAGGCCTATTGCATATTTTAGTGAGAAGCTAAGTGGTCCAACTCTAAATTACTCAGTTTATGAGAAAGAATTATATGCACCTGTGAGATCTTTGGAAACATGGCAACATTATTTGTGGCCTAAAGAATTTGTGATACATTCCGACCATGAATCTTTAAAGCACCTTAGGGGTCAACAAAAACCGAACCATAGACATGCAAAATGGAGTGAGTTCGTAGAATCTTTTCCCTATATTGTCAAGTACAAGAAAGGAAAAGATAACGTTCTTGCCGATGCTTTGTCTAGACGCCATATTTTACTCTCACAACTTGATACTAAAATTCTTGGGCTGCAAAGTATCCAAGAATTGTGTGCCAATGACCCATATTTTGCTGAACCACACTCAAAGTGTAGTGAGGGGAAAGGTTGGGAAATGTTTCACTTGCATGATGGATTCTTGTTTCGAGCTAACAAATTGTGCATCCCAGATTGCTCTGTTCATTTGTTGTTTTTGTAGGAGGCTCATGCCGGTGGTCCATGGGACATTTTGGAGCAAAGAAAATTGAGAGTGTGTTGATTGACCATTTCTTTAGGCCAAGGATGAGGTCTCATGTTGAGCGCTACATGCTACATTGTGAGATCTACCGCAAAGCTAAGTCACGTTTAAACCCTCATGGACTTTATATGCCTTTATCAATTCCTAGTACACCTTGGGAAGATATTTCTATGAATTTTGTTCTTGGATTACCATGCACTAAGAGGGGGAGTGATTCAGTTTTTGTGGTGGTTGATAGGTTTAGCAAGATGGCTCATTTTATCATGTGTCATAAGAGCGATGATGCTTTACACATTGCTGATTTGTTTTTTAGGGAAATCGTGCATCTACATGGAGTACAACACACTATTGTTTCAGATCGTGACACCAAGTTTCTAAGCTATTTTTGGAAAATGTTGTGGGCAAAGCTAGGAACAAAAGTTTGCTTCCAAGAAGAACTCCAAGGGAGTTATTGGGGAGTCATTTGATAGTGATCTCCGCACCTGGAGAAGGCGGAGGTACGGCTGTGCGAGTGGTCGCACAACCCATTCATGGAAGGGGAAGGAATCCTCCAAGAGTTTGCACAATATGCTGCTAATGCCGGCCTCACCGACTTCATCGCAGCTGAATGTTAATAGTATCATATCCTCACAAATTCCTTTGTGCAAAGTTTTCATTTTTTACCTAGGAATAATCCCCCCAAGGTGCAGTTTAACCTATATGTTGAACCCCATCAGATACCACTTACTGAATTTTGTAACATATGCTTGATCCCTTCTGATGGGAGTTTAGTAGAGCCTAGGCCTGCAAAGTTCGAAGGCTTTTATCATACTCTGCCCATAGGAGATGAGTGAGGGATGTCGAGTGTCACCGCCACTAGCTTGCAATTTCCTTCAGTGCATTATTTTACTTTTCTTATTGTGAAGTGTTTACTTGCTAGAGAGAAGGTTGGTGTGCTTAGTGCCCCCGATTTTGCCGTTTTACACCGCGCACTCTACGGCGACAACACTTATAGCTTGGGAGCTATTGTGGCACGTCGCCTCCACATTAACAGATCCAAGGGTAAAATACATGGTGGTATATATGCTACTCGCTTAGCGAGTCACTTTAACATGCAGATACGCCAACATGATTATCCTTTACCCAAGGTTTATTTAGATCGTCAGGTGGTAACCTACAAGTATAGGGGATCGCAACAGTTTTCGAGGGTAGAGTATTCAACCCAAATTTATTGATTCGACACAAGGGGAGACAAAGAATATTCTCAAGTATTAGCAGTTGTGTTGTCAATTCAACCACACCTGGATAACTTAGTATCTGCAGCAAAGTATTTAGTAGCAAAGTAGTATGATAGTAATGGTAACGGTGGCAAAAGTAAAGATAGCAGTTTTGTAGTAGTTGTAACAGTAGCAACGGAAAAGTAAATAAGCGAAGCACAATATGTGAAAAGCTCATAGGCATTGGATCAGTGATGGATAATTATGTCGGATGTGATTCCTCATGTAATAGTTATAACATAGGGTGACACAGAACTAGCTCCAATTCATCAATGTAATGTAGGCATGTATTCCGAATATAGTCATGCGTGCTTATGGAAAAGAACTTGCATGACATCTTTTGTCCTCTCCTCCCATGGTAGCGGTGTCCTAATGGAAACTAAGGGATATTAAGGCCTCCTTTCAATAGATTACCGGACCAAAGCATTAGCACTTAGTGAATACATGAACTCCTCAAACTACGGTCATCACCGAGAAGTATCCCGATTATTGTCACTTCGGGGTTGTCGGATCATAACACATAATAGGTGACTATAGACTTGCAAGATAGGATCAAGAACTCACTTATATTCATGAAAACATAATAGGTTCAGATCTGAAATCATGACACTCGGGCCCTAGTGACAAGCATTAAGCATAGAAAAGTCATAGCAACATCAATCTCAGAACATAGTGGATACTAGGGATCAAACCCTAACAAAACTAACTCGATTACATGGTAAATCTCATCCAACCCATCACCGTCCAGCAAGCCTATGATGGAATTACTCACGCACGGCGGTGAGCATCATGAAATTGGTGATGGAGGATGGTTGATGATGACGACGGCGGCGAATCCCTAGGGGCGGATACAGGATTATGCCTGAGGACATTGTCGCCTACCGGAACAATCTGGCTGCGGCAGAGGAGGAGCCTCAGGAGTGGGACCCTCAGGTGCTCGCTCCCCAGCACTTCAACATAGGACCCCATGGTTTCTTCCAGTGGTGATTACCAAGTTAGGCCAAAAGCCTAGACTTGGGGGAGTACGTATTTCCACAGACATTACATTCATTTTCACACATTTCATTTCAATTGTCGGTGTCCACACTCTTTCATTGTATTATCCATGCTAAATTTATTTTTTCGCTTTCTTCTTGTGTGTTTGAAAAACTTTGAGAAAATCCAAAAATATATTTCCTACTTCTTTTCGGTTTTTCTTCCTAGTTTAAATTGTTGTAGTACTAAAAAGAAACCCCAAAAAGATTTCCTTATTCTTCTTTTACTTGTTGGGAGCTTTCCCGTGTAAATAGTTTTTCACATTTTTTTGTTTTTCCCTTTTATTTGCCTCTTCTAAAAAAACAAAAACTCCAAAAATATTTTAGTGTGTTTCTCTGAATTTCTTTTCCATTTTTTTCTGAGTCATACCGAGGAGAATACCACGATGAAAATGTTAAGTGGCTATCGTATGCATTATTGTTGATCTAACAAAGAGCCCATATTACCTTCTCTTCTCCTTTTTGAATAAAATGTTTGCAGATTCCAGCTTAGGCCATGGCACTCTTCCACTATTATTATTTTCAAATCGTTCGGTTGTGCAAGTGAAAGGCAATAATGATGACATTTGATGAACTAGTTTTGGCAGAGAGAAATGGGTATGAACTCAACTTGTTCTGTTTTTGTAAATATGTTTAACCTAGTATCCACGATTCAGCCTATTATGGTCAAACATGTTTGCAATGACAATTAGAGATTATAGTTTCTCATGCCATGCTTAAGTAGCTAGGAGTGGATAATGATTTATCTTGGATGTCAACATTGCGTTAAAATGATTGTGATGTAGTATGATGATATGGTATCCTCCTCTGAATGTTCGAGTGGCTTGACTTGGCACATGTTCATGCATGTAGTTGAATGAAAACCAACATAGTATCTATGATATTTATGTTCATGGTGTTCATATCCTACTCATGCTAGTATCCAATGTTACTTATGCATAATGCATGTTCATGACCGTTTTCGCTCTCTAGATGGCCGCTTCTCAACCTATTTGCTAGCCTTCGCCTGTACTAAGTGGGAATTCTGCTTGTGCATCAAAAACCTGAAACTCAAGTTATTCCACATGAGTCCACCATACCTACCTATATGCGGCATTACCCTACCGTCCTAAGTAAATTTGCATGTGCCACCTCTAAAAACTTCAAATAAATATCCTTTTTGTGTGACTAGATTGTTCATAGAGCGACAAGAGGTAGTCAGTATCTTCCATGCTAAGCAGGTTATTCTCATGATGAGTGTTTATTCACTCATCCTTGCACGAGAGGGGCGGTAACAGGGATTCCCATTCCCGAACTCAACTTGCAAATAATTAAACAAAACTCTCCTGGGACTGTTGTTGGTATGGACGGCACCCATTGTTTCGGACAAGCCGCGGAGTATGATTGTTGGTGGAGGGGAGTAAACCTTTACTTTTATCGCTTGGGAACCGCACTAATGTGTTTAGAATGGAAGATACTAATAACTAATGGTCGTGAAGTAAACAAGACGGGTGCATTTCTCCGTCGTATCTACTTTTCCTAATGCTTTTCCTCTTGTTTTGGACTCTAATTTGCATGATTTGAATGAAACTAACCCGGGCTGACGCTGTTTTCAGCAGAACTACCATGGTGTTGTTTTTATGCAGAAATAAATGTTCTCGGATTGAAACGAAGCTTTGCGAGGATTTTTATTCAATAAATAAGAATTTCTGGAGGCAAGAACCATCGGATGGGAGCACCTGTGTGGGCACAACCTACCAGGGCGCACCCTCCTCCAGGTGCGCTCAGGTGGGTTGTCCCCAACTGGTGGCCCCTGATACGTCTCCAACGTATCTATAATTTTTTATTGTTCCATGCTATTATATTACCTGTTTTGGATGTTTATGGGCTTTTCTTTACACTTTTATATCATTTTGGGACTAACCTACTAACCCGAGTCCCAGCCCAAATTGTTGTTTTCTTGCCTATTTCAGTGTTTCGAAGAAAAGGAATATCAAACGGAGTCCAAACGGAATGAAACCTTCGGGAAAGTTATTTTTGGAACGGAAGCAATCCAGGGGACTTGGAGTGCACGCAAGGGAAGCTTCGAGGTGGCCACGAGGCAAGGAGGCGCGCCCTCCCCCTGGGCGCGCCCCCACCCTCGTGGGCCCCTCATGGCTCCCCTGACCGACTTCTTTCGCCTATATATGTCCATATACCCTTAAAACATCGAGGAGCACAATAGATCAGGAGTTCCGCCGCCTCAAGCCTCTGTAGCCACCAAAAACCTCTCGGGAGCCCGTTCTGGCACCCAGCCGGAGGGGGAATCCATCACCGGTGGCCATCTTCATCATCCGAGTGCTCTCCATGACGAGGAGGGAGTAGTTCACCCTCAGGGCTGAGGGTATGTACCAGTATGTGTTGGTCTCTCTCTCTCTGTCTCTCTCTCTCTCGTGTTCTTGAGGTGATACGATCTTGATTTATCGCGAGCTTTGCTATTATAGTTGGATCTTATGATGTTTCTCCCCCTCTACTCTCTTGTAATGGATTGAGTTTCCCCTTTGAAGTTATCTTATTGGATTGAGTCTTTAAGGATTTGAGAACACTTGATGTATGTCTTGTCGTGCTTATCTGTGGTGACAATGGGATATTCACGTGATCTACTTGATGTATGTTTTGGTGATCAACTTGCGGATTCAATAAACTTATGCATAGGAGTTGGCACCCGTTTTCATCTTGACTCTCCGGTAGAAACTTTGGGGCACTCTTTGTAGTACTTTGTGTTGGTTGAATAAATGAATCTGAGATTGTGTGATGCATATCGTATAATCATGCCCACGGATACTTGAGGTGACATTGGAGTATTGATGACCCACAAGTGTAGGGGTGCCACATCCCTAGTTCTGGTATGCACTAGGCTAGCCCTTCATGTGAGCATCATGTTTAAATTCTAATGAAATTTGAATTGAGGAATTTTCAAAAGCCTCAGAAGACCTCTAAAAATAACCAACATTAAAATCTCATCAAATGAGTCCAAGAAAATGTTCCTGTTAATCTTTGGAAATATTGGCAAGGGATAAAATTCAAACCAATATTTCTAGAATCCCAGAAACAATTATTTTGGGCCTTTGAATTAATCCAATAAATATTTGAATTGGATCTATATTTGTTATATAATAAATATATGTTCAATAATTCTGGAAATTGTTGTGTAGCTTGGGATAAGTCAATTTAGTTCACACAATTATTTTCATGAATCTTGAAAATGGTTTGGTCTTTGAACTAAATCAAAACATAATAGCAAAAATAGAAAAATAGAACAACTTAAATAACAGAGAGAGAGAGAGAGAGTTAGTACCTGGGCCACTTACCTGTGCGGCCTAGGAGCCGGCCCAGCCCAGCTGGCCGATGCCAGTCGTCTCCCTCCTCTCGCCAGAAGGACGAGGGGCGTGTGCCCGCCGCGCGTGCCCACACGCCTGTCCACCTCCTGCTTCCCGCCGTTGCCTGGGCGACTCCAGACAACGCCATGCACCCCCTGGAAACCCCTTGACCTCTCCCCGTGCTTCTCCCCTCCTTTGTCTCTCTCACGCGCAGCCGCCCGAACACGCCCGTCGCGCCACTCGTCGTTCCCGCGGCCACCGGCCACCCCATGCCTCACCGACGCACCCAGAAGCTTTGCCACTTCGTCCTCGACCCCCTCGCTGAGCTACACAACGCCAGACGCCTCGAAGCATCGCCCCCGATGCCTTCTTCTTCCTCGGGTCACCGAGATCGTCTCCGCCGCCCCGCTCGCTTCGGACCTCCTCCGGGCTCGCCGTCTGCACTACTGCAACCGTCGTGAGCCACTGCACCTTCCCCCCTCTCTGTTCTCTCTCTCGTGCACTGTAGCCAATGCACCCTGCTCACCCGCATGCACCGCCGCCTGTGACCGCCGCCAACGTGCCTCCGGCTACCTAGTGGTCCGGCCGTCGTGCTCATCTCCTTCCCCGCACCACGTAGAGGACGTAGGTGCCCCACAGGAGCCTTCCCGGCCACCGTAGCGTCGACCCCGAGCTCACCCGAGCTCCGACGACCGCCAAGGTCGACGCTGGTGACGACTCCGGCCACCTTAGGCCCAGCCACTACCACTACTCGACGCGGACAAGTGCCCGCGTCACGTAGACGCCCTCCGCCAGCCATTTGGTCGCCGGAGGAGGAATCCCGATGCCCTCCTCCATCTCTGGCGTCGCCAGCAACGAGCCGCAGGTCAACTCCAGTGAGTTGACCCAGGTTTGACCCTTGTTTGACCCCCCAGGGTCACTGACGCATGGGCCCACCCCTGTAAATTCCTAGTTAGGTTTACTTAGTACTAATTAACCTAGATTAGTGCCTAATCTAACACTAACTAACATTGTTAGTTAGATGTGTCACTGACTAGTGGGCCCCACTGGTCAGGTTTGACCCGGACCTGGTCCGTTGACCTGCTGACCTCAGCCTTACGTCATGCTGGCGCGGTAAGTGATTTTCTGGTTTTAAAATAAATCAGAAAATAATTAGAAATTCCAGAAAATGTCCAAAACTTCAAAAATTCATAGAAAATAATCTGTAACTCAGATTGAAATAAGTTATATATGAAAAATGATCAGAAAAATTCAACCTTTCCATCTGTACTGGTTTCATGCATGTTAGAGCAACCTAACCTTGCTATTTAGATGAAACATGATAATGCACTCATATGAGTTCATAGTTTAGGCTTGTATTTGAATCTTTGATTTCAAATAAGCTCAAACCACTCTGGTTTTAGTTGCATTAGCCCAACACACAGCATATTGACATGTCATGATCATGCATCATGTTGTGCATTGCATTGATTGTATTTCTTCTCTGTTGCCAGTATTTGTCCCCTCTCGGTAGACGATGTTCCGACATTGTGATCGTTGACACTGATGAAGACTCAATGCTATCTTCAGAAGTGCCAGGCAAGCAAAACCCCCTTGTTCATTTCGATACAAACCCACTCTCTCGCTCTGCTCTCTTTTACTGCACTAGGACAACAACGATTCAACTGTTACATGCTGCGGTAGTTGAACCCCTTATCCTCTGCATGACCAATCATTGCCACCGTAAATAGATGAAACCCACTAGCATGAGTAGGAGTTGTTTGAGCCCTGATGTGCTTACTCATTCATGCTTGTTTGTGATGCCTGCTATTGCTTAGAGTTGTGTCAGGTCTGATTCATCGGGGATGAATTAGAGCGGTGATGAACATGTCCTACTGTGTGTGAGCTAAGTGTGTGAACACGATTTGGTAAAGGTAGCGGTGAGAGGCCATGTAGGAGTACATGGTGGGTTGTCTCATTGAAGCCGTCCTCCGGAACTGAGTTCTGTGTTTGTGATCCATGAAAAGTTACTACCACGCATTGGGCCCAAAACCAATGGACCCTCTCAGCTTCTTAATCACCCTTGTCCTCTGTCCAGGAGTTGCAAGTAGTTTCTGGTGTTTGTAGTATGCTGGAGGCCGTGGGTAGCGCTAACCGGAGGGGTGGGCTGTGATGCGGTAGGCACGTGGCTGGGTATGCCGGGCGCCCGTTTGATGTCGCGGAACCCTGTACACATCGTTCGGGGCCGTATGTGGAAACCTCGGCCGGACTCCCTGCGGATCGAACCTGAATAGGCGATAAACCTGGATAGAGACTTGAGTGCTTAGGTAGGCCGTGGCCGACACCCTCGTTGGGCTTCCACTTGAAGGTTGCCGAGTACATGTCGTGTAAAAGGCGGTAAGTGGTGAGAGCGTGTGTTAATAAGTACACCCCTGCAGGGTTAACATCATCTATTCGAATAGCCGCGTCCACGGTAAAGGACTTCTAGGTTGCCTGTACAGTTCATAGACAAGTGAAAGTGGATACTCTAAAATGCGCAAGATAAACCTGAGTGCTATGGAGGGCGTTCTCGTAGGGGATGGGAGCAGATCCATAGTGGTGTATTGATATGGTGAATATGTGGACTCGTGTGCGCCACCCCAAAAGAGTTACTTGCAGTCGTAGTTCAGGATAGCCACCGAGTCAAAGCTGGCTTGCTGCAGTTAAACCCCACCATCCCCTTTGTTGATAATGATGCATATGTAGTTAGTTCTGATGTAAGTCTTGTTGGGTACATTTGTACTCAGGTTTGCCTATTTTATGTTTTGCAGAGAGACTTCAGTCTCACTAGTATTTCCGCATGAACTTCGACGTTTAGCTTGTTACCTCAGCTACGATCGTGTGCCCTCGGCAGGATCTGGTAGTTAGTCAGGCTTCTCAGCCTTTTTCATTTGTAGTTGTCTGTACTCAGACATGTTAAGCTTCCGCATGTGCTTTGACTTGTATGCTCTGAATGTTGGGTCGTGAGACCCATGTTTGTAATATCTCGCTCCTCGGAGCCTATTGAATAAATACTTGAGTTGTAGAGTCATGTTGTGATGCCATGTTGTGTTTGCACATATCGAGCATATTGTGTGTATGTTATTGAAATGCTTGGTATGTGTGGGATCTGACTATCTAGTTGTTTATCCTTGGTAGCCTCTCTTACCGGGAAATGTCTCCTAGTGCTTCCACTGAGCCTTGGTAGCTTTCTACTGCTCCGGAACACTTAGGCTGGCCGACATGTGTCCTTCTTCGTTCCTGTGTCTGTCCCTTCGGGGAAATGTCACGCGGTGTCTTCCGGAGTCCTGCTAGCCCAGTTGCTACAGCCCGGATTCACTCGCTGATAACCGACATGTTCGTTGTTGGGTCATGTATGCCTGTCCCTGTAAGTTAGTGCCACTTTGGGTTCACGACTAGCCATGTCAGCCCGGACTCCTTGTCATATGGATGCTAGCGACACTATCATATACGTGTGCCAAAAGGCGCAAACGGTCCCGGGCCTGGTAAGGCGACACTCGTGGGAATATCGTGCGTGAGGCCACAAAGTGATATGAGGTGTTACATGCTAGATCGGTGTGGCATTGAGTCGGAGTCCTGACAGCTTTGGTATCAGAGCCTGACTGCCTGTAGGATTACCGAGCCAAACTGGTCGAAGTTGAGTCTAGAAATGCTTTAGTTATATGTAGGGGAATTGATTGTGGGATGGAACATAAGGCTCTTTTACTCCTTTACTTTATGCCCTCTGATCTGAGTCATCTTATCTTTCCTACGGGGTTAAGGAACTAGGCTTTCTCTTCTTTCTATCAGGATCACGTGTTACTAATCCGTAGACTTATAGGATTGATGGTTCTAAGCTTCAGTTCAGTTCCTACTACTTCCGTGTGTTCATAGCTGGCCTCAGAATCCTGATATTGTGGTGATCGAGTGGTTATGCCAACATTTTGTAGGATGTCTCAAATCATTTGAGCATTTACAGTTGTTATGTTGTCCGAGTCATCCCAGGTTTCTAAACAGTCTGATGCATTTGCAAATCCCTTCTTACCGTTCCGATGTTCCTTTGGCCAGGTTAATCACACTAATTACTAAGTTGAGGTACTCTATTGCCTCGACATATATGTTGGAGTTATTATTATGACCCTAGGTGTCTTAGAGGATCACCTAGTAATCTAGCCATGTTTTGTGTTCCCAGTGTAATGATTCTAGCCATCATTCTCGAAAGCATCCCCTGATGCCATTTAGTTAGTAGGCATTCTATCCCTGGGTTCTTGAACCGAGATTCACCCTACTTACCTCGCGTTGATAGTGTTTGCTCGTTCCTTTAGGTTATTTGTAACCTTTGCGATAGTCCTCAAGGTTCGTGGTATATCGTTCTTATAAATACCATGAACTACTTATGGCAGCAGTTCCTCGTTGAACCAAAAGATCACAACAAAAGTGCTCTAGATGAGTTCTCGATTCTATGTTGTGACCCTGCCAGTCCTACCTCTCTGCATGAATTGTCCGGAAGAAATATGTTGAACTCGTTCAACATTCTAATCCATGCATCCACAACTCAGAAAATCATATGTTCTTTTGAGTTGTCCCTCTTAGTTGTCTTCTGACGCTCGTCTATCAATTGATAGACAAGAGTAGTTGTGCACTCGAGCTCATCGATGCCTATTATTCTTGATGTCTGTCAAGCCATTCTATTCCAGAATGACTAGGAGAAACGAACTCCAGTACCTTGTCCATTTCCAGGATTGGGTCAAAGCAGTCATACTATGCAGATCAATTGCTAATCCAGCTTTTGTTCTGTTCTACCCTGAAGTATTACCATCTTTATATCAAGAATATCATAGGAATTGCACACCATCCTATGAACTCTTGGTACAGTGATACTTCTCGCCATCATTATTCATTTCTCGATTCCCGTGTTACTACAACCGGAATGCCGACATGTGAACTATGATGTGTGAAATCAATACTCCTGGCAACTTTGTTGCTCGGTAGATAAAGGACAATAATTTCATCCTTAGCATGTTGGTTATTGAATCACCATCCTAAGGTTGGTCGTGCTACCTAGTCCTTATTCCCGGTGCACTTCCCGATCAATGAGTTAGGATAGTGTCAATCCTTGCTTATTCGATCATATCGTCTTGCCTGAAAAGCAAGATTGTTCTCGAGCTTAGTAACATATCGGTGGTTCGTGATTTTTCAAATATCTTCTCGGAAGTATCACCAGATCGTCACCTGACCGCTATGTTGAGTTTGTGATCAAGTTGGTTCCTTGTAACCACCCCTTCTCCAAGAATCTGTGTTTGGTACCCCTGAGCTAGTTGGCTAAGCTGAACAACAACTTGGAGAGTTGGAGGATGGAAGCTTGTCTGATTTAGTTCATTTAAAGGGATATCTTGTATGTGTGTTGAAGAAAGATGATATCTTCATCGATTGATCCTTGTGACCAGTTGTTGGACCTATTGTCTTGCCAAAACTTTGATTTGAGTGTGGGCTATCCTCAAATCAAAACAGAACCAACGATGTTCATAATGTTGTCTTACTCGTGGATTTTCCTCGGGCATACACCGTTATATCTTTTGTTCTGACCAATGCTATCACTTGTTCACATAATTGTAGAACTCCATCCATATGAAAATTTCATCCCAATGATGCTGAGCCCATCAGCAGCATTTTGTCTCATCCATGATTCGTGTTGAACATCCAGCTACTATTGGAAACTTCTATAAGCATTTTCTTCATGTCCCGTTCATGAAGCATGTGTTGGATGAAAGAAGTGACTTTCTCAGATTCACGTGCATTTGGTGCAAGTTGCCGCCATGAGTTCGAGACAGATTGTTTTTGTTTCCTCTGGAACCATCCCAAATTAGTCATGCATGTGCAAAGTATGCTATGGTTTGACAGGCTCGCTACCTCCATTCCACATGTATCTCCTAGTACACCAAGCCACTGGTTGATCTGTTCAAGGAGAAGAAGCTCCTTCTTAAGAGTATACCTTATGTAAGGACTTTGATATCCTCAATGATGGTTCCCCACCTGAACTCATTAGTTTTTTATTATAAGACTACTACGTGGTCATGCTTGTCTGAGACAGCGTGTTCACATATGTGTAGCAGAACCAGCTCATGTTTTGGAGCTTGCTATCGTAGTTCATTTCCCGAGAATGTCGCAACGTCATCTCGTCGATTTGTGTTGCAAACTTTCATTTTTCCCTCTAGACTTGAAGAGTCTAGAATATTCTGACACCAACCAGATTTGAATCTCAGGCAGATATGATGGTTGGAACATCTCCCAAGAACTATAATATTGGTCTCTCTGTAATCCGGTAAGTGGATGTCGTGGCCAACACACCCAGCCGGAAGACCTATTATTGTAGTGTCTTGATTGAGGAAGTTGGCCACCTCCCCATAAGGATCTCGTAGAATTTATTCTAGTTGTTGTTCCTTATGGATTCTTGATCTCTCGAAGTCCAACCTGTTACTTGATGTTCTAGACACTAAACCATTTCAATGAATGGGTTGCGCTAGCACATCAAGGAGAACATTAGAAGCGGAGTGCTAAATGTCTCTCGGTCGATCATCCAGATTTCATCCCCTTGGCCTCGCTAAGGTGAAATCCGAGAAGGTGTTATCTTCCTTTGCATCTGCATCGTCCATCACCATTCATCATGGTAGGATGTTGTGTTGCCAGGATCCTTGACACGGATATTGGTAAAACCTTGATGAATATGGAAATGCTCAAGTTCTTGAGAGCATGCGCAAGTGCTAGGTTTTATCGTCGGCATTAATTGCATAGTGCTCTCAGTTTCATCGGTTATGCTATATATAACCCCTTCAAACAGTGGATTCACTCTCTACTGATGGGGTTCCTCCCCAGTTACTAGAATCATACCCAGCATTTGCATTTGTTCCCAGCTTGCACCGCCAATGTGCCATTCTACCATGGGTTCCATCCATTTCTGGTGATAAGAAAAATCACCCCTTATGTTGTCTTCAACAAGGTAACCCACATCATCCATTCTGGCCCGAGTATGTCATCCTTTCGGACTCTTTCAAACGATCGCTCGAGAATTGCCCTAGGCTGGTTTAGAGAGTCTCAATGATCTCTATTTCAAAGGTAATTTTTTGCCACTTAAGGTATTAATTCTACGAGTCACCTCCTCTGAGATATCTCGTTATGGTATCATGGCAACTCAACTCCTCGCTACGTTGACAACCGCTCACCTCCTTCTTAAGCGTGAAATTGTTGTCTACCTAGTGAACCTCCGTCGTCTGTTCCACTCCATTCCTCTAGATGCATGCTTCATGTCTCAGCTCGAGAGATGTTTTTATGACTCGCCCCGTGAGTTGATCCTAAGTTGTTTGATCTTCAAGAAGATCAATCCTTCTAGAGTTGTCCCTTTCTACTCATTGTCATGTTGGATGCAGTTCTCAAAGCAAGATGTCGAGATTAAGGTGATGCAATGAATCAACATCCTCTAGAAAGACATCTGGATCGTGAAGATTGTGTTAGTTGTGTCCCTCTGTCTTCCTACATCACGACTTGAATCTCGGGACGAGATTCTTGTTTAGTAGGGGTGAGCTGTCACATCCCTAGTTCTGGTATGCACTAGGCTAGCCCTTCATGTGATCATCATGTTTAAATTCTAATGAAATTTGAATTGAGGAATTTTCAAAAGCCTCAGAAGACCTCTAAAAATAACCAACATTAAAATCTCATCAAATGAGTCCAAGAAAATGTTCCTGTTAATCTCTGGAAATATTGGCAAGGGATAAAATTCAAACCAATATTTCTAGAATCCCAGAAACAATTATTTTGGGCCTTTGAATTAATCTAATAAATATTTGAATTGGATCTATATTTGTTATATAATAAATATATGTTCAATAATTCTGGAAATTGTTGTGTAGCTTGGGATAAGTCAATTTAGTTCACACAATTATTTTCATGAATCTTGAAAATGGTTTAGTCTTTGAACTAAATCAAAACATAATAGCAAAAATAGAAAAACAGAACAAATTAAATAACAGAGAGAGAGAGAGTTAGTACCTGGGACACTTACCTGTGCGGCCCAGGAGCCGGCCCAGCCCAGCTGGCCGATGCCAGTCGTCTCCCTCCTCTCGCCAGAAGGACGAGGGGCGTGTGCCCGCCATGCGCGCCCACGCGCCTGGCCACCTCCTGCTTCCCACCGCTGCCTGGGCGACTCCAAACGACGCCACGCACCCCCTGGAAACCCCTCGACCTCTCCCCGTGCTTATCCCCTTCTCCGTCTCTCTCACGCGTAGCCGCCCGAACACGCTCGTCGCGCCGCTCGCCGTTCCCGCAGCCACCCCACGCCTCACTGACGCGCCCAAAAGCTCCGCCACTTCGTTCTCGACCCCCTCGCTGAGCTACACAATGCCGGATGCCTCGAAGCACCTCCCTCGACGCCTTCTTCTTCCTCGGGTCGCCGAGATCGCCTCTGCCGCCCCGCTTGCTTCGGACCTCCTCCGGGCTCGCCTTCTGCACTGCTGCAACCGCCGTGAGCCACTGCACCTCCCCCCCTCTCCGTTCTCGCTCTCGTGTGCTGTAGCCGCTGCACCTTGCTCACCCGCATGCGCCGCCGCCTGTGACCGCCGCCGACGTGCCTCCGGCCACCTAGTGGTCCGGCCGTCGTGCTCATCTCCTTCCCCGCACCACGTAGAGCACGTAGGTGCCTCGCACGAGCCTTCCCGGCCACCGTAGCGTCGACCCCGAGATCACCCGAGCTTCGGCGACTGCCGAGGTCGACGCCGGTGACGACTCCGGCCACCTCAGGCCCAGCCACTACCACTACTCGACGTGGACAAGTGCCCGCGTCACGTAGACGCCCTCCGCCGGCCATTTGGTCGCCCGAGGAGGAATCCCGACGCCCTCCGCCGTCTCTGGCGTCGCCGACGATGAGCCACGGGTCAACTCGGGCGAGTTGACCCGGGTTTGACCCTTGTTTGAACCCCCAGGGTCACTTACGCGTGGGCCCGCCCCTATTAATTCCTAGTTAGGTTTAGTTAGTACTAATTAACCTAGATTAGTGCCTAATCTAACACTAACTAACGCTGTTAGTTAGATGTGTCACTGACCAGTGGGCCCCACTGGTCAGGTTTGACCCGGACCTGGTCAGTTGACCTGCAGACCTCAGCCTTACGTCATGCTGACGCAGTAAGTGATTTTCTGGTTTTAAAATAAATCAGAAAAAAATTATAAATTCCAAAAAATGTCCAAAACTTCAAAAATTTATCAAAAATAATCTATAACTCAGATTGAAATAAGTTATATATGAAAAATGAGAAAAATTCAACCTTTCCATTTATACTGGTTTCATGCATGTCAGAGCAACCTAACCTTGCTATTTAGATGAAACATGATAATGCACTTATATGAGTTCATAGTTTAGGCTTGTATTTGAATCTTTGATTCAAATAAGCTCAAACCACTCTGGTTTTAGTTGCATTAGCCCAACACACGGCATATTGACATGTCATGATCATGCATCATATTGTGCATTGCATTTATTGTATTTCTATGTTGCCGGTATTTGTCCCCTCTCGGTAGACGATGTTCCGACGTTGTGATCGTTGACACTGGTGAAGACTCAACGCTATCTTCAGAAGTGCCAGGCAAGCAAAACCCCCTTGTTCATTCCGATACAAACCCACTCTCTCGCTCTGCTCTCTTTTACTGCACTAGGACAACAACGATTCAACTGTTACGTGTTGTGGTAGTTGAACCCCTTATCCTCTACATGACCTGTCATTGCCACAGTAAATAGATGAAACCCACTAGCATGAGTAGGAGTTGTTTGAGCCCTGATGTGCCTACTCATTCATGCTTTTTTGTCATGCCTGCTATTGCTTAGAGTTGTGTCAGGTCTGATTCATCAGGGATAAATTGGAGCGGTGATGAACATGTCCTACTGTGTGTGAGCTAAGTGTGTGAAGACGATTTGGTAAAGGTAGCGGTGAGAGGCCATGTAGGAGTACATGGTGGGTTGTCTCATTGAAGCCGTCCTCAGGAACTGAGTTCTGTGTTTGCGATCCATGAAACAGTTACTACCACGCATTGGGCCCGAAACCAATGGACCCTCTCGGCTTCTTAATCACCCTTGTCCTCTGTCTAGGAGTTGCAAGTAGTTTCTGGTGTTTGTAGTATACTGGAGGCCGTGGGCAGCGCTGATCGGAGGGGTGGGCTGTGATGCGGTAGGCACGTGGCCGGGTATGTCGGGCGCCCGTTTGGTGTCGCGGAACCCTGTACACATCGTTCGGGGCCGTATGTGGAAACCTCGGTCGGACTCCCTGCGGATGGAACCTGAATAGGCGATAAACCTGGATAGAGATTTGAGTGTTTAGGTAGGTCGTGGCCGACACCCTCGTTGGGCTTCCGCTTGAAGGTTGCTGAGTACATGTCATGTAAACGGCGGTAAGTGGTGAGAGCATGTGTGAAGAAGTACACCCCTGCAGGGTTAACATCATCTATTCGAATAGCCGCGTCCGCGGTAAAGGACTTCTGGGTTGCCTGTACAGTTCATAGACAAGTGAAAGTGGATACTCTAAAATGCGCAAGATAAGCGTGAGCGCTATGGATGGCGTTCTCGTAGGGAGACGGGAGCAGATCCATAGTGGTGTATTGATATGGTGAATACGTGGACTCGTGTGCGCCACCCCAAAAGAGTTACTTGCAGTCGTAGTTCAGGATAGCCACCGAGTCAAAGCTGGCTTGCTGCAGTTAAACCCCACCATCCCCTTTGTTGATAATGATGCATATGTAGTTAGTTCTGATGTAAGTCTTGTTGGGTAAATTTGTACTCATGTTTGCCTATTTTATGTTTTGCAGAGAGACTTCAGTCTCACTAGTAGTTCCGCGTGAACTTCGATGCTTAGCTTGTTACCTCAGCTACGATCTTGTGCCCTCGGCAGGATCTGGTAGTTAGTCAGGCTTCTCAGCCTTTTTCATTTGTAGTTGTCTGTACTCAGACATGTTAAGCTTCCGCATGTGCTTTGACTTGTATGCTCTGAATGTTGGGTCGTGAGACCCATGTTTGTAATATCTCGCTCCTCCGAGCCTATTGAATAAATACTTGAGTTGTAGAGTCATGTTGTGATGCCATGTTGTGTTTGCACATATCGAACATATTGTGTGTATGTTATTGAAATGCTTGGTATGTGTGGGATCTGACTATCTAGTTGTTTATCCTTGGTAGCCTCTCTTACCGGGAAATGTCTCCTAGTGCTTCCACTGAGTTATGGTTGCTTGCTACTGCTCCGGAACACTTAGGCTGGCCGGCATGTGTCCTTCTTCATTCCTGTGTCTGTCCCTTCGGGGAAATGTCATGCGCTGTCTTCCGGAATCCTGCTAGCCTAGTTGCTACAGCCCGGATTCACTCGCTGATGACCGACACGTTCGTTGTTGGGTCATGTATGCCTGTCCCTATAAGTTAGTGCCACTTTGGATTCATGACTAGCCATGTCATCCCGGGCTCCTTGTCATATGGATGCTAGTAACACTATCATATACGTGTGCCAAAAGGCGCAAACGGTCCCGGGCCTGGTAAGGCGACACCTGTGGGAATACCGTGCGTGAGGCCGCAAAGTGATATGAGGTGTGACATGCTAGATCGGTGTGGCATTGAGTCGGGGTCCTGACAAGGGGATCTATCGTAGTCCTTTCGATAAGTAAGAGTGTCGAACCCAACGAGGAGCAGAAGGAAATGATAAGTGGTTTTCAGTAAGGTTTTCTCTGCAAGCACTGAAATTGTAGGTAATAGATAGTTTTGTGATAAGATAAATGGTAACGAGTAACAAGTAAATAAAGTGCAGCAAGGTGGCCCAATCCTTTATGTAGCAAAGGATAAGACTGGACAATTTCTAATAATGAGGAAGGAGCTCCCGAGGACACATGGGAATTATCGTCAAGCTAGTTTTCATCACGTTCATATGATTCGCGTTCGGTACTTTGATAATTTGATATGTGGGTGGACCAGTGCTTGGGTACTGCCCTTACTTGGACAAGCATCCCACTTATGATTAACCCCTATTGCAAGCGTCCACAACTACGAAAGAAGTATTAAGGTAAACCTAACCACAACATTAAACATATGGATCCAAATCAGCCCCTAACGAACCAACGCATAAACTAGGGTTTAAGCTTCTGTCACTCTAGCAACCCATCATCTACTTATTACTTCCCCATGCCTTCCTCTAGGCCCAAATAATGGTGAAGTGTCATGTAGTTGACTTTCACATAACACCACTAGAGGAAAAGACAACATACATCTCATCAAAATATCGAACGAATACCAAATTCACATGACTACTAATAGCAAGACTTCACCCATGTCCTCAGGAACAAACATAACTACTCACAAAGCATATTCATGTTCATAACCAGAGGGGTAATAATATGCATAAAGGATCTAAAAATATGATCTTCCACCAAGTAAACCAATTAGCATCAACTACAAGGAGTAATCAACACTACTAGCAACCCACAGGTACCAATTTGTGGTTTTGATACAAGATTGGATACAAGAGATGAACTAGGGTTTTGAGAGGAGATGGTGCTGGTGAAGATGTTGATGGAGATTGACCCCTCCTGATGAGATGATCGTTGGTGATGACGTTGGTGATGTTTTCCCCCTCCCGAAGGGAAGTGTCCCCGGCAGAACAGCTCTGCCGGAGCCCTAGATTGATTCCGCCAAGGTTCCGCCTCGTGGCGGCGGAGTTTCGTCACGTAAGCTTGCCCACGATTTTTTCCAGGGTAAAAGCTCTCATATAGTAGAAGATGGACACCGGAGGCCCACCAGGGGGCCCAGGAGATAGGGGGCGCGCCCAGTAGGGGGGGCGCCCCCCACTCTCCTGGCCAACGTGTGGGGCCCCTGATGTATTTCTTTCGCTCAATAATTCTTATTAATTCCAAAAACATGTTTCGTGGAGTTTCAGGA